>JANIJI010000003.1:295000-1495000 GCA_024500535.1 Leptonema lineaticorne
AGAAAAATCAACAGTTAAGGAAGTAAAATTTCGTTTAGTTAGATCAAAACCTAACGATTGCGCATCTACTTCGTCAAAATCTTTTACATACTATAGTAAAAATGCAAATACTTCTGTACTTAATGCTCACGAGAAGAAAAGTATTACTATTACATATTTAGCCAGTTGCTTTTTATTGTGTGAATATTTAGAAAAGCATATTTTTATTTTCTAGTTATGGAGCAAATAAATGCAAACAAGGAATTAAAACGTAAAAGTTATTCTTCAAATACATCAAATGAATCGTCAGATAAAAAAAATAGTAATACATATACATATGTTTTTCTCTTTTTTATAATTACTGATATATTAATCTTTCCTCTTTTGATGTTTGTTTTTAATAGTTGCAGAACATCGTTTAAAATCATTGAAAAAACGATTATCAGATGAAATATTGACAAGTTCTAAGAAAAAAATTAAAACAGGTACTTTTTATACATGTATCACTTGTCATATAGTATATTAATTTTCAATAAATTATTATATTTAATTTGTTTTCATTGCTTCAGATAATAAAACATCTTTACCAAATGTTGAACACATGGATTGTGATTCTATTATGGAAGAAATCAATCAGGTTCACTCTTTATTATTATTGTTGTGATCCGCATTTTTGTTATTTACTTTTAAAAATTGAAATTTTTATTATAGATAAGGTCATACACCTATAATCATAGTTTCATATTAGAAAACATTGTCGAAAATCAAACGCCATTTGTTTTAAACGATGATGTCATTAATTTTACGATAATTGTTGATACTAATATAATTCTCAGATATATTTCTCTTATCGGAGACATAATTTCAGGTATATTGTTTTGTTTATGTATGTTTGAAATTATCGTAATATATTTTAAAATAATATTTTTTTTTAGATAAGTATAAATGTGTAGTTATAATTCCATGGAGAGCATTTTGTGAATTAGATAATTTAAAGAAATGTAAACGAATAACAGAAGACGGTTTTGGAATTGACCATCTAGCCAGGAAAGCATTAAACTACCTTCATACCAATTTACCTATTAGTGATAGATTAGTTGGTAAATTTCAATTACACTTTTTGCTAATATATAAAAATATATATTTTGTTATACTGTGCTTATTGTCACTCATTTCTAGGGCAATCATTGAAAGATGCTTCCAAACATGTATTTCCATGTGAAACACATGATGATGAAATTTTAAACTGTTGTTTACAAGCAGCTCAAAAAAGTGATCGTGTGGTAATTATTATTATTTTTTATTTTGTTATAGAAAGCTACTCGAATGAATGAATTAGTAAGTTCGTTTATTTATTTTATGAACTGTTCAGAACATTAATTTTCGATACTATTATTGTAGCCAAAATAAAATACTATAATTTTAATACGAATTTAATATATTAGTAGACATTTATATTTAAATTTAAATCGTAATAAAAATGTGACGAATTTTTTTACAGATACTTCTTACAAATGATAAAAATTTATGTTTAAAAGCAAATGTGAATAATATTAAAGTACACACATATGATAGTTTTATGAAATTATTATCTCAAAGTAACATAGAAAGTAATAATAGTAAAATAAGTACAACAATAAATGTCGATAATAAAAGTAAGACTAAATATGTGAAAATATTAAATTCTGACGAGACATCTCCTTCATCTACAGCTCATTCGAAAATTAAAGACTGTCTTCAGGCTTTTTTAAGCGTAGTTTTAGAGGTATTTGAATATCTGTAGATAAAATTATAAAACTGTAGATAGTTTTATAATTTCCTACTATTTATTTTAATTTTGTTTGCTTTCACAATACTCAGGATGAAATGAAAACTCATTATGAAGACCTTTGGTTGAAAATAGTTTTTAAAAAACCACCATGGTCATTACAAGATATATTAGAATGTATGTCTAAACATTGGATAGCTATATTTTCGACAATATTACCAAATACTTCTAAAGACTTGATTAGAGAGTTACAATATTACTTTCCAAGAAGACGAAAAAGTATATGAAAACAAACACTTATCATATTTATATAAGTTTATTTAAATAAATTTATATTTATTATATTTTTGTTATTAGTTACGTCGTTTACTGCAGAAGATATTAAATTATTAATAACTACAAGCCTTAAATTCGTAGAGAATTTTCAAAAAAATTTTAAAAAATCATATTTTGATTTGGCTAAAAAATGTTCTCAATCATTACGTGATATAGTTAAAGTCGATACTAACAAAATGGATATGGTTGATGATGTAAAAGTGAAAGAAAATAATGAGCCTCAAATTATAAGTGGTCCAAGTACAAATATATCTACTCAGAATTCGAATCAAAATGTTGATATTGAAAGTCAGATATTTGATGTGTTGACATTTATTTGGAACGGATTTACAAGTTTTTGGTAAACATTATAAATAAATGTATCATTATTTATTTCATTTTAATATATTTATATTGATTTTTTTAGTTGTCAATTAGCAAACACTTTACAAGTACCACATTGCTTTGATGACAAAACAACTAAAAATAATTTGGAAGATTTGATTTCACAAGCTAATTCTGTAGAAAATCAATTGAATTTAATCATTAAAAATTTATCTCGGTATATTATGCAATTTTCATATATTATTATATAAAATAAATTTGATATTTTTAAGTTTATACTTTCTGTTTAAGGATATTAACGTGTAATTCAGTTGAACAATCATCTCCTATATATATGAAGTTTGAAGCTAATGAAGCTACTAATTCGTTTTATAAGCTTTTACATGATACCGTAGTTGGAATGGGTCGCTCTGAATTGAATTTCAATGGAGTTCAACTTTTTGCATTTTGTTCAAAACACAAGTATGTCGTTAACAATCTAAGAATAAATATAAAAAATAATCTATATTATTTTAGTGAATTGTTCTCTTTTAGACATACTTTAGAAGACGGATTTAATAAATTCACTGCATTACATAATTTGTTAGTCGAATGTGCTAATAATTATTCTTCCATACAAATGGAAGAATAACTACATAAATATATTATGTCGAAAAATATTATTGTGTCGTATTGATGTTACCAGATCAGATATATTTTTTTGTTAATAGAAATTAGGAGTTTTTTTTTTCATAAATATAAATATTTTACATTAAAATAAAAATATTTAATTTAAAGACTTTATTATTTTCTCGCCGTTAAACATTGTTTTCTTTCATCTACGTCAATTTTCATCATTATTCGAGATTTATAATTTTTCAAATATTCTTCTTTCTTTATTTTTTTAGTAATATAATGTTTGATTATTGTTTATAGTGATAAAAAGTGCCGTTAAGACCAGAACAAATGTGTCAGATTTGACATTTAAAAGGGACAGCATGTCCGTATATGTAAGTTTCTTTTTTATTGTCAATTCAATTAAAATGTGTGATTCTTTTATTTTTATATTATTTATAACGTTTTCGATTATTGTATCATAAAATTTGTATTTAAATTCATCTAAATTTAAATACGGGCTTAATGTCATTTACTTATTATTTTAGGTTATGTTTTTTTAACTATTAAAGTACTGTTATAATAACTTCTAGAACATTTTATAAAAGCACGAAATTTTCATATACTAAAGGTCTTGATAGTTTGTTTCGTTAGTCATCACGAAAATAACGAAATTAACAAATTGAATGTATTTTTTCACAAATTTAAGTGATTCACTAATACCAAAAAGAAATACTAAAATTGGACAGCAAAAACCCTCAACACTGGAAGGGTTTATATACTAATTTTATTCAATTTCTTTTAATGGGCCACTAAAATTTACGATTTGGAGCAAGAAATAATTTTGGATAATACAATTATTATTTCAAATATTATTGTAATGCATATTTTGTCCAATTTTTCTGTATCATTTGAATCTATACTTTTTTAAATTCAAATCTTATATTTTAAAATATCGCCTTTAAAATCTTAGAATAAATAATAGTATTTTTAACTCGATTAATTAAATTCGTAATTGTTAATAGTTTTACAGAAATCATTATGGAAAATTTTTATACAATATTAGGATGCGATAATAATAGCACTTTGGAAGTTATCAAGAAACATTACCAGGAATTAGCTTTAAAATATCATCCTGATAAATTAACTTCGAACAATGCACAAGATAGAGAAAAATTTATTACAATCAATCAAGCTTGGAACGTGTTGAAAGAACCCAAATCTCGATTGATATACGATGCACAGTTAAGAAATTCCGAATTGCTTGACAGCTCCTTCATATATTGTACTATAAAACAAAAAGAACTGAATTACGACGAAGATAGTTGTACATATTCTTATCCGTGTCGCTGTGGTGAAGTTTATAATATACATAAAGACGATTTGTTACCTCCTTATGTGGCGGAATGTGAAAATTGTTCGTTTAGTTTGATGATACAATTAAATGAATAAAACACGCGAATACTCCTGTTTTCTTTTATTTTATTTTCCCCATATTCTTCGTGAAAATAATGGTTTTTAGTTAATATACATATGTGTAAGAATATAATAAAATGATTTACAAATAATATAGCGCTTAAATACTAAGTTTAACAATGAAAAATATCTAAATACTTATTATATAAAAAAAAATTAGCTGCTGTTTTGATAAAGGCATCTATGAACTTATTCTAAGAAGTAGTTGCAAAAATAAGCTGCATATATGTATGTATATGTATGCATCTGTATATGTATGAATATGTCATGATTTAATATTGTTTATATACACAATAATAACATGAATATAAGTTGCGTATAGTAAATTGCAGATAAATATAATTTACTTTGTCATTTAGTTTGGAATGAAATTATGCATAAACAAATTAAAATCAAATAAATAAATGATTTTTTTCACGTCTGTGATAACTAATGATATAATAATTTGGTATAGAATAAATATTATATAAAACATAAATAAATATAAATGCGTGACTAAATATAGCTGCATATTGATTTCGTATGTTATTACATATGCAACATGCAAAATAAATACTATATTTTTATTTATATATTTTTCAAGCATTTATATAATAGGCGGAGACGTAAATAATTGTACTATCTGCAAAATAAATCGCATTGCGATTTATTCTCAGGAAGTATAACTATTTATGGCTCTACTTAAAATATATAAAAGAAATCTATCTTATCTGTTCCATTCGATCTTATTTCATTCGATATTAAGATTTTCAAATACAAAATTTTTAAAAACATTTTTGAAATTTAACAATGCTAAAGCAATTGCAGGACAGACAATACAATGTTAAATATTTAATTCGTTGATCTGAAAAAAAATCACTATAATACTTTATAAATTAATGTCAAAAATATTTCATGGAGATTGTATTTATAAAATACTTTCAGCCATACATAAATTTAAAACGTAACAATGACTTTAATATCAGTCACTTTGGAAACATTTTTACAAATAAAAATTACAAATTTAAAAACTTAACTGTTGTCAATCTTTTGCCATACTAAAACGAATAGCATCCAGATGACTGAAAAAATACAAAGACACGCAGACATATTCAATACTATAAATCATTTTTAATAACACCTAGTGCTAATATCTCTTACAAAAATATTTTTTAGTAAGAAAATACAAATATTATTGATCTATAAAAATATTCAACAGATCATTTCATACTAGCAATAGATATTAGAAAAAAATAATCATAGATTTGAAAATGATCTGCGTTGAATAAAATCATTTTCGCAAAACCAGCAATCTGACTTTATTAACACATTTGTCCATAAAATTTTTCTTCCTTTTAGTTCCATTTGTATTGTCCAAAGGCAAAGGAAGAGAGAGCATAGAAACTTGATGTGTATTTGATGAACCCTGCAACAGCCCTTCGCAACTCTGAGCACGACGAGGAGTTTCAGTTTGTTCGATAGATTCTTCTTCATCTAAACATTCTAACACATCCTCACAACTTTGCGTTACGTGTGAATCTGGAGATGTTTCTTCGCGTTCTGGCGAACAATCACTGGACGGTTGCAAATTCTCATTACTCGACATAGTCTCAGATTTATCGAGTAAATCATCACAGCTACGCGATTTAAGCTGATTGGGCGATAAGCGTGGAGATACCTTAAATAAATTATCAACAGTCTTTTCTGAACTATCACTAATGCAAGCACTGTGCGGTGGCGTGTGCAATTTTGGTGGCCCACGTGTTTGAATAGCAGAAGATGAATTAAGTAGTGAGAGACGGGGACGATCTAATGAATGTGCACGTGGTGTGGATCGTGGGGCACGTGGTAATCTCGGAGGAGGTACACCGCAATTCTTTGTTAACCATTTCGATGGACTCGATTTTCGCAGCCTGAAATAAACGATTTTTATATTATTATAAAATATACATTTATATATATATATATATATATATATATATATATATATATATATATATATATATATATATATATATATATATATATATATATATATATATATATATATATAACATTATTTAAAATTTTAAATATTATTTCCAAAATATATTTTATATCATAACTAATTATTACCTCGGAAGTATGGCTGACGGAGATCGGGGTCCATCTAGTCAGTCGCGGATACCATTTGTTAGATCTTTTTCACTTCCTTTACTACTATCAGATGAATGCATTCTTTGATAAGTAGGGGGTCCACGACCAAGAGAAGCTGGAGTGGGTGGGGCATTTGTACCACCATCTTTAGATCCTATTACACGTCCTAAATTTGTATCCAATCTAAGTTCGCCCCTCATAAATCTAAAATAATAATAAAATATATAAAAAATGACATTTAAAATCGAAAAAAAATCAAAGAGTGTTTTGTAAAAATTTCTACCTTTCAAGTTTATCTACGCAAGCATCCTGATAATCATGAATCCATCGAACACCATTAAAATGACAAACTTGTCTCATATCTTCTGGTAACTGATCAGGTTCAGGCCATTGAAAATTATCGATAATTGGTATAATATTGCATTGAGATTGCAAAGCTGCTACAATTTCCTAAAATAGTAAATTTATATTTTAATAATTTATATATATATATATAAATTATTAATTTATTTTTTTTAATAATTTATATATATATATATATATATATATATATATATATATATATATATATATATATATATATATATATATATATATATATATATATATATATATATATATAGTTAAAAAAACAACATTTTCTAATGTAAATATTAAAAAAATGGTAGCATTTATACAATAGTTTTAATATATAGTAAAATTACTTACTCTGTGAACCCAATCTTTACATTCGCCATCTTGCATACACCTGTCTAATGCTTTTGGTGTTAAGACAAGCAGAAAGTGTTTGGCCTGTCTAATACTTTGAAGTAAATTGTTGTCAAATTTACCAGCTTCTAATCTTTCAACATCAATAAAAACTGAAAATCCTCGCAGTTGCAAATGTACTTTCAACAAACTGGCCAATTGAGATCCATTAGATCGACGGTAACTAACGAAAACATCGAGTGATTTATCCAAATTACTTTCATTTAAACTAGACGCTGAATTTTCAGGAGCTGCAGAGACATCAAAAATATAATTAAAATTATATTTTCTTGTTTAAATTAATTAATAATAATATTATGTAATAAGTTTGAAAATAACATACATCTTATTTTATTTAATATTCGAAGTCTGTGGATGCTGTTAGTTATTCCACATTCATTCTCTAATTGTTCGTCACTAAGATTATGGATAGAATCTTTATCAACACCGGCATTTAACATTGCATATGTGTATATGCTATATTCAGGACCAATATTTTGTAGGAATGTATTAAGATTATTGGCATCCCTTGAACTATAATCAGCTATTTTCTTTAAATTGTGTAATTCCCTGGTGAATCTACAATAAAAATGTTAATGTAATATTTGTTATATAATATTATTTAAATTAAATAACATAAAAACAGAGTAAAATTTCTTTACCTGCGTCTTCGAATTCCGTTCATTAAACCAATGTCGTTGATTAGATTATCTTCAGTTAATTGTAGAAGTAAATCACCATCTACTTTGCTTTCCAAAAAATTATTAGCATACTCAATAAAACCTATTTGTTTAACCCATTCTTTCACATCTTCAGTAGACCACAATGGCACTTGTTGAGAAAGCTTGTGGGGTAATTCTTCCCCAATGAGTCTCAAAGCTTGAGCTGCATATTTAGAAGCCACAGCATTTGGACAACTCGCTACTTTTTTCAAAGGTTCTATAGCATTAATTTCTCTGAATATCACGGTATTTCCTTGCCTTTGTTTAATACCAGCTTCCATACAAAAATGAAAAGCAGCCAAATTTCTAGCTTCCTCTCTTTTTGAGCTGAGAACTGGTACCAATTTACGTAGCCAATTCTCACTTTGGCCATGTGCATGGGCGTGATTCGATTTAGCAAATTCAGATGGATTATGTGATGTAACAAAAGGTTCTACTAAGTTCAATGTGCCTGATTCCAAAACAGCAGCTTCAATTTCTGTATTAGCAACTAAAACAGCTATAGCTAAACAAGCATAATACTTAATATTATCATCATTATGAAAAGCTAGGGGAAATAGCCAAACAGGAACTTTGCGTTTGATCATTGCCTCTTGGTTTTCAGCTCCACCATACAGAGACAAATTGGCAAGTGCTCCAGCGCAATGACGTAATGTTTCTACGTCATTTTTTCTACATTCAAATAGTATAGCGTCCAAACCTCCAAGTCTTATCACATCACTACAAGTGCCTTCACTGTGTTTGAATAAATGTTCCAAAATTCCAGTACCAACTCTCGAATGGTGAACGGAATTAGCATGTTTTGTACAAACACAAGCAACTTTTACAACTTTTTCTAATCCATTATTAACAACGTGAGCTCGATTCTCAGTAGTCAAACACTGTTCTAATAGTTGAGCTGATGCAAACTGGAGGTCGTCATTATTACCATCACAGTTTTTCATTAATAAATCCAAACCACCGGACGTTCTCAAAGCGTTACAAAGACGTAATCCTAATTCATGTCCATAAGTAGGAACTGCCCAAGCGCGACGTATTATTTCATTTATTTTATCAATATCAGAAAATGCCCTTTTCAGATTAACTTCGTTTGCTTGAGACTGCTTCAAACTTTTCACAAACGCCTCTAAATGTAAACTATACTTCTTTTTAGCTTCGTCAATATCATCTTGACTGGAATTTGCATTGAGATTGTCTAGATCTTCGAAATTCATGGATGATAAATCTTCGCTTGTTTTTATTGTTCCGTTCATCAACTGACTAGTCTGCAATTTAAATATATTACAAATTAATCATTTGTCCATATATATATACCATATATATATACATAAAAATGATGTAAATTTATGATTATAATTACTTGAGATGCAGCTGATGTTACTGAAGAAGTTGTACATATTTCTTTTTTAATGGTCATATTAGATTGTTCGACGCGCGTTTTTTCTTGACTGAAAAGACCGCTGCTGGTTACTGTTTGTCGAGCTTGCGCTTCGCTACTACTATATGAATCACTGTGCATTTTCAGGCGAGAAGCTTCTTGTTGACTGACTTCTCCCGCTACCACAGTATGTTGTTCCTATAACATAAAAGTCATAATAATTATTATTATTGTTTTTTTTTTCTATTAATTTATCTAATATTGGCGTTTATGAATTTTTTAATGGAAAATGTTACTGTCAGCCAGTTTAAAGAAGGTACATGAAACAGCGTCCCAGCATTACATATTTGGAACGTTGCCAGTGCGTTTATATATGTAGCAACGATTTTGATAAATGTAAATAATGTACCCCAAAACGTTACTGATATGATACATAAAAAAAAATGTATTTGTACACAATCAATAGTTCAACAAATTTACAATCAAACGCATCACTCACTG
Organism: Leptonema lineaticorne; assembly: GCA_024500535.1. NCBI lineage: Eukaryota > Metazoa > Arthropoda > Insecta > Trichoptera > Hydropsychidae > Leptonema > Leptonema lineaticorne. The sequence goes on from JANIJI010000003.1 coordinate 304,941, forward strand.
AATTACGAGGATGATTATCGTGTTCTTCTTCGGGTATTAACTCGACGGGCACACAACGAATTCGAGGACTATAAGGCATCTCTGTGAACGTAACTCTTGGACTTTCTAATGGAGTACGAGGTGAACGTGGTGATAGTACCGAACCGGGTGTTTCAACAATAGGTGAACGAGAACCTCGTTGTCCAGAGACGGATGATATAGAACTGGGAGGACCACACGATATTCTCAAGGCCCCCCTTCTCACTGGCCACGGCGCATTCCCACCGGACATTACCCCGGCTATATTGGTTTTATTTAAATGTCACAATTGTTCGATTTGCTTGATCGACAGATGGACACGGTATCGGTATACACGGACGACTTGTTCGCAACCGAGGCTCGCCCCGACTATTTCGGACTTTATTGGATTATTTTGCCAGAAGTAATACTTCGGGATGGAAGCATGTGTGGGAGGCGAACGAAATCAACTTTGCAGATGATTTTTGGCCGTATTCCACGAACTAACCTCGCCCGTGTACGCTTTAACGTGAAAGAAAATGCGTGCGCGACCTTTGGAAAACGGAAAAACAACGAGCGTTTTCCCGCATTGACGGTGAAAACGTTTACATAATATCTGAACGCTGACGTACAAAAATGTGCAACAACTGAAAACGAATTCATATTGAAATGCATTCATGACGTTGACTATATACAACGAACGTTCGTAAAACATTGTATAACATACTCATAAATCAAGTCAAAATAATCGCTCAATCATTGCTTAAGTATGCTTGAGAACAAATATAAATGAGAGATATATAAATAAACTGAACACAATACAAAATAATAACAAACGTACATAATTTATAAAAACTATCTAAAAATAAAACTAGGAAAACCGAAAGTTTGATAAAAAGATTGAACTTAAAATATATAAAATGTCCATAAATGATATAATCATTTTAAGCTATCATATCTATATACATATATTTACGACAACTTACGGATAAAAGTTTTATATTTTCAAAATATAAATTTAACACATGTTAAAATTTGTTAATGATTAATTTCACATGGAAAAAAAATCAAAATTCCATTGCGATTTTTAAGATGTCATTTGGCTCAAGTTTTCCACTAAAATATATTCGTTTGATCAATACGACTAATGGATAAAATTTGGCTATTGTGAAAGAGTCAAAATCTAAATAAAAATCTGTTTTCAATATATTTTTAGGAAAATTATTCTTTATTTTTGCAAATACAAATATTTATTTATGATTTCTTTTGTAACGAACATCGCAAAGCAAATAGGAGAAAATTAAAAAAATTTATAATATTTTTTTCATTAAAAATAAATAAAAATGCTGTAATAAAAAAGCAAGTAGTCAGTATTATGGAAACAAGTTGTTTATTATAGTAGCAAAATAAAGGTGCAATACTAGGCAAATTGAGTAAAAAAAAAAACAAAATAAAAAGTGGGGAGTGATATTATGTAACGGCGCAATAAGCATTTTCATGTGCTTTCACATATAAAAGCTGCACGTGCGACAATCTCGTTTCGCCGAGTGTATAAAGAAGCGTAAAGATGGAATAGTTTTCAGATGATGATGAAGTTACCAGGGGCTTTGCGAGGGGTGGGAATGAGGCATTTTTGAACGAGCGATACATTGCAGTCGATGAGGTACGCAAAACTCTGGTGGACGAGACGAATACGGCTGCGGCATATCTGGCGCTCATCTCTTGTCTATCTTCGTCTGAAAGGTGTTTTTCTCTTGGCCAGGATCGATATTCCCTTGTGACGGTCGTATGCCGGATGCATCCTGGCCTTGGGGTGGAAGTAGTCAAGTCTGAAGGCGACCTCGCCAGAGCGGCGGTGACGCACGACTGCCACACGACGAGTCAGTTGGTAACCGCCACCCACAACCCCAATAAAACCACCCCAAAGTAGGACTCACACTTCTAATATACGAAAAGGGAGGAAAAACTTCAACTTTATTCAGGGTTTAACCTTGAATAAGTACGAAGTGCGCGACATTGAGCCGCCAAAAAAGAATTCGTACGTAAGGTCAACGACTATATAGAAATAATAGATACAAAATAATTTTCTTTTCTATAATATATATATACGACAATTTATATATGAAAAAATCACATAGTGCGTGTAATATTTTCCTGATAATATATGAAAACGAATAAAACAATTTCATATATAAAATTTGTAAAACTAAATGGTTTTATTTAATTAGCGTGTTTAAAAATTAAACAAAGCAGCAACCTTCCCCCCCTATTACCAAACCCACAAACCCATCCCCAAACTATGCGATTTCGCAACAACTAAATGGAATTCCAAGAAATTTTCGTCGCAAGGCGGCAAATCGAATACCGTTATGATGTAACAATTGTTTGTTTGGTTTTTACCGATTGATCGTGCGAAAATAATAAATAAAAAGAATGAAAATAAAATATAAGGAAAATCTCGGTTATATTCGAGTCGATTTGTCTATTGTTAACCATTTAAGCTAATAAAAAAACATGGTTTGCTTATTGAAGATAATTGTGGTTGTAAAACGACACGACATCTGAAATGTCGATCAGAGATACAAACGATACAATTAAAACAAAACGATTCGACACACGCAATATTTTAGTTTGAGTAAATTAGATAATATTTAGTGAAATTGTAATTATTGTGTGTGTGATTTTTTTTTTCAATATTACATTCATATACAAAAGTAATTGAATAATTAAAAGAATAAAATCTACTTACAATTAGATTTTAATCACATCCATTACAATATATAAAGATATAATATTATAAACAGAATGCAATTATATAATTTTTGAATAATAAAAAAATAATTAATTTTATTTGATTAAAATACTCATATCACTGAATATGAATTTTCACATTACATAATATTTTTATATAGAATTTTGAATACTTTGTTACCACGCCTTATGTAAATGCGACTAAACAAACACGTATTAAACAGTAATGGAAATTTTCAAAATTGAATTTTAGCATTATTATTATTTTCTTCATATATGAACATCGTACAGTTTAAAGAGTCACTTATAAGAATGTGTAATATTTAACAAAATGATCAGAAAATTTACTCAAACGATAAAAAAAACATCGAAGTAACGTCATTGTTTAATTTTTACTTTATTTCAAATAAAATAAATAATTATATTAAAAAAATCACTTTATAGTGATCTGTGTTATGTATATATTGATATTATGATATCTGTGATTTTGTAATACAAAGTTTTAGATGACTATACAATATATATATGTATATATTTTTTGATAATGAATTTTAAATAATTTCATAAACTATATATAAATTTAATGTACTTTGATCAAAATCGCCTGTTGATATTGTATACAAACAAAATATGAATCCAGAATTTGTAAATATACATATTTCCAAGAAAGTATATTTATTATTATTAACGAGCTTTAAAAAAAACATGAACGCTCTTCAATATGAAAACACTGCCATCGAGAATAATAAATAAGAAGTTTTTTTTTTCATTGTACAACAGAAGTCGCAAAAATTCACTAATCGAAATACCGTGTTGTTCGCATTATAATATAATACAAGTTCGTGTTATGCGCTGGTGATATATGGTGAATTCAATTATCATCTATGTTGGAAGGTCGTGCCATTGTGTACGGGCGTGGATAAATTTGGAGCAACAAAAATACGTATAAATAAATAATAATATAAAAAAAAGTGCGTTTTAATTCTCTTTCGTATGAAAATGTCAATTATAAAATATTCGTTCGGCAAAAATAGCGGTAATTAGACGAATCCACGCTATATAAAAAGAAAAACGCGGGCGGTGGCGAAAATGTACGTTATCGATTTTTTTGGACGATTTTCCATTTTCACTGTTAGTAGTGAGAAAAAAAAATACTACGAAAATGTGGTTTATGAATATTGGACTCGACCGCTAAATGATCAGTTTTAACCCATCCTCGTTAATTCGTCTGATTATTGTAAATTTTCGTATTTACTTGTATTATTATATTTAGCAGAAGACCACGGGATAAAGAATTTATTTAATGAGAAATTATATATAGTGTGCAACAAATAAATTTAAATATTGCTCAAATTTAATATCCCATATTAATATCAATCTTTTGTTATTGCTTAAAATGTCCACAAATTATTTTATAATAACTAAAATTATGTTTAGCTAAAAGATACCATTTTGTGATAAAAATATGTCAATAAAAGAATTTTTCCATAATGATAACGACTAACTTTTATAAAAGTAAAAAATTAAGAAAGAGAAAAAAGTGTAATATATAAATATATGAAATATGGTATCTCTTTAATACATTTTTTTGCTATTTTGTGTGTAATAATTATATGTAAGTGAATTTAGATTAATCAATCATATATCGTGTTAATAATTAACTCACAGCTTTAAATACATTTTTTTTTAAATTAAATTTGTCAATTTTAGTAGATAATTAATTAAATAATAAAGTAGAGTTCGTCACGTGTATTTTATATAGACATATATTATATAAATATCGATTATAAAAACATACATTAACTGTCACCGACAAATAATTATAACTATAACAAAATAATATGAAATATATATCATATTACACTAAAAAAATATATAGTCGATTTTGGATTTTTTGGTATTATTAAATAATATTTTTCAGGAAAGTTTTTAGAGTTCTTATCATATTTCAAAACAACATATAATTTAATTTGTAATCGGAAAATTTGAATATCTTTCGTAATATTTTAATGAATGAAAATGCAACCAAATGACTATGCGAATTGAATATTGAACTTTGGTTAAGTAACGGTAACCTAAAAATATATATATATATTACTATTCGTACCTGTTTGAGCCTTTGAGCACCTCTTTCGCGTCTTCGTTGCTCCTCACTGGTGGTGCTGCTGAAACCTTCCGTGACCACCTTCGACGAAGCGGACGTCATACGCTCAAACTTCATCGTATCCATGGAACCTGCGGCGACAACAAAAACCCTTCTGTGACCAAATTCGAAACTTTTTCGACGCTACCTAGACGAGAAACGGTGCGTTGACCCAGACCATATAATATACGAGAATATATAAATATATAGAAAAACACTTGAGAATCGACAATGTTGAATGTTGGCAATTCAGCATCGAAACGTCCTCGCATCGTCGACGACACGACGCATATGAATAACGGCGTCATAAGACTTTGGGTCATAAATGTACGCACATATTCTCTGATTGCGACGATCTTTATGTATGTACACTATCGTTAAAAAAATGCGAGAGAATCTTAAGGTGTCACATATTATGACAAAATGTATAATAAACATTATTATGACAATTCTATATATGTTTTCAATAAATATATGCATAGATGTTCACATTTTTTTTTTTAGACAACAGTGTATGTGCTAACTATAAAAGTTTATTTGTATAATATTTACTCACTTGAATTCATGGAAGCCAACATTTGCGCCGAATTGTTGGTCGACGTGGACAACGGAGACATCGGCATGGATAAGGAGATATCGGTCGGACCGACAACAGGAGAACTCGTCTCATCAGGAAATGTCACGAGTGGCTCCGTGTCGCAATTCGGATCCGTGGCATCCACGAGGTTTTCCATGGAATTGCGTAATCTGAAAATGCAAAAATCATAACGTGTTATCATCGTTGTTATTGTTTGTCTTACAATATTCAGATATGCAGACGACTTAAATAGTAGCAAATTGTTTGAATAAAAATCGAAAGTTACAAATGATTACAATTGTGTTGTAATTTAATTATACATATAAAAAAGTGATAATTACAATCGATTATTATCAATTATTTTTATGTCTCTTTGTAGATATTGATTTTTCACATCTGAAATCGGTGAATATTCTAGCTGAATCATTTAATGATGACTAAATAACTTAAAATTAAATTACTGTAAAATATTTGTAAAGTACACATTGGAAATAATTAAAACATAAAAATCATTGATAAAGAGAACAACTCTACTAAAAGATATCGTTCAGTATTATAAAAAATCTTTCAACCATTCTACGCATATATAATTGTTTAGAAATTTGAATATATTATTGGTTAGAAAAAATCTGGAATCGATTAAAAATACTGGAAGCGAACCGAAACATTCAATCAAGATTAAGTTTGTTTAACCACACTGTAAATTATCTGGTTATCTTTACAATACAAATAAAGCAGCATATTTCGAATTCCGATGATGAATCTTATATATATACACAAACATGTGTGCGTGATATTACTGAAATAATTAGAAAATTACAATTCTTTTATATAAAATTATGTTATACAATCAAATTATTAATTTATCTATAATATAAAGTAGAAAAAAGTAATTTACGTCATATTGCAAAAGAAAGACAAAGACTAATTATGCAAACAGCAATAAAACCCAATTTAAATGATATTAAGAAAAAGAAAAACAAGTTATTTAAATCATTTTTCAAGTATACATAGATGATACTAGCACTAGACTTAATAATATCTTATTTTTATTAATATCAGATAATATTTTTTACTAATATATTAAATTTATAATTGCAAAAGTTTTAATTTACAAACTCCTTCAATTTCAGCGAATTTTTTCATAATTAATAAATGGAAAAAAATCTACACACACAAGATTATATAATTATACGTTTGTGATCACAATATTCTAAGTATTATTACTATTATAAAACGCTGCCAAAATTTAAATGTAGTAAATGAGAATGGATTTAAGATTGGCACTGTCCATATTTAAATTTAATATGAAGAACGTCACGTGCGTCATTACTAATACAATTTCATACATCATGTATAAAATAAAATAATAATAAAAAAACACATAGAATTTGTCGAATAATTCAAATCGAAATGTTGAATAATTCAAACTATACGATTCATGATATAAAAATATATTTTCTGGCATGAAAAGGTGTATTTTTCATCGACACACATTCCAGAAAATTTTTCCACACAATTTAAAAGAATTTTTCTACGATTGTCTAATATTTATTCGTTTTATTTCATTCCATTATGAAATTGCAATATCATGAATATTAAATATTCGCAATTTTAATCACCAAATTATTACATTTATGTTAATGTATATCGTAATATATTTTCTAAAATTTTAACTGTTTTTTACAATTAATAAATTGCGTAAATATTTAATTGAAGAAATATAACTTTTCAATGAAAAAAAAAAAATTGTTAAAAATAAAATTGACGAATTTTTCGATAAAAATATATTACAATAAAATTTAAAATTTAAATTAACCAAAAAAAAAAATAAAAGTATTGATAATTTACATATTTATCGTAATAAAAATATAAAATATTATAAGTTGGGAAAACAACGAACATTTCTGTTTACAAACTGTTTTGGCGCGAAAAAAAATGAAAATCCATTCTACATCTTAATAATATTTGTTATATGTTTGAATTAAAAACTATTGTACAGCAATTGAAATTACTTAAAAATAATGTTATTAACCACACTACATGCAATTTAATGTTAATAAATTTAAAAAAAAACAACATAATATTATAATACAAACATACATTTCGAGAACTTCGATCATAGTAGACATTTTGACACGACGTTTCGCTTAACTTTATTCTTCGAATTGAAATCTCCCTACCGATGATTCGAATCGAAATGACAGAAAAGAAACTAGACGATAGTTTGCGAAAGAATAACGACAATCGAAAAGGTACACTCGCGATCGATATGAAAGAAATGATAAAAATCACTGCGTGTTTTATTTTTCACCTTATATTGAGTGCGGCACTGGACAAATTTTTCATTTCAGAGATGGAACTCTTCAGCTCGGTTAGGTCCGACTTCATCGAGTTCGCTTTCATCTCTGACGACGTGAGCCGTCTCGAGGAAGCCACCCTGCTGCTGGTGCTGGCACTCGTATTGGACACCATCTAAAAACAGAAACAACACTCATCAATGATGGACGTTATGTGGGCGATTCTCATACTACGCAGGGGCAGTTGAAAACCATATTTATTCGTTTAAAATTTTCCCTACGGGAAGTTTTCTAGAAAATACAGTCATCGTGGATCATATTGGTGACAAATGGAATTAATTATATCCAAATGTATAGAAAAGTGAATAAAACTATAAGTAATAAAAAATATTAAAAGAATATATTTTTATAAAAAATATAAAATGACTATACTTATAATAATTTTTACAAGGACATATTTAAGATAATGCCTTTACTTTTTAAACTATTGATAATACATATATATTATCAAAACCGAAAAAATGTAATCAAATAATAAGATTATTATAATTGAAAATCACTTATCTATTTGTTTAATAATACCAAATTAGTTAAATTATCCTTGGCGACAAATCAAAAGAACAATAGAAATACGTCTTACAAAATTCACTTGTTGATTCAAAGTTTAGTTTTTGGATGCCGAATATTTTGGCAAACGATTCGTATGAAAATTGTTATGATACAGTTCACAAGAATTGTGCAATATTCAGTTTACATGTAAACCATATTTTAAAATTAAAACTTGAACGTAGATATTTCAATATTTCTGATTATCTCTATCTATAAGGAAACGCATATTTTAAAGTTATTGTATAACGGTTTTCTGGTAATGTCCCATGACAGGACTGACCAGTTCTTGCTGATGAATCAACGCAATACGAGAAGACAAAGATAGACAAGGTCGCAGTACAGCCCACTTGGTTTAAGATAGGCAATATGGATTAGTCATGGTAGTCTTGTCTGTCTGGAGTTCTAAACAGTGTTGGCGACGTTTGGTCCAGACTTTCGTATTAAATATATTGCGGCGAGACGGTGACAGATTTTTATTTTATTTTAAAAGATTGCACATGTGTACTGAGTGAGTTAATGGAAAAAATATATTAAAAAAAGGTTACATCGTTTGTGATTTATAACACAAGTGTATAGATTTTAAGAGTGTATATTTATATGAAACTAAATATGTCAATGCTTATAATCAAACTATAAAAGAAGTTCGTGATATTTTAAAATGTAACTAATATTGTTGTATGATTAAATCAGATTGATCTGGTACAAAAAATATATATCTGGATAAAAAATTAAATATAAAAAAAAATCAAAACAGTCATCCAGATTTGACGATCATCGTCATCATCATAGATCCGGGAAATTTTAACGCGTCATAATTTCGCCTCTTCGTATTTCTGGATCATCTGGCGTCTCTAAATCGAACGGTTTAATTTTTAACTTTTTTCGCGCGAAAACAGGAGTTAAGACGGAGATGAAATCGGGATTTGGCAGCATCGAGTTTTGAATTTCCGAGAATCGAACCGTATCACGCATCGTTTTTTTTTTATTTTCGTTAAGTTTAAAGCGAAAATCTAAAATAGAACGTTTACAAGCTAAATCACTGAAATTAGCCCCAATTCATTGGCGCTACTCGAAAACGGTGTTTCATTGGAGGTTGACGCGTTTTCTATAAACCATAAAAATCAAGTAAGTTTATTTCATTATAAATATTTCGTAATCATACCATATTTTTATTGAATAACCTATGTATAACGCATATAACATGTTAAATTAATAAAATCAATATATGATCGATTGTAAAGTTGGAAGCTACGATTTTCGGTGATGGATATAATTTGCAAATTATTATGAAATGTGTCAATCAAAATAATTAATATAACCATAATTCATTTTTAAAAGTATGTATAGCATTTGTAATCATTATATATTGTCGTCTATATTGAATTTATTTTTACGTATGTATAAGATAATAGATTGTAGTAAACTTTTAATAAACGTCGCGTGGCGTCTCTAACATTATTACAGAAATATATAGCAATTTTAAACTTTTTAAAATAAACAATCAATATTAAAATAATAATAAAAATAATTAACTATTGAGTTTATATGATTATTTATCACAAGAATTCAATAGCTGATATAACAAATAAATATATAAGTCTTATTATGATATCTTACTAATATCTTGTAACAATGTACATAAAATGAATAATTAAAAATTATTGGACATTATTAAATTTCCATAAATTATAATTAATCATATATTAAAAATTAATCCAAATTTTAAAATAAAATAATTATTTTTCACAAATAGTTTAAAATTATATCAAAAGATGTCTCTAACACATTTTAGATATTTAATTAAAATTATATATATATATATATATATATATATATGTGTGTGTGTGTGTGTCGAAAAAAATACATTTAAATTGAAAACATACGTCGAAGTCAATAATAAATAAAATTGAAAAATAATTCGTGTGTTAATAAAAAATTAAAATGAAATAATGAATATATAATAACAAAAATGACGTACTTTTTATAGGCATATAATAAATTTTTAAACGCACTGCATAATATATATGTAAATTTTGATAAATACAAAAATTTAGCTAAAGCATATCCATTTAAATAAATTATTTACAATGAACACGGAAATTTCAACAAATAATTAAGCGGACGCAGTATGTCAATTGATATTTGCGTATTCTTTTCATTTATACTATACATTATCATCATTTGTAAATAAATTACAATTCATATTGATAAACTGTTGCAGAAACATTTCCTGTTGCTTACATTTTATAATAAACATTTGATCATTGTTTATTGATAATGTTTAACCCCTTGAATACGCACGACAAATTTATTTTCAGTGAACAAATATAATCTTTGAAGTTTGCAATAATTATTAACATCGAATGCTTCTTTGTTAAAAATGTTTTCTTTAAATATTATCTGTATAAATAAAACAAGACGATACAAGTTTAAAAGCTTAAAGAACAGGAAAAGTTCAGTGTTAGCGTTTTGGAAATTACAACGGGATTTTTTTTAATTAGCATAATAATTAATGAAATAACATCATACGGGGAAACGATAGACGAGATCTAAAAAAATCGTTAACAAATTTCCTAATAACCATATATTATTATGAAATAAACAAACGTTGAGACAATGTTATTTACAGTCAAGGTCGACAAAAGTTGGCAACCAGAAATACGGACGACTTCTAATACGCCCACGTCCAGACAACTTCAGGTGAACTATGGCTATTATTAATTCGAAAAAATAAATAAATAAAAATAATTATAATGGCTACACGCGAATGAAACTTCGGATAACAAACAAGACTGTCAACATATTAAAAATATACACCGAACTGTGTCACTATCGATAATAATTGCAAAAGCTCACTTGTGTCGTAGAACTTGTGACTTGACTCGCTTGACTAAGGGTTGTTGATAATTGACTCAGATTCTGTCTTGCTAAACTGTTCTTTTTGAAATTCTCCATCAGATTTTCCATCGAGCCGATTTCCTGCAAAAGAATAAAAATTACATTATTAAAAACACAAATTTAATAAATAATAAAAATAGAATATAATAACATCCATTAAAAATAATGATCGTAAATATAATACCGTACAGTGATGATGATGATGATGAAAAGAAATAACAATAATTCGAGGTCGATAATAATACGTTGCATTTTAACTACGAAAAATGATTCGCAGAATTACGTTACAAACAGAATAAATACGTTTCATTAATCAATATCGACCTTTCGTTTCCGAAATGGTTAAATGGACGTAATAATTCATAGATGGCTTTTAAAAACAATGAAAACGAACGGGGGGGGGGAGGAAATAGAGAATAAAAAAAACACCCGACGAGTTTTTCCGCTAATTTTCCGCTACGAAAACGCGCTACGTAGACAATGGGGTGCGGTTTAGCAACGACGCCGCCACCCGATGATTGATGTCGAGAAATGGGAAAAACGTTCGCAGCATGGAAATATCATGACAGGTCATTGCCATATAGTCAAATGAAAAGACACGCAAATATTCTATATTCCGAGGAAAATCGTTTAGTGAACGAGTGCAAAAAAAGTTAAGTTTTCGTATGAAACGAAATTTTAATACGGCATATTTAAAGGGTTAAATAAGTATGTAAAAAAAAAAGTATATTCAATTATTATATCGTAATTTGTATTCATATACGACCTGATGGAGTGGAATCAATTTGAAAAATCGTTGATGTTAATTACACGTATGATAAAAATCAATCAATTATTTGAAAAAAAAACTCAAATAAAAACGATATCAGACGTTCAATTAATTATCAAGTTTATATTTTGAAAATTTTATCTAAACTATCGTCCGTTAACGACGGGGGACAATTTGTAAAACGGGCACGTTCCTCAATTGTCGGACAAGTCCGCTAGGTGAATGGGGATTTCCCTACATGAATCACGATTGCCAAACGATGTCGTATGCAGACTTGTATATATATATTATGTACGTGCAATGGCGGATCTTGCACTGTCGAGTCGTGCCCAGAATTACATTTAATTGAATCGGTCGGCTGATCTCGATGACGACAGCGGAACGATGACCTCTCGTCCAATAACAGGACGCGGTTACGACAATATGGGTTTCAAAATATTACAGGATAAAACTAAGTTTCCTTAAAATTAATTAATGTAATGTAAATAGACGTTTGAATTGTTCAATAATTGCTCATTTTTATATCTTTATTAATAGCGAAATTTCCTTATTGCATATATGGTAAATTTTACGGCAACATAAACCCAGAGCATTTTTATTTTAATATTATATTCTATACGGTCGATTATTATTAATAATTGTTCAAGTAATCGTGGAATAGTCGGCCACAACGGACAATTTTAAATCATATAGAACAATTGCAAATTATAATGGAAAATTACAGACGATTTATAAACGTGTAAAAAGTTTTTTTTCTTGTATTCGGCCATGATTATTGGTAATTGAGATTTTTAGCAATAATTTTATTATTGAATAAAAAACACTAATCGTCTAATATAAAAATTTGAATCACCCACTGTTAGAGATATATACAAGTTAACTCTGATTTAATATGTGCATTACAATATTAGACTAAGAGTCTCTCGAGCATTTAAAAAAAATGGATAAAGAAGTATTATAATATTAAACATTATTCATAGATTCTAACGGAAATATATTCACTAATAATAAATATGAAAGTATTACATCTTTCTTCAATAAAATAAAATGGAATGCATTTTATTTCTTTTTTTATTTTTATTTTTAGTTAGAGTGTTGAATGGCGAAAAGTTATTCTAATATACATCAATATTATTACATCATTGATTAAAACCAGGATATGGACACATCAAAAAGTCACATTATATTGATTATATATAAATTAGCAACGATGATGGCATCGGTTCATGGTTAAGTTTTAGAATATTATGATAAATATTTGTTATAAATCTTAATATTAAATATATATTTTTTTATGTTCTTTTAAAAAAAGCTACGATATGAAACATCAATTATACAACAAGAATAAAATGACTAGAAAATGCATAACATACTTTTTAAATCAATCGACAAATTTGTTAATAAACGGTTGTCTATATAGACTTTTACTTATTGATAGTTCAACAGGTCATAAATCATTATGATGGATCGTCGGTTCAAAGATCGAGTACAAATCAAAAGAGTAAAAGAAATATATTAATGGCAATTGAACGATTTTATACGGAAAAAAAATTACAGAATTACAGTGAAAGCGTTATTGATCAATAAAAAAAAAATATTGTAAAAGCATCAACGCCCACAGATAATTAAATCGTGCCTAACTAACTCGTTTTATGTTATAACAGATAGTATGTAAAAAAAAGTTGCCGTTTTAATTGCTTTCAAATTAACAAATTAATATAAAAAATACTTGCACAATTAAAATTTAACTGACATTAAAAAAACATCATTAATTTGGTAACGAGTTATAACAATACAAACATCCGCATTTTTGGTTAATGAGTCGTATAAATTTTATTTATTTTTGACGTAAATATATTTATTTTATTATTTTTCAATTTAAAAATAATGTATATCAGAAAAAAAGCAATTTTCCCTATGACTCAAAATTATGACAAAATTTTAATACAATAAAATATTTTATGAAAATAATGAAAATTTTAAATTGACTCATCTATATATTCTAATATAATACAAAAAAATTAAATAAATATCGCAAGTGTAGTAAGAAAATAATTATATCTATCGAAACGATTCAAATCAATGATTTTGTTATAGACACATTATCTTTTTGAGTATCCGGATAGCAAAAACATAACATTTATCTGTATCAATTAAAACGAAATCTTTAATAAATGTATCGTTTATAACCGTATACCTTTTTCCATATGTATGATTTACCTCTATTATAATTTTAAAACACACTTGGCACACCTTTATAAATTCAAAGCTGTATTTTTATACACGAACAAATTCAAAGTCCGAAACGCATAAAATTCAATAATAAAAATTCAGAACAAAATATTATTTAACACCGATCGCAATCAAATTTCTAATGAATGAAAAATTGCTTTCATTTACGATCGTCAAAAAGATAATTTATTTATTATTATTTTTTTATTTACACTTAACACACATGCGTCACGTCAACGCGGAAAGTAAGGTCAAGGTGACAACAATTGATAAAGCGGACGACACACACGATATCGTCATATATAGAAGACCGTGACGATTTTACATGTGCAAAAAGAGGGCACACACAACAATATCACATCACCGCCGCTCATTCGACGTCTCTTACAGTAAAGATAATCGCAATAATAATAATAATAGTGTGTATATATATATATATATATATATATATATATATATATATACAAGACGATGGTGATGTCTGATGATGAGGTGTCTATAAATAGTCTTTGATCGTCGTCGTCGTCGTCAATGTTGTGCGTTTTTGTTGTCGTCGTAGAAGCGGAGTGACCTGTTGCGTCATTGTCGTCACGGATCGTCATCGGACAAGTGAGTCACACAGCACCCACCAGACCATACGACATAGTGTGTATTATAACATACAGTGTAAAATGCTGGCATACTGTAAACAATGACGCATGACAGTTATCGTGGAAAGTGGTCGTGACCCGAAGGAATTGCCGAATTTTTTTCCAGTATAACTAGAGTTTTCTACGATATCGAAGTCGATAACTAATTATCGAAATTGAAGAAAAATATAAATATTATATATATATATATATATATATATATATATATATATATATATATATATATATATATATATATTTTCAGTCTCATTCACAAAACGAGCTTATATTTTATAAATAGTAGTAAAATATATGCATAATAATCTTTTTTTTATATATATAACCGACAATGATCAGGAAAACCTTAAGTGATTCCTTCGACAGGCAGACATCATTGTCTGATACGTCAAACAACCATAGAATTTTAACAATAAAGTTTATTTTTAATCAACAATTGGTACATTCTCATATGTCATGTGTCGAGTGTGTGTGTGTGTGTGTGTGTGTGTGCGTACAAAATTATCACACAATGGGATGCCTATCGCTGGCGGCATAAGCTTTATATTTATTATTAGGTGATAAAAAAAATGCACCTACCTATGAATACGAATTTTGCATATACATATGAATAGATAAAATAATAATAGTGCTATAAAGATGTTTAAAACATTTCACGTCTGCTAATCTAAAGAAATGTATCAGGGATGTTATTTATAATGAGAATAGTAATAAATGACAAAAGATTATTTCCTCATAACCGACCCACACTTGAGAATAAATATAAATCGGAGGCGATTACATCTCGCTAATGTGCCACATTAAAATTATATTATATTACTTTGGGAAATTTTTTTTTTTTTATTATTTAATATTTCATGAATTTAAAACAGTAACGTTATCGATATTAAATATATAAATCTATAAACTACGATGGATAGAAGATCATAACGATTTTTATAACTGACTAATTTATTCTTTTTATAATTAGTTTTAATTTAATATTTTAGATTTATATGTATACAATTATTATTTACAACGTATATTTTACATATATAATGTAAATCTAAAAGCAATTACAAAAACCGAGTACAACGATTATTATAATTTATTAGATTTTCTTAATATGTGTAAATAAACATTAAATGAAAAACTTAAAACAATATTAACGTATTTTCTAAATAAAATTATGTGATATAAGTATGATATATTTTTTTAAGAATTTTATCTCAAATTCATATTGAAAAGACTATTAATGGATTAGTAGCTAATATTATGTATAAAACCAGCGATAATAAAATTAAAGTATTGAATATATTTAGATATTTCTCAATAAATATTACTTATCGCAGTATTATCTAAGAGAGCATTGGTTAAAACGCATAGCTATATTTACATATTTGAGTACTTTCTAAGAATATCTTTAAACATATACAAGAATTCACTCTACTGAAATGTTGAAAATATTATTATATTTAAATATATTTATGTCAATTTAATGCAAATTCAATATTTACTTGGAAAAACGACACAAAATACATATAAATTTTATTAACTTTAAAGATTATCTAGTATAATCTAAATAACTATCGATATAAAAATCTTTTATAATATCCAATAACCTCTAAACGTTAATGATTTTAGAATTAAAATAAAATTCAGTAAAAAATAAACAACTCCGCGTACATTGTGTTAAAATAATTAGTCACGAAAGTTAATAAAAATTTAATGCTGAAAATACACTATAAAGTTTATGTACAAAATATGAAGGAGTAAAATTATTAAAAATAATTATTTTATAATTTTTGGTATAAATATAGTTGATATTTTATTTTTCGAGCGGCGCCAAACAAGAATATCATAAAATATCTGAATAAAAAGAATATATAATATATTCATGATAGTTTATCTTTTTCGTTAACAAGCGAGCATAAATAAACAAAGGCGTTAATAAAAGAAATATTCGAAATTGTCATAACGATATATGCATTTTATGGAGATCGTTTTTTTTCTTCTTTGAGAAATAAAAGAGCAAATCGATCGAAATTTATTGTTATTGGCTTTACAATAAATTAAAGTCGGCGTTAGAATTAATTTTGTTCGTTCCAATATTAGATTTTCACAATTTGTCTCGGCAATTCTGAGAATAATAAACTTGACGCGTTTCTTCTCTGGTGAATTTTGTAAAATTATGCGCAAATCGTTCTATCGAGAAAATTAATCAGTTCAATTAAATGTAATCGTTATTATTTGAATCATATTACTATAATATAATTATTACATTCTAATAATATAATTTTGTATTTCTAACGTAACATGATTTTTCTTGTTTATAAACGAATTGATATAAGAAATCATATATAATAATAGAATTTTTGATATATCGTTAAAAAAACAATAATTTTCTTTTTTTTTCATATCATATAAATTACTTAATTAAAAAAATATATTTTTATCAAAATTATCAATATAAGAAATAAAATAAAAATCCATTATTATTATTATATATATACACAAACGTAATTTTAAAATAAAAAAGTAAAATGATTCAACACAATTATAGATAATTACAGATAATAATTTATTACTGTATTACGATGCCCGCACCGTAACTACAATATATTAATGGTAATTGTACAAATTGAGCGACATGTTAAGCATATATATATAATTATAAAACATGACCGATATTCACCCATGAAAACGTTTACGCGATAATTGTTGGATTTCCAGAAACGACAATAACAACAATGATGAAAGGAAGTCTACTGAATCGCCTCGTTGAATCAATTAAAACCGCAGCAATGTCTTAAAAATGAGCAATGAAAAAGTTGTCCCAATTCCAAGAAAAAAATTGGGAGACGGTGGTCTTTGGGTAATTCGTCGAAATGTCAAGCTTGTTGTCCGAAATTTGTCGAATGATTAGTTAAAATTAAACGGTCAATGCATGATGCTTTTATGACGAACATCACCTCTGACCCAAAACAAGGAAGATAATGGCAAATGACTATGAAGATAATGTTTTTTTCGTATCGCAAATGTTGTCTTTATAATGTGTGGAGGCACACATAAAAGCCGCCGACTAATTAGTTTGTCGTTCCTCTGACAAAAAGTTCAGGAGATATCTTGGCAGCATAGCCACTTTATTATTGCTGCTATTAGATCTGCCGTTATGCAACACGGTTCTCGGTGATTTTTAACACCTTTGAGCTAAAACGATTTTTATATGAAAATATATAAAAGAGAATGTACATGAACTGGACAAGGCAGGATAAGCGAACGACTCTTTCGTTATGAGTTGAGCAACCTCAATGAACTCGCCGCACGATAACAACGTTAATAAACAATGCTATTTTCCGGATTAATCCAAGGCACTGGGTCAAAGTGAACTGCATGAAAATAATTAAATATAAATATTTGGCATTAGACTGAAATATAAATGAAACAAAAAAAATTTCACGTTATCGAATAGTTTAAAAATTTTATATATAAATTCATTAAAGAAGATATATGGTAAATAAATGTATTTTATATAATATGACAAAGCCACATCCGTAGTTATTAAAAAATATATAAAAATAAAATTTGTAATTTATAGTCGTTGGTGTAATGAATATAAAAATAAACATAATATTTAACCGCACAGTTTTCATTATCAATGCATTTATTTATAAACGAACACGTTGATTTTAAATAGTTTTATATAACCATAATTAACAAATGATTAAACGTAATAAGGTTTGTGCAACGTAATATAATATGAATCGATAAAAGCGATAAAATTGCAAAGACCGATCTGACCTGAACTGATTGGACTTCCATCTTACGAAGAATCTGTATGAGCACATCGAAAATTTAACACTGTACACTGGTCGGCACTCTTCTTAATCAGTATCTCGGTCTTATCAAAGCGCGTTTGGAGAGCACGAGAAGCTATCTGAACCACAAAAAACTGGTTGAACCAGAGAGTGTTGTACCCAACGACACGACCAACGATCAACTGACCGGATCGTGAATGAAACTTCAAGGTCCCGCACAGAACACACATGCCTAGAGTGTAGATAGTCGAATTGTGCAAAAACTACACAACACATGCCAACGTCGAAAATACAAAAGCATGGTTGGCTCTCTAGAAATCTACTAGCGGATAGGTCGGTCTGATCTATTTGCGGTTGCATTCGGTTGGCACAAAAGAGACAAACGCGCGGTGTACTCTTTTTTGAACGACATCCAATGTTGATAACATTTGATACCTTCACAACGGAGTACGCTTGATAACAAATATGTGAGAAAGTACATCTTCATCTTGTGTTTGTTTGTTAATGCCAACTTTAAAAATTGCACACGCGGACAAGCTTAAAGCGTTTGACAGGTAGACGATACCTGTCAATTCTACTGACAACCGTTACAAATTAAATTCGAATAATCTTTTGTAGTTTATTTTGGCAACATTAGCTCAAACGATATAAGAAAAAAAATAATTAAAAACAAACATCTCTTAACATAACCTACATATATAATATATATCAGATTCTAGTACGAATATCACAAACGTTCAGATTTTATAAAGTTGGGTTAAATTGAGATACACGTTTAAATGTCAAAAACTAGTATAAAAAAATCTTATCAGGAAAACTATTATAGATATTAGTTTTTTTTTATTACAACGAAATTTCATATCATTCACACACATACACACACACCATATATTATTTGTTTACCGTCATATAAACTATACTATCGCCGCGAAGGCATTGACAAGACACCTTCGGCACGTTACACAAAGCGTGGTCATTTTTTTTTTATACTCAAGACTTCCGCAAAATACAATTTTACGCGCATACAAAATACCGTATAATGGAAAAAAAATCGAATTTAAAAAAATATATCGACAATCGTGTCACACATAACGTTGAACAAACACGCGAAGGTCAAAATCAGAGATCAGATCCATTCAAAAGATGTAATACGACATATCGTATAAATTGAACGTGGAATGCACATTGACATATATATATATATATATATATATATATATATATATATATATATATATATATATATATATATATACATAAAAATATATGAAAATATGAACGATATATATTTATATATTTAAATAAAGACTTACTCGACATGAGGAGGGACATTCGACAGCGGAAGACATGGAAATGTGCATTTGTTTACGAGGTACAACATTTATTTACTTTTTTTTTATCAACAATAAACTGACACTTTTCACAGTATTATTATTATTGTGATCGATCACAAAATACAATATATAAAACGAACATTTTTTTAAAATAAATTTAGAACAATACGAATGTATTTTATTTTTCAAATTAAAAATAGGAAGAAATTAGAAGAAAAAAAAAAGGGGGGAACGTCTCTCGCGGCCATCGAGACGCAAACTGTTTGAGCAAGAATGCGACGTCAACTAAATAACCGGCAGCAGCTGCGCAACCGGAACTCGAAATCGCGCATGCGCAATATAAAAAGTATGATTGCGCGCCACGCTCTCACGATTCGATTCTTCATAATAACGATACGCGCTCTCACACATTCATTCGTACGAGACTGGTGCAATTTGTGTAATAAATAATTTAACCGATGAATGCACGAAATAAAACCGGTTTACCGGAATGAAATTAATAAATAAATAAATGTGCATCAGAATAAAAATTATTGTGATAGTATATATATATATATATATATATATATATATATATATATATATATATATATATATATATATATATATATATATATTTTAATATAAATACGTTTCTTTTATTTCAATTTTAATTGATAGTAACAATAATAACGGATTTTCAACATGCAATTAGTCGATATCTCGAAAAAAAATGTGACCGCGAGAATGCAGGAAAAAAAATCGTTGTATTCTTCATAATTGACTGAATTATCTGACCAATTATAATTATAAATATGTACATAATAAATTATAATTAAAAACATGTAAACATGATAGTAAAATCTCTCATTCGTTTTAACAAAGACCGAACGTCCTTTTTACATGCGCACAAAAAAAAAAGTTGATGATTAAAAATAATAATTGACATTCAAATTACGACAAATAATTTCAAAAAAAAAAACAATTGTATTAAAACATACAAAGTCAAAAGTTCATATTTATTATCGCAATGGCATATGAAATTTAACACAAGTCCAATTTACAAAATTCCCAAATCGTTTTATATAGATTTTTTTTTGTTAAATGAAAACTTGTGG
Organism: Leptonema lineaticorne; assembly: GCA_024500535.1. Classification (NCBI taxonomy): domain Eukaryota; kingdom Metazoa; phylum Arthropoda; class Insecta; order Trichoptera; family Hydropsychidae; genus Leptonema; species Leptonema lineaticorne. The sequence continues at coordinate 326,092 of JANIJI010000003.1, forward strand.
TCTGGTGTTTTGCTAATTTATATTTAGGATCCGAGACACTTGAAACGACTTGATATTTATACGAACAATTAGAATCATCAATTTTAGAGATACCCGTTTGATGTCTTCATTAAATTCACTATCGAAAACAACACACCATATAAAAACAAAACTATTAATAAATAAAATATAAAACGTTGCAATCTCTTACGAATTAATTGACCGCAGTTAAGATAAAAAAGTACAAGCGACATTAAATTGTTTAAATTACATACTTTTTTTTAGATATAGTATGTGAAATCTGCGAGATAAATTTGAACACACTTTATTTATTATCATCGACATAAGTAAAAATGTTCGTGTATAAGAATTGATGTGTATAATAAAATCTTTAATTATGATAATGTGATATGGTGTTAAAATTGCAGGTTGGGTGGATAACATTTTTCAAAAAAAAAAAACTTTGACGAAGGTCATTCAATAAAAACAGCAAAAAAAACATGGCCAATTCTTGGACATAAAAAAAAGAAAACAAAGTACGACCTTCCGCACTTTGATGACCACTAAGCGTATTTCTTGTTTGAGGTTGTAATTAGGCAGATTAGTCTGAGCGAAAAGAATTAGATATTTTTAAGAGTATATATGAATATTAGATAACAATTTATGCATATAAAAATATGATATAGTTTCTTTTTAATTAACAGTGTTTCCTTAGTTTATATGTCGTAAAAATGTTATTATGGTGTTTTATGACGATTCCAAAGAATTAAAATATCTGAACAAACTTTTTACAAAGACAATTACTTTAATCGTAAAATCGACGTTGAAAAAACGTCAAGATGCGTCATTATTACGTTAAGAGATAAATAGCATTCTGTGCATCTTCAATGCATATTTTCACACTTGAAATGACGCATCATCCGTTCATTAGTCGATTGCGCAACTGACAAGAATACGATTTATATAAAACGTAAGCGATAATAAGAAAGTCACTTCGGAGAATCCCTCTGGACCATATGGAGATTCACAAGTCGTCGGTAGATCGGACATGAGATAAGCACATGTCGTCGCAATTGCTCCGGGGTTGTCTGCGATGCGAATGACTCATTAGCGAACTGATGATTCCTCGTTTCCAACAATCGTTCGACAAGTCCAAGAAAATAATAATAAAAAAAAGTAAAATAAAAACGATAACCTCCGGTGATATACCAGGAATGTTACTATTCGCTTACATCATCGATGTAACGTGACCCGTTCTTGCGCGTGCCATCGGTATCATCAGCTCATATTTATTGTTATGCTGTCATGTTTTACGCGAACAGGGAATGACATGAACTGGCAATTTATGAGTAATTTGCCAGACAGTGTGACTTCCAGACATGTGTTATTAATAATCTTGCAAAGGATTATCTCGTTTACCACTCAGAGAAAAACCTATCACTTATTAAGACATTCTATATGCGTACGGGAATCGAGAAGTGCAATTTGTTATTATCATAAATCAGTAACAAGTCAACGAGTCAATTGGAAAATAATTTAAACGTAGTTGTTAATATTTAATATTTTTATCTCATATTATATAATCTGTTTTAATGTTTTTAAGTCTACCTTTACAAACTATAATTTAAAAATTATTTTTTAGTCCATAAAAATGGTTAATTGCAGTAGATTTTTGAAAGAAAAAGACGATTATATACATACAAACGTCAACATTTAACCTTTAATCGTTAATTAAAATAAACAAAATTAAATTCCATATAATAATAACAAAATGAGTCTTATCTTACAAAAAATTAAACCTATAATTTCGATAACTTAATCTTTTATATTAGTAAAAAAATAAATTGAACTATAACACTTTCTAAAAGAAGAAAAAAGAAAACAAAAAACAATACGTTGAGAAAGGTGTAAATTTACAAAAAAAAATATAATAATTTCATTTATATTTAGATCAATTAATAATTATTCTTATTTTTATATAATATAAAATATTCTTGGAATGTTATTATGTCATATGTACAATGATGAAAATAATGAATGACTAAGATTAAAGATTCAGAAAAGTTAGAATAACAAAAATAAACCACAAATCTACAAGGAATAATATATTCATAGCCAATTCATAAACTAACAATATTTGTATAGTGAGTCACAACGCAATTTATATTAATTAAATCATTTTATATCTTTACTCGTTTATTTCACTTCTAAAATCAACAATAAAATGTCACGAAACCTAAAAAAAAAATTTAAAACAACACGTATTGATATAGCAATTTTAACTTAAAAATCAGGTGAATATTTATAATTACCTGATATACATAATTATAAATTTTAAAACCGGTCACCTTTTTAGAATACAATTAATGTTTATTGAAATAATATGTAAATGAAAACTTAAAACAATTGTAAACAGTAATACTAATGATTATTATAGTATAACGAATTAGCTAACAAGAATTAGCGTTGAGATTTTGCAATTTGATAATTTTTTGCAAATTCACAAAAAGCTATTTAAAAAAACATATTGTAATGGTAATAATAAAAAAATATATAAAAATTAAATAAAAATAAAAAAACGTTTTAACCGTGCAACGGTACTATATATAACATTAAAAAAAATATAGTAGTAATTTTACTTTTTAAAGCAGTAGTAAATAAATAAGTTTAAAATTAAAATTGCACACATTTTTAGATCATTATGATGATAGAGCACTAATAAAACCAGAATATATGCAGAAGACGAGGGCGTGTCCGGTCTTTCGAACGTAAATAAAAAAAGATTCTTTAGATAGCACCGGAAATTCCTTTTCTAAAAAACCGGTTTTGGTGTCTATAACGGAATATTTGTTAACGTTTATCACCGGAGAAAGAACGAAAGCGGTCAGATCGATCACAGCAATAATAAAAACGAATGTGTTATTATTAATTATTCGTGGACTTCTTTTTTTTCAGGTTTTAATTTCCAATCGAACGAAGCTGGTTTTACTTGACCATCTGGGCAAAAGTGCGGTACCACCGACATCTTTCTAATTACAAAAATAATTTAATGTAATACGAATCTTCGATAATCACTTCGAATAAGTGATTATCGAAGTTAAACATAATCAAAATATAATTCCGTAAAACTATAGAGTATCATATATAAGCATAAATAAGTATTTTTTTGATATTGCATACAATTTTCTGAATAAAAAACTTGTGTTGGAAAAATACTAAATTTAAATATAAAAAGTTAATCAAAAACAATTGCCAGTATCTAGAAACTAGTTCAAAATTCATTATTGTTAAAAAATGCACTATATAATAAATAAGAATAGTCGTACTAATGAAAATTAAATAATGCATAGATAATCACAAAACAAACACGTGTATTAGCGATAACATTGGGTGAATTAATCTAGAAATATAATACAAAAATATATGGCACGCTCCCAGTGTTTGGATATATGACATCTTGAAAAATATTTACGCACATTAATCTCTATCTAATAGACTCCACTAGTGTCATTACCATGAAATATATAATATATACAAAACATTTCAGCAAGGTAGACAATTGTACAAATGATGACCATGAACGGTATCGATACAAAGAAGAAAGAAGGAAATAATAAAAAAAAAAACATTTTTTTGCTCAGTTACTTCAGACAAACGTTTAATACAAAAGAAAACATATTTACAATGTGTAATATGCAAATTTTTGTTATCAAAGAAAAAAATGCAAAAATTACTTGCATAGACTAAATGGCGAGACTTTTATTTCACCGTGATGGCACCATAAAGTCTCAAAATAGTACTCGTTTTATTGATCGCAATATTTACATTTCAAGTGCAGACGTTGCCATACGACATGGAGTAGATCAATATTTTAGCAAACTTCATTAAAACTGTAAAAAAGTTCTAAAAAATCGCCTTTTTCATTATATTTATTTTAATTTCGTATAAAATACATCAAGGTGTAAATTTGTCAACTCAAATAAATAGTACAATGAAATCCGTCTAATTTTGTAACGTTTGTTGAAGTTCCAGTAATTTGTATATTTAAAAAAAAAAACATTGTAAAGTTATATAGATTTTTACTGGAAACGTTCTGAAATACTTAATAATATGTCTTTTTCGAAGAAACGTTTGAAAAATATTTGTATAACAATACAAAGACTCAGCAGGAGGTCGCTAAAAAAAATGAATAACGTCCGTTTAACCGCCAGTTCCCTTTTGATTTAAAACTTAACATATGCTATTTTTGGACGTCGGATACGTGGCTCTTTTTAAAACATTGTTTATTTATATATATATTATTATTATTATTTATTTTTTACGGATTTTGCACATAAATACACGATTTTTTCTCACGGATTCCTCTCCTTCATCCGCCAATAAATCATTGACAGATATATACCGAATCCAAATAACACGTTTTACTTGTTTTTGTTCATTTTAAAAATTGACGCGGAATGTACATCATTTCGATTCGAAATATCATATACAAGGTCGTCTTTACAAATATAAATTAATGAAAAAAAAAATCTAATATAAATTTAACAGTGCAAAAAGTAAGATTAACGAGGATTATAAGTCGTAGAAGCAACATAAATTGTGCCAAATTAAAAATATCAACATTTTTTTTAAGTTCCTAAAATTATAATCAAGCGAGATAGATCACAATATTAAAACAAATTTTAATAATATAAATATATACTGTATTATTAAAATATTTATGAGTTGAAAAATGAATCAAGATATTATTTAAATTGGAATAAAATGATCGACAAGTAAATGGATAGACAACAAAAATAAAATAATTTATATTTATCTAATTAATTCTTGAATTAAGACAATTCTTACTATCTGCATTGGCTATCTTCCTAAAAAGAATTTTTAGTAATAACAAACAATTTCATTCTTCATTATATGAAGATTATATATATTATTTAATATAAATTGTAAAAATAATATTTTATAACATTAAACTCATCTTTTAAACTCCAAAATTGTGAAATTTGAAAAGAGATCTAATAAATAAATCAACAGATGCATATCTATATAGGTATATATATGTTTCAAGTCATATAAAATAATAAAAACGTAAAAAAAATCGAACAACATTTTCAAATAAGGATGTTTACCATATACAACTGGATAGTTGATCAAAACTCTGAGATAAAAATATTATTTTTTTTTTAATAAGAAAGATTAAGATGTTATGATACGATTGTTAAACGCTACAATATCATCGAATCAATATAATGACAGCGATAATATGATAATTTGATTGGGAATGCCCGACGTGAACACGGTGAGTCACGAAGCTGCAGACACAAAACACCGGTAGGTGTGCGCTTGCATGATAAGACGCTATGACTCAACATCGCCATCTTCGTATGAATCATCAGAATCTATGCCGCGATTCGAAGACCAGGATATAAACCAAGAACCGATATCCAACCGATGCTTCGATTCGAACGACACATATCTCATGTCAGATCAGAGTGAAACTGGTATATATATATATACACATATATATGTATGAGAGATGATTGAGCATAGTTATTCGCGAAGGTGTGGCAACTTCGAGCATACTAAGCAGTTCAACGACAATGTTGAATGTAAATAAAAAACGTGTACAAATAAATATAATGGTTTTATTTAAATAGAAACGGAGAGAACGCGTGGCGACTTTGCAACCTTTGGTGTTCTGATTATATCGATTGCAGCGTGACGATCGAACGTTAAACGATCGTTTGGTTTGCTTTGTTATATATATATATATATATATATATATATATATATATATATATATATATATATGAACGTTGTTTATTGTGTATCGGTTATCAGTGACGGTTAAATACTTCGTAAATATAAATTTAACGAAGTAAGTACACATCTGAATGGTCGAATAGCTATATATATATATATATATATATATATATATATATATATATATATATATATATATATATATATATATATATATATATATATATATATATTACTTACGTTCAGCTGTATAAAATTCGAAAGGTCAAACTCGCCACTTCGCCGCATATTATAATTATAACTATAATCATAATATTGAATTTAATATGATTAATACATTTCTGTTTTAACATGAAGTATTACGACAAATCTTATAAAAATTAATAATATATTAGAATATTAAGACTATCACAACACTGACTAAATTTAATTTCAAAATATTGCATTATATTATATATGTACAACAATACTATTAATATATTGTATAATAAATATCCATATTAACTAATGTATCAATTTTTGTAAACTTTGACTTGAACCTTGATGTAGCGCCAATTTCGAAGTAAAAATAATTAATAGATTGATGAAAAAATAAGCCGTCAAAAATGTAGTATGAAACATTCGAAATAATAATTATTTACACAACAGTAAAAAAAAACTTAATGTGAAACTATTAAAAAATTCAAAGATCACAGGTACAAATATTTAAATAACCAAAGTCAATGCACTCGTAAAGAATTGTAATTGGAGCGTTGAATTTTTCCAGAAATAATCATGCATAATTAAAACAAAACCGTTTGGAATATTTTCACCTGTCTATAAATATTTGCGAAGAAGCAATGATTAATCCTTGAAGTTAAAAAAAAGAGTTAAACATCCCTGATCCGGATAACGTCGGAATTCAATTGCGGCCGCAACTTTGCGGTCAATTTTACTTTAATTAAGATAGTTAAATTAAACTACACAGTTTCTAATCTCATCTCTGCGGTCGACCTTTGTGTGGAAGAGTCAAAAATAAAACACTGCAAACCTCGAAGACAATCGACCGCATTTTTTTTTGTTATGAAGATACCATATAAAAATTGCACATATACGTTATTAATTAACATTAATAGAAATCATTTTTTGAGATTTACAAAATTAATTTAATTAAAAAACGATGTTATCTTTATATATTCGAGATTTTTTAACCAATAAAAACTATTATTCATACTTTAAACCGGTAATAAGCAGATATTTTCTTAAGTATTATATATAAGATAAGAAAACAAAAAAATATTAACTAATTAAACAATTTTATCTAGGATTATGAGTCAATTTTTTTCATTAATAACTATATAATAATATTTTTTTATATATTATATTATATTATTTTAGTTATATTATATTTAATTCTGTTTTTATAAGTAGAATTTCTTCATCTTAAAAATGTATTTAGTGTGGTTAAGTAGAATTGTAGGAATATTTATTCGACATATAAATTTAAATATTCTCAGGGAAAAAATATAAAATATAAAGTGCCATAATATTATAGGTAAAATTTGGTATTCACCAAGAAATACATAATTGATATTTTCCAAGGACGTCAAAATCATTGCTATGACTATGAACATTATCGTACAATTACTTTATTTTTTTTTACTATTATTATACCTTATTGCGGATATTAAGAGGTGCAATGCACCTAAAACTAGTGGTAATAGTGAAAAAAAATGATAACATCCTGTCGCACAGAAATATGCACAGTAAATTTTATTATTGAGTCATCGGCGATTTAAACGAAACCGCATAACGTATACATTTATTTATTTTTTTATTAATATTATTATTATTATTATCGCGGTTTTAAACGCCGATGATGATTATGATGATGTATGTTTTTTTTTTTAGTGACACGTCATTTCATTCATGAATTGTCATTTCGACGAACGGCCAGTACAATACGCAGAGAAACGATAAACGAGAAGATGATATAATCTGAGTGCATCATCATGTGCAGAGATAGACATATAAAAATGACATCACAAAACGAGCGCCATTCATTATTATGAAACACGGTCATATCCGAGAAATGCACTGTTAATAAGTAACGCCGGTAAGTGATATATAGTGTGTGTGGGTGTTCAATAGTTACACAATATATAGTTAAATTTATACGTATTTAATTAATCACGTTCGTATTTCGAAGAAATGATTGCATGCATATAATAGTTGAAAATGACTTTCTGAGAAGAAAGTAAATAGGGGTGAGTTTTTAATCGATATACGAAGGAACATCGGTGTTTCGCAGCGTTAAAAGAATTGTTGTATGTTTAATTCAAAGATAAATAAAAAAAATTGTACTGATTTTTTAAATTTCAAGGTTTTTGTATTGTTTTTCTTTGTCATTTTCAAATTGTGAAAAAATGTCAAAAAATTATAAATTCAAAAATCACTTATAAATAAATATCCTTTATTAAATTTGAATTTAATCAAATACAATATTTACTAATTATGAAATGAAAAAAAAAACACCAATTTGAATTTCAAAAATGGTTATTAACAAATAATGATTTCTCATCGTTTAATAAATTATATAACGTCTTATACATTATTATAAGAAGTTTTATAAATTATATAACGTCTTATACATTATTATAAGAAGTTTTATAAATTATAAAAAGCGACATCTATTGTAAAATCATTTATACGTAAATAGTATCAACATTGAAATACCATATACTGTAAACCTTATATAGTAGTAATTAAAGTGTAATTAGAAAAACCTGAAACATTATATAATACGTTAAAATTATCATTATGATAGAATCAATCAATATTTGAAATGCGACATGAATAAAATTAGGAGTGTCGCTTCAGCGAAAACGCAATTTTCAAAATCTTATTAGCTATTTAATGTTTTGAATGTCAACAAGGCATACATATAAACTGAAACTAAATAAACCGCATATATGAGGTGCGATTATCGTAACGATCAAACGATAAAATGTTAACTGGTGTCAATCTATAAAACTGAGTATAATCATGGCATTAAAGGCGCGATTAAACGCCATTTCATTATCAGAAATGTTCATTGTCAACTCCAAAAATAATTTGAAAATTATCTACACAAGGCAACAACTATATCGAATACGAGATGATATACGATTTTTAATCTTATTTATTATTATTATATAAATGTAATTTTAAAAATCTGATTATAGATTAATATATAATAGAACGAAAAATTATCATATATCCGAGGAAAAAACTCCAAATACGTAATGGTATTTATAAATTAAATCAGAAATGCTCAATTTTTTTGCGTTATAAACCTTTAAATTAAGTTTAGTCATCAATCTAACCACCTTGTCTATTTTCTATGAAAAAATAAACAATAAAAATTTATAATGAAATATATTTTAATAAATTTATATAGCTGAATCATAAAAATATTTATATAAAATATATCCCAAAATCTGTATTTTCCACCTGAGTAATAATATATTTATTATGAAAGTAACTAAATACGTAAATGGAATAAATATAATTAGTTTGATAAAGCACAAGTCACACCTTCCTGAAATCTATAATTATCGTCACTAATTGCGGTTATTATATTATATATATGATTTATTCAAGGTTTACCAAAAACTACACAGACCATATATCAATTTTTGTTATGATTATTTTGTGATACATTTTTTTAATAATAAAAAGCAATTTTATAACATAATAAAAATGATATTTTCAAAAATCAATATATATAAAAAAAATGAAAAAAAAAAGTATACATACGAGTATATCTATTAATTGAAATTGTGTTCACGTTACATTATTCATGAATTTAATCAATACATAAAATAGTTTATAATTGAATTTACAATTTAAATTGTTTTAAATGAGAAAAAACACAATAATACTTATTTCTTCGTGGAATCAAATTTATAAGAGCGTTTACTGTCAATCAAAATCATGCGATATTGAACTACAAGTTTCAAATACATAAAAACGGCGTGTGTTTTACGCGTAGCGATGTGTTTATCCGTACGACAGGTGTTAACAATTGCACGTTCGTGGCCGAATGCGTGCACGCATGCATATTTTATTTTAAATATTAATTTTCTCGGCTCGTATCGATTTCCGTTGCGGCATTTAATAAAAGATTGAAAAATAAAAATTCATCGTTGTCAACGCGAGCCATCACAACTGATAACAATCGTAACGCGATATCTTGCTTCGTGGCGCTTGAATTTAATAATAATCTGAAAATATCTTGATTTCGATTATTTCTAGGAAATTAAATCGATGTATGATATTTTTAGTAGAATGTCGCAGATTAAAACACATTTAAAGGTCGAATTCGTTTATCAGCAAACTATGCGTAATTTAATCTATCGAAACAAAGCATATGAATTTTGAAAAAAATATCGATATAAAACCGGACATTTTTAAAAATATAATAATAAAAGATAATCTTAATATGCCAGTTGACAAAACAATACAAATTCTATATCACCATTTGATAATCATATTATATTATAATACTGTTTTTTTTTATTTTAATATAAATATTATGAATATTATGAAAGATTGAAAGATTGTGTAATCTATATAAGTAAATAAACAATAATATTTATATTGTGTATATTTTAATTAATAGTACACAATATAATAAAATGAATAAAAATAACAAAATATTAGATTACGATGACTCGTGACAAGTTAAACGTGTTTTTTTCCTCTTATCGGCTAATGAAAACATTATCGAGAATTGAACCAAAGTTCAAAAATTACCGTTATATAATTTGAGTTTTTTTTTTCATCGCTTCTTAAACACTAATAATACGAAAATTGAATTTAATGCGATGTGTAAATTTTATTGTGGATATAAATGCCCACGCTTTCAACTCAGAAATATCGGCAGAAGTGAGCGCAAATAAGGAAACATCATTAAAGTGTTTGCGAGGAGGAGACGTCTCGCCAGGATATCTGGACATGTTCATTCCGAACAATAACGAACGATGATGAATAATTACGACGCCTAGATGTGTGGGCCGGTGGTTGGTCGGGTCGTTCTCATTTGTTCGGTTCGTTTGTGTGAAATTGTCCAGTGGAAGAAATGAGCCCACGCAACTTCCTGTAAGACACGAAATAGAAAACGGAGAAAGCCAATTCTGGTAGGGAGAAACGAATTAAAATCCATACATATATAACATATAACACGCATTGTGTTCACTCTTCTGATTAATATATACTACAATATATAGTTAACACATAAAATGTCATGTGAATTACTGATTATACAGGTAAATAAAACATTTAAGCTTTACTTAAAAATATATTAATATTTCATATATTAAAAATTTAGACTATTTTTTTTTATAAATATATAGATATTACACATTTACACAGACGTAGTGTAATTGGGTGTGTGTTTATATACGATAAAGTGAAAAAAAGGCGCGCCCGTCGGAAGGTTAAATATGATTGCAAAGAAATTTAATATACGACTGAATAAATTAGAATCCGACTCGTTTAATTCTGAGGTCAAGGATAATACTGTAACGTCTTTGTTGTACATTCTAAAATTTTTTTCACGGTTCAATGGTACCTTTATGTATTTTCTCGGTCGATTCATACAAACGACGTAATTTCAAAATAATTACGAAGGCATTCGCTGCCGATGTGCGAACGTACTTCATTGAAATCGTCTAATACACGCAGGTTCTTTATAAAATCACAAAGACTTTGCATATTAATGTTAATGCCACCAAACGATCTCGCCCACGTGCGTCGTTTTTTGAATTAATTTATATATATATATATATATATATATATATATATATATATACGCATTATCTTACTTTACACAAGAATTAACTTGTTTTAACGTAGACTATATTATTGTGTGCTGAGGATACGGCGAAGCCTTTGTGTGAAGTGTGATTAGAGTAAAAAAATAAGATTTATTGCGTATCCACGGATTTTAACACATTAAATGCGGGAAGGGTATTAATACCTTTAACGCCGACTGATAGTTACATGCGGGAAGGGTATTTTTACCTTTTTCGACTTGTGACGTTTAACGTCGGATATCGTAGTCTCTAGCGGTAAAAATAAATTGTTTTGTGATTCCATCTATGAATGAAGATTTGTACTATAAGGAAAAAATTGTTTCATGGCAAAAAAAAATTTTTTACATGTGGTCATAAGAACGCGTCAACACATCGTCACATGTGGTCATAAGAATGTTAATTTTGTTACGTATTTGATGGTTCCGATTTTTTTTGTAGTTCGCTCGTAAAAACGTCACTCCCTTTTATGTTCATCTTTAGACGTATACAAATCCCACTTTCCAGATGTGTTTAAATGTCGTTTCTTTCTTCGAAATAGTAAATGATTTTTTTTTTCTTACTGAACAAACTTTATGATTTAGTTGATTTTCTACGACGAAACTGGCCGGTCGCGATTAGCCCTTGTTGTTGATTTTTTTTAAATTTATATAGACTATTTTTTAAAACCGTTCAATATGGAAAATGACGAAATATTTGCGGATAGCTTATCGGACATTTCTTGTGATATGGAGGCTTTAGACAACAGTATAAGTGACGATTCAAGTGATAGTTCTGATGTTGCATTAAAGCGAAGAACCAGAATTTTTCCAATGCAGCTCAGTGATGAAGAAAGTGACAACGAAGAAATTGTTGAACAATGGACTGAAACCGACCATCCACCCACGATAGAATCATTTTTGGACCGATCTGGTTTAAATGTTTTACCAAACGACAATAGTGTGAGTGAATCTCTTAGCTTGTTTATTGGGGACAATCTATATGAAATGATGGTAGAAGAAACAAATCGTTACCGTCAACAAAATAAGGAAAAATTCAGAGATTCAAGAAAATCTAAAAAATGGATAAACGTAACCATCCATGAATTCAAAAAATTTTTTGGATTGCTCGTTCTAATGGGTCAATATCCTAAAAGTTCAATGGATGAGTACTGGTCAACAGACCCTTTATTAGAAACTCCGATTTTTCCCAAAACAATGAGCCGCGATAGATTCAGACAAATCTGGCAATCGTGGCATTTTTGTAATAACGAAAATTTGAATGGATCTAATGATCGGTTGTACAAAATTCAACCGGTATTAAATCATTTAATGGAAAAGTTTGCCACTGTATATACACCTCAAAGCGAAATTTCATTAGATGAAAGCATTATCCCGTGGCGTGGAAGATTAGCATTTAAAGTATACAATGCTTCTAAAATTATAAAATATGGAATACTGGTGAGAATGGTGTGCGAGTCAAAAAGTGGATATATTTGCAATATGAAAATATACTCCGGCAAACGGCGAAAACTATCTGAAACGATACAATGTGTTCTCGGTCCATATTTGGGAAAAAATTATCACGTTTATATGGATAATTATTATAATAGCGTGGATATAAACGAGACCCTTTTAAAACATAAAACTAGAAGTTGCGGCACAATTCGTGTAAATAGAGGTTTGCCAGATTCTTTGAAAAACAAAAAACTGAAACCCGGGGAATCAATTTACAGAAGGAAAGGCGATGTTTTATTACAAATTTGGCAATCGAAAAGAGAAGTCCGAATGATTTCAAGTATCCATTCGGCAGAAATTTTAGAAAGTCCAAATATTGATTGGCACACAAAAAATAAAATTATGAAGCCAAAGTGTGTAATAGAATATAACAAATTTATGAAAGGTGTTGATAGAGCCGATCAATATCTTTCGTATTACTCCATTTTACGAAAAACAAAAAAATGGACAAAGCGAGCTGTCATGTATTTACTAAATTGCGCTTTGTTTAATGCATATAGGATTTATAATATGCATAATAATACTAATATAAGATATAAAATGTTTTTGTTGGAGATAGCTCGAAGTTTCCTGACAGATCAAATACCTGCCGAACCCATGGATTACGATCAACCGGGGACGTCGTTGATAGGGTTGCAAAGGGCTCGCACCCCTAAATATGATCCACCTAATCGTCTATCATTGGAAATGAAGAATCACAAGCTTATAAAAATCGAATCTAAGGGAAAAAAGAAATACGCTCAAAGACAGTGTCGAGTTTGTGCAGTAAACAACAAAAAAAGTTTGACTTGTTTTATGTGCGGTTTTTGTAATATACCTCTTCATAAGGTCGATTGTTTTCACAAATATCATACCCTTAAAAAGTATTAGTGTCTTGTGAAACTTAAAATAAAATCAAAACATTTTTTTTGTGTTTTTTTTAAGAATATGTGTTTTTTTAAAGATTATGTGTAATTTAAAATAAATTTCAAGAATTTATATAAATGTTTGCTGACTATGATGCTACTACTGAATTCGGCGAATCTAATATTGAAAAAATTATCAAAATACATCCAGTACTTTTAAAGTTATGATTTTTTTTGCAAAACCTTATTTTTTTGCGGAATCGTCGTTTTTTCGCCCGCGTCAGGCACCAGAACTTAATTATAAACGCCCGCATTTAATGTGTTAAAGACTGAAAAAACTATGTCAGATTAGCAAATTTATATACATTAAAATTTTTCGCGTAATACAAATAGACACTACACTCTAAAACTTTTTTGATTTATTGTAACTCTTTTATAAAAAAAATCTGTCGCGTTGAAGGATATTTTACTTTAGAAAATAGCAATAGTAGACACATTAAAAATCTTATTACAAAAGAAAATAATTTAACATTTTTTTTAAACAGATTAAAATAACGTAATTTTTCATATCAATGGTAATAGCGTAACAATTTACTAACAGCACGTGAATAAAAATATATGATATTTTATTATTATTCAAAACGCCATACCGAAGAAAATATCTTATTTTTTGTATTAAATATATAAATAAATTTTCAAAGGTCACAATACTGTTACAATAGAAAACTAACAAAATTACAATCAACGGGAAAGGCGGACAAATAAATCGCGTTAATTGCGTACAATTCACACGCACTGATGATAAGCTTAATCACGTGAAGGTGAAATTTAAAATTAAGTTTATTTTAATCGAAATTCATTAAAAAAATTATATATATATATATATATATATATATATATATATATATATATATATTCATACGCTAAATAAACATTTCAAATTAATATTCACAATTAACGATGACTATAAAAATAGTACGAAATAGTGAAATGCTCATTGAAAAACAACGTGTTAAGTGCATCTGCTGAAAACATAAATTCGCACGTAAAAAAAAAAAATACGCGGCACACGAACAAATTAATAGTTTCGTCGGACGAAAACAAAAGCACGGCTCCAATTAGAAAGTCGACGAGGTTCAGAAATGTTTTTTTTTCTTCATTTTTACAGCACAGCTGTATAAATACGAAACGAATAAGAAAAACACGTCTTTGCCAACGACGAAAATTGTTACAAAAACAACGGACAACACGGCTCGTACGATCCGAGGGAACAAAATAAAGTAGGAAAACGGAAAAATTCGCATGAAAAATTTCAAAATTTTTTGCACAAATAAAAGAAGTCGAGGTCGCCTCACGTGGAAGACGTACGCGATTTCGGATCGCAGAGAGTCGACGTGCAAAATCGGCAAAGAAGATTACCAGTTTGTTTTGTTCAATACGGTCCGCTTTGTCAACGCCCACCGTTGATTCTGTTGACCTTATCTGACGCAGAACGAACCAGTTCAAACGTGTACGATTTGCAAAATTCAATATAAATATAGGATAATAATGCTTAAATTATATTATAATATATATATATATATATATATATATATATATATATATATATATATATATAAGATTATTCAATTAGAAAATATTCGATCGGCTTTTATACTGAATATAATAAAATAACTATTATATATTATACAGACGTAATGAAAACATTTAAATTTCCTGTAATAAACATTAATATATCTTAAAGTCAACAATCCCATATACGGATAGATTAAAAAATGAATGCATAATCAAATTCCTAGTATTATTATATTCACACTCCTATATACACCTGTGTGTAATGCAATACAAAAAATATGCATATATATATATATATATATATATATATATATATATAAATTTATACATATAAAAGTATCAACAATTTCAATATAATTAATGATATGATATTGTGTGACGTGCGAACGTCGATTGCCATTTATTTGTTTCTTTTTCCGTTCGTAAACCCATTTTCATCCAAATGAAAATATAATTTCAGCATAGCAACGTTGAAACGAATAACAAGACGTGTTTCTATACAAAATTATATATTTCATTATTTTTATTAGAAACAAAAGAAAATTTTCGGGAACTTCAAATATAAATAAATAAAAATATTTTAAATATTTCACAATATATATATATATATATATATATATATATATATATATATATATATATATATATATATATATATATATTTACATTTACATAAATCAATTTCACAAGAAACAATACAATTTTATATGTTCAACCATATCGAATATTTGAAAAGGTAAAACGAAAAAACAGATCATTCAAAACATAAACTGAGCCTTGAGTTCAATATTTCTTCATTGTAAAATTACACAAAATTACATATGTATTAATAAATATAATATTATTACATGAATACAGGTCACCTAACAAATGCATTATGCAGAATACAAACATATAGTAAAATCTATATAATCCGCCCACATTTGCGATTACTCATACAAATCTTATAACGTTATGATTATATTCTATATATACGATTATATTATTATTATTATTATTATACTTTAAACAATATGAATGGTACGAAATAGTACCAAAATGCCAAAAAAAAACATTGAGCAATACCGACCGATAAATACATTTTATGGCGCGTTCAATAGACGAATAAAAAATATGTATACCAAAAATATTATATATTCGTACGTTCAAATTAATTGAATATAATTAAAAAAATATATTTTCGATTTCAAAGGTCGCACAAAACGATTTATTAAGTCGCTTTGATGGTCGGTCGTAGGATGTTAGTTTTAGCTGACAAAAGAGATACAAATTTTCCATTGCTAATTTAAAATTAGCGTACAATTATACGGCATCGATTTAATCGCTCAAAAAAATGGAAATAATTTACAGTAAAAATATCTACTGCTCTGAGTTTTTGGCACAAATAAAATGTTACAACGAAGATGAATTCCAGAAAATGTCGTGTAAGACGTTCCATATATAACTGACCTGTATTTAAAATTTCACTTTTTTATATTTTACAAATCGAAAATGGACTAAAAATTACAGAATTTTTATATATTAAAAAATGTATATTGAAAAGGCGTGTTTTAAGTGATGTTTCAAAAAATAAAAATTAATAAACTACAGAAATTAAATCAATTTATTAATCAATAATATGAAATAAAATAATTTTAAAATTTAAAACTTTTTACATCAGATCACCGATCACAGAAATTAATTACAAAATATAATTAACTGATAATACGATTCAAATTGTATTCCATTTTAAAACAAGTAACGAATTTGAATTACATTATAAATATTTATCACTCTAATTATTCTAATGTCGAAAATGTGAACAGCTATTAAAAATATTAAAAAACGCCATATATATATTTTTTATAATTAACGTATAATAATCCCATTTAATTCAATATTCAAGTTTACTCTGAAAAAAAAATTACACTTCATACTGGCTTTACGCCAAAGTAGTGCTCCAAAAATTTTCTATTACTATTTCACTTCAGCGAAACATTGCATCACAATTTTAGATGAATGACCTTTCATTTGAAAGCAACGCATTTAAACGCATTTAATTGCATTGATTAAATATTTAATAACAGGAATCGCTGAAATTCTTCTGGGTGAAATCTTGTCACAAAATGTGTTAATAATATGTCCATATGCTAAAATCTCGCTTTGAAAGTTTATGTATGACGAACGACGTTATGACTATAGGAATGCACAAATTTAATGTGATAAAATTACCATATGGAGATATATAAAAAAATATGATTACATTTTATATACAAGAGATGGTGAAAGTAGGTTGCAATAAAGGAAAAAAAATAAAGAACGACAACTACAAAATAACAAGAGAGCGAAGATCACACAGAAAGATAAAGCTGTTTGTGAACGAGACGATAAATTTATATATGTATATAAACGTTCAGTCAAGGGTTCCGTCTAGACATTTGGTCGATTTTCATCATATGAAAGAAGCTGATCCGTATCCGAAGCAGAGATGAAGCTTATTTTCAACAAGTGTCGGATAATGATTCGACGATGAAACACACGAAACAAGAAAAACTGAACGGCATCGAGTCCTTTCCCCTCAATGTCGTTGACTCTTGGCAGCACAAATATGGAAAACAAAGAGAACTTTCGATTATATGGAATTCGGTCTCTATAAATACGCGCCAGTTACTTTTTTTCTTCTGAAAATTTTCACCGAAGACTCGGGGCTCGGCAGCAGCATGCTGATTATGTTCGTGTTGCATCAGAGTAATATAATTTTCATCATTGGATCAGCTTTGTTAGCCGCCAACACATCCATCACCTTGTCTCTTTTACATAACGAAACTTCGCTTTCGAACGAAAAAATACTGGTGAGAAACTGAAAAAAGACTTAATAGGGTCAAGAGAAACTGCACTTAGAATAAATCTACTACAACATGAAAAGCTCGAACCGCCGATATCATTGTCTCATCATGATCACATAGCGCTAGAAGTCACGATCTTGCTTACAAATCGAAGGACCTCAAACGAATACCATCGGTGAACTACTGTAATGGATTCGTTAACATGTTGTTAATGTTTTTCCTAGAAAAACCGTGTGATAAAGTTTATAACGCATTCGAACTACGATTTCGGAATGTTAATGGATTGTTAACATTTTTTTTTCGTTAAAATGTATTCCAACTTATATATACGTGAACATTCAGCTAATCGAAAATAGTTTCATACGTCAATAAAACTACGTATTTTTGAGACAAATTTTATGTAGAAAAAAATAAATTTTAATGTCATATGGACTTCAAAAATCATCTCAATGTTTATTTTTAATTAAAAAAAATATATATGAACTTTACAATCGTGAATGAGTCTCTGTATTTTAAACTGACATGCATCAATTACTTGGCGCCGACTACTTAAAATTCAGCTCGCTTTATGGTTCAACATATTCGTAAATAAATAAGCAACCGTTAAATATGTTCGAAAAAATTCTTAATTCTCAATTTTAGCGATGTATTTAAAAAAATAAATAAAAAATGCAACATAATAATAGAAGCGATTTTATAAATTCCATAATTGACAACTAGGAAGTCTGATTATTTTATCATCGAGCCGTATATAAAAATCGACCTTCCCACGCCGGCTAGCGTTCGAAGTTAAAGTTTCTAAATCGACACGGTCAGTTAATTGCATCTGCGTGAAAGGATTCAAAAAGTGTTCAAAGGTCGAGATGAAATTGAAAAAAAATATATAAGAGTGACGTATTTTGTGTGCGATGTCCGGATTCGAATGCCACGTATTTTCCATCAAAAACAAGCGAACAAAATGTTTAAAAACTACAAAAGTTTTTAATTTATATAGGTAAAAACTATAAAAATACACTTTTTTATTTTGATTCATGGATGTATATATATATATATATATATATATTACGATTTTATATGATAGTTTAATCAAATTTTGAATACGTTTTAATCATATATTAAATAAAAAAGTTTATCGACCCGTTTTATAATGCATTCAGTATTATGACCGTATTTAATCAACAATTCAACTTGCGTATTATGAAGTCAAAACAAACCATGAAAAGGATAGTGCTATTTTTATAATTGATAAAAAAATAAATTATTATTTATTTATCGATAGGTGCCGTAAGATATGAACTTATATTTTATGGCAAAATATTCATATGTTGCTAATATTATATGCATTAATTTATTACAGGAAATTAGCCAAATTGTATATCTTAAAAAACAATAATAAAAATAAAATATTTTTAAAAGTATTCTTAATATAATTATATAAATTAACAAATAATCACTTCATTCGTATGATTGTGTTATAATTAATATATATTGCGGCTCTTATAGATAAAAACAACTGTTATTTAAATTGATTTAAAAACTGCAAGATAATTATTACTTGCAAATAACCAGGTGTATATTTAAATTACGTAAGAAAAAACGTACCATACAGCAGTAAATATTTTTTTTTTTACTTTATTTTTTGCCACAATGGCTACTTGACTTTTAAAAAAACATCTTAATTTATTATTAGATTTCGATAGTATAATCTTGACAAATGTATTCATCATAATAAATTTTGAAAAAATCAGCAATTATGTCGGATTGAAGTAATAATAATAAAAAAAAACAATTATTATGTTAATATTTAAAGGTTAACTTATAGAAATTTGAAACATTGTTCACGTATCGCATAAAAATACATTTAAATTTCGAACATCGGGCGGTTCTTTTATCTTTGCAAAAGAGCTGTAATAAATTGCGAAATGGTATTTTTTTTTCGATATATAATAATCGTGTTTTTCCAGGACAAGTGATGGTTAGGCGAGCTCGAAACGGATCTGAAATTATAAGACTACTTCAACGCGATACATATATATATATATATATATATATATATATATATATGTATGTCTACCCGATAGCGATAATAATAAAACGAATCAAGAATCGAAAGTAAAAATTCAATATGCGAATAATGAATAAATAATATATAATGTAATACGTACAATTGGAAATGGCACAAAATTAGAAAGCCTAGAAATAGCCTACCGGCACGGATGTGCATAGAGTTGCGTATAGAGTCACTGTGACGAACCGATTATTATCGTGGCGAATATTCGAAAGCGATCTATCTAGACATTTAGACGATTTTACATATTCCGTGTTGTTATTTAAAGGTGGATAAAGCTCGTTTGACACGTGACATTAGTTCGTTTTCATGCGGCACAAAATAAAAGTAATTTTATACGGTATTTTTATTACACGTGTGAGGAAAAAATATTAGCGCGGCACGAAATGTGCGGAAAAACTGACGCGGTAAAACTAGCGTGTTTGCGTCTTATAAATATATCGAACAGAAGTTTTCAATATTGGACCGACTCCTTTAAAAATACATTTTATTGTAAATGTGGGTTTAAGTTTCTGAAAAGCTATAATATTATAAAAATAATAAAATAATATTCTTCAAAAATATTTTTAACATGAGTTACAGCAATTTCTAATATATTGTATAGAACATTTTTATATACATTCTTTCATCTATTATATATTTATACTTTTTACAATAAATATTAAAAATGTTGAATTATTTCGTATTACATTAGTTCATCAAAATAATTTAAAAGTTGTACTTTTGAATATGTTTAAAACCAATGTTCACAAAGAATAGGGGTACTAAAAATGATGCGCAATAGTCAAACCTCCCCTAATATAATACAGTATGTCTCGGAATGTACTATAAGACTAATCGATGAAAAGAATTATACAGAAATGCTATATAATTCTAAATAAAGAAAAAGTACAAATTATAATTACTTAATTTTTTACATAATAATTTTATATATCTATATGGAATTAGATATATAGTACATAAAAATGAAGATAATTTGAATATAGAAATATAATTTGCAAATATAAATGAAGCGATGATTTCATAGATTCCGATATATCCTCACGTAATATTTACAAATTATATATCAGAGTGCACCGAGTATACGTGCGGTAACCTGAATTGAAAGTAAGCACGTAAGACACGTGCACAAACAGAATAAATCAAAGGGTTCAAAAGAAACCGATGCCTATGGCCTTTGTAAATGCGTAACAATTGACACTTTAGACACCGACCATTAAAATACCGAGTCTAGACAAAATAGAAAATAATAGAACGGGGCTTGACCCTCCCATTTTATGATACAAAATTGAGGGTAATGATGATGGATTTCGATCCGAGTCCGCGCTGACAATTCGCTTCTTGTCCATTCATAGTTTGAGCGTAACGTCCCTTTCATGGTGTGTATAATATTGTTTATTATTGTCAATGGTGATGATGATAATGATGATGATGATTAAAACGGTGTCACAGCATTGGGTGTTAAATGCAACAAAACTATTGCGATGATTACAGCAGACGCGTTCCGAGAAATGAGCGAAACTGTTAACCTACATACGACGAAGAGCTTTTAATGGCGCCGATCATCCTTAACTAACATGACGCGTTCCTTTGATCGAACGCCACGGATATTTATATAAAAATTGCGAAATTGTTTCAATTTGCAAAGTGTGCTGCAATCTATCTTTGTTATAGTAATTTGCGTGAACGCATTAAAAAATCTACTATGCATTATAGAGATGAATTGCCAGAGCAATTAATGCAGATGTAAAAAGGAATCATTGAGCGTCGGTCATATATGTTTTACGATTCGTCGAATCGAATCAAGTTACATTGAAAAACAAATTTATGAATTGAAAGTAAAGAGGATTCATATGAACGGACATAACATACAACTTGTTAGTTCTTTCATATTTTACATTTGTTGAAAATACATTTTATGTTAAAAATGTGATTGTTTCGAAAATTATTGTGTAATATAATGGTTATAAAATAATACACAATAGAAAATAATAATTCCATCGATAACGATGCTTCATGTATACAAATGTATGATATTAACTTGCAAGTTATAATAGATAACACAGATACGACATGCAAGGTCAATTTGTAAATGAATGCCGCTCTTATAAATGGACTCGATGGTTCGTCTATTTTGTACATCTTCAATGCACTTTGCAATTGCATAATTAAATTATACATTGCGTGTACACGTTTTAATAAATGATAAATTTCAATATAACATCTAACACATGGGAAATTTGGAGGGGACAACTTGTTATAAAAATAAAACTATACTAAAAATGTCAATATACGAAAATAACAATTTTGTCAAAAACTATTTTTTGACTTGATACTTATATGAAGTAATATTTATTTACAAAAAAAAGATATATCTACAAATAATCTACCATTTAGGGATTTCGTTGGTAAAATACAAGTATATGTACAATACTGAATTTTATATTATACATTTATGTTGTAAAAAAAGTATGAATATTATTAAGAATAAATTATTTTTAAAAGTAATAAAATTAACGATTAATACGTTAAACCTGAGAACAATTGAATAATAACGATAAACTACGTGAAAAACTCTCAAGAACTATAAAGCCATAAAAATTCCAATAAATTAGTTGCAGAACAAATTACTCATTTAAATATAAGATAATAATAATTTTCAACTATAAATCGCACAATATTCATACAAAAATAAACTTGAATTACAATGAAGAGATAAATATATAATTACTTTAATATAATACTTCATAATGAAATTTCATAAAAATAACCTTCTTTGTTAGCATACATATAAAATTTAATATAAATTCATCAAATCTTTGAAAAAAAATTATATTTAAAAATGAAACCAATAAATTATCTGTAATTTAAAAAAGATATTCCATACAGCTACAACATCGATGTGTTCTTTTTATATCTATAAATAATCACATGTTAAATATTACATGCGTGATAGAAAGTTGCTCTGTGTCAATATAGTGCGATTTCAATAGCAATTTTGCAATAATCAATAATTTAAATTTTTGGAATGCGCACTAATAATTTATCGTTACACCCTCGAGGCACACTATTGACCAAAAACGTACGCAGATCTCGAATAAAATCGATATTAAAAACACGAAATTAAACGCGGACATATACCATATGAAAACAGGTAATTTTGTAAAACGTATCATATCGCAGGAATTGGGTTAAGAAGGCTAACTTTTAGTTCAAATTTTAACATTTTAATCGACGGCTATTTGTAACACGGTCGCGGTCGCATGCTGTTATGACAGCCGATGATATTCTTTGATAGCCACCTACGTCTGCCATAAAAAAAAAAAAAACTAACCGACTACAAATAGTTTTCGCGCGCGATTAGAAAGAAAAAAATAATATCCGACGGAAAAAAAGTGCGTTGACGCACGTACAACGAACACGGCTAATAAACATCGGCCAGAAATAATCTTAATAATTATGTTTTCAACATTTTCGACACTGAACGTGTTAAAATAATAATAAAAAAAAGTGATGCATTACGAGTTCTTCGCGTCACTTGAGTCTCATACATACATCCAAAACAAATGTCGATGCAGAAAAACACCATTAATGGAATCCATTAATGGATATAACACATACAGGACAATTTATTATCTGAAGAGTTTCGTTTTCATAGATTAAAATTATACAAATATGTATATGTATATATGTTTATTCACTTTGTCGACGATTTATGTACACAAAAGTGAACGTGCAGTGGCACGGGGGCCGATCGTGTTTCCCAAAAAGAGAGTAAATTATAAAAGCACTCGTATAATAATCAATATAATATACGCGCATATTTATGATAAAGCTAAATTGATATGCAGTATGTGGATTTTATGACACTTTTGTGCATGAATACTGTCTACCGAAACAAAAAAATACATTACATTTTAATTATCCTAGCGAATATAGAAATTTGAATTACCGAAGGGCGTTCGGAATGTTAAGCGAAATAATCTGATAATGATACAATATAAACAATACATTTACTAAAAAACAAATAAATAAATTGATTGAAAATAATTAATATCATTTGGATGTTGAATAAGATAATTGGAGTATCTTACTTAATATTTATTAAAGGTGCTAAGATCATTTCTTTTTTCAGAGAAATTTTACAAAAATGAAATAATTCAATATTTTTTATTTATTCTCCAAATGTGATTTATATATTTATTACCACACCGCTTTTTATAAGATAATCACATGTAAAATGCTTTTTTCCAATAAGAATTAATCATTTAGGATTATTTTTTTTTTTAAAATACAAATGATAAAATGTACATAATTATAATAAAAATACCGAATCATTAAAAAAAAAGAGACCCGTAAAAGAAAATGATAAAATAATAGTATATGACTCAGTTCGCTCGTGATAAAGATAAACAAAATATCATATATATGTAATTTGCTGGATTTTACGTTTAAAAAACTCATTAAATCACTTATAGTGAAAATTTCAAAAATATTTTTGCATATATAAATAGCTCACACGTATGACTCATTCATATATCGACGGTTGAACTTGATTCGTATTAATACGATTTATATTATGTTTTTATGCCACACTCTCCAGTAGAAAAAAATCGTTAACAATTTACATATGAAGAAAAAAATTTAACGCTTGAAAACTTGATTTTTCCTCACGGGTCTCCATCTAAACGACCGTTTTTATTATGAATGAGTCATATGTTGTTATAAGTAAAAAAAACTAAGCATAATAAAATGAAGAGACGTTGAATATAATTAACTTATTGCTTTCGCTAAAATTATATTTCTTACTGTAAGAAAAAAAATCATCAGACGCATATTTATGAATATAATTTAATAACTATATATGGTACGTATAAGCGACAAAACTTTCTTGGTTACCTGATTAATATTTGATTATTGAATTTTATCCGTTAAAAATTAAAAAAAAAACAAATCGTGAATGAAAATGACTTTCTTTTGCATGAGATGGCACATATTTTTATAAACATTCCAGTTGTCCAAATGGAAATTGTAAATAATGTAATATATATGATGTATATGTCAAATTTTTGACAATTTAACCAGAATGCGTACGTTTTGATAATTTACATTATTTTGACAGCTGCTAAAAATACAGGGAACTCACAAAAAAATAAAATTTTACTATTATTAACCTTGAAATATCAACGTGAAATCATTCGGAATTAATTGACGTCAAACAGAGAACCATATTTAAAGATAAAAAAAATCGATCATAAATTTAAAACCTGTACTTATTGTTCATAATATAACTGACTCATATTGGTTTTGACAAAATATTGCGGTTTGAATTAATTCGAATAAATGAGCGATATTTTTGGGATTAATGATTAAGAAAAGAATAGAAAAATATATTATAAATATATATTTACAGCTTTTAAATATTTAAATTTTTAATATTATTATGTTTATTTATAACTAATTACAGTATTTTATCAACAATCATTGAATTAAGAATTCATTTCTTAAACATTTTACTGTTGATCTGTTAAATTTATAGCGGTATTTTGACATAAATATTTTTATATCACTTTTTAATTATAAAATAATTTTAAAATATATACATATAAAATAATTATATATATTTTCTCACATACTGTAGCAAAATATCAATTATTCCATTCGCGTTTATTCATTGGTAAATAAATATATATCCATGATTACAAAATAAACGAAACGAAATACAAAACGATGATATAACAATTTACCTAGAATGCGTACATTTTTATCATTTGTACATACTTTTTTATTTTGGCATCAAAGATCTTAATTTTTACGATACGATTTCGTGGAATGTCAATACGTCGAGAATTTGCTTTTTTTTGATAATAAAATAAAATAAAACAAGCAGATGGCCGTGTGGAATTAGAAGCATTTTGTCGATCGTTAGGAATTCGTGACAAAACAGAGCGTATACATTTGTATGACAAAAGGATTTGATTTGGTAGTATTTTATAGAATCTATCGAATTTAGATGTATATATTTTTTATATATGTAATTTTTAATATCTCAGATGAATGGAATTCGCTTCGTT
Source organism: Leptonema lineaticorne (assembly GCA_024500535.1). Classification (NCBI taxonomy): domain Eukaryota; kingdom Metazoa; phylum Arthropoda; class Insecta; order Trichoptera; family Hydropsychidae; genus Leptonema; species Leptonema lineaticorne. The sequence goes on from JANIJI010000003.1 coordinate 352,551, forward strand.
ATTTAACGACGATGAGATTACGTCGCATTGTAGTCTGAGTGAATTGTATAACACTTATCATAATAATAATAAAAAAATGACTCATTACGTTTACAAATAATAGGTAAAAATAAATTATTCGTGTTTATATATGAAAATGATATATAAATATAGATGATTCCAAATATATTGACGACATGTGCCATTTATAGATATATATTTAAATACAAATATTGGAGGAAGGAAAATTTATTTAAAAATTATTTTTTGAGCAAAAATAAATATGACAGTTGTTGACTTTGAAAATGTTTAAATTCGCTGGAGATTCCATACGTCCGGTTTTGACAGGAATAATTTTGTCTTGTTTTTACTTTAAACATTCAAAAACGCGCTAAATTTATTTTAATATTAAAAATAAATTTATTTCATATGTCTAAAATTATTATTAACTACATCTATAAATATATTATAATGTGTTTTAATTAAATAAACCATCAATGGAATGTGCATACATTTATCAGTATGTAATACAGAAGTTCTGAGAATAATTTTTATATCTAACAAAAGAAAGTTATGTAGAGAATTTTCATCTTTTTGCATATGTTGCATGACGTTCAATACTGAATTCATGAATATTCTGGACAATTAATGTAAAGTTTCGATGAACAAATGAAAAATACTAATGAATTAATATCGATAATTAGCATATATGATAATATAATAATATGACAGATCATCGGTACCTTCTTGGGGAAGAATATCCTGTTGGGCCGGCTTGGCGCCAACGGCGTCGGCTGTGACGGCATGCTGATTTTGTTTGCCACCATTACCACAACACCGAACACGCGACGATGAAACCGTGTCTGAAAAGCGACACTTTCAGACTATAATAATAGCTATCTATCTATTATATGTCTTGCGTCGCTCGTTTTATTTATTTATTTTTCGGTTTTTTTTTTTCAGCCGCCGCGCGCGATGCGACGACGACACACGTATCCGATGTATGTAAATTATCGAGCCACGTCACGCGCGAAAAAAAAAAAACACTCGAAAATCAAAAATAATAATAATGATGAAGAGAGAAAAAAAAAGAAAACAATAATAAAGTCGATTCGGTGAAAATAATTGTTTGAATTATTGTACGCGAGATTTTTCAAATCGGTGATGAAATGTCAACGCGCGACGTTATACTATTCCGATAGTGAGCGAAATGTCCGAAACGGATGCGGTTATTTGAGGAAACATTTAATGCGAATTGTCTACGGTGTTTCGAATACGCGAACGCGCAATGCAAACACCTGAGCAACACTGGCGTTTCGAGACTATACGCGTATATATAAATTACGCTCGTGACTCCCACTACTTTAAAAAAATCAGCGGTTCTCAAGTATAAAATCAAAAAAAAAAAACATATGCTAATTGATAAAGTTGTAAGCTTAATTTATTATGAATTTATGAAATGAATACTAAAATTTATACGCGACGTAGGCATTTTTTTAATATAATATTATTCGATTTTCCAAATAGTATAAAATTTTTTCAAGTTGTTACAATATGAATCAATAAAATATAGAATATGTTAAATGTTATAAGGATGAGTATAAATCAACTATTTAATTAATATGAATAATTACTGATTTGTGAAATGGATTTAAGTTTAAATATTAATTATAAAAGACGTTATTTATAAATAATATACTAGTGATAAATAAACCAAAAAAATAATGAATTGAAAAAAAGTAATTAATTTTGTTTCAGATATTTACAGCAATTTTTAAATATGTATAATACATAATAACAGTTATTTTTATTACATACAAGCTAAAATAAAAAAAATAAACATACCTATATGAATATTTATTATTTTATATTTGTTATATTAGAACAATGTTAATTAGAGTAAAATTTTAATTTATTATTGATAACATATATTTAATATTAATTTGTTATATTACAGAATATTATAAAGATTTATATTTTGTTACTATATATTAAATTAGATAATTGAAGTAATTTGATTCGTAATGTCTAGATCTTGAATTTCCGTTCAAGATCTTAATATAATATTACGAATAAGTTGTAACAATTGAACGCGTATGACAAATATCCTTAGAAGAAAATTATTTTACTACGTCACATCTAAGGATGATGTGTTTAAATTGATATATCAATGTTTGTACAAATATAATCAATTTTTTATACATTAAAAAAATAATGATTAATATTTTTTTTTAGATAAAATATTCAAAAAAAAAAACAGATATGGTAAGAGGAAAATGATGTTATAAATTGGAATGATTTCAAAGAAGAGAAAAAGATAACCGAGTGTGCAGATGTAGAATCGCAGAATATCGAAAATGTGTAGGAAGAAGCTATGTTTGTCAACGATTTTCCAGTTAAGAGAAAAGACCTGCCATAAGAGACCTGCCCCCGCCAAACACGGAGGTTCGGCACGGCTTATGAGAAACAGCCCAGATTGCTTTTGTGTGTTCAATGGCAGAATAAAATATTTATGCACCGGTCTATTCGAGCCCGTTTTGGAAATAATTGCGATTTGCACATACCGCAACAAAAAAAAAAAAATTTGTTTAAATACGTTTCACTCGTTTAAATTTGTATTTATAGTAGGAGTGTGTTTAATGTTTGACGCTATCAACAAATACGTACGAGAAAAGTATTAAATTACTGATTTTATATTCGAATGAAAAACGTGTGAATTTATTTTATTTAAAAAAATAAATAAAATTTAATTAAAAATATTGCTTTATAAATCCTAATTAAAAATCGATAAAAAATATTTGTTTCAAAAAGTGTCTCGGATGAATAAAAACTTTTTAAAATCTTATAAGGTACGGCAAGAGTCTTATAAGATACGACAAAATTTAAGTTCATTACAATTTTATATGTCCAGTTTTTTTTTTAATTTAAAATATTATAAATCAAATTAGTGGCGCGACAAATCTATTTAAGCCAAAGCCTCCCTTTTTTCGAAATACGAAGCTCTACCCTTAATATTTAGACATATTATTCCCTTTTTGAAAAAATTGACAAATCATCGAATTATTATGATATTTCTAATTGAAACACAGATGTTTTAATTATTAATTACATTAAATTAATATTTCGGAATAATTTCTTGATACTGAGTTTAAATTCTCATGTTTTGATAATTCAATATAATTAAGTGAATTTTACTACTCGGCTATTCAGATGTTTCTTATTTAATTATCACTGAAAACATTCTAAATATTTTCAAATAAAAATTAAAAATTTCTATTAATTCTATTTTAAAATCTAACAATATATACGAAAATAAAATTTTATAAACAAAAACTAGAATATACAATGCTTTTTAATAGAATGTTAATATAAAAAATCATATTTTTATCACAATAAAAAAAAATCATCAGCATAATGAATAAATACAATCACGAGTGAAATACAAGAACGAGTTTAAAATCCAAAAATATATTGCGTAATAATCAAAAACTATAGACACGTGATAACTGTTATTATAAAGAGCACATATACCTAAAGATTATTATTGCGAACTCACATAATATATTTTAAAATATAAAAACAACATCTTGCGTAATTTTGCTAAAAAGCCTATGTTAACTTGTTAAACAAACAATAAGCATTAGAATTACATTGTCGATGACTAAATTGTGATGTCTATCGGCGCTTCCCACGTATTAAAGTGAATCACGATTTTTTTGACGTGCCGTCTTTGTCAAAATGATAATAAATCCATAAAAATGTAACGTAAAAAGTATTTCCGCGTAAAGATTTAGCGTTATTTCACTATTTGACGCGATCCATTTTTTCCGTAAAATGCGAATAATTAAAGATTACATTAATAATGGCGATATTCATTGATTACAAAAAAATAATTTTTGTCCATATATCAGTATCGACATTGAAGACTAGAGATATCCAATACACTAACTGTGAATATGATTCAATTAAAACATCTAATTTTATGTTAAAATTTTCTATTAAATTAAATTTTACATACTTTATTTTTCACATTTTTATTTATAAAAAATATTAATTATTCCAATTTAAAATATTAATAAAAATAGATTTTTAATGTCTAATACTTTAGTAAAAATTATTATTATGAAAGTCGAAAATCCATAATATTATTTTAATTATATACCATTTAATACTAATAATAATTTAAATTTCGTTTTATGGTACTAGAAAAAAAAACACGTTGAGCTTTTACCGATAAGCTTTTAAAAATTTACACACACACACACACATTAATATATATATATATATATATATATATATATATATATATATATATATTGTATGTGTATGTCAAATTAATTCTTGTTCATGATTTAAGTGGTTGCAAAAAATCTCTTTGATCTAAGTATATTTTCATTTTATGTAGCAAATTTACAAATATATAAATGTTTACATACGAGCTGTTAAAATATTAGCTACGTAGACACAATATATTTTCGTTCGCTATGCTATTAATAATTTACAAATATTTCGAATGATATAAAAGTAAATCCAAAAATATCGGAACGTTGTCTATTTACTAAGTGTTTAATCATTTTCTATCACGGCTTTCATAATATTTACGCGAGTCAATAGCTTTGACGACAAAAAAAAATCGAATAAAAAGAAACATTTCGCGAATACTTATGGCAAAGTTAGACGTTTTGTATTGTAACACTGTTTTTTAGGGGCCATGACCGACAATGAGGACAGTGGCAAAGTTCCTCGAGTGGCCGTTGAAATCTTTGTTTATGTTTGAGGCGACGTGTCTCGGAGTCGTTTTTATTCGTTCGTTGTAAACCGAAAAACCGAAAGAGGCGATCCGTAGAATTAAAACGAAATAAAAAAATAAATAAATAAAAAATGACGCTTTTAAAACGCAGTTTACGATGTTAAAATAAAAGAAGACATTTTGCGAGAAAAGCGATCGACACGATCGGATCGCATGCCGAATTTGGTTTTCTACTGAACGAAGCTAAAATGTTTATTTTGTTTGTCGTTATTATCGGAATAAGCATATTCCAGCACCTGTTACAAAGTTTAATTTTCTTGCGTTTTTGACAAAAACGTACCTGTTTATATCAGTATGTTCGTATGCAATACCTAAATTTTAAGTGTATTGCAGTTTATTTTGCTAAAAAATTGTAAAAAAATAATAATATATAAATCGTATATTGCGATATATTTCGTAAACCGATGTCAAAATTAAAATTATAATCTTATGTAATTCGTTTAAATAAATCGAACAAATATTCGTATTCCTAATTTATTATTTAATACGAAACTGCTCAATCTGCTCAATCCTTAGATTATTGTCAAGTCTGAGTTTTTTTTTTCACAAATGTAACCAACATATTAAAAAATACATAGAAAAAATTATATGCAATGTGCAGAAAAATTGCTAATATTTAAGTTTTTGAAAAATATATCCATAATAGAAAAAAAATTGTTTAATAATATTATTCACAATTTATGTTTAGAATCTACATTTAAAAAACGTTGAAGTAGGAAATACATTGTAAAAGTAATTATGAAATCGTTATTTATGCATAGACCGGATTTTATTTATTCTACAAAACAAAAAAAATGTTTAAAATGAATATGTATTCATTATAAACAGTAATTTTCATAATATATTTATGAAAAAAATAAATTAATTAATAACAATTAATTTAAATTCATAATTGGTAATTGAAAAGTATATAATTAAAGGACAATATTTTGCTTAATTTATATGGAAATTATTACAAAAATTACATAATATTATTTGTTATGAAAATAATTAATAATGATATATTACAATTTTTCTGTGTATGAAATTAAATCATGTACCTGTAACATATATAATATATGATGCTTATTTAAATTAATAATTGAACAATGTTTGCGTTAACAATTGAACAATACGATCATCAAAAATTTACCATGTTATTAAACTAATACAGGTGTACTAAATATATATATTGAAATTTAGATTAGCATATAAAACTATTGATAATAAATATTGTGATGAATTTATTAAACGATATGATATATCTGTTGTTAACATTTTTTTTAATATTACTTTTAGAAATTTGAAGAAAATTAAGATTAACATTCAAAAATAAATATGAAATTATTTTTACATAATTTAATTCGATTATTAAATATATATACATTGAAAATCACACGTACTGATACATTGATGCTGCTGGTATAGACGACTGCGAATGAATTCTGACTCGGCGGTTGATATATAAATACAAACTTAAATTTTCTTTTGAATTTGATCATTTTTCACTGATAAAATAGTGTTTTTCAAAAATGAGAAAATAAATATATTGGTTGATCGTTGAACGATTAACACGCACTAAACAAAAACTGAACTCGTTTCCAAATATTACAGTACACCTAAAATTTTTAGCTTACGCGTTGAAAAAATCAGTTTCCCACACGCGAATATTTATGTTACCGATTTTTTGCAAACGTCAAAAACAAACCGAATATGTGCATCATTCGAAAAAGTAAATTTGAAAAACGATATTGAAACAAACTTATTCACCAAATAAACAAATTTAAGAGAATCCGTTTTGTACACGTGTACAATTTTTCATGCATTTTTGATTTCTTTTCGAAAAAGTGGAATGTTTACTATGACCGGTTGATCCTATGGTTAATACAAAATGACCGACAAAAGAGAATATACCATTTAGAGATGATTTGTTGAGGGCGGTGATCATCATCTCGCCCCGCAATATCCTCACTAAATCTTCATAATATCTGTTGCCAGAGATTTGCAAACTTTAATTTATTTTGAAAAAAGCAACAAAAAAAATATGAATGAAAAGTAAAAAAATATATAATTATCAAATCACAGTTATATTATTAATATTTTAATATAAATATAATTGAAATCACTTCCTCCAAGGATAAGAATGCGTTGAAATCCACGAAAAATTACGGTAGAACGGAAAACTTAACGTCAATTGTTATGCGATTAAGTCATTTAAATAAATCGTTGTTTCTAGGAAACTCATTGACATAAAAATTAAAAAAAAATGTATATGCTTTACATACAAAAATGTGAATCATGTGAAAATGTGCTTTTTGAAAAAATTCTTATTAAATGACAATTTTATAAAAGCGATCATCCATTGTAAATAAAATGTTTCAAAATGCAACTACTATTTTTCCTGATAACGTCAATTTAAATGTAATTTAGATATTTTCACAATTATTTTTATCTTTATATGAGGAAAAAACTGAATTTTCCAATATCTGAAAGTTGAATAATTTGTATTCTGATTACAATTTTTTTATTTACAATTAATAATTTAAAATGAAAAAAAAATATAAGTCTTTGAAAAAAAATCTAATCTCTTATATCATATTTACGCACTTCGGGTCGATTTTGATACGAATATTCTGTGAAAACAATTTTAAAAAGAAATAATTATTGAAGCACTTAACTGATAATCGTTGATAACCTTGACAGTATTATATCCCAGTGTTGTTACATCAAACAAAAAACTAAAGGCATATAAAATATATTATTTTACATTGATAGTTCTATAAAGAATACCTTATGGTAAAACTAAGTATACAAACCAATTCAAATTGGAATATTTCTCATGGACGTTAAACAAGCAATAAAAGGGAAATTCTAAAGGAAATCGTCGTTGAATTAGTTGTGATGTATGTATAATAGTCAAATATGGGACAATAAAAATTACACAAATAATACGTAAAATATGAACGAAATTGGAATATTATGGTGTCACTTGTTATAACAATGCACTATTGTAGATAAATTGTTTAAGAAAATCATTTATGAATATGTATAAAAAAGAAATAAAGAATATAAGTATGCTGTAAAAAAAGCATTTTTATATATTCCTAATATTTGGCTAACAAAAGGAGAATTGTAAAAGATTAAAAGAAAATGTTGTTGAATGAAATTGACATAAAGTTGTAATTATATATGATAATAATTCAAATAAAAAAGATAGAAATAGATTTCTTAATTAGAAAAAAAATGAACAAAAAGTTAAAAATTCAAAACATTTCATTCGAAAATGCATTCATAGCTCAAATACAATTGAAAATATGAATATAAAAAAGATATCATTTAAAAAAGGAAATTCAATATAATAAATCTATAATATATTTCATTAATAATAATAGCTCTTATAAGGAAAATTATAGACAGTACATTTTTTTGCTGATTTAATGTAAATAATTGGGAAACACTGTAATAATAATTCCACTAGAAACTGTTCTAGTTCTTAATGCGTTGTTTTAAATATGCGGTTTTTTGCAAAAGAATATTTGCACGTCGAAAAAAAAAGTAAACAAACGTCTAGATTGCCTGTAATAATTTGGATTACAACAACTGTGACTAATTTTTGTCTGAAATAAATTTTCTCGGAAAATTGTTAATTTTCCACATAAATAATTACAATTTGTTCATGTATGAATTATACAAACATAACGAATGATATAGAAATTGTATATATATAATTTGTTTATAATGTAATGCATATCGATCAATAATATACACACACACACACATATATATATATATATATATATATATATATATATATATGTACCTTTTACATAATATAATAATATTTATTTGCGTAGGCTATGTGAATATTAGGAATATATTAATAATTTACATATGGAATATTGTTGAAATAGTGAAGTAATCAGTTAATTATGTAGAAGTGCAGACATATATGGAACCTTGCAGATTCATATGAAGATAATACGCTACTGTTTAATGATAATACTTCAACATACATATTCAATGAAAACTACAGTTCACTCTATAAACTGATTGATCAGATTATGATTTTATTACATTATTCATGAAATGATTAAAATTCGTGGAATTTTCGAAAATAAAAAAATAATTATAAAATTTTATACTTAAAATATCATAAGATTTATATACAATATAAGACTCAAATTTTTTTTTTGTCTGTTTAAGAATATTTTTTGGATATTTACTATTATATAAAAACACTTTATTTTATTTTCATATATTTTGTAATAAAATATAGTTTTAATATAAATATTAAGTAATATATAATATTACATAATTTTATTTAATTCGAGAATGAAAAGTAAACAAGTTCTATTAAAAAAATCTGTAAATTATTTTATAAAGAAGAACTAACTGAAATGCCATATTTTTTAGATAATAAATGTAAAGTCAAGTGCAAACTAAAATGAAAAATTTATCATGTGCGAGTTTGTTTTTAAACCAGCCTTGCCTTTTTTAGTGGTTATATATGTTATTATCGTAATAAATATTTACATTGTTGAAATCCTAAATACCATATTTAGTAGTGAAACACATCCATTATTTATATAATAAAATATTAACACAAAAAAATGTCATAATTAAACAATTCTAAGAATGTAAAAAAATATAATTTATTTTAAATATATGGATAAAAATTAAGTTCGAGGACGAGATTCATTTGTGAAAGTGTATACATATCCGATACTTGTAAATATGATAAAATGAGAAATTGAATTTAATTTACTTGATAAAATAATTACAATTAAAAGTATAATTATTTTTTATATATTTAATCAAATTATCATTTGTATTTTGTTAAGCAAAATGTATATGAAAGTGCCGAAATACGAATGTTTTATTTGATAGCCGTGATTTGGTATTCGAATATATATTTATACATTTATACAAACACGATTTACTATTCAAATCAACAGAATATATGAGTATCCTTTGTGTTTGAATATGAGAACTTTTTAAAGATTCTTGTCGTGTACAATTGTTAAATTGAGTGCAAGAAAAATGAGAAATACGCATTCGAATCGCGAAATTTTGCGGTTTCACGTGAACATATGGTGATATCCAAAAGTGGGTTAATTTGAGTCTGTATTTATATTATTTTTCCAGCATTTTCACGGATGTATGAAAATTCCAGTAGTCAACGTTATTAAAAATATATATTATATATATGATACAATTTCACAATAAATACGAAACATTAAATGATAAATTTGATGTCATCAACGAGAAAGAAATAGATTTTAGAGGTCTTGCGTATAAATATAGGAAAATCCAAATTTCTATGCGTAATATAAAATAAATAATTGTGTCAAGACAACTAACTTCCTTTTTTCTTATTACATCATGCGAAATGTTTTTCCTTCTTTTTATATATCGCTGAAATATAGTATTTGAAGTTTTTCATTAAAATATTTAGTACAAATAAATCATTCCATAAACGTAGTTTAATATTAAAATAATCTCTGAAATATGCAATTGAATTTATAATATTAAATAATACATATATGTAAAAACTATGAAAAAATAATTATGAGTGGTGGAACGATTTTGCTTGAAAAAATGTATGTGAACAGAAAATTAAGATCTAAATTTAAATCTCTAAAAGATATTGAAAACCAATATTCTATAAATTTATCGTCTTTAAAGCTAAATTTAATTCTTTGTCTAATAATAAGATGAGTATCAACAATAATCGTAACCTAGAATTTAATAATAATAGAAATAAAATTTTTATTATAAAATAAAACATTTTGTCACACGTGAATTAATCACCGCAATTGGTTATTTACTTAAAAAAAAACAATAAATAAAACCACAGAATGATGTCTTAACATCAAACCACATGAATTATTTAATAATCTTTTTATATATAATTATCCGCAATGATGGATTATTAATTTATTTTCTATGAATATTCTCCATTTGTTTTCCGTATAAAATATATATTTCACTATATAATAAAATTAACCCTTATAAAAATCATATTCATGTATCTATTTAAAATATATCGATATATAGTGATCAAGTTACGTAGTATTACTATCGAGAAAAAAATCTAAATATCATATTCAAATATTTTGATTTTTTATATACAACAATGCGTGGGTTCTGTGTTATTTATTATGTTGATTACTTTCAAAAAAAAAATTGTAATAAGAATGAATTACTTTCCTTATATTACCACATAATATTAATTTGATGTCCTTCAACGTCAATACAAGAAATGATTGATCGGTCTGAAAATTAGAAAAGCTCGAGGCATAATTTAATTAAAATATTATTCATTTATCCTATTACAGTGATTATTATTCTAAATAGAAAACGGTGTATCTTTTCATAAATTTAACATACACACTACGTACAGGCAAATGTATACATTTTTTTCATTCATATGTTCATACAGATTTTTCTCAACATGATTCACGCTCATTCACTGATAATTTTACTATAAATGTAAATTTAATACGAGAATAAACATTTTTTTTTCTTAAATTAACTGCGTAATAAATTATAAACGAAGATAAAAGTATAATATACATATTTAAAATATCATTAAATTTGGTACTAAAATCTTATTAAATCAAATATATTAAATAATTATTAATTTTATTTTTCAATATCAAAACTGGCAAAATATTTTTAATATGTTAATATAATAAGTCGTATGCACACAGAAAACAATTTCATTTAACAATAAAAAAGGTCTTTTATTGAAAAATGTTCTCTTAGAATAATATAGAAAGATTAAACAAGGTAATGTTTACACTAGCTTTTCAAATAGTTGTTCATTTCATAGAATTTTCACAATTTTTCATCATTAGACGGGAAATTTCGTTGTTTTATGTACGAACCGGAAAGATACAATTATACATAAACGATGTCATATTTTAATAATTAAATTTCATTTAGACGTGAATAAGATTAAAAATATGTGAACGCGTTTTTATTTAAACAAATTGCTAATGCAAATATTATTTTTAACATTAATCGCGCGTAATGACAAAGCGAAAAAATTTACCTGAAAAATCCCCCAGTTTATAATTTGACATATGTAATTATTTATATGTAAGTTGCACTCACCTGAAACAATAAAAATAATATTTATAATAATCATATTTAATATGAAAAAAATGAACATTTTTAATATATTTGTATCTACATATGTAAAATAAATTTAAATCTTTAAATTTCCTACTGTTTTTCATAATGTTTTTCCTATAATGTATATATTGGTAGATTTATATTTGTAAATCAGGTATTATAAATACATTCATTCATTTTACTATAAAATATAAATTTATTTTATATTAAATTTATTAATAGATAAAATACAACAGACAAAGTGAAGGATAGTGAGTCAGGTTGTCTGTGAGAAATAATAAGAAATTAAGAAAACTTTCCTGGAATGAATCAAAAACTGGATAGATGAGCTTTTACAATTCACGCAGTGAGTGCCATCATCATCAGTATCATTGCCATCGTCGTTTCAATCACAGTGAAAATCGATGAATCATCGGTTTGATCCACATACATTCAACGGTGAACGAGGTGCATTTAAAAAAAGTACCACACCCTAAAAATACGTTACGAGAATTTCCCTTTCGGTTCTCACGATTAACAGGTTCCTCAATACCTGCTGTGACTCATCATGAATCCAGGTCATAAATCCTAAATATTTCACGCAGGATATCTTGAAACTCGAAGAATTTCAAGTATGTACATATATGCCTTCTAGCGAGTAAATAATTAAGATAAAACGCATCCTGACCGGTAACATGCAGTGAACAATAATAATCATAATTTATTTAACGGTTACGCCTTTCATACAAAAATAACATATACTATATTGCAATATAGAAATTAATATATTATGAATCATGAATTCTGATATAAAATATAATTGATAAGCCATACAAAAAATGAAATTTTTAAATAAGATCACTCATTTCAGTAAATTCATTTATGCATTTTATGCACGTATGACATTTCACAATTTATATATTTAAATATACAATAAAGTACAAGTAAAATGTTTTCAAATATATATAAAATCTTACAAAATAACATTAAAACAAGGTCGTATTGAGTAATTTGTTAGATGTTACAAAATTTTTTTTTTTCAAACATCGGAAAAATCTAGTTTGGCGTCGGTCATTTTTATTGTTTGACACTAAAAAAATTGCAAATTATTCAGTTTTATAAAACATAATATTGAACCTAAATAATTTACTAAAATTTAAACAAATTAATAAATTATCTATAAATAGTAGGAAAAACACACGTAACAATAAATAATACGATGTCATTTATATTATTATATATTTGAATAAATGTTTATAGAATATAATTTTTGAGTTTCTTAGTATTTTAAATATTTTTTTTATTATATTATAATATTTTTTATTTAGGTTTTTATATTAATAATTTTAAACAAAACGAAATTTTTATCAAAAATTATTAACGAAATTATTTATTAGAAAACTAAGAATAAATAAAAAAACACAATAATATAAAATATTTTTATTTATAAATAAATCTGACAAATTTGTAGATTAATTCAATTTTTAATACATTAATATCTTAGAGATAAAAAAAATAAAAGTTACAAATATCTAAAAACAATAGATCCTTTAGAATCGAAAAAAATAATACCACGTAGATTTTTAATGACAATTTTCCTATTTTATAGTCAATCAATTTATTGAAAAAAGAGTTTTACGCAATTATTATTAAAAGATTAGAATTAGATCAAGTTAAAAAAATAAATAAAAGCAAATGTACATAAAAATGCATAATAAATTCCAATTAAATTGAGTAATCACACATTGAATAATCTAGATAAAGATATTATTTAGCGAATAATATTTTTGACTGCGGATTATTATTATAATAGACATTTGAATTGGAAAATCGTTTCTATACAATATTATATAAACAATTCATGGAAAGCGTACTTTTCAAGTGGTGCCGTCTGACATTTATCGGATTATCCTCTAACTGTTAAACACGTCGCGATAAATTACATGTGATAAATTACAATCGTTCCAGATATAAACTGATCGTTTTTCAATTTAAAAAAAATTTTACATGGTTAAAAATGAGATATTTTCAAAACTCGAATTCGAAATTAAAAAAAAACATATCGATCAGTAAATATTTATATATCTATAATAAAATATATATGATAAGTTAGTTTAAAGAAAATTATATTATCTTTAAGAGCAGAGATTTCAATTCAAATCATTTAATTTCTTTTAATTATTCAAATTCATAGAATAAACAAATATAAGCTTGTGAAATATAAAGTTATAGTAAACGGAAAATTATCAACTGAAAACGAAAAAAAAAATTGAGAAATATAACGACGTCTGGACGCGACTCAGAAATTATGAAAAAGAAATCGCAGCAGTGAGATCGTAAAATATTACGACGTATTAAATTTTTAACCGACAGCGAAGAAGTGCAAAAGTATTTTTTTTTCTGTAACATAGAATGAATTTTTTTGTCCGTGTCAACATCAATCATCCTTCGCTCGAAATATTCAGAAGAAATTTTCATTTATTTTTATGAAGGGTTTCATCGGCTGTAAAACGAACTTATGATTCTTGTTTAATGCATATAACGGATATGTTAAAAAAAACAAATATCGTTCTCAAATTATAATACAATGTATACGTGCGGTCGATTTGTATGTTTGCAAATGTTACTTTTAACATAGATTGTGTAAAACGAAACCTCAAACCGTAGCGGATATCGGTAATATTGGAAATACTGGATAACTGTCACTATTGTGTTTGATCGTATCATTACACATATTAAATTAAAAATTTGGAAATTGGAATGCTGGTCTTTATATAACTAAGTTGTATTTCCAATTATTATTTATAATGAAATGTCGTAAAATTACAACATACAAAAAGAATCTCATCCGATAGTTGAAATTCTTTTAAATTCATAAATTAAATAAAAATTATGAAATCTCTTTTTATTTATAAAAAAAAACGAATCGTCAATTGTATGTTTAATTTTCAGGTACTATATTATCATATAATAAATTTATTACATTTCTTTTAATAAAATAATATTTCTGCCAAACAAAAATTAGATAATAATGAGTTTATAAATACTGATTAATTATAATGTATATTATAATATACAGTTTCTTGTTTACATCCTGTGTTATATTAGTTAATTGATATCGATACTTTTCGTTAAATGATAACATCCCACATACTTTTTTTACACATAACTTTTGATATTTTGTACTCAATAAATCAACATAGTATGCAAAAAAATATAACATTGTGCACAACCAAATTAAAATAACGAATAAAATAAAATACAGAACGGATATTTCATAATACAAATCGGTTATATTCGATTGACAATGAAATAATAACAATTTAATATGTGATTTGAAATTAGATATCTATGTCAAAAATATTTTGAAATATTCATATAAATTTATTAATATTTTAGAATTAAAATATATATTTTTTTTTAAATCTTGTTTCATGATTTATACTATTTTTACATTTAAAATATAAGTTTTTAAATTAATATACATATTTAAAATGAAATAAAAATATTTTCCACCTGCAGACGCATATCGAAATCATAAATTGCGAATATAAAGAACTTCATTATATTATATTATAGTTTTGACGAGTACCGTTTTTTTAAAATAACGCCTACGAATTGTGTAACGTGATTTTTTTATGCTTTTAAAGTATGAGAAATCGATTTTTCCACGAATTTTACTCTTGACCATTTATGATAAAGTTACAAGAAATTTATTTTTTATTGCACAAAGCGCAACCGATGATTCAAAATCAGAAAATGCAATATATTCATTATTTTCATGATAACTAGTGAAATTGTAAATCATTTTTCACATTTTCAATTCAAAATATGAAAAATGATATATTTTTTACTGCTACACTGAAATCATATTAAGATTTTTCAGTCTAATTTTTGATAAATTCGCAATATGAACTTTTTAAACATATAATATGACGAAAGAGTAGTGATTTCAAAATATTCCTAAATACCGGTGCACGTATATTTTATTGGTTCACGTGGGTGTTGACGTGTTATTTTTTCTTAACACAGATGATAATTTAAACAATTTTTCAATCACACCATGCCGCTCCTTCGTAATAAACATTAACTACCATGTTTTGTTCACGATTTCAATTTTTTTCCCTTTCTATAACAGCCTACGCGTTTCCGTTTTACGAAATATCCTTTCGAATAATGAAGAAAAAAAAGTTTGCCCAAAAGTGTAATGAATTCACGATGGATAAATTATCAAAAATATATTCTGACGTTTACTTAGAAGATTCTTACGGTGTTTATTTTCGAGCGTTATAAATACTGTGAAGGCGACTAATTAGTATTTATATGTGGAATAAAAAATAAAAGTAGGGTCATCGAACCAGAAAAGATAGCTATAAACAGCTTTTATTCATAAAAAATATAATATATTAAAAAAACAACCCTGATAAGTTTAGATATGAATTGTGATAACGATATTGATTAATAAAATATTTTTAAGAATATATATATTCGTATGTGTATGTATTAATATGATATAGATATTTAACATTGTTAATTTTATAATTATTTAATTTTAACATATAAATATCGTTTAATATAATAAAATACACTGGTTGATAAATAATCCAGCTGGTTTCTTTTATCTGTGTTCCCATATCAAATTTATGCTTTTACCGGTAATTCGAAAACAAAAATAAGAACGATAGTAGCGATGATAAAAATATAACGATTGCGGTAAATTTTGTTTTTGCAATGACGTCGATAATGTTTACATTATCAATGACGATATTATCACTACTAAATGTATACCGTATAAGGTATTGAAAATTTTAGAAGCAAGAAATGTCCTCTCAGTTACTATGTAATATTCAACATTACTAATGCAATTATATTAATATCCATCTTATAAACATGAGCATAAACAATTATATTTTACAGTATTTTCATTGAAAAAAAAATACTAAAAATATACGGAAAATTAAGCTAAAGCGTAGGTTGAAAATTCATATTGTAGTAATGAGTCAATTAGTGAATTGTGACAAGACAATTTCGAGCGCAATAAAATTAAGTCTATTGTCGCATAAAAACTCACATTCCATTATAGTACTACTATATTTTTTTACTATCAACGGATGTTGTACACAAAATGTTTCCTTTTTTTGTTACCCACTAATAATGAAACGCTCTAATTAAAATTCGTGTACAACAAAATTGCATTAAAGCAAGTCATTGTAAGCAGTGAACAATATTTTTAATAGTTTTTGAGACTTTAACAACAAGCAATCAAAGAAAATTTTGTCTAAATAATTATTTTAATACGTTCCTATATTTTCATTTGAATTGAACATAATGTAAAAAATAAATAATTTAAGAAATAGTATAGTTTGATCAATTTTATAATCTCTAGTTATTATTATAACTTTTGTAGGGTTAACATATTTTTTAATGAGATTAACTTGCCAAATCTACATTTAAAAATATTTAATTTTAGAATTCAAAACATGTCTGCACTTTAATAATATTTATATCGGAACTACAGGTGTTTTTGTTATTAAAATATTATATAATAATTAGTATGAAAATTTTAAATTGCTATTGAAAATATTATCATTTAATATTTGTATATATTCGATTATTCTTTAATTAATTTCCATATAAAAGCTTTCTACCATGGAATAAAATTAAATAAATAAAATAACCAAAATCATAAAACATTAATCAGAATCACGACAATAAAAAAAAAGGATGACGAAACATTGAAGTTCAAGAGTCAAATTAGGAAGTGGACGCGGAGCGTCTTGCGATTCATCTAAGATTTCCGATGTGTCAGTCAAGTGACAAAATAGCAAACTAACTGAACTAGAATAGAGCTCATAATATGTGTCCGGTGTCCAAAAGTTGGTGACAACGAACACTAACGAGACGTCTGAAAAGCGAATTGGACAATTTGACGAACGGACAAACACACACATATACACATACAAAATACACGCATACCCTAATAGATAAACTTGCACAAATTCAATGAATCGAAAATTTATGGCATGCGGTGGGAAGCCGCTGATGGGTCATTTTTTGGGTCGTCGGCTAATGAGGAAGACCTCAACTTTCTGGGGTTCGGCAAACGCGATCCGAGGACGAAACTGCCACGTATGGATCGTGGGATGCTATAAAATCTGCACTAAAAGCACGTATCAAACTCGGAATATTTGTTTATCTGTTTATTTTTTATTCATACGTGTGCACATCAAGGAGGTATGTATATAAATATGCGGTTAATTCTATTTCGAATTCAAAATATATAAATATATACTTTGATCAAATATTTTTAAAAAATATTGAATAAAATACTGGAATTATGTTTTTTTATTAGATATAGATAAACTTTAAAAATTATTTCCATTAAATATATAAATTTAAATTAATTTTATTTAATAGCAATACACAGTTTGTTACGATTTTAGAAAGTTGTAAAATTTCATATAAGGCAAAACAAAGTTATAAAATTAAATTATTAAGTAAAAGGATTAGAAATATCTCAAGGCAAACTTTCATAAATATTGATTATTATTAAAATTAAAATTTTACCATATAAAAATAAGATTAAATACAGAATATAAATCATATTTTTTATGTTTCAAGATTATCAAGAACAGAATCAGATAATAAATGATTAAAATTTAGATATGAATAGTAAAAAAATCAGACTCAAATCGCTAAAAATAATTATATTCGTAATTAGAATATTTTGATATGTTAATTATATTTTCATTTTTTTTTGAAAGCTCACACTTTTTCATATATTATAGATAATATTTTTTACGATAAACGGCGATTTTTTTTTGTAATATTTCCCTAATTAAAAACACATTATAGAAGAATAGAAATAAATGTATATTTAATTAAACGTACATTTTCAACATTAAATTATATATACGATGTAGACGAAAACGACATCTGAATATCCGACCGTATAAATAAACAGAAAAACTCTTTCAACCAAAGTTTATAAAACGTGCCACCGACATGTGTTCTTGGAATTCAGACAAAATTTCTTCACAGACGGCCGATGTAATTATTCGCACATTGACATCGAACGAGATTATTTTATAGTCTTATTTATTTATAATAATGTCAAACGATAGCGATAAATTTCTAAAATATATACGAAAGAAAAAAAAATGAAAATGCGTGTGTTTTTATTACTGCCATCTCTTTATCGCACGTCAATATTGTGTCGTGTAATTTCAGTAATTTCAGTCGAATGGTTCATAATAGTCATAAAATATATACATTTAATTAAAATATAATTTTTAATTATTAGTTGAAAAATATAAATATTATTTTTAATAAATTTATTTTAAAATCGATAAATTATTTTATTCTAATAAAATTTGAACTATTTTTCAGTATAATTTAACAATGTAATTATGTAAAATTATGAAATAAATTAAATATTTTTTTATCGTTAAAGAAATATATTTTTTTTTAATTTAAGATCGTATAAATAAATTTATTTAATGAAAATAAAGTAATATTTATTTTCTTATAGGAAAATTAAATAAATCTAGAGTTGAGATGACTAGACAAATTTTCAAAGAAGTAAAATTTTATGTTTTAACCTCTGACTACACCAAAAAATATTATATATAAAATTATTTCATATAAAAACTTAATTTGTGATCAAAATAACAATTTTTATAGAATATAAAACACATAGTTTTAAATATATATATTTCAGTCCAAAGTACCTTCAAAAAAATTATAAAAAAAATAAATATATATATAAACGACTCAATATTTGTACAATTCTTGGCACAACTATTTCAAATTAGATTCAAAATGAAAATTTACCGTCAATGTTATATATAAATAAATATGTGAAAAATTGAACACGTGCATGAATAATTTTATCTCTAAACATACTACGTGGGAAATAAAATTTCACGTTAATTTTAACAGATATTGTATATTTGAAACGGTCAACGAACGCAGACTCGGCATAGTTCATTGTGACAATGTCATCACGAAATTAACTTAGAAAAAAAAAACAAAACGTACAATGAAAACATAATGATACGTGAAAAAAGTAGAATTATTTAACGACGCTCGTAAAGAAATATATATATATATATATATATATATATATATATATATATATATTCTTTCCAGTTTTCAATCTCGTCGCTGAAAATCGCAATTTTTCACAGTTTTTCAGTTTCACGGGTGACGCTTTGATTCGTGTAATAATATGCGATCGCGACGATGATGATAATGACAGTGACGATGAAGTCATGCGTGTGCAAATTTCAACTCGTATAAACTCGACCTTGTTGCTAGAAATAAATTTTACTAGAAATGCGTGGCAAATGGTCATAAAAGCAACTAGATTATGCTAATGTAACAATTGTGAAAGATTTTATCTGAAAAATGCGACTTTACCTTTGAACACCTTTGAATTTTTAATAACTTAATTTTTGTTATGAAGTGTGTGTATTAAGTATAGCTTGTTAAATGTTAAACGTTTTTGTTGAAATTTAATATTTGATATAATTTTATGATAGGTTACAAAAATCGAATAATATTATAAAAAAAAATAGAAAAAATATTATATATTATATTATGTAAAACTAATTTGATTTGCAGATATTTTTTTAAATAATATTAAATTTAAACAATGATTTAAATTCAGCTTTAAAAAAGGTATTGGTTAACACGTTTAGAAATCATATCGTATATATAAAATGAAATACGGATAATTTCAGCTAAAATTTACGATTTGTAAAAAAGATGTCATATAAATCACTGAAATTTATTGAATTTCGTCACAGACAACTTATGAAATTTTTATGCGAATTAAAATAAAAAAAAGGTGGCCCAAAAATACCCTCGAAGACAGACAGTCTTTTAAAGCGAACCGGAGACTTTAACTGCTTTAAATAATGCGATTGTGACCCGAAATTTTCAACATCAAGGACAATTCAAAAAACGGAGGATTGTCTGGTGTCCCCAAGAAACCGGTCGTCTACAAATTTTGTTTATTTTATTTGTTTGGCGATTACTATTATTATACTTTTATCATTTCGGCGAAGTCGTCTAGAGAAACTAAATCGGTTCGATTTGGCAAACGGTAGCGATGTGGCTAATTTTTGGGTTGTATTAACATAGTTATATAATGAATAAGATACAATAATATCAGAGCAAATAATTATTATTATACATTATTATAAAATACATTTTTCATATTTACAAAAATATATGAAAATTTATTATAATACGAGATCACTTTAATGTTGTTAATACAACACTTTGAGATTATAAGAGGACATTTTTACTATAAAAACTTCACATATAGTTTACATAATATTGAAAAAAAATCTTTTTTATTTATAATAACTTAAGACGTCACACGTCGTAATGTTTTGAAGTATTCTTATCACGTAAATACAATACTTATAGTACATACATTAAAATATTCTAGATAAGGAAAATTGATAGTTTGCATGGGCAATATTGCAGTTGCATTTGTAAAGACTAGTTTTATTGACGATTTTAATATAAGTATATATATAATTTTTATTTAAAAATATTGTTGGCTTGCATTATCCATATATGTACGTTCATAAAACAATAAGAATGTAGACAATATGTAAGCATAACAAGAATGTAAAATAAATTTAACAATTTATTCAAACAATAATAAGACTATATTCTTGTTAATAGTAATAATAATATTTGTAACCAAAAATTATGTCAACGAAGCACTTGTTTTCGCTGATCTTTGCCCAAGA
The DNA here is from genome assembly GCA_024500535.1 of Leptonema lineaticorne. Classification (NCBI taxonomy): domain Eukaryota; kingdom Metazoa; phylum Arthropoda; class Insecta; order Trichoptera; family Hydropsychidae; genus Leptonema; species Leptonema lineaticorne. Next base: position 374,208 of record JANIJI010000003.1, read on the forward strand.
AAATACTAAAATTTTATACTTTTTTGGTATTCGTATGTGCATTGAAATTTTGTACTTTGATATATATTAACGTTGTAAACGTCAACTCAAAATTACGTGAATAACAAAAAATATTTTAATACAATGATTATGTAATATATTAAAAAAAAAATTCTAATTTTATATGAATAAACGACTTGACTTATATAATATAAGAACATTTAATACATAATAATTATATGATTGATTTAAATTTCTCTTTAATTCTTTTAAATCTTAAATTTTCCTTTAATTCTTTAATAGTGTTGTATATTTGAATTTTTTATAGAACAATTCTACAATTTTCGAGATTTATTTTCGTGTATATTTTTATAGGATTAATTTTATTCCTGGATTTATTGTTACAATGTTCGATTTAAAAAAAAATCTTAAAGTCTATCAAGTATTAATGAAGTGATTTCTAATTGGAATAATTGATATCTTTTAAAAATAAATATTTTAAAATTTATGTCTCAAGAACAAACAAATATATCTTATATGCTTTTTCACATAAATATATTCAGTTCAGTCTGCGATTTCAAATGTATAATAATCTCAATTTAACCGAATGAGATATCGCGAAATTTCAACAAGATATATCGTCTTCTATTGAGAAAACCGATCTATTTTTGCTTTCGAAACAGATCTGTATATATATAATACGTTTATATACCGAATATATAATAAAGACGCAAACTATAAAGTACATATTTTTTTAAAATTGTGGAAATTAAAATAATATATTTAAAAAAATCTAATATGTGTGTTTTGAAAAGTGCTCCTGAAAATTGGTATCTTATAAATTTAGAAAAATACATGATTTAACTATATCCAATATTTCTTAATGTTAATCTTCATTGAAATACAATAAACTACATATTTAATTAATAATATAATTATCCAGTGCAATTTGAATATTACATATTATATAAAAACACGCAAATAATATATGTTTAATTTATAATAGAATTAAAAAAAATACAAATACGAAAAACAAAAAAAAATATTAGTAAGATAAATCTACAAATCACGATTTCGATCCATTAAATATAACTTTGACTTACTTCAATTTCAAAAAAGATATTCTATTTATCTAATGAATGGACATAGGATTGATAATTAAATTAGCATATTTGTCGAAAGGTTTACTTTATAATTCATCTACATAATTAAATAAACGAAACTTTTTAATATTTATGGAAATTGATATTTTCATAAACAGTTTTGTAGTATTTTTATGATATGATTAAATGTGATATAATGGATGTGAAGTAATTTATATATGACGTTAAGACATCTGTTTAAAATATAAACATAGTTTATTACGGTAGATTAACTATGTGCATTAAAATTTAACGCTTTAAATTAATGTTAATGCTTTTAAAGATTTTGTTTCGTGTCCTATTTAAATTTACTTTACAAAGTGTATAAATGAAACATAAAAAAAAATGTTTAACATTGAACCAATATTATGAGAAAATTCTCGAATTAATTAAATTTTAATCAATATAAATTTAATGTTAAATTCTTTATATAAAAAAAAATAATTAAGGTTTAAAATTTAATAATAATGTAGTTTTCCTGTGATAATTTATATAAAAACAATATTTAATTTTTTTTTAATCAAATTAGATAATTTGATTTAAAAAAAATAATTTTGTCAAATTAGAGCGCACTCGATATTTTTCTGAAGTTATAATATTTATGTTCGATATAAATATATAATTATAGTTTACGTTTATAATTCTATTATAATCAAATAATTATTGCTTACTGAGATTATTCAAAATAACGGGAATATATTTTTTTCACATTTATTTCGTTGAAAAAGGAAATTCGCTAAGAGTGCGAAGGCTTAAAAGCTCAAGGAACGTAAAGAAATTTTTATTTTCGGCGAAAAATATGATATAAGCGACATATTTAATAATTAATACGCTTAAAGTATAATTTTCAACAGAAATATTAAAAGTATACATTGATATTGATTATTAAAAAATAATATATATTATAGAAGGACGCTACATTTGAAATTTGTCAAAATTCTTATTATGGTTCTTAACAATATTTAAGTTTTTTTTAATATATTCAAAAATTACATAATATATTGTTAAAAAAAAATATATAAAGCGGCCATTAATATTTTCAATTTTTTGTATACGAATTTGAAAATGTAATATTTAAAAATACCTCAGTTTTAGCGACGGATCCGTTTTTGAGTGTTTCGATATGATTTCGTTGTCGTTCGTTTTTGGGGCTCGGTTCGAGCACGGCGCGCACGACGACCATGGTGGCGCAGCCCCCGGCCGGGGGGCGCTTCGGAGTCGTCGGCGTCTCCGGAGCGTCGAGGGGCCGCGTCTCTGCTTCGGTGCGGCGTTTCCGTCCCGCACACCACTGGTTGCCCATCAATGACGCCGACCGGACGAGGGGCCGCCGAGGGCGAAGCCCCCCTGGACCGGAGCGCCCGCCTGACGATTCGTAATAGCGATCGGTTCGCGCGCTACCGGCACCCGACAGAAACGGCGGCGCGTGCGCATACGAAAAACGAACGCTCGATCTGCGCATGCGCCATCTTCCCAATGTACCCCCCCACCCTCCCCTTCATCATCCCGCCGCACCCCTCAGCTCTCTTCTCTCTCTGTATTTCTCTCTCATTTTAACAAATGGCGTGTGCGTCCGCAAATAATGTGCGTATAACAATTACAATTATATATAACAAAATTACGTCAAAATCAATTACCAAATTCGAAATATATATACACACACACACACACACACACACACACACATATATATATATATATATATATATATATGTATATATATATATATATATATATACTTCTAATGTTACAGATGTTTAAACTTTTATATACGATTACGAAATAACTAAGATAACCGTTAGCGATTTGAGCGCGAAATTTGAAATGCAATCGTATATTCGCTATCCATACAAATACAAAATATATATTTTTTGCAAACACAAAAAAAAATAGATATGCATTATTATTTTTTTTTTAATACACATCTTGTTTTAATCAATATATAAGTTTGATATAATTAGATTAATAATTACGATTACATTCGTGTCTCGAACATTTCATTAACAAATTAATAAAAATAAAATAAAATACGTGTTGTTAATTTGATTGTAATTATAAAAGAAAGAAAAATGTAAAATTTTATATTATAGAGCTAAATGTTTAGATTGATTTATATTAATTAAAATGAGTAAAATACAAAATTTATATATTATGTAATTATACTGTTTCACATCATTTTTTTTATGTATGAGATTAAATCGTCTGTTTTATTTCCAATTTTCATTGGAATAGCATTTTCAAATGTTACAGTAATTGAAATTCAGCGATTGTTTGTGTAATTGCGCGTTTTTCACATAATATTTGACATAAACGTAATGCAATGTAGTGCAAAAGATTAAAATAAACAAAACCAAAGTTCGATGAAACGATTTTCAGATTTATTTATAGATGAAAATCACAGTATTCGATATGTTTTGAAAACTAAATATAAACTAGAAAATCGAATGCAATCGTCAAAAACAATTCGCTAAGTGAAAATTGTATTATATAAACAATATATCAAAATTTTGAATATAATATAAACAGATATTAAAAATATTGCATATTCACATTAAAGAAAAACTGACCGTTAATTCGTGACGTCGATGAATTTATAATATATTTTATAATAAATATAATAAATCAGTTGAAATGTCAATGAAAAACGCAATAAACATACATAAATAACAATCGATTGCTTTTCACAATTAGAAATTGTATAGTTTTATTTATGATACTGGTTAATTATATTGACAGCCACTATTCTTTCATAAGCGTTAATTAAAAAAAATAATGTTTTTATATTATAATTAACATTTATTTATTACGTTTTAAATGTCTATAATAAATAATATAAAGAAACGTAAATATATAGAAATAACAGTGGCGTCACTAGGATTATTGCAACACAATTAAATAAAGTTAGTCTTTATAAATTATTCCCAGAATCGATTCATGAATTATATGATTCTCAGTAATATTTATTAAAAACTATACAGTTACACAAATATTTCGTTAAATTATTTTCTTTACTGACAATTTATCACTTTTCGCTACCACTTCAGAAATTTTCTTCAAAAACAGTATATTGAGGTATACTGATTTACATAATCCTTTTATTATTCCATTTTTATAAGGATTAAAAATTTTAACTTTAGTAATCCTTCTGGCAAGATTGTCAAGTTTGAACCAAAAAATTTTCAAATTTTTAATGCAGAAAATATAGTTCGGTTTGTGGTTATTTGATTGCATACTAATTGCGAAAATCTCTCTAATTAAAAAGTGCCATTTTACATTTCAAAATATTATACAGAAAAACATCGAGTTTACCCATTAATTCAAATGAAAATGAAACGGCACCTCTCGAGTACAAAGGCTTAAATTTATCTTTATATATATATTATAGATTTAATTGGAAAATATTATTTAAAAAAAATCGATGTTAATTGTACATACACATAATCTTTCATATATAATTCGTGAAATAGTTTTATAAAGAAAAATATCCATCAATGAAGTCACATACATACGTTCATAATGTAAATATTTATAATTAAAATAATGATGATGACATGATGCAAGCGGGCAAATATCTTAGCTTCTGGAGTGCGAAACGTGGCCGATCGTTAATTCTCGAATTCGGACGTCAAGACAATTGTCATCGGCGACAATAACACTTCAGGATAAGAAGGATCAAGGTCGAGGTACGTTATTATTGGAATCGACCATGCGGATCTTGCTCGTTGCGCTACTCCAGGAGGAAGTCACGCTCTGCTAATGTCGACATTCTGTGCCCGAAATTTAATAGCGCAGGGTCGGATCTCGAATTATTAACGCAATATCCGCTTCGGCTAAATTAATTGATTGATTAACATATTTCGAAAGAGCGAATTGTTGAATGTATTTTTTTTGAAAATAGAAAAATTTTTCACAATCAAGAAGAGACTGACAATAAACGATTTCAGAAACAACCTGTATTGAAAATCCAGAAAATTGACATTAGTGGATTATTGTTTTTGACGATTCCAAAAAAAAAAACCTTTTTTATTGGAATTCAAAAAATTTTTAAAAAATGGCATATTTCAAAAAGAAGAGCAAAAATTTGGAGATTTAAAAAAGGACAAAAAGGAAGATACGACTTCAAAAAGGAGAATGATTGGTAAACTTAGAACGCTTTCAAGAGATTGAATGTACGATAAAAGAATATCAAATCGATCAATTACTGTGAAATCGAAAATTGAAATAAAAATAATAATTGCCATAAAGAAGAAAATTTAATAATATAAATGCTACATCATGAGTTTGGATTTATACCGTTAAATATACATTATAAATTAAAATAAAAAAAAATATTTTTTTTTTGCGATTAAATTCTCTTATAGTAGAGACTTAACCCTTTTTAAGCCGTGATTCAATGTATTTCTTCGTAGTTGAACTCAATGGTTTTATTCGATTCAAAAACGAATTCTTTATAGAAATCATAGTAAATAAATAGCCCAATGATTCATAATCTATTTAGTTTTTTTTTTTTTGAAAATTTTGACGATCCACTACAGAAGTATTATAAATGACCCAATTTTGAATTCGTAATTCAGAGATTAAAAATCCATTAGTTATATATTATATATACATGATAATTGAGGAGGAAGATTCGATTTCAAAACCGAGTATCATAGTTGGTTTAGTATAATTGAATGTAAATTAGAATAAAAGTGAAAAACGAACATTCCAATAAGAAAAATTTTCCAAGATGGCGATTATTTTCGTCGATAGTAATTTTGAAGTAGCGTTTATCCGATTCACTATTCAAATTGCGAAAACTCATTTCGCGCCCAAAGAAAATTAGTCAGAGTCTATTTTGAAAAATACAATTTTACAAAATACACGCCTCGTAACATATTTTTTTTTGAAGTGCACGCACGCACACACACACACACACACACACTGGCTTTTTGCCCGCCATTTTATATTTTATTTTTCTTATTATTATTATTTTCTTTTTTTTTTTGAAACGATAGTTGCACAATGAAAAACGACATTTTGTATGAAAAGTGACAAGATATAATATTATACAAAAGAAAGTTATAATTTTAATTTACAATAAAATGTCATTTATTATATATGCAAAAAGCGACATTCCATATTCGTCCTGATTATATTAGAAAAATATTTTATTTAAATATATAAATATTTATCGATAAACGTTCGACCCTGTGTTGTAACGTATTTTATTTACGTTGTAGATTTTCAATACATATGAATCGTAAATCATTTGTTTTCGGATTGACTTTATCGACAGCGTCGATCTAACGTCGACAGAATGTTGAATTATAACGACGTGTCCCCAATTTTATTATGTAATTTTTTTAATATAATATAAAATAAGGCCGCGTTCTATGTATTTAAATTAAAAGACAATCAACGATTAATGCGATTATAACATGGGAGTCGTACGATTTTAATTATGTTATTATTATCGTTGATTTTTAATCGAATTAAAATATTATATTTTTTTATTATGGCGATTTGTGGAAAGATATAAACATTAATGACGTCGTTTTAAAGAATCTCATAGACGACTACCGCAAAATATGTATCATAAAATGTTTAAAGTAAAAAAATTCGTAAATATTATTCATCATTAAAAAAAAACCACACTTGAAATATTTTAGTTATGTTTTAGAGAACTAAAAATGTAGATTATTTCATTTAATAGATATTGTACTAGTAGAAATGTAATTTAATTTGAAAATAAATATAATAAAGACCTATATAAATATGTTATAATAATAGAAATTTTGATTTCTTTTTGATTATATATATATATTATATATATGTGAACGACTTTTTCTCTTAAAAATACGTATATCGCGATTGATCATTTTTGTTTCGAGCCAAAAAAAAAATGTTTTAAGAATTAGTTTGAAGTGGGTTACAGAAGTCTATTTCAAAAATAAAAACAGACCGTTTAATAATATAAGACGTCTATAAATCAGTTTGATTTTTCAGCATTACAAAAATAATAAAATAATTTATATATAAATCTATTTACATTAATCGAAAATCACTTCATGAACAATCTTTTGTTTATCTTTGATACAAAATATTTTTTGATTTCGAAATTTTGTCATATTGAAATGATTTTTTATTGATTTTAAATATATTTTTTTATTAATGAGAAATGTATTATAATGTTGAATCTTTCAGAGAGTAATGTTTAAATATCTGTAAAAATTAAATTCACCTTTGCACTCGAATTGTGAGTGAGACTCACAGCAGTCATGATTGATATAGTTTAGTGCGTTTGACTCACTTTTAAGAATTATAAAATTTTATGCTGATTTTACAGATTTATCTGCGTAAATTTATAATTGTAATGCACCAATACGATAGTTAAGAACGTTTTCTAATTGAAAATCAAACACTATGTTCATGTATTAAAATCATGTTACATATTTTTTTTTATATTTAATAAATAATTTTATAAAAAATATTATATATTTCACGATCAAAATTAAAGAGCCATCTAACGACGATAGAATCGAACAGATGTAAAATCGTTCAATTCAATGAATGAATCGTCGAAACAAAGAACACGAAATTCGTTTTAAATTTATAACGAGTATATAACACACACATATATATATATATATATATATATATATATATATATATAATATATTATATTTTTCAATCGTACATAAAAACGTCCTAAAAAAATCACACACATTTTATATATAATATATATTGTAAGACAAAAAAAATCGCGTTGCCGATTTATGGCCAATTCCGAAATAACGTCGCGTCGTACAAACGGGCACATTTTCTCATTCGAACGTCGGTAATTTATTCGTCGTCGCCGTGCATTTTCCGATTCTATTTCTAAACGTCGTGTCCGTTGAACTTGTACGATGAAAGAGATCCGACGCGATTTTTCCAGTGGCGTCGTTAGGGCGTCATTGTTTATCGCGTTGAGATGTTCGGATTCGATTTACGAGTGTAAAATATGAAATTATCCGATGTATAAATTCATCAAAATTTAAATATTTTTAATGTTCCATTTTTATTTATTATTTTTTTTTTTGATTTTTATCAAAAAAAATTAATTCTAACTAAATAAATCGCTATTACTTTATTTATATGTATTTAGATAATTCGAAGAATTCGCAATATATATGAAATAAAATATTTAGCATTTTTTACTTGACATTATTTTTCTATATTTATTTTTTTTTGATCACGTATTATTTGATCAGCTTAAACTTTAAATTAGTCATACTGAAGTGAATAAAAATAATTTAAAAAATCATATTAAATATTACGAATAAATATAATACTAAAATCGGTCTAAGGATTAAGGATTAAATATTTTATTTTTTTATTTAATTTTCTAGTAAGTATATTAATTAAATTTATTGTTCTATATGGAAAATTGAAATTAATATATATATATATATATATATATATATATATATATATATATATATATATATATATATATATATATATATATATATAAAGATCGTTGAAAAATATTAGAAAAAAATCCTGGTCAATATAATTTAAGTGTTTGGATCATTCAAAAATATACATAATTTCGTAATCATATTTATTTTATGATCGCATCCTGGAACCACATGTGGTGTACTTGCGGATACCACATTAGGATAATTATCGTGAAATAAGTAGTTAAAACGCAACATTAAACCACAACAAGCATGGCGCCGGACAACTTTAACAAAAGCGTCAGGTTCAAAGTTTAAATTGTGCCCGTTTCCGGTGCGTATTTCACGATTGTTTACTTTTCAAACGGAAAACGGAAATACGAAACGGAAAAACGTCTTTTCGCACCAATACATACTATACGATGAACGATGAGTCGAAAAAAAAAATCGATTTAATAAAATAAATAATTATTTTAATTATATTAAATCGATTTAACGACGGTTTAAACTTTAAAGGAATGTGCGATCGTTTAACGACTATTTACCATAATAGGAAACTTGTAATTTTTATCGCGACCAGGAAATTGCAGTATTTTAACACTTTATGTGCCGTTGTAATAAAACGCATACGCGATTCGATTTGTTTTATTAATGCGATCGGATTGTACTACATTAGAAAAATAATAATAATTTCATAAATTAACATATATTTTTGGATAAAACTTGTGTTGGATTTATGTAATATTCGATTGATTAATGAAACATTATTTTTTTTTCGATCGCATAAATTCGCGAGAATCGCCATTCGATTTTTATAAGACGACATTTTATTAAAGACTTCATAAATTCTGTCATCAAAAGTTTTAGTCCGTCATTGAAACAATTTAATGATTCAACAGAAGTCAACGACAAATATATAGTTTTGTATGAAGAGATCGAATATATAATAATTATATATTTTTTTATGTTATATTTAGCGGTGTTTAATTTTGCCATTGTTGAAATTATACTTTTTTCCCGCCTTTCAAACTGAGTAACTTTTAACTGAATATATACAAACATTTTTTGTGTGTGAAGAATGCAATTGCTTTCCATATAAATAATTTGTTTATAATATAGTATATACAAATATTAATAATTTTAAAATAATTAATTACATATATCTATAAAAATATTGAAAATTTTAAATTAGACACTTTAAAATTATTTCCATTGTTCCTCAAAAGTATAAAAAAATATGGATAAATAAAATTATAAATTCGTTTAATTAATTAAAACGTAAAAAGTATTGTAGATAAACTTAAATGGAGACATTTAGTTTGAGATCATAATTTAATATATTTTTTTTATAGCAAAATAATATAAATTTTATACATATATATATATTATTGTTAAATAATAAAGATAACGATTTCGTTACCATAAATTTAAAATGTAGTCCTTTCTCCCACGTTGTATGTAAACAATTATATAATAATCAATATTATAAACCAGTTATTGAAACATATATATTAATATGTAGAAATAATTTATCAATTATATTGAAAGGAGTTAACGCATTTAAGACTGGTAAAAAGGTTCATTAAATCATAAAATACCGACAGTTTTTTTTTAAATACTTTCAAAAATAGTTATGCAAATATATGATAGAATATTTGTTTTAAAATAAAACAAAAATAATTTTAATATTATAATAAATTATGAATTGACTAAATGAGTTCAGTAAATTATATTTTTGTAAACGATATGAGGACATTTCGTAAGATTTACTAAATGTTTAGTCTGTTCATATTTTTATGTGGTACAGAATCATGAACGTTACGAAAAAGTGAGAGGAAGAAAATTGACACTCTCAAGATGTGATGTTGGTAAAGAATGCTGAGAAATCTGTGGATGATTAAAATAACTAAAATCACAGTTCTGAATAAAAATCAGGCTATCCAACAAGAAGATTATTTTGTTTTTAAGTAACTTTATTATATGGCAGATGGGATCATTCGTAGTCACAGCATCAGTTGAAATGAATGAATTTGGCCGAATAGAATAAATATTGAAGTTATATGATTGGGATGAAATAGACTTACCTCATCATCGTTATCACTCTCTTGTATGGCCAGCATGACAGCACCGGGCGATGTCAAATTTCCAAGTTGTAGGGCTGCGCCCCCGGGTGCTCCCATTCCCAGTTGTCTTTCGACGGCATTCATGGAGTTGCCCACTTCGTCTACATCGTCCAAGTCCACTGAATCGGCTCCGCTATCTGAACAATAATAAATTACGATCATAACTCAATTTTTTTTCTTTTTTTTTTTATCGCTTCTTGTCTCCCGGACCATTATGCTTAATTAAATGCGGAACGCGTGGGATGACAAATCGTAATTTGACGATTGAATTACATTAAAATGAAACGCTGCACACCCACAAAGTTGGACAGTAATCGATCCGTTATAATATATTGTGAATTAATATTGTGATATATATATAAATATACGTATATAATTCAATGTCGTCCTAAAAGATGGAAATCGAATTTATATTTTTATATCGCTCCAAATGCGCGCAGAAACTTATATTACTGTGAAAGTTGTGCGTGGATTACATATATGCATAAATAAGAATATATTTTAATGCTCAGATTCTTAAAATGTCCTCTATTAATGATAACGATTTATGATAAATAGACATTACCATGTAAAACCCAAATAAAAACTCCTGCAATAGTTTGGAAATGTTTTAAAATATATATCAGAATATTTTTAAAATTTAATATAAAAAAAACTAAGATTAAATTATTTTATATATTTTTCATGCTAATATATTTTTATATAATTTAATAAAAACTTTGAAATATTATTACATCATGAAATATTCACAGATAAATTTATAATATATATATATATATATATATATATATATATATATATATATATATATATATATATATATATATATACCATATACATATGTATTAGTTATAAAATTTTATGATTAAAAAAGTTTGAGAAATGCTGAAGTTAAAATCTCTTAGTTTGTATGTGTAATATAATACAAAAGAGAAATTTCAAAGTACTTGAAATACTTAAAAAGTACTACTCTGAAATACAACACTCAAAGTCATCGCACAAACTTATTATTTATAACTTTATTAACATAAATTATATTTTTTCCTGAATATATAACACAATATATATTTAAATATTATTATTTATTTGTCTTTAAAAAAAAACATATTTTATAACGTTAAACAATTAAATAACAAATTCTTTTGTAATAGTAATTTTCTAAATTATTGATTTTATATTCCTATTGTGATATATCGTTTAATAAACAATATTACTGCATTTTTTTGTATGTCAGATAATATATATATATATAAAAAAATGCTAAAATATATATTATTTATCTAAAAATTTATTGTATACAAAATTTTATTTGTTGGAATATGAAATATTACGTTCGAATTGCGAAATTAGACATTGACTACAAAAAAAAAACTTGTTCTTTTTAGTATTTCCTTAGATGTTTGCTCTTTATGGCATTCAAACACTCCTACAAACGACAAATGTTGAATGAAATCAACATTGTCATTGATAATCAACTTTATGTGAAGAATAAAATAAAACAGGCTAACACTGGTTAAGCTATTAACTCATTAAAGAGTTCATAAGAATAATAAAAAGACAAAAAAAAAAACGGTAAAAACTTACTTATAAAATCGTCGTCGGTCCAGCGATGTTGTATGGTTTGAGTATCTCGCGCCAAATCTCTAACTCTTGGATTGTAACTTCTGACAGGTGGACGAAGTTGAGCCCTTTGAAGCGGACTTCCGGCTACTAGTGAGGCTATAACTCTTTTCGGAGGACCAACGGGTACTTCGGCTTTTGGTGGTTCAAGATTTTCGTTCCTTTTTCGCATAGCTTCAATTTCAGAATCATCCTCACTTGGTGATGTCACATCACAATAAGCCACGTCGTACATTTCATCCAGAGATTTTTTATGCGGTGGAGCTTCGGTAGCAGAAAAACTTCTCACAGGCAATACTCTGTGTCTTTCTTGGATCACTTTTGCAGGATGTGGTGCAGAGAAACTTCTAACAACGTCCTGTGCTGGTCTAGATTTTCCTCTGCCCCAATGCCGATGAATATTACTCTCTTGCATTTTCTTCTTCATAACTTCCTTAGAACGTCTCATGAGGAATTCGCAGTACGGTACGAGATAAACAAACGCATCGTAACAGATGTCCGTTCAATAAATAGGTAATCAGATATCGAATTAGGTAATATATCAGGAAAAATCATATCGATCCGATATTAAATTGCGAGGACGTTTGATTTATAGGAGCGAAACGAAGTAATTTGAGCGACATGCGACGCGAACCATCGAAGGTCGTCAGATACTGATCCGAGCACTGAACCAAGTTCAATACACTTTCTCCTGGGCAGTGGTTACAATCCAGAGGTGTTCAGAAACGTTGCAAATCTCAAACTGTCCGCGTTCTCTGGTGGGGAACATTTAAAACGTGGGCGTGGAACTCGCAGCCTCCGTGAAACTAACGCCGGCGTTGCCATCGATCAGGTTTCACTTCTACGCACCACAGACGAAGAAGGTAGTCTCCGTTGGAATTCGGATTTATTTGATTTACTTAGGTACTCGTCAAAGACAATGGTTGAATGTTTAATATTCCGAGTGGTTTCTAGCGATCAACTGTTTACCGTTCTATATAACAATCCAAGAAAATAGATGTACAATTGCCAACTGGTTGCGATCGTATGTACTGAAAATGGATACTGGGCTGATTTCACTTCACTACATAGTACATATTATGTTGCATATATTAAATATTTTTTGCATCATTCTTACTTAAAAGATTTAAATGTACATTTTTTTTGTTTAAATAATATTTTAAAATAGTTTTCTGTTTATAAGATTGTTATTTTTTATGATACCTATTGAAATTTGACATGAATTTTTTAAGTAATTTAAAAATATTCAGATTATATTTATTTTACTTACAAGTGTTAGTTTTGTAAAATAAAGCTACGAATTAAATAAATATTTTTAATAAATATAAATATATGAATATTACTTGCAATATTGTCGTCTGTCTAATCATGTAAAAAAAAAACTGATCGGTATAAAAATGATAAAGTTTTACGTTGATTTAAATTGACACACTTATTTGATGAAACTTCACAAAGAACACATTTATATATAATAATAAAAAAAAATGAAAATTACAGATTAAATATTATTAAAAAAAAACTATTAATTTTACAGCTTATATGTGTTATCATATCAACGTTATGTCACATTGTGAAAAATGTCATACGCCGTTTTAGTCCGTTTTTGTTTTTAGACAGTAAGCACTAATTGCTATTAATTGTTATTTGTGGGTCGTCTTCCACTTTATGAAAAACGCCTCTTACTGCGAAAAGTTCAATTGAAACTTTCACTATTAGTTTAATTGGACTGTGATAAATATATTCCTCTTTTCATAAAATATACTAATGTCCGAATACCATCTAAGATTCGAAAGAGTTATCAGAATTAACCGTAAAAAATATAAATTAAATAAGTGAAAGTAATAAAAGAAAGACTAAATACTGTTTCATATTTATTTTGCTCCTATCTATACACACACTGTATATTACAAATATTTACAATTGACAGAATGGCCATTTTATATTGGCCATTCTTATACATTATTATGCACACATACTCAATACATTATGTATTAACATTATCATTATTATCATAATAGTATATTTTTTAATATGTACACACACACGCAAAAAAAACACACTTCTCATGTGGGCACATACATCTTTTATTTCAAATTATTATTATTTTTTTCTATTTAATTTCCTTTTCAGCCACAATAATTATATATATATATATATATATATATATATATATATATATATATATATATTTCTTACACCTTTTTCCAATTTATACTCCCTTATTAATTTTCTTTTAATTAAATGATCTATTTCTATCAATTTCACAAACAAAAATAATTTCTAATTACTTTTTGATACAAACAAGGCGCTGAACCAGGTGCACATTGAACGTTTAACATTATTATGCAAAAAATGTAATCAATCTAAAATCGTTCCATCTTTTTTTTTCATAATTACTACACATTTATGTTTCTACTGATTTAATAAAAATAGTAAAAAAAATAACACAAATTGTAATATAATACGGCAATAATAATGCTTAAAATAGATGCATATTTGTACCATATTAATATACAAGCTATGTTTTCATTTATATATGTATATGTAAAAAAAAACAGATTTGGAACAAATCATAATAGCTACTATTATATTATAATTAAATATCACATCTAGTTGAATTTCTCAAATGTGGAGGAAAAAATATTCGTAATTAAATTATAATTAATAAATATATACACGAAAAACATTGGTAGAATATATATATATATATATATATATATATATATATATATATATATATATATATACGTATTGCATAATTAATGCAGAAATTTTACTTAAAAAAATACGAAATAAGATTCACTATATAAAAGAAATTATAATTATTACTAGGAAAAATGAATTAATTTATAACATAAAACGAAAAAGTACACGCGTTCAAAATTTTGGAATGATTAAATTGCTAATAGTTTTAAATTAAAGAATATATATGTATATATATATATATATATATATATATATATATATATATATATATATATATATATATATATAAGGCGAAGTCAAATTTTATTATTTTATAAAGTAATTAGGTCAAATCTGTCTTATTAAAACTATTGCTTATAAAGGATCATTATAAAAAAATACATAAAAATATTCTTCATTACTAAATACCATATAACGAATGCTTAATGTTCAAAGTACTTGTTCAACTTGTGATTCTATTATAGTTAAAAATGTAATTTGCATTCATACCAAACAAATATTTAATGCGTGTTTGTGTTTAGTTGTATTCTCATAAATGCAAAAAAAATTCGTTGTAAAAATAAATAGTAGAGATTATGAAATGTTGAACAAGAACAATATCTGAAAGGTTTAAACATTTTTGCACTTCGAAAAAAAAATTATATGAATATAGGCTTTTATAGACAATTACTTTTTATATTTTATATATATACCCATCAAAAACCTATTAATAATTTCAAAATGTAATTTGATAGTGTTATAGAAAATATACATTATTGCATTTAAATATTATGAAAATGCAGTTTTATTATGAAGTCAAAATGCATATTTTGACAAAAATAATAATGGTGGAAATTGTTCAACTTCTCATATAATTAAAATATTATAACTAACGGAACGAACGAAGAAAATAATGTAATTGTCTGTAATAAACAATAAAGACTAATTTATGGTAGAATATTCTCAATGAAGGGCAATTAATGTTATTCATATATTATAAATATCACTCATTTATGAAGTGTGGACAATATTCATTCTACAAAACAGTATAAATCGAATTTGCACGTTGTTTATTATTTTTAATTCACAATGTGTAATTATAATGGTACTTCATATAAAATTATGAAAAACAAAAAGATATATATTTTTCAATAATCTCTTTAATATAAAAAGAGTAAATCTAAAGTTTGGATGCTATTTCTATAATAACATGTTTGTATGGAAACTTAGTAAAAGCGTTCTAAAATATAAAATACTAGGAAAAAAGAGGCAATTTCATGCAATTAAATCAATGGAGTGACTACTTTTTTCACAATTTCAAATTGTTTGCATAACAGATATTATGTTTACGTTTAAGAATAAAAATGTTATTTATTATTTTGCATTATTCAAGTAATTATAATAATAATCATTTTAACATACTAGACACATAGCTATCACGAAAAACTTTGCAATGCTAATGTCAATATAAGTAATATTTAGTATTTTTTTTTTTTTGGTCAAACAACACATTTATTTATCTATTTACAATTGCACTACCAAATATGAAATGAACGAAGCTAACAATTTGTTCATGGACAAAAATCTGATTTTTATGGACATTTCTAAGGTAGCATTGATTATTGCAGACATTCCATAAAGTTATAAATGATAAGGCCTCTTATTTATATACACATTTATAACCAGCGGAACTACTAAAAAAAGTGTTTTTTCATTACTTTTTATAACATTATTATTTTGAATAAGGCTAAACAAATAGGTACATCTTATTGCGATATCCTTTTTATTATTTTTTTTTTCATTTATTTCCTCACTAATATTTCGAAAACTAGATGTTTATTAGTTTGGTCATTAATAGAAAACGGTTAATATTTATCAACTTACATATATTTCTATTTTCTTTATTATTTTTTTACTTAAAATATGACAGCTACGTTTGGTAGTTCAGATTATTCAGGAAATGAGATTTCTTTGAGCTATCTTCTGTTTTGGCAGTATAACAAGACACTTTCTTATTTAAATATACAGAATTAGGAAAAAACGAGAAAACTACATAAATGTATACAAAAATCTATTATACATATACTGCAGTATAATTTCTATGTTTTTATTTATTACTTTTTTTTGATTCACAGGTATAAAAGACTATGACACAACTATATATTTAATAATTTGTAGAAAATTTTTTATGAAAAAAAAATTTATTCGATATGCGAAAATTAATGGAGAAAATCTACATTAACAACGATGCAATCATATAAACGTAAACATTTTGTCCAAATATATAATTAGAAATACATCAGCTTCAAAAAAAAATTATGAAATCTGTACACGAAATAAATATAATCGAATATTCTACAGCAAAATATTGTCATTTAACGCTTACAATAGGCAACACCGTTGAACACCCTGAAAAGTTTTAAGACAAAAAAGGGAATATACATACATATATGTAAATTCTATATAAGAGAGAAATTCTCGATAAGTTACAATCTGAAAAAATACAATCACACAATATTGATATCAATCCTATCATCACATTTGTTACATATATCACTAAACTAAAACGAGATCTCTGGAAGTCAGACAGTAAAATCACCAATTTGCCTATAATTACTAAAAATATGACTACAATACAATTGCCATTTATATATATATATATATATATATATATATATATATATTCTCATGAGGAAATGCTCTACATGTGCAAAATTTCAGGGTACGTACATATAGGCAAACCTTGACCTCATCACAAGATAGAAAAAAAAGCTTGAAAATTATTATTCATATAAACAATTTTCCCATGGAAATACAAGCCGTACGTTCTGGGAAAATATTTTAGGAAAAACATCAATGCATTACAAATTAATAATATTAATTAAGATAAAAAATACCCCCAACTTATCATTTCAAAGGTTCCCATCATTAATGCCAGTTTACAAAAATAATAATTTTAAAATATATATTTGGTACAGAAATATATTTATGCACTTAAATACACAAGAGTGCAATACACGAAAATTAGCTAACAGTCATCAATACAATGAGGCTTTCATCTAATATATACATTTACAAGATCCTCAACAATTAATTACATATTATGAAGTATAAAAATGAAATTCTTAAATAAATCAATGCGTCATGTTTTCATCAATATAGAAATAATTATCATGACAATGTTAATATTGTAAACACAATAATATGAATGTCTGCATAATATAACAAAGAGATGAATAGTCTCTTTTAAAACTTCGCCACAATTATTTATTTGTAATAAAAAAAATAAGCGTGAATACATTGCAAAAGTCATACAACTAGTTTCTAAGACACGATTTTATAATTATATAATATAAAGATTAATGAAAAGAAAATTGAAAAAAATGCATAAAGCACTTTGACACTGCTTTATGCTAATATTGAGAAATTTTGGAACAATGTAATTATTAAAAGTGAAGTTAAAAATATATAGTTTAGCGATTAAGAGAATGGTAGACATATAAAATCTACTATTGACCTCATCGCTATCATATTATACATACACGACAATCATATATCCATCATAACAAAAATCTTTCATACCATCAGTCTATCCTCGAACAAAAATTGTTACAGGATATTAAAAATGAGACTTGATCTTAAAATTAAATTTAACTAAAAATTGAAAACGGCAGTGGTGAATGTATAAACAGTTTATCGATCATTAATAAAACTCATGGTGTCTCGACTACTACTTTTATATTCTAAAAGACAGTACGTAAAAATTAAAAATCAGTCTAATTTTTACTGCGTGTTATGGTTTCTTCCTTTTTTTTATTTGAAAAGAGAAAAATCTTCACAAGAGAACAACACTTTCATAACAAACTCGAATCATCATGTATAGAAGCACAACACTAAACTTAATATTATTTATATGTGTGATGAGGTAAGACGTATTATTGTTAAAATTCTTGGCGTTCCAATTGTATTTTTCCACATTTGAAACTGAAATGTATTTTTTTAATTATTTCACAGCACACAATCACAAAGAACTTTATTATCAGCAGATTGTTGTAAGTTTTGCTGCTGTTGTTGATTCTGGGAGTGCTGTCAGTCCCATTGATGAGGAGATGGCGGTAACTCTGATGGATGTGCAACTGTCGAACTAAAAATAAAATAAAAAATAAAATAAAATAGATAAAAAGACATGAATATCAAAGTACACATACATATGAATCAAAATATCATATCATGTAATAATTCAAAATATCATATAAATAATTCAGTACTGAGATTCATTTCATTCTGATTGCAAGTAAATTCAACGCTATTATATATAAATTTGTTTTATAACGAACATTTTTCATAACGACAAATTTGTGAGCAATCAAAAAGAAATTAAATGCACAATCTGCAACATACTTTATAACAATCTTAATTAAATAATTTCGTATCTTTCAATATCTACAAATATCAATTAAGAATAACGAATGTAGTTTTTGAAGATACAAAGTATTAAAAAAAACAAAAAAGCTATAATAAAGCATTAAAATACCGTGTTAAGTTTCTTAATTGTTATAAAAAAAAAATACATGCAATTTCATTTTTTTAATGTAAAATAAATTTACAGTTTTGTATAACTGTTAGTTTGAAAATCCTAGCATTAAAAATGTAATAAAAATAACAGTGAAGCCCCAAATAATGAAGAAAGTTTTGATGTATACAGAAATATTTTATAAGGAAATCGTGAAGAATTCCTACAATAGCAAATATGAGATAAAAGATATTTTTTAAATCTCGCAAAAAAATTGATGATTCAAATGAAGATCTTCAGAAATGTATTACATTCCATAAATAATGTCTTCAATCATATTATAATTATAAGGTAAGAAAACATCAAACGTTGTTATAAATAAAAATCCACTTTTTAAGAAAACTTACGATTCGGCTGTTGATAGTTTTAACTGAACACAAGATTCAGAGAAATATTTATAGAAGAAAATTGTCACGTCAAAATTGAGTCAAATTTTATAGACGAGTGTGTTATAAATAAGTCATCATCACAACTACTCGACTAACAAGAGACCACTCCAAAAAAAAAAAGCTTTCATGATCAGCATGCAAAGTATGTAAAATTCCTAATTATTCAAAAAGTAAACAAAAAAAAAATTGAAAGATAAAAAATACATTAATCGGTACATGTATCTGCATAAAGAATAAGATAATTATTAGTACAATCAACCCTTTTGAAACGAGGCATTCACTCAGGATATTAAAGATGGAAACTACCTCAACTATAAAAAAATTATATAAGAGAAACATAAGAGAAAATTATAGCTGTATCTACCCCCCGGAACTAGAGTGAATGAAGAGACTAACCTGTCACGCGGCACACAGAAAGATCACAGGGGAAAACAGAACTTTGGCCGCCGTCTTGAATGGGGAACAAACTTTTGGTTTCGGTTGATCTCTGAAACTGGCCAATCCACACACACGGACTCGTTTTAATATTTTCCGAGCATATTTCAATAGGGTTGATATTGAAAAAAGATCTAGTTTTCTCATTACACATTAACAACAATTAACAATAATCAAAAGAAAAAAAACCAATGTGAAAATAAATAAATCAGCGTGTTGACAAGAAAATATAATAATAAAAATAATAATAAAGAGTAATAAAAAGCGTTATATTAACCCTTAGACTGCAATTGTATTTAAACTATATTAATTTTTACCTTGCCGTGCAAGCCTCACACAAAGCAAAAAAAATGAATAGCTTTATATAAAATTTTAATAATTTATATATTCTGAATGAAATAATGTTTTCATTAATAATCATACGACTAGTATAAATTATATTTTTAGCTCAATAAAGTGGACTCCATATATTATCCCAAATATTCACGTTTGTTTGATTTAATTATTGTTATTTAAAGACAATGTTGTGGAAAAAAAATGTGTAACGTAAAAAAACAGAGCACGGCAAATAATACTTTTTCTCTGCAGGAAAAGGGTTAAATAACAAAGAAGAAGAATTAATATAAAATATTTCATGCATCAATCAAATTAAACATCTCACATCTAGAATGCTTAAACACTATTGCAACTGTCTACATTTAATAAATAAATAAAAATTCGAATCAACTAACTACAGGAGGGAGAATCGTTGGGAGAAACAAAGGATCGAGGATGATATCTGGAAATCCTAGTGCTATAAAGAATTGATCACCGACTGTCGCCAACTGGCGAATCAGCTAACACGCAAAAATCAGAATTAAATAAGAGAACCAACGCAGGAAAAAAAAATCACATTGCACACACATAGTCATATATGTGAAAAAATTGTGAAACAAAAAAAAACCTGATGCCCATATTCAGTAAATAAAAAATAAAGCTTGTAAGATTCGGATTCGTCAAAATAATCGTCGTGATAAAAACACATTGAAAATGCGAAACAACCAGAGTGGACAACAATAAACATTATAATAAAACGAAGCTATCGCAGGAAAAAATACTATATAAAAAACAACTGTTAAAGATGACAACAACTATGAAATGATTTAACATAAAATATACATGGATTCCAGTAACATATTTGCGTATAAAATAAATATGTGGGCCTTATATTCAAATTGATTCACTATGAACTCGAATTCACACTTCTTTTGTTCAAATTTGTCGAATTTATATAAAACTTCCTTTATATAAAATGTCGACGAATTTGAATTCAAAAAGAATTTGAGTCCAAAATGGACAAATTTGAATTCAGGATCTTGTAGTCGTATTGCAGAGGTGTACTACAACACTGTCATCTGTAAAATCCACAAATAGTTAAAATGCTGAGCGCTTTTCTTTTTTAATCTTCTTCGCACGAACTGTCTTTACTCACTATGACAGTATCTTCGACAATATTATTCTTCTACACTTGGATAAAAAAAATGTGCTCATAATTCTTAGTGCGCTTAAAAATTAAAATGAAAGAAAACAAAAACAAAAAAAAAGTATCAAGTCAAGTCAATCCAAGTGAATGAATGAACAATGTAAATGTGTAATTGAATAATATTTTTGGAAGAATGTGTCAGAGTGGCATTTGAATATTTATTTTATTAACTTTTTTGCTTTTTAAAAAAAAAATTAGCGGTTGATTCTCTTCATGTGGGCTTTTATTCACCTATGGTATTAGAGGTGCAGCTGAAGCAGCCAGCTGTCGTCAGTGGTGGTCGGTGATGGTGATGGTGGTGATGGGGATGGGCCGGCGGCCGCTTACCTTGCGAAGCTCTTAAACGCGGCCGACTGAGGATTTATACATAATGGCACGCGACTCGTTTGTAACTGCTCTGCTATGAACTTGTGCATTTCCTCTGTAAAATAATTATGTCATCATAAATACATTAAAATAGTTAAAATGGTGAATATGAGGTAATAGCATAGTGAAAAAAGAAAAAAGTCATAAGCGTCTTCCTGGTATTGATAATTGCTAAATTGCATCTTAATGAATACAAAGTAAAAATAGTTGAAAATCGAGAACACCTATCGCATTAGCGATGAATGAAAATTGACTAAAGAAGACACAAATGATCGCATATATATAATATAGTTAAAATAATTATTTTTCACGGGCAAAGTACCTTTAACCTGGTGAACTGAAGTGAGTTTTTTCTCCCACGCGTCAGTAAAAGGCGTTGATGTCACCGGTTCGAATTCCATTGTATATTGTCGCATTGGTTGTGACGGTGTACCGTTGCCAGTGCCATTTGTACCATTGGCACTGCCATTACCAGAATAATAGCAACATTTGCACATGCACGAATGATATCTAAGACGACCATCATCAAGATAAGGATGAGCTAACGCATCCACTACATTTATTCGTTTATCCTGAAAATTACGAATTCAATTTAAATGTGACAATTAGATAGTTTAAACTTAATTGTGATATAAATTATACAAACTGGATTAAAAACGAGCATCTGACAGAGAAGATGCACGGCTTCGTTGGTAGCTTGAGTGGAATTTAAAAAGTAAAGAGCGTGCAATGCACGAGGCCTTGGTTGCCTACGTAATAAATGAGCTTTGGCTCCTTCGCACGCTCGTTGCATATCTTCTAAAGATGGAGTACCCAAAAGCTCAATAATAAGCTCCAACTGCGAATAAATAAAATTTAATAAAACGATGTTGAGTTAACAAACAGGAAAAGAGAAAAAAAACAAATGAATCACTTGTTGCACTGGACTTTGTGCTTGGAAAAGGATGCGACGACTCAACAATTCACCAAATATACATCCCACAGACCAAACATCCACAGCTGCTGTATAATGTCGTGCACCCATTAAAATTTCAGGCGCTCTATAAGGATAATTAATTAATCAATAGATTAAATAAGACAAATTTTAAATGCACGAAAATTTAAGCATACCTATAATATTGCGTAACGACTTCCTGAGTCATATTTTTTGTATGATCAGGTTCTTCCACTCTCGCTAAACCAAAATCACAGATCTTCAATACACAATTACTATTTACTAATAAATTTCCAGGTTTAATGTCGCGATGAAGAATATGAGCAGAGTGAAGATATTTTAATCCTGAAAAAACAGAAAAAAGGAATTTAACATATATCCAAACTCAAGTAGATGAATAAATCAATATATAAAAAATCAACAGAATGTTGAAAAAAATATAAATTTACACATATAATACAATTGACCTTTCTGATTTACATACTATAACCACAATGACAATTACTAAAATAAATAATCGAATAGATGCTAAATGAGTAAATTTTTACTATTTTTCAAAACCGAAGACTATTAACTGATTAATAGTGACGCTCCTAATTCGTTGAACAAAACTCATTTTCTACATAATTATATAATTTCAATTCTTTAATTAACGTATCATATTTATGATACGTTAAAAATATATAAATAACTATTAATTGTGACCTTTCCGTATTAGCTTAATCCTTTTTAGGTGTTATTTACATTATATATTATCAACGCTTTTCGTTTTCCCATAGTTAATATTTTAATTGTAGTCAGTTCTTGAGTTATGACTATCTCGACTTACGACGAAAAAGAGATCAATTTTTTATAGTTTTCATTACGTCTAATATAATATTGCACGCTTCTAATTATTGATTTCGCGATTCTGCAATTGTTTGCTTAGATGATAATCGATCATAAGCCAGAAAAATGCTTATATAAATATATTATTATTTATATGGTATGTAGTTATTTAACTAACTAAAATAATAATAATTAAAATTCAGAAATAATATATATTATATCTACTTATATATGTCTTTTATATTATATTATTTATTTTTGTATGAAATTTGATTTACGTCCGATGTGAGAACTGAGTGTACTAAAAGGCGTTTCGAATAAAATATAACACCACGATATCGATCGACGTTCGACAGTGAGCGGAATCGCCAAATGAGATTTTGAAGATTTTTTAAAAGTGATCGTACGAGAGAGAGAGAGAGAGAGAGAAAAAAAGAAAGTCAAAAGAGTAACAACGACGTGGAAAAACAAGGTTTGTTTTTTTTCTATCGTCGCGTGTGTATATTATATATAACAAACAACGTTTGAAAATTGTACGACGCGTGACGGCATGCCAGTTATCGTGGCCGGATAGATAGATGCACGACACCGCTATCCTGACAACCGAAAATCGCTGTGCCCCCCTCACAATTGAATGCAAGCGAGATGTGTATCCGATCCGAAGACCTTGTCGTCGCGATTTGCTCACTCGGCGATCGATGCTGAAGATGATAAAACTCTCGATCATTCAATTCGACAATTGAATTGTATGTCGTGTATAGCGTCGAGTCATTGCGTGGCTTCGTCGATCTGGTCGAACGCCGTGGGAAAACCTCACTATTATTTCATGGTTTGTTTTATGAGTTGAATTGTGAAAATCCATAGTAGATTTAAGATGAATTTTGAAGATTAACGAAACGGAACTGACAGAATTACGGCAGTACACAGTATAAAAAAAGAATAAGTTTATAGACGAAACTTTTAAATTAATCAAGATGAGATCCTTGTTGAACGATACGTTATAAAATATTTTATAACATCTATAAACACCGATAACTGTCACTGAATTAAAAAAACTAATATATTTTTAGAATAAATATTCAACCTTTGAATGTAAATTTAAATTGTAATTGTAACTATATGTGAGTATGTAAGTGTTTGAACAAATATGATATATAATAATGTAGTATAGGAATTGTAAATAATCTAATTTACATTTCGAAGTAAAAGTACTTAAAAGACTGTAAACTGAGAAAATCTAGATAGTTACTAGCATAAATATTATTCGCATTACCAACAATACTTTCACTTCATTTGCATTTTTAATGAGTGTTAGGAAGTGCGAAATTTATCTTACATTACTATAAAATTTGCGTAGAAGAAAGATTTTGGAAATTTCAAATGGGAACAATATAACACTGAAAAAAGTAACTGTATATTCTTAATATTTAGCTTTTTAGTCTGATTCGGTCGATGCATTAATTTCATTAACTAAAATAATAATAATTAATTAGACTATAGACATCACGGATAATTAATACGTTTTATTATTGTAAAGCAATATATATATATATATATATATATATATATATATATATATATATATATATATGACACAAAATTTAAACACTAAAAGCTATGTTGAGCAGATGCTCAACGTGGCAATGTTTAATTTAAATTCATTTCACATTCGCACGACGATCTGTTATTATAGCGAAGTTAAATAATCGAACGTTGTCATTGTTCCATTTTAGAACAAGAAACAGATAGCGTAAAGCATTAACGACACTGAAAAAGATGACACTTGCTAATAGATGCAACTTCTATTATTGCTGTTGACTGGAAACGAGGAGGAAATTTAAAACCGCAGAAAGAAAAGGTAAAAAATCGAAAGCAATTAATAACCATCGTAGAAAAAAGAAATATTATATAAATATAAAAAAAGCAAAAATAATAAAAATGGATAAAATGTCTCGTCTTGGTAAAAATAACTGAAACGTGAATAAACATTGTCTCTTATTTCAGTCGCTTTCCGGCGATGAAAGCTTGAAAACGAGAAGAAAGCTGAATAAAAACGAATGAAGACAATAGAAAAGAGTATCTACAACGATTCCACAAACCTTGTATATATTATAGACGTAAAAATATTGGAATATAAGCGAAAGTGTTGAATTAAAATTCCCAAGACAGAAACGAGTTTTTACAGGTGAACGGGAGCTCATCCTTTTTTTTTTAAGTAAATGTATGTAAAATCTTCTCAAACTATTATATTTTATTAGAAACACTTTTAATTAAATACCAAGTGCGATCCCTTCTCACAATCTAAAATTATTTAAATATTACCCAGCATTACAAAGGTTTGTCAAATAAATATTTTAAAAATAATTTATGGAAACGTTATTCAATATCGATATGAAATAATTTATAGAAATTACAAGTAGTATTTAATACATCAAATTACTAAGAATTAAAAATAGAAAACGTTAAAACTTCATAGAAAAAACATGTCTACATTCAAAATGAAATATTACTAAATACATACAATAATATGATTTATATATTACATGATAGTAAAGTTGACATATATTTAAATTAAGAATTATTTTTAACATTGAAATCAATGTGTTGTGAAACTTCTTCAACTATAGAAGTTACATTAATATCCTCGATTGCGATGATATACCAATATTGAAATGATTTACATAATCAAAAGGGAGAAAAAAATTCATCATCGAAGAGCAAACAACAGAAGGTTAAATATCGATTGTCGATATGATATATGGTACGTTGCGATTCCAGGAATGAGGCCTTTCAGGTATGAAATATTTATTTCAGCGTCGTGCCAACGATTCAATAGATAAAATGGTTTATCAAGTTTACACTTCGATAGTGCTATTTGGTTGGAGCTATGATAAATGGATGGGAAAATCAAATGTTTCCGATATATGTATGACGTAAAAAATATAAAATACATAGACTGGTAACAAATAAGCATATTTGAAGATAAAATCATAGTTGACATTTTATAAAAACAATTTTGGATTTCAAGCTTCCATGGTAAATCAAACAAACCGAATAAATCATATATAGTGTTATCGTTGAAAAACGATTGAATATGAAACTAAAATTTGTTATTTATTTAAATTACTATTGAATAAAGTATTGAATAAAACCGCACTAAGATAAGAAATCTTAGAAAATAAGTATAAGAAATCAAGCACTACCTAGTCACCGCTCTTTGTTGTTTTCAACTTCCTTTACTTTTGTTTAATTATATTTATTTCAATGGTTCACTGGCTTACAAATTGTGTAAGAGCTTATTGAAATTTCATTTTTTTGACCTATAGTGATCAAATAAAAGGCTTTTTAATCACATTTGTGTTGCTGTTAAATTTATTGATAAAGAAAAATCTAATAAGCTTAATGTAACGAGTTCAAAGGAAATCAAACTGATAAAAATGTTAAACAAAAGAAAGTACGTATTTACGAGAGTACAAAAATCTATTGAATTGAATAATTGATTATATAGCAATAAATGTTTATAAATAAGAATAATATCAATATTTTTAAATATAAATAAATATTTTTTTGTATAAAACATGTTAATAATTCAAATTCAACACACATCTGATATTGACAAGTAACCTGTCAAAACCGGTAAGTCGAAACTGGTTATAATCATATCAGACAAAATACAACCTGCTTCGTATCGATAATAATGTAATATTAGTAAAATACAGAATAATAGTAAAACTATGTACTCACCTCTGAGTATTTGGTAAAGAAAGACCTTGATGTGGTCCGTGGAGAGAGGTTGCGGAGACACGATAATCTTGTGCAAATCACTCTGCAACAATTCCGTTATCACATATCTGTTAAACGAATATCAGTCAAGGAAAATATTTTTGTATCATTTGCTGTGAAAAAAAATATGTATATGAAACAATTAAACAGCTATTTTGTAAATCATAATCGTTGGCTTTCTAAGCGTCGTCAATTCCGATTTTATAATCGCCATAGTCATCATCGTTACGCTTTCTTCCGTTTGTGTGAAAACAAAACTACAGAGCATCCAAACTTAAAAGAAAGTTTTATTTTATATTTTTCCAACCAAAAATTAAAACTCACTATGTTAAATAATAGCAAATCAGATTATAGATATTCTGAAATGAAATGTTAAATCAGTTTATTATTTAATAATGTTGGAAGAACAGCAATTTAAACGTTAATCGATAAATTATGCGTGTATCCATAAAAAAAATCACAACGTGAATTTAATGAAGACTATCACTTAAAGTAATTTGTAGAGGGACTGCTAAACGAACACACAAACACACACACATACACACAACAAAATAGGGTGATAAGCTTTTAACTTCACAGGCTTCCATGGCTGGTTGTAACCACTGTTGCATCATCTCAATATTATATATATATATATATATATATATATATATATATATATATATATATATATAAAGTATAGAAAACAAAATAAACCTATCGTCGTCCACAACTAACAAGGTTTAAGGCTTCGTAACTACAATTTTTAGTAGGATCTAGCAAAAAAAAATAGATGAGACACAATACTAAATATATAACATAGCGTCTAATATCACATTTCATTTATTATATGACTTGATCATGGTCTTTTGAATTCAACTAGGACCACCATTTTTGTTATTAACGTGGCTGCTAAAGCCGCACTAATTACGATGCTGAATAAAGACCGGTACTATTAAATAAATGCACTATATATACGTATATCGTAATAGAGCACGCAAGCATAACCGGCCCTTTAATCGGATTTTTCATATTTTTTTCTCATCATAATGTTAGAAAACAAAATTTAATAAATACGAAGTAGTTCTTACTTATATAAATATAAGTAATGTGATTATTTAAAATTTATAAAATCAGTTAGAATTAAAAATCGAATGAATAAACAGAAGGAACTTTTTCTTATACAGTGAAAGTTCATGAGGGAAATATGGTAGATATGCAAATAAATGAGTAAAAAAGGAGAAAAATATCAATCATATTCTAAAAAATGGAAAGTCAAAAGTCACAGATAACTTGATCAACTTAATATATGTATAAAAGTAGACGGCTTACTTAAAACTTGTAATTCGGTCTTTTGAAATATCGATGACCGAATATATTATAATTAATACCTTCACTATTATAAAAACAAGTGCCAATTACAGTAAATTGTATTGCTGGAAAACAATTAAACCTTGACTATATAATTTTTATTAATTTATTTTGAAATAAAAATAAAATTAAAGATAATAAAAAATATAAAAAAGGTTCCATTAAGTTATATATATATATTTTTTTGTGACGTTTCATAAAAGATCACCGATTTAGCAATAATATTTTTGGTTTAAGATCAACTCTGCGACCTCATCATTTCTATACACAAAGCATTTTTGTGAAAAAGAAAAAAATAAAAAATATTAGGGTTCCACGACCTGCTTTAGAAATTGCAACCTACTAATTAAGAAATATATTATTACATCTTTTTAATAATAATAAAAATAATATCCATTTATAAGATTATTTGATATTTCTATGTGTTAATTCACTCTGTAAATGAAATTTAAATAATTTATTACAGCAAAATATACTGAAATAACGTTTACTAATATATATAATTAAATAATTTTACGGAAACTACGAAAACAAAAATATAAAAAAAATAACACGAAACTTTTATAGCAATACGCGAAAAATGTAAAATATAAAATACCAAGAAAATGGTTGTTTTTTTTAATATTTGCGGATATTATGCTCATACATATATAAGGTCTTACGGTGCGATGAACGGACACAATGGATAACAACGGTGAACGTGCAGTTAATAAATGATGGTCTAAAAATATTTATCTACATTTTTTTAACCATCATATAATTTTATTAATTTGCATGATATAATTTAATAAAGGAAAAAATAATGAAATGCATTATAATAGATATAATTGGATTAAAATACATTGATTTCAAGAAAACACGCTTAAAACTTATAAGTATTAAATAATTTAACAATAAAAAAAAATGTTTCGAACGATCTAATGATTTGCAACAAATATGATATTATATAATTATAATTTAATGGAATGTAGATATTTTATTTTTTTTGTATATACGAGATATAAATCAATTAAATTTCCTGAGTAAATTTGTTCCCGGGTTTTATTATATTAAGGTTTCAGTTCAATGAACTTTTGCGCGAGGGACTCAGATGATATTGCCACATAGAGAAAACGAAAATAAAGGTATATTTAAATTTATAAAAAAATAAATAAAAAGAAAATGTTTTAAAATTAATATTATTATCGTAGAAAGTATAATTTTGTATTTTTACATAATTATCCTGAATTTCTGAACTTAAAAGTATTTTATTTAATATAAAAAAATGTGAGTTATTTTTGAATTATTTAAATAATTAAAAAAATATACGAATTTTCGCTGAAATATAAATCACACTATGAGACGTCAATTGAATAAATCTATGTGCAATAACAAATTGAGAATTTAGTGAAAACGACGTTCTTCATCTTGCAAAACGTGTTTTCTAGATGAAACGACATTTATTGTATAATTTTGAAATGCGTAAAATTACTTAAAATTGCGAAACGTCATTCGTACAAATTGTGTATTTGATTGAGTTTTTAACAAACGGCTGATTAATGAATTTTATATAAAAAATACAAACATTAATATATGTGCTATATATATTATATATAATAAACCAAAATTATTTTAATTTCAAAGTAATGCTATTAAATAGAGGTGAATGATTCACTTTAGATATTTTTAAATTTATAACATTCAAATTCAATCAAGTCAATATAGTTTTTATTACTTCAATAAGGGACAGAATTAGCCAAGAGTAAACTACACAATATCGACAGGTCAACGAAATAGACGAAGAGACAAAACATTTTTGCTCGGAAAAAAACAGCATCAGAAGAATAAGAGACAGTTTGGCACAGTCAAAATCCATCCCTAGTGCTTTGGCCGGGTTTATCCCTGAGAAGGCGCATTGCTGATGAAGTTCTTTGCCAAAACCATTTGCCACCATCGCCAGGTTGGGTGACATTATTTGCCAACCAATACGACTACGACTTTATATAACCCAGAGCCATATTGTACTACGAAGTGAAAAAAATGAGAATATTTTTTTTGTACTTTTACGTTTTTTCACACTAATTATCCAGAGCGACATGTAATAAATTGACAAGCGTGAAATTGGATCATTTTGAATTTGTAGAAAATTTTAAATTAAAAAAAACGAGATAAAAAAAATTGTAAAATTCAGGTGTGTGCGTATTAAGGGTCTCTTCAAGGGTCCAACATAATTATTGTTAAAATTATAAGAATTACTAAATTAAATGATAGCAATAAAGTTTAATAAGACCATATACAAACAAGATTTCAGCAAAAGCCATTGTCTTTAGTGCAATGTTGTTTTTAAAAAAGAATATTAACTTTATAACCTTGAAAAAACATCTGATTACATACAATATTTGAGAAAATTTGAAAGATGTTTATATCTCTTTTAGGATTAAAAATTATTGCATGTAACTAATTATGGTAAATGAAACACTAAACATTTGTGTATAAAATTAAATTAATTTTAATTTATATATGACAGAGTATATTGCTCAATTTAGTCTTTTGATATAGAGTATTGTACAGTAGTACAAAAAAAGTATAATAATTTGATAAATAAGTCTATTTTATTTATCAAATATTTAATTTGCTTAGATCAAACGTAAGGAAATATATATACAGCATCGACTGCTAGATTATTAAAAGAAATGTTCAACTTACTTAATAGTATGTATATGTGTATATATATATATATATATATATATATATATATATATATATATATATATATATATATATATAATGAAATAAACAGGACTAATTTAAGGCGTCATATAATCCAAGCACAATGGGTTTTTGTGCGATGAACGTAGTTTTAGCTAAACATACAAAGATAGGGCCGCATAAAAATAGCATTGGGTCTACCTCGAAACTCATGCTTAACAGATTAGCGGTGCAAATACATTCCCTGTATAGTTTGTATACTACTATACACTAAAAATATATGAAAACCGGTAAATGCCAATATATCAAAAATTATCTGGTGGTTATTTTAAATAATTAAAAATATACATTTGAAAGAATATATATATATATATATATATATATATATATATATATATATATATTAAATAAGTTTTGTATATAAACAAAACAGGGGTAAGTAAGTTTCTATATTTAATCTGCAAATAATAAATAGTTAAATGAGATAGATTCGGATAAATTGTTCGATGCTGGATATTAGGTTTATTTAATGTTAAAGTTTAAATACGGTTGCGAAATTCTAACAATTGATAGTGAATAATTTATATAAATTTAATATTATATATTCAAATATAAATTGTATTACACTAAATACAGATATTTAAGGTTGATTTTTGAATTATTATTGTATATTTACCGTATTAATGCAACAAAAATTATATTAATGATTGTTTAATACCATAAATGCATGTTCGAGATTATAAATATAACGACAATATAAAATATATTCTGTAATTATTCATAAAACTAAATACATTGTAATGAATAAAACATTGGTCGCGATCACTTACTATCTAATGAATGAAAATACGTATTGATATATAATATTGTGGCATACACTTCGCGTCGAAAATAAACTATGTACCACATTAAATGAAAAATTAACAGGTTGACGACCGCTGTTTGTCGACGTGGGTGATTTTGGCGAGCCACATTGTTGGTAATTTCTGACATGAAAAATAAAAGATGAGAAAATGACGACAGTTAAGTAACGTCATCATCCTGTGACGATGACATTGCACAAAGATAATAGAAGAGGAGAAAGCTTTGTTGGTTTTCAAAAAGACAAAGCAGAAACATAGGGACAAGAAAAGCGAGCAGATTCAAAGTCCTTTTATTGACCGAGAGTAAATCTTGACATGAAATCAAAACGAATCTTTTTTGTGATTAATAATAATATTAAGTGAATAGAAAACCAAGCGAGACGAATTCGTTCAATTTAATATCAAAATCGTAAAGCGACATACTGTAGAAAATGTCGAAACAGAACAATGAGCGACGGGGAGTTTGCAACAGAGCCGGCGTGGGACACGTCTTTTACAATGGGTCTTCAAGTGAAAGTAGTATTAGAAAAATTGTAGAAAATGGGACAGGGTCACCATTATTAGAATGAGATTATCGTAATAAAATTATCAATTGTCAAAATTTGAAATTAAAAATCAAACAAGTGTAATGGAAAAATTTAATTATACAGTATATGAGTAATGTTATCTATTTCGGTTAATTTCCATAGACGTCATTTTGGAGGAGCCATATGATTTTAACACGATTCTAAGAATCGTATAGACATGTTCAACAGCTTTGTTTGTTGAATTTTCAACGATTACTTTAATAATTACTTCAATGATCAAGGTATATTTCATACAATTTCAAAATTAATACATTATCATCATTTATATAAATAAATGAAGTCAATATAAATATATCAGAAAGAAGTCAAAAATTTGGCAAACTAAAAGGTCTTCTGATGATAATACAATATTTCTACAAAGGTCTTTGTAGAAATTCAACATACATATTATGTAATTTGAAAAAAATATTAAACTTGATAGATAAATAAATACGTATAAAATAGAATAAAAAATATAGTTTACTTTTAACACCACTTGTATGGTACAATTGTAATTTCAGAGGTAGAACAGCATACAATGCCATTAAAATAAGAAATAAAATATAAGAGGAAACAAAGAAGAATCACAAGAAAAAGAAGTTAAAAGTATAAGGCATATGACGTAGCAAACGTCAAAATGTGTAGTAAGAAAGAATTACAACCCAACAAAGAGATCAAACGATATTATATATAGCTCGAGAGGTATGCTACTGATCTCGCATAAATGTAGAAGAGTCAAAAATGAAAGTGTTTTATTAATAAATATGTTGTTTTTTCCGACCAAAATTAACGACACTTAGGAACGCGGCTGAGCCATCTCCAGAATAGACGACGTCCAAGGTGAGACCCTTGCAAGTTACAAAGGATTTGCGTGCCAGAAGTGGAACAAGGGAAAACGAAGGTCGACCACATACAAATACAAACATTTATGATCGCTGTCTCATATGTGTACATTAGAATTAGTTGTTATTGCATTCAGTCAATTTAAACAAGTCTTTAGATTAAAAATGAAAAACTGGTGAATTAAAAAAAATGAAAATTTTCGGTTCGTTTTTATGCAGAGTACATAACTCTGCACGAATAATGCTGCGAAATTAAAATAATGTTTTATAACTGTAATTACAGAGATTAAACGAGGAAAATTGCAATTTTGAGGCGGATTTTTATTGTTTCTTCGTACGTTAATTGTATACATGTAAAAATTTATTACTGTTATAAAAGTATACACAAATCAGTCACACATAATTGACAAAATAATTGTAATCGTGAAATTACGAATTCGGCGCAATAAGCCGGAATATGCCAATGATTATCAAGCCGCAATATGCATTTTTAGTAGTGAAATAGTAAAAATTTGATAAATGTGAAATAAAAATACGTTGCAATTTAATTCGTTTTTATTACGTAATTTTATTTTTTATATTCCTTGAATTTGTAACAAAAGTGAATAATAATAATTTCTAAACACTTCTAGGTCTTGCAGAGAGTAAAAATAACCAGTGACATTGTAGTCCTTTGTGGAGCTATGTATTCAGTTTTTAAATAGCAATAATTACTTTTACAAAATCGAGTTAAATACCGTATGATGTTAAAAAATCAATACGCAACATTTTTCGGTATCAAGGCGAGATAGATATTTAAAAAAAACGTGTTAATCATATGGCGGTTTGCTGTTAGAAATTGAGAGTTCTAAAAACAGCCTTAATGCGTATTCGACAAAAAATATATGCATTTGTACATCCGCCTTCAATGTCTATTTGGAGAATTCCAAAATTACACTATTTATAAGATAAAATTCAATGAAATATTTTTTACAATAATAAATAGCATATCAAACATGCGAATACGAGAGTTATTCATATATTATATATGACGCATTTAGAAGAGTGTGACACAAATTTCGATTAATAATAATATTAACGAAAATATGTACCGTATATCGGATTTCGATTTACGTAATATTCAAATCTAAAATTAACGAATTTTTAAAAGGCATATATATATATATATATATATATATATAATACACGCACACTTTAGATTTAACGACGAAAAAAAGAAAAAAAAATACGCGCATTTATAAAGATTCACATAAACCTCTGCTATAAAAACCACACCTGCACAAAGGAAACTGTTAAAACGACCGATGGAAAATTCGTTTCGTGCAAATATTTATAACGCGAATAAAAATCATATCGAGCATGGCGAAGAAGAATTTCTATTCATAGACACCGGCAATTAAGTCGCAGGAAAAACGGCGACAGAAATATATTTTTATAAATAAATTATTTATTTTTATATTATTATTATTATTAGTTTGTAAACGTGACAAATATTATTATTGCTCAGATTGAAATACTTGGGCGACTCGGTATCAAAATCGATAAAATTTCTTTACACACAAATAAATACGTACACGTTGAACACGTCTAACTACATTGTATATTGAGTATACCGTCGGTATGTACGCATAAAATGAAACGTTTCTTTGCCATAAAAACGAAAAAAAAGAATAGGGGGGAGGACAAAGGATTATGGGGAAAAAAGGATTATCGAACATTTACGAACTGCCTTTCCCTTTATTATCCGAAAAAATAATTCACGGTTTTAATCTCATAATGGTTACGACGAAAAGTAATTACGTATATAAATATTATTTTATAATAATGAAGTTAATATGAGTATATAATATAATATAATATTTAACAAAATTATAAATAATATGTAAGATAATATCAGATTTTAATAACTTTGTTATAATGTGATAAATCTACGAAAAATACTAGATTATGTTTTAAAATAACATCAGTCATATATACCATATTCATGTATATTATTGATAATAGAAAATAATTATATTTAATTCATATTAATATTATTTTTTTTATGTATATTTGTGATTCGCGGCAATTTAAACCTCCCTATACATATAAATGTATGTTTCAAATAGTGTTGGGACATTTAAGGGGCCTCGGGCTGAAAACAGAGAGAGAAAACCCAAGGGTTTATGAAGGGCGTTTGAAAATATAAAAAAAGAAAAGAGCATAAAGTGAAGATTTTATCTAAAATCAATGTAAAAATCCTTTGTCGAAAAGTTCCCAAGCATTTTTTTGATATTATGTGATGAAAATATTTTACACAAACTCGTCATCACATTTAAGATTTCGGATTAAATGAGATTAAAATGATATAAAAGATCGCTTTAGTTTAAAACTGTCTTAATTAGAAAATATTCACGATTCCTAATATAATAAATTTATATTTTTCATAAAAATTTGAATTTTAAAAACAAAATTCTTACATTTAATTGTTATAACTATAAATTAAACGCATTTTTAACTCAAATAAACAACTTCGTAGTAGAGCTTCAATGTTGTTCAGTGAAAGAAGAAAAAAACACACTGGTTTAAAGCAAGTCACGAACGGAATACTTGAAACTGAACTAGTTTAGACAAAAAAATAAAATACGATCTCCATATGGTTCTGCTCGTTTTTTTTCCATATTCAATAATAAGATTCACCCGGTTTGTGTTAGGTTTTCCAATATCTCAAACATAATATATGTAACTCTTAAGATTAGATAGTTAATGCATTTTAACAAAATCAGTTAAAAATCGTACTTATATAAATAAATAAAGACACTGAAAACGTATAATGTCGCTAGTCATATGCGACACAAAAACGGCCATGATTTATATATACGATATATAAAGAAAACGTGTTTACTTTGTTTTTGTGAAACAAAGAAAATTACTAAATTACCAGGTAAACGATATTTAATTTTTCCTGTTTTCACATATATCGATTGACGTGTGCATATTTAAAATGCAATGTTACACTTTGTTCAATGACTATGATTATGCACAAATACATACATCCTGAGAATATTTCTTAAAATGCATTAAACGACTTATATACTAAGGAAATACTTGTTTAAAAAAAACAATCTCAAGTATATACCTTATTCTAAATATATAGATGGAACATGAGAAGGCTTAAATTTAAAACTAAATATTGTTCTGTTATAAAAAAAAGAAAAATATATGAGGTGATGAGAACACAAGTGGTATATATAATTAATATACATATGAAAATTTTTGAGATATAATATAATCTAGTGATGAGTGAAATTCGAAGAAAAATAAACAAAAAAAAAATAAAGTTACATAACTTTTTAAGATTACATATTGACTTTCTGAATATATGTTACTTAGAAAAGCAGATATAATATATGCTCATATATGGTTGTGGTATCTCTCAAACACATTTTACAGTCGGAATACTTATTAAATAATTTTATAACGAAATATAAACAAATATGAATGATGCACGGCAAAATTTAGAAGATTAAGTACAAAGAAACAAAGATTGAAAATAATGTGGCGAACCGCATGAGGGTATTTAGAATAC
This sequence comes from Leptonema lineaticorne, assembly GCA_024500535.1. Taxonomy (NCBI): domain Eukaryota; kingdom Metazoa; phylum Arthropoda; class Insecta; order Trichoptera; family Hydropsychidae; genus Leptonema; species Leptonema lineaticorne. The sequence continues at coordinate 411,885 of JANIJI010000003.1, forward strand.
AAAGGGCAAACTCGTTTGAGTGAAGAAGACGCGATGTGGAAAAACAAGGTCGATTCACAATGCCAAAAATGAGAAATTCGCGTTCTCTTTGATAAAATGAGTTGTATGGGATCGTATTTATAAGTTGCTGATCTTGAAAGAATTAAAAAATAGAAAATTGTAAATCATTCCAAAGCGTTTTGACACGGTGAGTAAACACATAAGAATATACAGGAATGCGATTTTTTTTCTTGTTTATAGTGCCACGTTTGAAAAAACAACAAAATTTTACGCTGAACGTAATGACTGACTGTATCGTTTTTATTACATTGATGAATTATTTGTATATATTAAACGTCTTATTACGGACAATTCATGTCTGAAAATAAAGACATCGTGCCAAGTATTGCGTGGCCCCGAAGATTTTTGAAAAGTTATAGTACATAACCTTTTTCGTAATTGAATATTTATTATATTTATGAAAAATGATCTATCTCTGTGTATTTTATTATTATCTATTCAAAATATTTTATCAATATTCAAAGAAAAACTTAAAATAAAAAAAAATATTATAATAATAGATATTTAGCAATAAAAATATATTAAATTCTTAAGTTTTAAAACACTCAAAATTTATTTGTATAACCTGATATAAAATTGCGATTCACATTTTCAATAAAAAAGAAAATCTGAAAATGCAATTTTTTTTCATTTGTAAAAATTGGACAGTGTTTTTGACATACTTGATTCAAATTTTGATTATAAAAACAACGATTTCTGAAAATATCAGTCGAAGCAGAATCATAAATAATTAATAAATCGACGAACACTATAATGTTTGGCATCGTCAAATAGATTTACTGCGATATTTATTAAAATAACAAACACTATGAGAAAGAGTTCAATGACATATGTTACTTTTTTATTTGTAAAGAAACAAAAACACTATTTCATGGAAAGCAGGTGGGTTTTATAAAGAATTTTTAAGAACAAACTATGCTTTTAAACGTTTACTATGTTACAAAAACATCATGTCTGTGTTTTAGAAGAAAAATAACAAAGCTATTTTTTATTCGTGATAATATTCAAAAGTTATATAGATTTTCTATATCTATATCGAAATAATACATAATTTCCTTTTATGTCCACATATTACATTAATAACTGAATCTAAATCGATTATAATTGATCTTTAAATAATAATACTATAGATATATGAATTTATAATTTGCAAGAAAATAACTTAAAATTAACAGGATTTTTTAAATATGTTCAAAATTACGAATAATCTATATAACTTTTCGATTTAAGAATATTTTTACGAATAAAATAAATTGAAATATTCAAATGCATTAAAAAATATTATGGGTTAAAAACAATTTTTGAATAAAAATATTATATTTTCGTAATAATTATGTTTTTTGAATATATTTCTATGAATGCGACGAAAGGTAATTTCAAAATTTTAACATCGAAGCATTTTTACGATGAGCAAAAAAATAGCTCTAAGTGAGGGTTTGGATCAATAGAAGCCCCTTGCTGCTCGTGCTATTGTAATTATAACATTAAGAAAGGGAAACAATACAAAAATGTCATAACGTTTTACTTATATTTAGATGAGGGTATGGGGTAATAAAAACAAATGGTGAACACAAAAACGATTAAAACAATATATATTTTTTTAATTTAATAGGATGAAATTGCTGACGAATGGTGAAACTGAATAATGTTTAATAATTTTTATGACATCTGATGGTACACAAAGGAGATGGGGGCACGTCGGTATGACGAAAGACAGTAATTAGCGTTAGATAGTATGTATGTATGTATGTATGGTGAAAGACCAGGCTGGTTGAGGGCGGAGCTGTTGCCATGGCAACTGGCCGAGATGCTACCTCCAGAGTAACTCCACCTACGCTCCAAAGACGAGGGTGGTCTACTTTGGAGGATCACGCAGGGCGAGACTGCCTCCAAACGCCCTAACCACCCTCAACGGATAACCGAGACTCTGTGACCAAAGGACCGAAATTATGATGACTGCGATTACGTCTCAACATTTTTTTAAATGAATTTGCAATTTTTTTTAATTATTTTATGATATTGTATAAAATATATATAAAAACGTTTGAAAATTATATGCTTGAAGAGAAAATCAAATAATAAGAAAATTATTTCCTATATAAGTTAATGCTTTACGAGAAATAATAATTTAATGAAAGATTATGGTGTTTGTAGAACAATTTTATAAAATATCGAAGAATTAGGAAAATTATAGGATTTGTAACATTTATAGAATTAATACAAAATATTAATTCAAAATATCTTTTAATATTAAAATCTGACAAAGAGATCACGTTGTTACTGTTACTATGATCAAGATATAGATAAAATTTTATATCACGATATTTCTTCAGAAATGGCCAGTAAGTAATAAAATTGTTTTCAGTGACGATCATAAAAGAGAAATAATCAAACCATAATATTCAAATACCTAAAAATACAAGTATTCTTACAAATTAAATATTAAAAAAACTAATTAAAAGTAGAATACGAGAACAAAAAAAAACATTCCCACGAGAATAAACACGTTGAACGTTCCGACCGACGAATAAAATAGAAGTGACGATTCGTTCAATTAAAAAAAGTCATTCGAGTCGTTGACAGCGGCAATCGCGAACGGGTTAAAAAGAAACTTTTCTAAATTATTCTGAACAAAACATATAAAAGAGCTAAGGTCGTTCTTATGCTGATATGTTACATATGTAAAAAAAGAAAAATGAGAAAAAGGAGAAACGTGACTATCAACATGAAAAGATGCCACCGCGGGCATGTACACATATTCTTGGTATTCACATATAGATATTGCAGTTTTTTTTAATGCTTATTCAGTACAAAATGGCATATCGACAATATGTTGGAACAGTGGAAGAAAAAAATCGACTAACTTTGACAGGTGTTGTGTACGTTTTCGTGTACTTACAACTCTCATTTTTGTATATATTTAAAAACACGAACGAGAACTGCAGATGTAAAAAATCGAAATTATTCTTATTTCCTGTATATCGTTCTTTGCGTTGACAGGTGTTATTAATATTGTTTGAATCGTAATAATGCTTATATCTGGATATCGTAACCAATATCTCAATCTTAAAATATTTGATATTAAGTGGATCTTAAAAGATTTGGAGACTTATTAATATGAGAGACAATCATAAAGTGAAATATTTTCCATTATGAAGATAAAAAAGATTAATATTATGTAAAAAAAAATAAGTATTCGGAACAAAATACTTATTTTTAAAATCACTTATTAAATAGAAATTATTATAAATTTAAAAAAATAATGGCAAATTCATTATAAATTAAACGAAAATTTCTAAATATTTCGATTGTGTTTTTATATATTCAAAATATCTCATATCGTTTATATAAAGAATAATGATAAAACAAGTGCATTTATGAAAAAAATGGAAGTTAGAAGAGAAGTATTTACAAAAAAATAAAATGTATTACTTTTTAATAAATGATAAAGATCTTATAGCAAAATTATAACAAAATAAAAAGACAGTTCATTAAATTGAATATTATTTCTCTTATGGAGTCGATTTTAAATTGTAAAACAACATAATATTTATGAATATCGCAGGTTTATGAATTGTACAAAAAAAATATTTTGTTGTAAATATTATATTATTGGCAAATCACGAAATTGTATGGCCTATAATGTAAACATGCCACAATAAATACGCGTGATCAAAGTTAAATTTAAAATTGAGGAAAGAGGGAGCATCGTTCTTGCTAAATTGGGAAGTGCGACAGTTCTGGGCACATCCCCTCGACCGGTTCGATAAATGGTGTGAGGTTAAATATTCCACCCTCGGACCCTTTTCCACCACGTCTGTGAAATTTCCTATAAGCAAACAGTTTCAGAAAATCATCTATGTATCCATATACCCATCCTGTTGCTCCCCATCGCCATAAATTAATATGGGAGACATGAAAAGCCTATCGCCCGATTACTTTCCGGAAAATATGTGGGAAAAGCAATTGTGAATTTGCGTGCGATGTCTACAAAATTTGCCATAAAATTATTGAAAAAGCTAGAATTGTGAGTCACCGCGTGTGAAAATGCTAGGTTCACATATTGATTCGTAGTCCGCAAACTAGAACTTCAATAGTATGGGAGTCATAGTTTTTTTTTCGTGGTTAATAAGTCAGCCGAGAATTTTTCTGTCAACATCATTCGCGCGCCATATTGTAAAAAAGCGTAAAAATGTAAAAATCGATAGACAATAAAATTTCAGACCAAATTGGAAGACAAAGGCTCTTTGTTGACCGATGATGACTTGGATGGATTGCTAGAATATACATTCACCACAAAATTCACAGATTAAACTCGTAATTTCAGCCAAATTCCTTGTATTTATATATAACACACATTTCATTTGAAAACAGCACTTCACTGGGATAAAATAAATATATAAAAGGATACATTTCTTGGAAAAAGTCCAAATGAGGAGGTTGTAAGATGTCGAGAGCCGACAACACCTAAAATCAAAAGAAGGACAAAAATCCATCATTGTTTCTAGGGAAAAAAATAGAAATTTAAAAAAATAGTTAATGATTGTTAAACTTACATTTTCGTGTTTGAAGAAGCACAACATCTTCAACTCCCGGAAGACACGCTTGGACGAAACAAGCGACTGAAACACATTCGGCAACTTTTTGAGTGCAACTCGTTTCCCATCTCTCGGATCAGTCACTGCCCTGTAAATTAAAGAAAAAAATGAAATACAAATTTGTATAAAAATAATTAAATAAATATACACAACATTAATAGTACTCGTTGAAAGAGGGTCAAATTGCGCAGCGAGAATTTTGTACAGATTTTGGCCGGTGACAACAAAAAAGTGGGTGAGGAAACAGTTGCAAAAATCCGACTGAGCGCGTAAACAAAGCGAAAACATAATAATAATAAAACAAAAAAAAATCGAAACGAACGGATGGTTGGTTGGTTGTATATATTGTGGCTGTCGCATGTGCGTTAATCGTAATTAATGCTAGGTTAAATGACTTTTTATTATTTGTTTTAAAACGAGCGTGTGTATATGTGTAACGGTTTTTGTGGAAAATATAAATCGACAAATTTTTAAGGTTAAAAAAACAATTACAATTGCGAAAAGTGCTACAAAATGGGAAAAAAATTGAATTGTGAAGAAATCGTCACGAGAAATTTACTCCAAATTTATAGAAAAGAACTATTCTATATGATTTATATATATATATATATATATATATATATATATATATATATATATATATATATATATATATATATATATTGTATAACGGTGAAAGTATAAACATTTAACCAAATAAAAAGTATTTTGTATTATATATCAAAAATATGAATATTTTATCATTTTCTATTTAAGATTAAACTATTTCTAAACCATTTATACTAAAAAATAAAGTAATTCAGAAGTTTTACATATTTTGTATAATTAGGTGTTCTTTAGTTTTAAGATGTTGATACGGATTCATTTATCTATATAGTTTAAACGACAGTTCCTATCATTCTTCCGATTTTAAATATGAAAAAAAAAATAACGAAAATTAAGAAAAAAAAATAAGATATTCAATAATTTCAAACCCAATCGATAAAATTAAATATATTACGAACTCTAGCAAATTAATGAAGTATGTTTTACTTCAATCGTATCTCATTCGCTCAATAATTAAAAATTAGAGTTTACAATAAGAAGTTTCTATTGAGGTCCAAAATTTTGTAAAAAAAAAAATTATATATTTTGATATATTTTGTTTTTCCTATATACTATTATATATACACACATCAAATATAACACAAGTACTAGGCAGTGCAAATACATTTTTAATTTTTCAAGTTGTGTATAAGTGAAAGACCGACGCAAGAGCTTTATGGTGAAAATCGTTTTCTGTCGCGTGAAAGGACTAATATTTTTTTTGCGTTATTTCACATAAAGGGTATTGTGATATTGAACAATAGGCTATTCCGTGCCAAGTTTAAAGGCGATTGTGGCCAAATTACGCAAGGTGAGTGTACACCTTCCGGCCGCGATCACAAATGTATTATTTACGAAGCGCAATCACTTTAAAGTGGAACAAAACCCGTATGAAAAATACTGAAAAGTCATCAAAACTACACGAGTCAAACAATAAACGAGAACATATAAAACGAATAAATTATTATCTGAAATAACAAAAGGCAGCCTACGTAAAAACCTTCACCCGTTCGGTAAATTCATATTATAAAAAGAAAATTTTCATTTTATATCTCATTTGAAACCTTGATTTTATAATGTGTGTTAATATTATTGAGCAATAATCAATATTTACTGGGTTTCCTTCAATATTAGTTATTCTCAGTGAACTATTCCGCAATACTGACAGAATTGCTAGTCATTATGCACGTTGCTAATAAATTCCTTTTCGTTTGAGAGATGAAAAAGACTTCTTTAACCAATGTACTTTAGGTTTAAAAATATTTAATGATATACGGAACAATGTATATATTACAAATACAAAACATATTATATCATAAAATTTGCATTTGGGTCATAGTTTAACTAGATCAAAACATATCAACAAGATATTATATTTTCTATTAGCAGTAATATCAAATACAAAATAATTCAATTAGACTATATTAGCATTGGCTATTTACGTTGTTCTAATTATTGATAAAAATTTAATCAGTTCTATAATATTCATTAAATTATTATAGAAATGGAATGTCCAACGGTCGTAATGACTATCGCATATAAAGGTCCAACATTTTTACGTCAGATAAATGTATAAGGAATTCATTCACTAGGAACTTAACGACGACATCATTAGTGATGATCGGTATGCCGAAGTAATGCGTTCAACAGGTTTTCTTCTTTTGAAGCATGTTAAGCACTGTCTTCAACTATTCAATACTGTCTGATATTTTCATGTTTGTCCACGTGGTACAATATGGTTTATGGATCGTTATTATTTGTTTTTTTTTTTTTGTATTTCATTGGTATTCATTCAAATATCTGGATGTTCGATCACAAAAGCTGGTCTGGTAAAATGCGGCATACAATCGAGTAAGCGAACGGGGTCAAGATGGCCAAAAACGATAAAATTCAGTTTCTGGGATGAACAATTCGAGACTAGCATTAAAATTGAAGATATATATATATATATATATATATATATATATATATATATATATATATATATATATATATTACGTTGAAGTGCAATTCGAAATAAAACAGTTGATACTAATGAACTCGTCACGCTAGAATTGCTCAAAACAAAAACCAACTAAAAACTGTGTCCAGTTAATTATGACGATCCGATTTTGGCAAATTTTTCACGCTCGCGTAAATTGGTCATTACGAGTCAAATGCCAAATGTTAATATTGTTTTTTTTTACACAGTATTTGAGGTAAAATGTGAACATTCGCATTTACGTTAGACATGGCGTAGCTTGAAATTTTTTTGGCGATGGGTGCAAAAGCTCGACTGTTTTATTTTTAATAAAAAGGTCATTTGAATTTTACTCAAGGGGAGGGACATTTAGTCGTTTTAGAAAATATTACAATTATAAAATAAGATCACTAGATAACTTCCACACGAATTACGTCGCGATATGAAAATTCTATAAAACGAAAACTATAAACCGTTATTAAGATAGTTTTCAAAGAAAATGTATATTGGGGTAATAAAACGTTAAAACCATAAACATACATATAAACCTAATTTACTTTGAGAGTCTTTAAAGTACTTGGAAAGAAGACTAAATAAGAAAATTTTATCACCAATATTGAGTTATTTAAAATAAATATAAATTTATTTCCTTTATCAATATTTCGATATCGTTTTTTGAAGAAAAATATACAATTACTGTTTAATATTATAAAGTACTAATTTATATTTAAATCATATACACGAAGAACGAATAGTGTTTCATATAGCTAAAAATCTTTGATATAACTAAATTTAAATAAATGTATGTTAAAAGATATAAAAAATTATCTTAGCAAATGTAATAAAATAGCACGTTGAAATAAATAAAAATTGTGTTTAGGCGTATATATATAAAATGGAGTTGATGCATATAAAATAATAAAAATCGACACAGAGAGAAAATTAGTTTTAGAAAGTCAAGAAGCGAAAAATTGCGATATTCAAAACGACTCAACGTTAGTTCGTCGAACATATGGCAAAAGTCGCATCACGTCTAATGTTTTATATCGGAACGTTAAAATGAATAAATCTCTTTTCTTGTCTCGTCCTAAATCGCGATATTATTCGCGACATCGCTTTTTTATGCGAAATAGTAACGGAGTAGTAAAGTCTCTTTTACTCCGTTTGAGACCTTTGTCAATTCTTAATCTTTCTTTTTTTGAAATGCGTAATCGGAAAAGGCTCTTTCACGGTTGAAAGACGAAGACGGTGTTAAAATTTGCTTCAAGTCGCGCACAAAAGATAGGGGCAAATTGAGCCTACAGGTAAGTATATCGTATATATAATACGTGTATATCGTTAAAATCTATTATTAATTAGTATTGTTTTATTATTTTACATTTACTTGAATTAAGCTATATAAGTAAATGTAATTTTATTTATATATATAAAACTAATAAAAAAACTGTTTACGTATTAAAATTGTTAATGATCTAAAAATATTTATTCTTCATTTAATGTTGAAAAACCTCGGGATTTTTTTGAAATAAACTAGGAAATTGCGGTTTACAAATAAATTGAAAACGTTTTTACAATACAAAACATATATACCAAAAAATATTGACGCATCAAAAACATAATATTCTATTTTAAATTATTTCTACATCATCACTATATTTTTAAGATATCAACATCAAAAGTATAAAATTTATTGTATTCAACTTTAGTATTTATTCATTACTTAAAAATATATACTGTTTTTAAATTTTTATAACATTATTACTTTTTTTTATATTTATATATATTTCCATTAGTCAGGAATTCTATTTAAAAACAGTAGGAGTTGCTAGCTTTTTTTAGAAAGTCCAACAAACCAAGTCCGGTACAGCTCATCTAATTACACGTCCTTTCTTACCGGTCAAAACATGGTAACCCTAACACGGTTGGATGTGAACATGGTACGTGAAAATTGTACAAAACAAGACGTAAACCGCAGTATGCCAAGCAAGAAGTTCTCGATACCACAATACAGCAACAGCTGGTGCAATAGAAGAATAGAACTAATGTACTAAGTATTGGAACAGGGCATAGGATGTATATTTTAATGTGTGTATGTGAGAATCAGAAACAACATCTGCGTTTTTGGTTCTTCTTGTTTCATCAGTGCTGTATTTTATGTCAATCCATATCTATATATTAAAAAAAAACTTACAAACGGTCGGCAAAGACTAGCATGGTATGGAAAAATTTGGTGTCCATATGTCGCAGATCGAGGAAAAATACTCGACGAAAATGCCAATGTCGTTTCAAATAAATGAAATTAAAAAATATGAATATATATATATATATATATATATATATATATGAATATATATATATATATATATATATATATATATATATATATATATATATATATGTAAAAAATATTTTATATATCCTTTTTAAATACTAATAAGTGAATCATAAAAATAAATATAATACAATTAAAATTATATATATATATATATATATATATATATATATATATATATAAATTGGGTGTAGTACGAACGCACAAAACAGACAGTATCTCATACAGAAAAGAAGCATATGCCAAATCCGCGAAGAATTATTCATAGATAGGAATAATTTCAGACGAACGAATACTTTATTTCACAATGGATTTGTCGTTCGAAGAAGAAAAAAAAAGATATTTTTTCAAGATTGCTAGATGACAATGTCCGATTACCATTTCAAACGAATTCGATAGGAAGACGTTTTGTCGAAGCATCTTCGCATGCGATATATAAAAGAATAAAGAAAGACAAAAAGGGCATAAAAAATTGGCAGGAGGCTCAACGTTTGTGTCAGCGTCAGTAACCTTTAAAATATTCGCATGAAAAAATTTAACTATGTGCGTAGTTTATAATTGGAAAATGAACAAAAAAGTATATATACGCATTACGAGGATTTAAAATATCATGGTGGTAATAATAGACGACGATGTCAACATCCTTTTTAAAAAGCACCTTTTTATAGAACATTGACTATCTCAATATCTAATTAGATTAAACAAATTAACGTTAACAAACGAAGTTGAGTTTTTTTAGTGGGGTAATTGAGTTTAACTAAAATATTTTAATATTTTTCTTTTAAAAGTATTTTTGTAGTACAGAATTCGATTTTATATTTAAACACAATAATTTGACAACATGCATATTTATAAAATTAAAAAAAACATTATAACCTTATTGCTATTGAAATCAAAAGTAAAAACACAGTAGTTCTTTATATGCAAAATTAAATATAAAATAGCATAAAAACACCACAAAGCTATATATTAACATAAAATTGTGAATTGCGTTACTTGGCTTCTATTGTCAAAAATGTAATTTCTGATAATTTATGCTAATGTTCCATTCACTTTTTTTTCAAAAATTTGATCAATACAAAAATTTAAAAAAATAAAATTGAATTGCCAATACTAATAACGGAGTTCTGATGTTAAAATTAAAATAAAACATTTTATTATTGGCTAAAGTTTTATCAATATTTTATTTATATCTGATAATAAAGTGAAAATATTAAAATGTATATATTACTTATCAAATCATACGATAAAATTAATAATCAGAAAGCTAAATTTTACACTAAGTCGATATAAATATAGTATGGTTTTTATTATATTGAAGATTTGGTGTGTTAGAATATTAAAGGAGTGTTTTTGTATCGATCTAGCCCGATGATGTCATGATGGCTTACTATAAGTTGATAGACAGGAGGTGCTTATGACAAAAAAGGACAAAACGGTCAGACAGCTCATAATTACTTGTCGATTTCAGCCATTTATCGGTTATCAAATTCGATGGAAGGTTTAAAAATCTGGTTAACAGTGCTGCGAACAACATTGAAAAGTGTTGCAGGGGGCCAGGTGTTTGTCGCCTCACCTGCCGGCAGCTGTTGTCGACGAAATATCACGCAACCGACATTCTTCGAAAAAACACAGTGAGCGGTGAACAAGTCGATCGATAGAGGTTTTATAAGTACGAGAAAAAAATGGAATAACCGAAAACAATAACAATAATAATAATGACACGTGAAAAAATATTTTAGTATATAAGCTGTATCTTGTGAAAATGTATCTGAAAGATGGAGCAAAGTCTAGGAAAAAAAACGGAAGTCGCCATTTATTCATTGTGCGTTTTTGATGTCGCACTTGTTACGGTGTGTTGAGCTATGACCACTTTCAGAGGTCAACGAGCATGAGATCTGCTAGTTCGTTTCATTTCATGCATCTAGATTTTAAAAGAATGAAAAAGCGTTCCCCTAATGATGAATTTAACGACAAACACGTGTATCGAATTTTACGTATTTTAAAATACTATTTGCAATGTCAATGTTTATATGAAATTTAGATATTGATTGAAATTTACAAATGTGTAATTAATCTATTTATATTACCTTCAATGATAAGGTTCAATTTGTAAATTTTAGATATAGATATAAAATTATTCACAACATACAATTCTCAATAAGGCGTTGAAAATCGCAAATTACGCACAAGCTTTCGAATGTGAACATAAAAGGAACGAAATATAAAATATATAATCGTGTCATATTTATAATATGATAGAAAGACGATGTACAGAATACAAATGTATTAATTAGAGAAGAATCATCGAAACGATAATTATTATAACGAATAACGAAGACATGATGATTTCCTTCTTTTTTTATAAGAAATGTAATTATTTGCGGTAATATGACAAAATCAGAGGCAAAGATTATGTAAAAATAGCGTAATTGTTATAAATTAAAGTTAAAAAAAATGTATTTTTTAATTTACAATAAATAAAATAAAGTAAGAATTTTTGAACCCAAAAGTCGACAATGTACAATTATTTTAATCTAGATATTTTTGCGGAACATAGAATACAGAAAAAAAATACGAGCGAAAAACAAAAAGCGTTCTTCGGTGTGCGAAGGAATCGATCTGTGGCTTCGCTATTTTATAGTTTATAGAAAAACCCCGGGGGCTTTCATGCGGCACAAGAAGACATGTTGTAGAAGAAAAAACAAGGCATCATCATCCACCCGATCCTTTTTCTAGTTTCACGATTCCGCACCTCCGGTTTTCTTGAAAATACGATCGGCAGCTCGAGGGGAAGGTGTGGGTCGGCGGCCGAAACCGGTCTCCGGTGACCCAAGAGATACCACGAGAAGACCAAGACTAAGCCCAACGAACCAGCAAAAGCACCACAAAGAACGCCCCCTTTTTAATCTTAAAATGACCATTTCACATTGACAAAAAAAAATAATATAAAATACGACATATTTCAATTTTATAGAAAAAAAAACATAAAAATTTATGTGCTTTAGTTTTTCAATAAGGTTACACATGAAATATTTTGAAATAAATGAGATCTGATTTTTACTCTCAACAAGATACATACAATAACATTTGAGATGATATATGTGGTTATTGTTTGTAACCACTAAACGACTTCTAAATTTCAATCCTGGAATTCCAAAAAAAACAATATGTTAGATGATAAAAATAAAAAAATGAAAAAAAGCGTATTAATATGTAATGATACATTACACTAAATTTAATAATCATTAATGAAATCAAAACGATCATAATTCATTAAATATAGAATCATAATATAATAAATTAACATCGAAACATATCTTTTAACGAAACGTCTCTAATTTTGAATGTATGCATAAACTTTATTCAAAGCATGTAAAAAGGCAAGACATTATCGGAATTATAGTTGGCGATAATTCAATTACGACATGACGAGACATGGACTTCATAACGACATCGCCGTTGATGATGATGATAATGATAATGACGATAGCGATGATGATGATGACGTTATATAGAAAAACGAGAAGGCACGCGATGCAGAAATGTTAACCAAGGACAATGATGGGCTAGTCTCAGCTGGTGGACGCTTTCTGACCGGTGAACGACCAGAACCAGAAAGGTGTACACGCGTGCGCATGCACATGTTCACAAATATGGGGATGCATAAAAATGTCAAAGTCACGAAAGATGAACAATGGGACATTCTCATTCATGTCACACAAATGGAAAATTTTTTAATATTTTTATTATATTGTACTAAGTAAATAGTTAAAGATAATTAATATAAAAGTTAAATAAATTGATATTTTATTAAGTTTTTGATAATGAATTCATAATATAGTAATTTTTCGTAAAAATTTGAAAAACATTGAAATTCGGCGCTTGATCAATCGTGTCTCTCGATTATATATGAAAATATATTTTCATAGAAAAATATAATAAGACTACACGAGTCATTAATTCTTTTATTAAATCGGGAAAGTCTGGATAGAAAAATTTGTCACGATTTCGCAATAAATGATCAATTATAAATAAAGAAAATCATATACATCACCAACAATTCTATTATGTCTACGATAAGGAATTATTAAAATGTTACTCGTAATCGATTGGTGTGATATATAATTAAAATACCACATATTAAATTTGATATTGAAATTATATTTTAAAATGTTTATACATTTTTAATTTAGAACTGCAAATATGAAAAAAAAATCTTACTATTAATTACGAGTCACTGAACGTAATTCGACAGGTAATCGATCGTTTGCACGAATACGCCATTTCAATAATATAGTATGCGTCAATGTTAACTTTATTATTATATAGAAAAATAATCATAGAACCAATAATAATAGAAACAGGTAGAAGAATGATTGCATCGGACTTAACGAAAGCCGGTGGGTTACATTCCTGGCGATCCAAGAGGTTCAAATTTTCCCGTGTAAATTAGATGGCGTTCCCTTCCAGATATTTAGATGGAAACCAGATCACGAAACACGCCATAACGAACTTCAATTCGTGAAGTATTTCTTGATTCGTAGTCTACTTTCAAGAGCCAATATAACACATAATGAATATCGATTTGGAATGGAAAAACGTTATATCTATGAACCAAAGTCTCATAATGCATACGGTGATAAACTAAAAGAAGGGATTATGAAATTTCAAATTTTGTATTTATTAATAGAAATTTACATTTTATACATTCAATTATAAATACGAAACAGATTAATGAAAATCTATAATGTGATATAAAGTAATTTGGTTTGTATATTACTAAGAATATAAGTTAAATTTATGATTGTAATTATACACAGACATGAAATATTATTTTATGTAATTAAAAAAAAAAGAATTTTATTAAGTAGATTTATCTTAAATATGATGTGATAATATTTTTAACAAAGAATATGAATCTTTAATAGCATTATGAAAATCATAATATAAGTATAATTACCATGGTTTAAGTTTATTTGAAATATTGGGATATACCGTTTTTGGTAGTCACATCGGATAGATAAAATGCCGCAATTTTATATAAGCCAAACCGAATAGCAATAAAATAAATAAAAAGAACAGAAACTTTGCGTTGCGGTTAACCGGTTATCTTTTTTGGTTTCGAATAACGTTACTGATCACGATCGTTGCTTGTATGTGAACGTGTAATAGAAATACTTATTGAATTAATAAATAACACATGTAAAACACAAATAATAAAGAATTGCTGCAATAAAATCTAATTCTACTAATAAAGTTATATATAAAAGCGCACTACAATTATAATATTCTTTTAGAAAAAAAATGTAATTGAATATAATTATGGTTGACTTGAATAATTTGTTGTATATACATACTATAACTTGAGAAATTTATCAAATTTTATCAACAAACTACTCATATATATTGATATGTATAAAATATGTTATCTAACTTTGTCTGTAACTGACAAATTAAATTTCAGTCGATGTCAATCAATTCGAATGATGTAAAATAAATACAAAATACTGTTATAAATAAAACTTATCATAAAATTTCTATATATTTTGATTTTACTGTGATAAAAGGTAATGTAATGCATACTAGAATAACTGAATCAATCGTGTAAAATTTCAACAAATTCATATTTGGACTGAAAAAGTCTTCGTGGTTATATTCGTTGATGATAAAAATATTCACTATCACTATAACAGTATATGTTATGTTACAATTGCGTTGAATTAAGATGCTATAAAATACAACAAAATTACTAAAAATCAACCGTAACTTATTTTTCGGTATATTAAAAATAATTATAATAACTATTACTACATACATACATTAAAGCAATTTTGAATAAATGGAGATCGGATGATTGACGATGATTTCGTTGAATCGTACGAAAATATTATCTGTTTAAAATATTAAATGGTAAAAAATATTTCATACAAATGTTTCAATATTAATATTAATAATTTCAAATAATTATTAAGAGATATCTTCTTTTAAATATTTTAGGGATATCTACCAATTTTTTACCGGTTTTACAAACACACACACACACACACACAGATATATATATATATATATATATATATATATATATATATATATATATATATATAAACAAGCAGATTCATTGTATTCATTTTAATACATAAATATAAAAGGGGGGGGGGTTGGAAATTGAACAAAACACGCTGACGAGGGGTTCACAATGAAATTGCAGTGAATGCAACGACCGCTACTTGTATACTCGATTTTTTTATGCGTTACGCACAAAAGAATAAAAATTGTTTGTAACGCAGCATATATATGAGTATAATAAGCTATAATTTATGCGAATAATATGCATAATTTATTTTTAAAAAAATGTATTAACGATAAACTTTAAAATAAAAACATTTAAAATTATCGTTTATTATTAAATCAGCATGCAAAAAATAAAGAAATAATTTTTATAAAATGGAAATATTTAAATTTCGGAATAGGTAACTGCTAGGTATCAATTAATTTAAAATAGCAGTGAATGTAATCCCCAATGAATATTTGGCAAGTTGATGAAAAGGGGGATGAATAGTGAAATTTTGAATGTGCGTGGGGAATTGTCATAGGGTGCTTTGAACTAGTCTGTCCTTTAGACATTAATCTAGACACAAAGACTCTAAATGCAATTAAATACAGCAGATATAATACCGATGAAAATTGATAAATACATAAAATATCTATTGCTTAATATAACAAATTAAAATGTTTTCCACAAAATTTTCCAAAGAGATCATAATCTGAGTTAATATTTTTCTTCGTTTAGATGTAACGTATAAAATAAATATTAAATGATATAAAAGCACGAAAAGTTACTGACCATAACAACGAATTCTAATCACGCTTCATATTATCAAAATTATTAAACATAAATTTATCAGAGTGTAAAACGAAATGAATGTCCCCCGTTATGTCGTATAATAAAAATATTTATTCACACAAAATCGTAGAAGATATAAACATACTATACATAATTTTCAATGAAAATTAAATTGCAAAAGGATATGTTTACAAAATTGATTAATAAAAAATATATTATGTAATTAAGTAATTTTAAATGTAAATAAGTTATAGATTGAGTTTTAAATATAGTTAAGAATCATATCCATAAAAATAATGCTAAAATATTGGATATATTAGTTTAAAACGTAAAAAAATAATGTTTATAAAAAATGGTATAAGGAAAAGAAATTATAATAATATAAAAATTAATACTCAAAATGTTTTCTATTAATTTAAAGATCGTGCAAGATTTTTATCGTAATAAAATATGATTAAATAATACAAAAATATTTATATATTATCATAAAAAAATTTATAATGTAAGATGGACAAGAGCAAAAAGATTTCGCGAGCTTGAGAAATTCCAACTGCTTAGAAAGTAGGCGGAAAATCAGACCGCTCCGTTGGCCAAGTGGAGCATGTCGTGAAAACTCATGGTGAAAATTTCCCAGTATGATTCCAATTTTCCAGAGTGCTAGGATGACTATTCAGTATTTGCTATATCCATTTCGTAAACAACATTATTTCCATCTCGAAAGCGTCGTTCATTGTCAAATATGGGCAACATATTAAAATAGCGATTAAATAGAGGTATGTCGGCGCGTTCCATGAATATATTTTTCAAGCTGCAAAATAATGATGTCTAAAAAAACCCATAATCGAGTGAATTTCATAGTGAACGTTCGTGAAAAAGTAATGAGAATAATTTTACGTCTGAAACGACATCAATCTTCACGGTATGGAATATTTAAAGTCGACAGAAAAATATCAAGCACAAACTATATTAGGAATAGGGAACCTTTTTGTTCGTAAAGGCTACTGTTCAACAAGAGTTTCTCGAAAAGGCCGTCTTAAACAAAAAAAAAATATATAAAATTGGGTAAATGAGAAATCAAAAATACTTACGACTTTTCAACTTAGAAGTCTGACAGTAAATATTTTGACTTTTAAAAAAAGCTCACTTTGCAAAATGACAAAAGTAGCAAATTTCTAAGTTTGCGTAAAAAATACATTTTATATATAAAATACCTAAAAAATATAAAAAATCATACCACGCACGGACATAAAAAACCGTACTTGTTAGCTCAAAAGGCCGCAGGTTTCCAATCCCTGAACTATATCATAAATATGTATCATAAATCTTAGTTTACATAATCTCAAACACGAAGATAATAATACAAATATATACAACTTAACCAAAAAGAAAAAACAATAACAAAATACATATGTATATTCATAATACCTTCAATTTATTTGATTAGGTTACATGACAAATTATACATATATATATATATATATATATATATATATATATATATATATATATATATATATATATATATATATATATCAAATTAAAAGAATCATAAGCCATTAAATCATTCTTGGAGGAATATCAAAGAATGTTATTTTAACTTGGAACGAAAGCTTCGTAATTTTATAGTAGAAAATCTTTCGAGAAAAACAGTAATTTTCTGATAAAGAAAAAAAAAATTAGGCACATGATATAAGGGTCAGAGTCCAAAACAAAGTGGTTTACAGTAAAATATGAAAAGTATAAGAGCACAACAACGATAGAGAAGACCGGTCTCGATCAGAAGTGAATGGTTGTTATAGTGAGCAAACCGGGGTCCGATGATCCCACGCTATAATGATTCGAACTATGGTCCTATCTGGCTCCCAGCTCGTTGATGCTGACGAGGAAGAAGACTATATATAATACAGTATAAAACGTTTGACTTATAGTTTATAACGTCAACAAATTATAAATCTAATTTTATACAATAATATTTCGCTATTGTTAAAATTAAACTGATAAGGTCATACAATTTAACTTGTCAATTTAATTAATTAAAAAAAATGTTGATGGTATGAATAATCATGCATTTTACTACGGATATGTTTTAAACATTACATTGCATATTTTCTTTCCACACAATTGACTGACTGGCTGTCCCACGTTAATGCTCTTTTTTTAAACCCTGTCTATTCTAATGTTTAAAGTCATTATCAATTCGTTCAACTCCACATTCGGTGTAAATCGTTTATGATTTTCGTTATGCCAACCAAATTATACGCTCGTCGCTTTTATTAGAAGAAAACGATTTACAAAATAGGTATTATATTTATAAGAAAATATAACATAATGGTAATGTTATAATAAATTATTTGTAATTTATGTGTATCAATGAAATACGAAATTTTGGTAAAGATTACTAAAATATACTAGTAATTCTTATAAATAATTATTTATCACAAATAATCACTAAATAAGTATCATTGATTCGATTTTCTGATTGTATATGTTCGATCCTTGAAGGGTATGATGTACACGCTTTATTTTATTTGTACAGAAAATATAAAAACTATGATGCTATTAGCACGTTCGATGCGTCGCTAACTCGTAGCTAGCGGAAACTTATCGCGATTTAATTTGCACGAAGCAAATGATCTTAATGAAAACGGTCGTATAATTTTATGTTTACTTATTGCGCATGCGTGTATCGTACACACTCTAACTTCGATTAAATATTGAAATGTACAAAAGTTCAGGATAGTTATGTATATAAAAGTATATTAGTTATTTCTATGAATCAATAGTTCGAATTATAATAATATATTATATTAAATCATTCTATTTAGAGACAAAGCTAACAAGTTAGCAATTTTGTATTGCTAGTATACATTTCCAGAAACAAGTTGGTCCACAACAGTTGACTGGATTCTCCCGTCCAAGGTCGGTTAGGGCCGCAGGTTGCTAACCTCTGTCACGCTCGGTTTACGAAAGTCGAGACCGCGACCCATGGAATCGTTTCAGGTATACACTATATAATGGGAACTTCAATCGGTCCAGGTAGATATATATATATATATATATATATATATATATATATATATATATATATATATATATATATATATATATATATATATATATATATATATATATATATAAATAAGAAGTAAAAGAGAGGCACCGGAAGTCTGCGGCTCGACTCGCTAATTCTTCTGGGAACAACGAGATAGACTTGATTTACCAATGTACAATACGGTCTCGTTTGAATACAAATATCAGATAATCGTAATGATTTTTTTCTATCTATGCTATATACATATATAAAATTGATAACTTATCATTCGTTGGTATAATAATGAACTTAGATAACTAAAAATAAATGTAGATTATGAATTACGATATCAAATAAAAAATATAAGTAGTTTTGTCCATAATTTATGGATCTTAAATTCGTCATATTACTTTCATATTTTTAGGAATATTTAATATTATATATTAAATAAAATATAAAAGCAACATTTATTATTTTCTGCCAATTTACACAAATATTACTATGTTACATGACATTAAACTAAGATGGTGGAACGGTAAAATAACCGACATAAACGGGGGAACCACTGTACCTCATCGGCGATTGAACATCCGTTTTTTTTTCATATTTTGTCTACACCTTTTTGTCTTCATTTTTACATTATTTATTTGTTGAGTCCGTTTTCTTTATGCTTTTTTTTTTGTTATTAAGCTATGCGGTGCGAGACACGTTCACGTGTGTTAAAACGAACGCAGTGCGGAAACTAATTTCAGGTTCAACAACCAGCAGAGAACAAAGATAAGGGATTGACGTGTGAACGACAAAATATTTGATTGGAAAATACAATTACGGTAAATTATCCATAAAGAATAATATTATAATGTTTAATTTAAAGAAACCGATAATCAATTGATCGATTAGTCTATAAATTAAACGATTTAAAAATCTAAACTCTAATTAAAATTAATCAATAAATGCTATATAAAAAGTTGTAAATTTCATTGTAAGATCAAATATTTAGTCGCTAAAAAGGTCAAAATATATGCTAATTTAAATAAATTAATTTAAAATTACAATATTTAAACGAAAACAAATTTGTTTAAAAAATAAATGCTATATAAACTAATTAAAAAGAAGTTTTACTGAAAATTTCAAATTAATTGGCTATAATTTTACGTGGTATAAAAATAATAATATTAGTTTCAAAATTTTTAGAATTATATAATTAATTAACAATTCATAATAAACAAATCATTGAACGTGATAATTATCATTAAAAAAATAATTATTGCTTCGTATGCAAATTGAGAACTAAAGATGTATATACTTTCTTAAAATATTTTTTATAAGAAGCGTAATTAAATCAAGTAAATTACAACAACTATAATGAAAAAGTTAATAAAAATAATTTCAGTGTAAGCAAACATAAGATAGGTGATCTTAGTAGAAAAATATAATGTAACACGACAATTTGGCGTCATTAAATAGTAATAATTATTTAGATATATTCAATATTATCGATATTCGACGAACGTTGTCTTCGACGTAATAAATGGAAATATATGTAAATATTGTAAAATAAAGTTTAGTAACCCATGCATGTAAACGACATATTGCTCGGATGAATATTATCAAAAGAACATTTAACCTTTCTCATTGTATCGCTATTATTGATTCTTTTAAATGTATTCAATAAACACACACACACACACACACACATATATATATATATATATATATATATATATATATATCATAAGAAAATAAAATAGATACTATGTGCATTTTGTATAGGAAATCGGAAAATAGCTCGTGAAGCTTTCACAGAGGTAAAATAGTATAAACGAGTGTCTTTTATTACCTGGGTTCGCTACCTGCACGAACCGGCAGGTGGACTTGTTCATCCTCAGGTGTGTTTCAGAAGACACCAAATAGACAGGTAGAAGAAGAGAAGTGCACCCTCACAATTACCATGGAAAAATAGCATTCTTCAAATGGGACAATGTGGTATACAACATATACGAGTAATGCAAAAATATAATACTACAAAGTTGACAAAAAACGCTTCATTTTATTTTATATACAGCTATAGTCAGTGAAATATAAATTTTAGTATTCAATGGTTATTCTTTTTCAAATATATACGTGTGTGCGTGAATACGTGAATCATAAAAAACAAAGATTATTGAAAAACTTATATTCCAAAATATTAATCTCAGTTAATTATTTGTGTACAAAAAACTAAAAATATTAATTCATCATTAACATCAAATATTCCAATTAAACCAATAGCAAAAATTGTAATGTAATGAAATTTTGATTATAAATCATGAAGTAAAATATGTTCATTTACAGAACAAATGACGATACAGTGAACGAGGTCGACGCATCGTACGCCAAACCAATTTTTATCAATTCGCGCATATCCGGTTGATTAACTGGCATAAAGTATCCCCGTCGTGATGTTGAATAATAAATATTTGATAGAATATAGTAAACGATTAGGGGAAAAAACTGTCGAAGTTCTTTTCAGGTAAAACACATTATGCTGTGTATATGTCGAGTTGATCAAACGAGTTCCAAAAACAGGATCAACGTTGAAGGACCCTCGGAGCATATTGAGGGGCCAGCCAGGTGTGTAGAATATATATCGAAGCTATTCTTTAATGAAGAAAACCATGAAGAAAAAACACGAAAAACGAATACCATACTATAATAGGGCCCCGCTTGTTATTTAAAATATAAAATATTTTTCATATGAACGCGTATGAATTTCATTATAATAAACTAAAATTTGAAACTATGGTCATTCTTAAATATATATTTAATTTTACAATAATTTCTATAAAAAATGTTTACACAAATTTAGGAATTAAAAAAATATAATTATAATTTCAAAAAAAAAAATGTTATAAAATGTCACAAATTGAACACGAGTTAAATTTTTTTTATCGAAATCGTAACACAAAAACGAGGCTTTCCAATTAAATTTAAACTATATAGGATGAACCGAAAAAAAATCAAAGTGCCGTTTTGGAAGGTAAAGAAAAAAACACGACCTCGATGACTTTATTTATGACCTTCGTTTGAAAACATCGAATAAGATCAATTTACCATGTTTATAAGTCACAATTGAGTCATTATATTACATGAAAAATTTTGTTACATATACACGTAATAAACACGAAAATTTTCTAATATTGCTAGGAAGCGTTACGTGCGATAAATAAGGAGGTCAATGTGACACTCGAACGTCTTGTGAGACCTCTCCTCGTAATCTTACAACAATGATCTCATGACCTCATATACTTATTTATGAGAGGCTCGAAAAAGTATGGATATGACAAAATTTGAAGAAAGTATCGTCCGTGCGAATTCAATTGTGAGATGTCGGAATGGCTGTTGAAATTCAGTGTGCATATGCAAAAAAAAACTAATTTTCTCAACTACAATATAGAAAAAATATTTTTGTTTTATTGCATATACGATTTTAATACATCCGAATTACTTATATATATATATATATATATATATGTGTGTGTGTGTGTGTGTGTGTGTGTTTATATACATTTTGCATATAAATTAAGATTTGCATTGGTTATATAAAACGGAAAATTTAACAATGCATTTTGTTCTATTGTTCCATTCAATCAATATGATAAAAAACTAAAATTTTGTAAAAAATTTCAATATGAAAAATTAAAAAAATCTATTTATATAAAATATTAAATGTATGATATTAACCTTCTAAAATGATACTTTTTCATACCATATCAATAAAATTTAAATGATTAAAAATAATAATAATCGTATGAAAATAGATCAGATTTATTATTCAAAACAATACGAATTCGTCATTTAAAAATTTGAAAAGTAATATTAGAAAACGAACAAAATTGCGAAGAAAAACATCTTAAGTGCGCATTGTGCGTTCACACGATTACATGTTTTCTAAATTACAGACTGTATCGCAATAAAAAAAAACCAGCCAAGTCTCTAAAATTATGCTTTACAATGCTGGTGTTACAATGCGTTGCAGAGGAAAAAAAATATTCGAATATAAAAAAAATATTAAAAATAAAAAAGGGAAATATTCGCGAACTACAAGAAGCACGTGCAGTGAGTGACGTCAGAACTGTACAGACGTTTGATCAGCTGATTACTAATACAAGTACGTATACACACATATGCATGTACGAAAACGTAATAAAGTATCAATTATTTTTAGTGGGACGCAATAAAACATGCGTAAATTTTAGGATGTTTCTATAATAGTAAATAAATAGTACGAAAAATATACTATATATTATTTCTAAAAAAAAATAACAAAAACAGAGTAAGTATATTTGATTTCACATTAAGGATATGGGTTGGTTGAAAAGTAGTGTTTTATTATTTTTTTACTAAGCAACGGAGGCTCTTTGAGGAGAGAAACAAAGTCAAACCTGATTATCTTTATTTGTATTGATTTTCAAGTTCGATTTTAGAACGTACTTTCGAGAGAATTTTAAATGTATGTTCACTTAAAAGATTAGATAAATAAGAGGTAAATAATTCTACATATCTCACGCTTAAAAGTTAATAAAATTTGAAGACTAAGAAATATAATAAATAAGTTATTTTTATAAGGAAATTATTGAAATATAACATACACTTTAAAGAAATGAAAGCGAACAAGTGTGAAAAACATGCAATAAATTTGCATTTAAAACTATTGAAAATTACACTTAATGATTTTACCGTTCAAAAATCTGAATGTTAATAGAATAATTTTCTAAATGTAAAAAAAATGAATGTAAGTCGAGGACGTGAATAAAAAAAATGTATTTTTTCATATTAGTTAAATATGTAAATATACATAATAACTATTATATTAAAAAAATAGACGAATTATCGGTAATATATGCATTCACCATCAAAAAAAAAGTAGTAATATGTATATAATACAATAAAAAGTGGAAAATTTTGAAATAAATTAGATTTGTTCTATATATTTCCTATTTCGATTTGAGATGATTTATTTTTTTATATTAATAAAGTGATGTCAATATTTAATAGTAATAAAAATTAAATCGACTTCGAACGTAACAAGGTCGGCTATACTATATAATAAAAAAATGGTAGTATTCCCACTTACCGTTGGAGTTTAACCTTTTATTTTTAGTGTTTCTGTTTTTGTTATATAGGTTGTCATAAAATTCGATACTCAATTTGTAATATATTGATTAGTTCAATTATTAAAGAAAGACTTAGTATAGGATTATTTTTATTTATTAGTACAAAAAATATTTCATAAAATAAGTATAGAAATTAACAACAGAATACTACGATCGTAGAAAATATATTAGCGATTGAAATAAAAAAGTAATACACATACATTTATTGATCGTATTTGAATCATTTTTCTTTGAGATCGTAAAATTGTTTGTATATTTTTTGCGCGAAAGTCGATATGAAACAGATTACGAAAACTTTTTCTGCTGCTGTAGTAAATTAGCCTAAATCCAACCGTTGCTAGAACAGTTAACGAAACGCTAAATGTAATAAATAAATATGGAAACTCAATTATTACGCTCACATATTTTGTATTAAAATTTAAGGCAAAGATAAATAATTATTTATAGGCAACGCTAATAAAACAGTAATATATATATATATATATATATATATATATATATATATATATATATATATATATATATAATTAAGGAATACTAAAATGTATAAATTATTACTATTTTCTATTTTATATGATAAAAACTAAAACACAATTTAAAAAAGGTAAACATCGCTTGGTGTTTTTTTTTCGCTAAAATATCAAAACAAAGAAACTGATAAGTTTAAGTCGAATCGTTATCTTTATAAAAAACTAAAAATATATTTATGAAGATTCTTTTAATAATTATTTTTAATGAATATCAAAAACTGGCATTATTTTAAGTATCAGAAATCTTTTTTTTTACAGTACATATACGTTTCTTTTTTTGATATTCATGCAATTGTTGAAATGGTTGTATAATCGATAAGCTACCCCATTATAACTTAACGTATACGTGTGGCAATGTAATGTCATTGAATCAAATACGTTATTTACGTTGAAATAGTTATATTTATAAGAATTAAAAAAATCTTTTCAATAATTTAAACAATCGCATGCGGCAATTATAAATATAAACAATATTTAAAATAATTAAAGTACATTTTGAACTGAATGTTTAAAATTACAAGTTGAGAATTATCCGCGTGCTGAATGTTTCAAAATAGCAGGGGACCACTCTGTGTAGAGGGAAGTGTAGCGAATACGCAGATCTATATAGGTTTATATATGGGGGTTGCCGGGGTCTGTAGTATGGGGGTCGTGCAGAGGGTATGTGGGGTTTTGGATCGATCGCCAGGCGACTCCGGGAGTGGCGCGCCGCCGGGGGCTCCGGATGCCGCACCAACAAGCCTCGAAATCGACCTCACCATGGAACAGAACCCCGGACCTCGGACCCTGGACGGAAAGAAGATACTAACCCTAGCATGTGCCGGTATTTTTTTAAACCGCTAATTAACATACACAATAAAATAAGTATTTTTTTATTATATTTTTAAATATTTCCAATTTAAAATGAAATTTTATTCTAATAACGTATAATGTATTATGTCGCATTAAAACTTCATACCAATATTACAATTCTAACACAATATACACTCTTGGTTAAAACGAAACATATGGTATTTAAGAAAATTAGTTGTATAATTTCTGAAATTTTAAAAAATATGATATATGACTAAGTAGACGTTAAATTTCGAAATTGATCGGGAACAAATGAAAAAAATATGATTTAATATATAAAAATGATTGATAACAAACGATATTAAAATTCAGCTTTCACCAAATATTGAATATTAAATGTGTCAAGTCAAGTGAAAAACGTATAATTTATTTAAAATCTGAAAGTTTAAAAAAGTTTTATATCATGTCATTATGTAATCTTATTTGAATATTCATTACAATTATACTAATATAAATCAAATTTATTCATCTCATATAAAATATGACGGAAATGTTAATAAAATGTGGGAACATTAAATGATTGAAGAAAAAGATAATTTTGAACTAATAATTGTAAAAAGTGTTAAGTCAACAATAATAATATATTTTTGTTAATAACATAAATAAGAATAATAAAAGATCCTATTGCATATTTTCAAGAGAAAAATTCCCTTTTTTATGAAATTTATTTATAAGAAAACAGAAATAAACGCATGCGAATAACAAATAAATATTTAATATTACATGTGGTAACTCGGTGCCCGATTGAAGCATGATACCGGTGTGGAATCGACCTCTGAACAAACTCTTGCAGGTCATAACAAACACGGACTCAAAGCAAATATTAGGCAAGGGTCTATGTTATATACAAATCAAATATAATAAGAAAAATATTAATTTAAACATTATAGAAATTGATATCTATGTTTTTATCGATTAAATTTTGTAAATATTCAATGTAAGATTAAAAATGTATAAATCAATCTTAGTTACAATAAACGTTAATACGTTATTTTTTTATGTTATAAATCAAAACCAAATATGTCGAAATAATTTGTTGAATAAACGAATATGAAAAAAAATGATAAAAATGACCTATGGAACTGAACAATTGATCGAATGACGTACAAATATCGCTCAGAAGGCGAATAATAAATATTTATCAGGTATATAAAAAAACAAATATAAGACGAATTTAAAATATTATCGTTATTTCGTCGCAATTAACATTAAATAATCGAAAGAAAAAAAGTAACATATAAAATAATTATATTTGAATTGAATATCCGGAGACGTACGAAACGGTAAAGCTTTGAGGCGTTACACGTTCACCGGATTTACATAAGACGGTTTAGTACGCAAACTACACAGTTTAAACTAATTAAAATCGTATTACGAGAAAATATAATGATAATAATGGCAAAAATACTGGAATAAAACGAGTAAAAAATAGCTCCATGAAAAGAAAACGTGCATCATATGTAATTAAATTTATTTATTAACCCAAAGAGTTTAATATTGTAATAAGGTGAGCAACCGTCCTACTAAACCGATTGCTAATCGAAGTCGACGGTTATTATGATAATATTTCAAGTTTTCATAGACAACGTATTTTAACATTAATTTAACATTAACGTCATCTATTAACGTCTGATATGGCCATGTGGTTAGCGTAACTGCCTACCTTACGGAGGGTTTCAGATGTGAATCTAGGGGTATCCGAGTGGATACCCCTAGAAATATGCGAGTGCATATTTCTATTGAAATATAGAAATAATCAACAACGTGAAATGCAATTGATTTGTTGATAAAATAAGTAAAATATTGATATAATATATTCTGAATTAAGGCTTTATATAAACATATAATTTAAATAAATATTTTGCTATATTATCTCAGAACATTTGAAATCAAAACGCAATAAATTCGTTTAATTTCAATCCTATATTTTTTATTCAATTAGAAAAAATAAATAAAAAAATATTTATTTAACAATATGTAAATATATATGAGCGTGTGTGTGTATATATTGTTGAGGTCATAAAGACCCCATATAAAATGCATGTTCGATAAAGTAGTGCGCTATAGCGTAGGGGTGGGTTTTGTAGTTCGTTCGCCTCTCGGTCCATCTGCTCGATTTCCGTTTTTGAACATTTAACAGCACAAACCAATATTTGAAGAGGTAACCGAGGGTTAAATGTTTGCGATGAGAAACTTTGGCGAAATGCAACACGCGAAGGGTTAAAAGCATTAGAATCAAACTTTTATAAATGTTTGATTCGTATTCCTTTATTAAGAATTAACATATTCGTTCACATATAAACAAAAAAAATAAAGAATAATTTAATATATAAAAATGGTTACAATTATGAGCAGAAACCTTTGGCATTTAAAAATAACAAATTTTATAAATCATTGTTGTATTTCTACATTCATACTCAAAATATTTCAATTTTGGAAACAAAAAATGCAAAGTTAGATTTTAAATAATGATAAATTTATAACAGATAAGACTGCTATAATGCGCTTTCTCTATAGAATTATAATTGTGAACGTCGTATTATGTTCATTTATGCAACATTTTCATTTTTTTTATTTTTTTAAATAAATCACACAATGGAAAATGTTACGATCTCTTTTGCACTGTTTTAGCGTTTCCACGAGTATAATTAATTACATACTACACTAAAGAGAAACTCATCCGATTACAATATATGTACGAACACAGTTTTGAAGATACATATTTAAATGAATGAATCACATCCGCAACGATCCCAGTAGGGTGTCTATTTTAACGATAGCGTTTAATAATATGATTAATTATAAATAGCAATATAAATATATAAATATTCTGTCTACAATGATTGAATAGTATACATACTATGTTACCGCGATAATGTTTTCAAATTATAACTGAAAATGTATTTTTATAGTAAAAATGCTTTTATATAAATAAAAACTAGTTAAAAAATGAGTATAAATATAGTTTGAATAATGCGGTTATAAACACACGAAATTGAATTTAAATATATTTATAACGAAGACCGTATGAAAGAAAATGTCTGGCAGCGCTTATCGTCGAAATAACCCAGAATTCACATTGCAAAAATTTGCGAGTGACCCAGAAAAAATAAACAATGTAAACAAATCAAATAGTAACTGTAGACTGTGAATGGTAGATGAATAAATAGAAAATTTTAATAAATTCGCACTTTAACCTTTTTAAACATATACACACATTGAAACTGATATATATATATATATATATATATATATATATATATACATATAAATATATATACACACACACACACACACACACACACACATATATATATATATACATACACATATATATACACACACATATATACACACACACACATACACACACACACACACACATATATATATATATATATATATATATATATATATATATATATATGCGTGTTAAAACATATCGAAACAAATAGAATTTCGTGAAAAAAATGAGATATATCACATTTGAGAGAATATAATGTCACGAGGAAAACCCGAAATTGTAAATAACGATCAGAGAGAAACTTATTTCCTCTACAACATAGCAAACTTCAAACTGTAGATTGTTTTTGTGATTCATAAAACATTTTTTCCGTTTCGTTTTTTCAATTTCCACAGCATTTGTGTACATAAAGATAGATTCTTATTATTTTATATGATTCATAATGGAAAAATATATAAAATACGAACGTGCGAATATTGTATGTTACTTTACTATATTCAAGTATAATCAATTCAGAATCAATACCAATATATAAATTACCAATATAGAATAACCAAATATCGAATCATTTAATACGTTAATAAATAAAAATATAGAAAGAAACTATTGCGTAAGTAGATTTGACGACTGACAGTAGATTGACGTTTCCAAAACATAGTATCGATCTCAGCATCGATTGTAACGCATAGTTACATAAAGACTCCAAAATATAAAATTTTATAAATAAATAAAGTATATATTGATTAAATATCGAATTGTTAATTTAATTAAATATTGAAAAACTAGATTAATTATTGTAAAATTAATAAAATCAATAAATAATAAAAAGAACGGAAATAAAATAATATAAAAGAAAATGAAGATGATTTCAATATATTAACTAAGAAAAATTTTTCATAGAACTATAAAATAATATAATTAAAATAAATAGTATATAAAAAAGATAAACACGTTATCTGGTATATAATTTTTTTATTAGTTTTAGAGATTATTTTGATAATAAATCCGTATTTTAATGAAAAAATCTAAATTATTCGTTTTATCTATTCAAATCTTGCGGGCACAAATTCTAGTGGTTAAATTTTGAAAAAAAAGTTTAGTATTGTACAATTTTCGTTAATGCGTATTAAAATATCGAAATTTTAATTGAAAAGTATTTTACATACATAATTAAAATACTAAGAATTTGAGGTTTCGCAACTTGATATGCGATTCTATATTTCTTCTCTAATAAAATATTTTTTAAACTAAAATGTAGACAAAATTAAATATATGATAAAAAAACCATAAAGTTTTTTATTTAAACTAATTAGGTTTAATTTGAGATTTTAAACAAAAGAGGTCTTGAGATACAAAATAAATATTTTTGCAATCAAAATAATAAAAAAAATACAATTATATCAAATTTAGAAAAAAATATATTTATAACAATGAATTTAAAAATAATTGAAAATATTTTTACATCATTTAATCAATATTTTTAATAATGAAATATAAATATACAATGACTCACAAAAAAAAATATCAAAAATAGAGTAAATGAATCATGCAAAAAATTGATGTGATTATATTCCAAATATACGATTATCATTTATGATATAAAAAAATACAAATAGTAGTGAGCAGATTACAAAAAAATACATTATCATGTTCAAAATAATATTAATTAAAGGCGTATAGCCAAAAGAGTTTAAAGCGATATCAAAGATAGTTTCAGAAGTGTTTTGGGGATTGGAGAAGAGCTAGCATAGGTGTAATAATATTATTATGGAACAATATAGATCTACACGAATAAATAAAATTCTTTCCAAAAAACTAAAATTATTATTACTTTTTGAACACATATAGTTTACTATACTATACATCTCTCTATAATAATGTAGAGATGATATATGTATGACAGGATTGTGCGCATTTCTCAAATCAACTTGCATTTAATGGTGACCAAACGTCATGCAACATGAATTTCTGACTGAACCCTTTCATACGTGCACACGTACATGATATTAAAAAAAATAACTGCTTAGTTATTTTTTTGATAAATTTGTTGAATAATAATATTTGTGAATTAAATACAGCTTATTATATTAAATTTATATATTAATTTAATATAATAATATATTAAATTTGTGTGTGTTGAATTATATTATACAGCATATATAATTATTTTTCAGCAAACGAGCTGAAAACGTGATCATCGTTTACACGATTTTTCGCTTGAATTAAAATTTACTGTATGAGCAACGGTTGAATAATTAAAATTGTAATTTGTCCAAAATGTAATATTTATATATATATATATATATATATATATATATATATATATATATATATATATATACGTATAAATATAAAATATTCGAGGTACATAGTACATGGAAGAAAGAACTGGTCACGTTGCCTTTAACCAGCTATTTGAGATCTACGTTTTTCAATGTGAATCGAAAACTTCAACTTGCTCAAGAACAACTGTGAGGCTTCTTTGCGGACAAAGCTCAAAAAAAAAATACATGTACACGTAAAATGTCCGCCCGATATGAAATGGCTACGTAATTTGTCCATTAAAATTAATATCTGCTGTATTTTGTATTCGAAAAAAAATCGTATTATAATCGAAACAAACTTTAGAAATTATCTTTTATTCGAGAAAAACCATTTAAAATATTTCCCAACCATTCTTGATGAAAATTATTTAACGTACCACGTAAATCATTTTGCCAAAATATTTTTTATATTATCTGTTTGTTTTTTAATTGTTCCAAATTATAACTGTATATATAACCCTTTAAGACTTTTATAACTATATAAGAATTAAATGATTATTAATTGACAAGTATTTAAAACATATGTTAAAGAAATTGTTCAAACAGATGTTAATTATTTACTATATGTATATGGTGAATAAACGTGTCGAAATTTTAAGACAATAATAAACATGGAACGTCTTGTTTTAAGTGATTTGAAATATATATATCAACAAAAATGTTTTACAACAAATTACAAAACCAGCACCAAATCAAAAATGTTTAAAAAAGTATGATTTCATGGACGATTAATATTTTTTTTTATTTTAAATAATTTCGCGAAAAGAGCGTTAATCCATTTTTACTCCGTATTACGCAAAGAAAACAAAAATTTTGCATCTAAAAATTTCTGGGAATCTTTAACAAATTTAACGAACATAATTGCATTTTGTTAAAATACTAACCGGGGCAAATATAAAAATTGCGTATAACATCCGGTAAAATGAAAAATATCACAAATTAATCAACATAACAAAAACAAATTTGATTAATTGAAATCATAAATGAAAATAAAAATCTCTTAAATTTATAAACGGAAATTGAAATAAAAATTTCCACATAATAATAAATTTTATAAAGAAGTAAAAAAAAGGATTTTAATCGTATTATATTTTTTTTCTCAATGTATCTTTTATTCGCAAATATTTTATAATTAGTTTATGCAAAATAATTTATTAATTCAAATATGTTTTAAAAATAAAAAAAAATATTATGGATGCTGTGTAAATAAATGCAATAAGATGTCGAAATTGATAAAATAGATATTTATATGTTAGTATTATATAAATATCGAACAGATATGTGATTTAAAAAAATAAAAAATAATAAAAAAAATCAATAATTTAATAAATTTAAACGGTTCCCAGAATGATTATTTTAAACAAAAATGTTCGTAAGAATTATAAGTAAGTTTAATATTGGATTTTGAGAATATTAGAAGGCAATATAGTAGAACAGGCGTGACAAACGTATTATGCACTTTTTTTAATTAGTTAAAATATTCTGAAATATTTTTTATCAAATTACAAACGTGATCCATGCCACCATCAGGTGCCAATAAAAATTTAACATGTTCGGCATGTCATATCTTCCAATACGATCAGATAATCGACACTATTATGCTTATAAAAAAATATTATATTAGTTTTATTAATATATTGCAATATTAGTATTATATAGAAATATATATATATATATATATATATATATATATATATATATATATATATATATTAGTATTAGTAAAAAATTGAAATTCGTTATTATTATTGTGGTTAGTTGAAATATTTCACAAACGTGAAGAAAAGACCTCGAGTTGGCGACATTTTGTATCAGTAGACGTGACCATAACATTACAAAGTACTATTGGATACAAACACACACACACACACACACACACACACACACACACATATATATATATATATATATATATATATATATATATATATATGCGAAATATTAACATTTTTATATTTTCACTTTGATATTAAAGAAAATAAAGTTTTATCTCTTCAGAATTGTATGTGGAATATTATTGTTTGAATATTATAAAAAAATAAATTTCAAAATATGTACAAAGTATTATTTTATTGGTGAACAGAAACATGTTTTGAACACAAATGTTAATTCTAAAAAGGATAATATTGGAAATTGATATTATAAAAACAATTCCTTTTATATATATTTATATGTTTGTGTATAATTAAATGTAATATTAACCTAAATATGAAATAAAAATTAAGGAATTTTAATCTAAATTATAAAATATTCTTAAAATAGTTTTTCAAATTTATAAAATATATTGTAAATTATTATTATTAAATTTAACAATGTCACAATTATTATCATTTAATAACCATAAAAAAAATTGTCAAATTAAATTTTTGAAATTTTACGATGGAAATTAGTAACACATACGTGTAATAATAATGAAAAATCAAATTTGAAGTGTCATTGCCTTCTAAAAATCTATAAGGTGATCAATGAACTTTAATCAAAATTGGATATAAAAGAATTAATATTCAATGAGATGTATCGTTTTAGGCGTTAATTAGAATAAAAGATTTAAACAAAGTTTAAATCGTTGTCCATATATAGTAAAACCTTCTCTATATATATAAACAATTTTGTAGTAGTATAATGAAGGAAATAAAATAAAAATGTTAAATATTTAATGTTACATTGATAACGTATCAGAGAAAATAATATAAAATTCATCCGAAAAAAAATTATGCTTAGAGCATAATACAAAATTAATCGAAGTAAAATATTTATATGAATTAATGTTTTTATGTGTTTTATAGTTATGGATACTAATTAACGATTGCCACTGTTAATTTATGTATGTTAAGTAAATATATATTTAATTAAGTGAAAATTTAAATAGAAAAGTATTTAAATCGTAATTATGAAATAACTACTTATACTTGTATTTTTTTTTTGCAAAAAAATACGCAATAAATTATTTTATCGTAATTTTATGAATAGTAATCGTGAATGTTAAAAGATTATATATATTTCAATGTGACAAACCGAAACCGTCTAACGTAAACCCGATCGAAGTACAGAGGCCGAATTTGTCAAAATTAACGTTATGTCGGAGGTCCGTTTCCTTTTCGTATAATATAACAGTGTCAAACTGTCCACCATCTTCAAAAAAGATTATTGCATAAAAAGGAAGCGGACCGTTATTGCGACATTACCCACGGCTGGAACCGACCTTTACCACGAATAACTAACCAATTTCCGTTTAATATTAACAATTACAATGTAAAATTTCTTTCACGAGTGAAATAAGTACAATTACAAATAGCGCGATTATTTTAATTGGCATAGATCTGATTCAATTTCGAGTTCAGAAGATAAAAATTAATTTCTCAAAAATTTTAATAAAATCCAAAGATACTTCATTTTACAGCGATATATTATTACTCGTAGTTAAATACATTGTAACATATGTAAAATATGTATGGTGAATATATAAATATTCATTTGTACTAAGAATTATACAAATTAATCGTGTATTTTTTGGATAAAAATGTAATGCTTTTGATTAAATAGCATATCAATCTTTTCTTTTTTTATGTACGTGGTGTGTGTGAATTATACATCTAATATGGTTACCATTTAATTATTTCGAAAACTTTCTTATGAATCCTATAAAGGAAAAACTTTTATATATAAATATCTCTCTTTCTTCCTCACATACACACGCGCATATATATATATATATATATATATATATATATATATATATATATATATATATATATATATTGTTATATCAAACGTAGCGATATTAATGTAAATAAGCCACTCCGAGTTATTGATAATGTAACCAAATATTTATTAATATTTATCGATGACCTATCTAAAATAGATATTAATAATAAAAGTAATATTGTATTCGTTTGTGGAAATATTGAGCGCACGCAAATAATCTGTATCGCTTCTGAAAGTGTAAAATATGGATGACAAAAGAAAACAACAATAATAGTAATAAACGGTATGGATATAAAACAAGTTTGTCCGGAGCCAATATATCCGTTTAGATAAGCGTAACGCTTTTATCGATAGGAGTTATAAAAAAAAAATATATGGATTTTGTAAAACTTGCAATACGCGCGGCAAGTACGAATCCGCTAATTAACAGTTATGCTAATAAACTGGTTTACCGAATTCGTCATATGGTAAGTGCGTTAAAAAAATATCGTTCCAAATAAAGAGAAATTATTCGCGAACGTACGAAAGTTTTTCATAAAGTCGTTATTTCAATCTTCATTAGAACGCTTAAAATATAAATTTGTAGGGATAAACGAGCACAATAAATAGGATGGCGCGATTCGAAACGCGATCGTTTATAGGTTATCGAGCGTCGGACGACAAAGGACGCGGAATAGAATAGAATAGAGTAGAGAAGAGTAAAGTAGAGGAGAGGAGAGGAGCAGAATGGAACAGAGGGTAGAGGAAGAGGAGCGAATGCAACTCACCAAACGACTCCGAAGGCTCCGTATCCGATGGGCCTGTCGGGCTGAAGGGCGGCGGCGCTCGGAGGCGCGGCAGCCGGTGGATGCGACTGGTGCTGCTGCTGCTGCTGCTGCTGCTGCTGCTGATGATGGTGATGATGGTGGTGTTGCTGCTGGTGCTGCGGATGCGGCTGCTGATGCTGCGGCTGCTGCGAGTGGTGAGTCGGCGGGGGCGGGGCCGGGGGCTGGTGCGGTTGCGGCTGCTGCGAAGGCTGCGTCGTCTGATGGTGATCCGGCGGCGGATAATAGGCCGGAGCGGGCGCAGTCGCCGCGGCGGCGGCTCCGCCCCCCACGACGACGCCGCCCTGCACCAGCGACATGGACACCGACATGGAGACGCGCGAGTGGCGCGCCGGACCGCCCACGCTCGCCATCGACGCGACACGACACGACGGTCAACTCGCCATTGCGCCGCCGCGACACGACAAAAACGCAACACGCGACACGCGACGCAACACTCGCAACTTTCAACGCGCGAACGCCGCGACCGACTGAGCCAGCGCCGAACGCGACACCCAACGATCCGACGCTTACCCCCACTCCGCTCGCACGACGAACACCGCTGCGCACGGATATCGAGTCGCATGCGTCGATTCAATTATTTATACCTCTACTGACTATTGTCGCCGTTTTCAATTTATTTCGATCTATTTCGATAATATTCAATATAAAAATAATTATAATAGCGATGATTACACTTTATCTTTATTTTTTATAAGATAAAAAAAACTATCATAATATATTCAGTTTAAATCCGAAAAATCGCGACAATATTCTATATATATATATATATATATATATATATATATATATATATATATATATATATATATATATATCAATGTGTATGATATAATTTAATAATTTCATTCATTCTTTTTTCAAATTTATTGACACTGACAGTTTGATACGTTTTTAATATTAGCATCGACGCAGTGATCTTTCGAGTTAGCGCCCTCAGCGGCAGAAAATAGCGTCCGTTGCTATAGAAACCGACGCGAGATGTTCGCCGCCCGCCGCTCCATCTATCGGCGGACCCCGCAACGAACAAAAGAAACTATAACTTTCCGAACTAACAAAGAAATTCTCCGAACTCGATTTTGGACAGTGCCGGCTAAAAAATCCGAACGCTGACTAATAAAGCACAAAGGAATCTACAGAAAGCGTCATCACGAGAATATAAAGAAATTTTCTATACTTCCTATGTCAATAATTTACCGATTAAATTAGTCAAAAATTAAATACGTTTAAACATAAAAGAAAGTTAAATTAATTAATATATTTTTTTTACACTAAAAAATTATAAATGTGGTACACATTAAAAAATAATAATAGAAATAAATACTTTATTATCACAGAAATTTCATATGTAGTTGGTTTACAACAAATTCTATAATATAATGTATATAAAATAATAATGATATAATAGAGAGAATAAGACTTAATAAATAACAAATAAGCGAAAAAGTTAATTGACATTAACCATATATTTCATAATATTCAGCTTTAAACATCTTTGGCGATGACGAAAATATGGTTCAATCAATGAACAAAAAAAAGTAGTTCGATAATACATTCAATATATAGTTTACATAAACATTGGTTATTCATAAACATCAAAATGACACTAAATATTACATCAAAAGTAATTTATTCTCAAGCAGCGTATGCCCATTTTCAAATATTCACCGAGTATAATAAATTATAAACTACGTGTAATATATGCGAATATGCAACATTATAGAAGAGAAAAATAATATTTAAACGTTCAAAAACTACTTAATTTCAATTGCCAACTATGAATTTCGTCTCTCAACTATCTTTAGGTACCTGTAAAAAACAGAGTCTTAATTTAGGTATAAAAAATCTATAATCGCTATCAAATCTAATTTATAATATATGTACTATTTTTTTTTGGAAAAATAATTAATAGTTACTACTTTGCTCTGAATTTGACCATCACATATCTGAATAAAGTAAAAAAGAAATTTGATACAAAATAAAATACTATAAAAACATGGATAAGTAGCATACCTTCAACAATAGTAGGTATAATTAATACGAATCGAAAAAGACAAATGACTGAAAATTCTGACTTCCAAATTTCAACTCAATTAATACTAAGATATTAATAATATTTATAAATTTAATATATATATATATATATATATATATATATATATATATATATATATATATATATATAATAGTAAAAATTTCAAAATAAAAAATCCACAGTATAAAGATATTATCGTCAATTTTGTACATTTGTTGCACTGACCAATACAAAATAAAACATTTTCAATTAATAGTCAATAAACATTTAAAGAAAAATAATATTTATAATATCAGCATTGAAAAAGTAACAATAAAAAATATATATATAACAATTGCAAATAATCAAGTGTTGTGAATTAACATAATAAATGTTTTATTACATATTTCACTGGTAAAAATTGTTAAAAAATAATAACGATACAAAATGTATATAATGTTACCACAATATATAGTAAATATATTGATATCCATTATGAAGAAATTAAGACAGTTCAAATCCTGTATTACTGTTGACAGCGTAACGTAATTTATCACGCAAAGTACTGCGTTTCTGATAATTGGGTAATTTTAATAGGTTGAAGCAAGTAGACGATGTTGGTAATCTATTTAGCGGATCTTTTTTCCTAATTGTGAAAAAGCCGCGAATTACACTTCCTAAAATATTATACATATATTACATTATTACTTTATTTTTATTAATGTATTCAATGTTAATTTATTAGAATACAATCTATCAAAATATGATATGCGTAAATCATACCGATCGTATCTCCTGTATCTTCATCATCACCAACTTCAACGCAACGTATAGAAAATGGTGGTTCAAGATGTGCAAATCCAAGAAGTGGAGGTTTTGAACACGAAGTCACAAACTAAAACGAAAATATTTTTTTGCTTTAACAACGTGATAAATTAAAAAAGTTAAATATTTACATAATAAAAGAATATATATATATGAAACTCAAAGGAATGTTACTAAAAAATAAAATAGCTTTAAACCTTGAGAAACATGGATCGCTCTTCTTCACTGAAATCTTTATGTAATATATCCCATAACCATGCAACGACTCTATGTGAATCGTGGAATCCTCCATAATATTGAGTATGACGACGCAGATCTCGCAAATCAAGTGGCGCAGTATCTCCACTTATAAGTCTTTGTACCTGACAATTAAGGTAAATTAAGTACACAAAAATATTATAATGAATAACGTTTATTTTTAATGACTTACTTCAGGGGTAGAGAATAGTGATAACCATTCTGGATTAATAATTGATCGAAATCCCTTGATAAAAGCATTTGTTTGTTCTTTAATTTGTGTGTGCATCCTAAAGTGAGCCATTAAATGTATATAATTGATCCTAAAAATGATTATTAAAAATGGAAAATATTAATCAAGCATATAATGACATAACAAGATATTTTAGAAAATTAAATGTTCACTTATTCTCATTGGTAACGGGAATAGCTTTTCCTCCTGGCACAAGTTCATGAGTTACGATATTTCCCAGTCTATCTTCATCAACAGTAAATGTCAATTCTAATGCAGATACATCTCCCTATTTTTTTTTTAATTAAAGTTATTAATTATAATGTTTTTTAAATTTTGCAAAAACATATTCACATACACTTGATCAATTTAAATAAATACGCAAATATTAAAATTAAAAATTACCTGATGGTGCTTAATGAATGTTAAACTTTTGTAAAGATCTTTATCCAGAGATGGTAATTCATCTATCCAACTGTAAAGTGCTTGTTGCGTTTGTCCCAATACTTGACTTAGAAAAAAAGAAGCAAATGGAACATCGACCACAATTCCCTATAAATAAAACAAAAGTAAAAATATGTGTCAACGCATATAAATGAAGGAAAAAAAGAAAAATACTTCATAAACAGCTTTTCCCAGCATGCGTCCAACAAATTCGAATAATTGTAAATGTGAATCGTGTAATGCAGCAGTTGGTGATGGGTATAATCGAGATTCAGATGTTGCACGAAATAAATCCAAAGTTGGATCAAATACAAGTTTAATTGTTTCTTCCAAGAATTCTACAAAATCAATAAACACGTAAAATAAATATTACAAAAAAATAAATTATAAAATTTTCTAAAAAAAATACCTTTAAAAACACCATCTTGATCAATACCGGCTTCATCTAGACCTTGTTCGTTAATGAATCGAACACGTATAACTCCTTTTAATGAATGAGGAGGTAACGCGGCTAGTTGACGATAACCATCTTCAACTACTCTGCGACGATGAACAGTTATTAACGTGGGTCTCGGAGAAGCACAAGCTTGTTCTGTTAAACCTAATACTGCTTTTTCATTAGCAACATTACGTCGAAACAATTGAACGCGTTCAGTATGTGGTATAATATGTGGCATCTTCTGAATTAATAGCTATAATAATAAGCACAAATATAAATATTTTTAATGGTTAAATTTATCCAAATCAAAAGATTATATAAAACTATAAAATATATATACATACATGAGGACCCTTTTTTCCCCTGTCGAGATCAGCAGTAAAAACGCTAAATCTAATATCACGAGCTAACCAATGACCATTTGGAGTGTAAGAACGACGACAATCTCTTCGATAAAGAACTTGTAAGAGAGAGTGTAATGAACTAAATAATCCATTTCCATTAACAGTTTTTGCATCTAAAATTTCAAATTCAAATTAAACTTAAAAGATTAAACTTTTAAATATTTGAAAAGAGGCTAACCAAATAAATTGGACAAAACGCCTTTATACAGAAATATGTTTAAAAAGTTTGACATTGTAACGAAATCAGATAATTTGAAGGGATGCTGCTGTTCATACATTTCCATGTCGTCTAATATTCTACAAGAACAAAAAAGTGATAAATAAATGCTATTATTTAATGGAAAATTGTATTAAAAGATTCAACTAACGTGACATAATGAGTCATACAATCTGCAAATAATATTAAAATTTGAAACTCTGGGGCTGTAGTTTTTGTATTTATAGCTAAGAGATCTAAAAATGATTTCAATCCACAATTTGGTCCCAATGAACATATAAACATCCATAAATAATAAAGAATCATATCTTGATTGCACAGTCCTAATAAAAAAATGTTAATTTTAAAATTTCAAAAATAATAAAAAAAATTAAAAGAAAAATATATGCAACCTGTTAAAATATCTAATTTTAATTGTGTCAAAGTTGACAAGGCAGTTTGATACATCGAGCATATTAGTGCTATATTTGTACATTCTGGAGATCCAAGTTTTCTAAAATTCTTTGCAGCATTTGCTCTAAAATTAACAATAGTAATGATAATAATAATAGTGATAATAATAATGACGAAAAACTATATCAACAATAATTACTTATTGCTTCTAGCTTCTAAAGCTCGTCGAATAAAATTGGCGGTTCCACTAGAAGAGGAAGTACTAGATAGTGGTGGTGCAGGAGAAGAATCTAACATCTTAATAAGAGGATTAGCCAATAATCTACGTAATAAAGGGCCACTCCATAATTTCGCCAATTGTTTTCTAGCTTGTGCAGCTCCAATACCATCTCCTTGACTAATCCATCCCAAAACAGGATGCCAGCTACTTAAATTACTTTGTTTATTAATTACTAATTGTTGACATGACTCCAAAAAACGTGTTACAACGACCTTTAAACATAAGTTGCGTTTAAAATTTAATTTCACTAAATCATTTATATTAGAATATAATAGTAAAATATTTACCACAAAAGATGGAAAATAAATGTCACATTCAGACCTCTCATCAATGCTTGCTAATTGAACTAAATTAGCAAGTAAACACAGGGCCTGATTGCCTTCAAGTGTATTAAAAACCATACGTAAATTTTGATCGGCGCTTAAAAACTCGATACATTTA
This sequence comes from Leptonema lineaticorne, assembly GCA_024500535.1. Lineage (NCBI taxonomy): Eukaryota > Metazoa > Arthropoda > Insecta > Trichoptera > Hydropsychidae > Leptonema > Leptonema lineaticorne. Next base: position 453,859 of record JANIJI010000003.1, read on the forward strand.
TCAAAAATCATGTGAGATTTAAATGCAGTTAAACACTGAAACATATAAAATACTATAGTACATTCAATTCTGTATAGTTAATCATATTATTAATATTCAAAATTATTTACCTCTGGTGTAATTTGTTCCATATGGTGAACTAAACCTGGTACTGATAGTATTTGAAGTATATACATAGTAAGTAGTTTTTCAGAGAATTGCGATGAAATTAAAGGACGTAATGAAAGAGTAACAATTGCAGTAAGAGATACATTTTTTAAAGCCACTCTTTCTCGACAAAGTCCTCGTAGAAGAAGTGACTTAAAATGAAAACAAATAGTAAATAATAAATAAAAATGAAAATATGTATTACTGATTAAAACCATTAAATTAATTTATTTTTTTATAAATCTGTTTTTGTGCATTATACCATAAGTATAAGTAATGTGAAATAATAAAAAAATAAATTTAATACCTTTAAAACGGGGTAATATCCCTTATGAAACAACGCACCCATTATATTTGCACATAATTGAATCATTCCAATCCTCAATTTTTCCAAATTTTTCAATTTGGTAATTGCCCATGTATTTGTTGCTGTAAACGCTACTAATGTATGTAAATGTAATAAAATAATTTGCATATCTGCAGGAGACTCGGGTTTAAGTATTTCCAAATATTGACAACATTTATGAAGTAATTCTTTTATATGTGAGATCCAAGCAATACTATAATATAAAAATACGATAATATTAAATTTTTAAGTAAAAATATTAATAACACAGTAATATAAAAAAAAAAACCTGTGGTCCTTCATTAGAAATACACCTACATAGGATAATTTAACAGATTCCGATTGCAAACTTGCTACTATATATCTACAAAGTCTTTCAAAACGAATTTTGTCTTTTTCGAAATTAAATATCAAGAATAATCTTTGTGCCGTATGATAAACATCTAACGCTGGAAGTAAATCCGCTGTCAAGTTCGCAATTTCTTCATCCGTGTCCAACGTTGAAGGAAATTGTAAATCAAATTTTTCACTAAAATAATCATAAAATTAAAATTAATTATATTTGAAATTTGAGGATTTTTTAAAGATTTTATTAAAAAACATCAAAAATTTTTATAACAAAATATAAACGCAAACAAAATTTAGAGTATATAGAACAGAAGCAAAATAAATATGTATCATATTAAATATTCTATTAAATTAACAATTTCAAAAATTACACCAAATATTAATTGAAGAGAAAAACATAGTTTAAAAACAAGTAATTATATAGAATAATATATATATATATATATATATATATATATATATATATATATACAGAAGTGTGCATCGTAAAAATAATTAGACATTATTAAATAACACAGTTGTTAGAGAACGGATTGTGTAATTGCACAAATCACATGAAACGATATTTCTATAATAAATACGAAATGCACGGAAGCGAATTACTGTAGTGACGCAATTGCAAAGATTTCAGTGGCAAAAGCTATACCGAAGAGTAGCGGCTAGTCTCCGCCTCTGAAGCCATCCTCTAACAAGGGTTTGAATACGAATGGCCGCTATCTGTTGGGTTTTAGACCCCTTAAAACCCTCGATTTCGACACCCATTCTAGTGTCGACGGCACCTCCCCTTGTTGTGCCCGATGACAGTTCAGACGTCAGTGTTGCCATATGAAAACATTCTTTATAATGTTGCTAGCATAATTTAATAAATTCGTCGTAATTGACTCTTTGAGATTTGTTATACAATAATTTATTTTTTATTCAATAACAAACAATTTGAATTTTTATTGAGTCATTTAATATTCTTTTCAATTATATTCTTTTCGTAACAAAAAAAATAAGTTTCAACTTTATTTTATAAAATGATTTTAATGAAAGCAACAAAATAATAAAATTTATTTAGAATACATCTATAAAAAAAATATTGTTATATGTAGAACGTATGTTTAAATATTATATACTTTAGTAACATTATAAATAAATTATTTCTAAAAGTTTTGATACTGTATAGATGGTTTCTTTTATGAAATGTTTCAAATAAAAATATATGTTTCTATTATAAAAAATAAGATATTCATTAAAAGTAAAAACTTGGGAATTTGGTCCAGTCATTTGAGATAATATTATTTTATAAGATTTCTCAAAAATTTCATAATTTCTAATTGTCCATGAGGTTTAAAATAGTCAAGGGCAAAGTTTGGCTCGCGGGCAAATTGAGATCTTTCGGGTTAATCTCACTAGTTTGTCTCACGACTTGGCTTTAAATATTTTATTTGCCTATAAAAATATTTATAAAACTTTTTTAATTTTATTAGACCTTCTCCTTACAAAGTTTGCATATATCTAATTTAAAACTATAATTTGAAAATAGTTAGAAATGGGATATTTTTTCATTTTACTTGTTTTTGAATATATTTTATTTTTTATAAAAAAATAAAATCATTCCTGACATTTTTAGTAAAAAAGATTTTCTCACTTATCGCGGGCGTTATGTTCCAGGACTACGTTCGCAAAATAGGAACGCTATATTTATTCTAATATATATATTATTTTATATCTATATAAACTTACTTAAACTTTTCCATACCCTTAATAACATTATTCTGCATATGCACTGTAATTGTTTCTTTTAAAATAATTCTTCTTAATTATTCATTCATACACTAAAAATGTTTCAAACTCTTAAATATAGATATGTAATTTTAAGAATTTGATGTAGCTATTGACCATAAAACCCATAAAATAGCAAAAATACCACGATAAATATTTTGGAGTTTTTTTTTAAAGTAGCGATAAATAAACCACGAAATAGTGTGGAAATACTATACAATATTTCTTACTAATATTGAATATTTAAATTTTATTATATTTTCTAAATACAAAATTTTATATTATATAATTTGTATTTAAAAATAAATGATCATATAATTATATTTATGATGGAAATTTCAACAAACATATAATATTTAAAATATAATCGAATGATATTTACCATGCTACTGTTTTAAATTATTAAAATTGTTCGCGGAGATAACAAAATAATGTTATGTATTTTTGTTTTTAGATAACACTTTAATTAAACAACAATGAAAAAAAAGGAATTACTTTAAAACATATTCAGACTATTTGCAAATACGAGATACTTCTATTACGCAAGAAAAATACATATTTTTAAAAACCGTATATTTATTTTATTATTTAAATAACACACACAGGAACATTAATAATTTTAACCTACGTTTTAAAAGTAAATTTAATGTAATAAAAATAATAACAATGAAAATATAAGGAAGACTTTATAAAAGTTTTAAAATATGTACAACTATGTAAAATCGTTTTCATATACATATATATATATATATATATATATATAAATTTATATTTTATAAGTAATAATTATAAGATTTTGGTATATATTTTTGATAATTTTTGTTTTAACAATTTCTTTGTAAAATGGCACGTATTGTAAATGAGCTACCTTTTGGTTTGTTGTCGTTTTCGCAATTTTTTTGTTTAACCGGTATGTGCCAAGTTGGCGCCGGTGACCAATAGAATTGTTGACGTTGCTGATGATGGAGCCAAGTGGATCTTTGCAAAAAGTCATGGTAAGCCATGTGATTTGTTAAATCCGGTATAAAATATGGCATATATTCGACACTATGAGGAAAATTTGAATGATGTTTTATAATTTGCATCGGTGACGGACTCGGAGATGGGCTATCACTGACAAAAATTTCAGGAGATGGTGATGATGCTGATGATTCATTACTGGAAGGTGGATCACGTATTGAAGAACAATCTATTGATTTTGTATGTAAAGATTTTTCTTCGGATGAAGATTGAGACGATGAAGCCAATCGTTTTAGTTTTGTCCGTTTTCTTTCGCGTTCTCTGAATCCTTTGGCGTACGGATTTTTATCAATTTTCAATTGTGCTACATCGTGATTCTGTAAAGGAGAAATAATATAAAATTAAAATTAATTTTATAAAGAACCATTTTTTTTCCCTAAGAATGTGATTAAAATTTTCCATTGACGTGGGCGGTGCTTATATTTGATTAGTGTTAAATGTAAAATATAAAACTCGTTTTGTTTTCTCCATTATAAATGTTTATTTTACTTGTAATGCTATATGTTTATCGGAACAATAGCGTAGTAGTATAATATCATTTTTTTATATAAGAGTATATAATACGATTTGTTTTATTGTGTATAGAAAATCACGTTGTAATAGTTTTATTCTAAATTTGAAACAGTTATTTCATGATATTACAATTTCAGCACCAGTTGATATTAAATCTAGAAACGCGGACGAAATCATATTTAAAATTGAAATGTCGATTATCAAAATATCACGAAAATATTTATATTACTTTTTACCATGGTTTTAAAAACACTGCCTTCGTTAATATTAGATTGGTCGTCATCTTTTAGATATTATTTTTATCGGATTATATAATATTTATTTTGTGTAAAGAAATTTCACGACAAAATTCATATTATCGTAAAATTATTTTTATATCAAAGTATTATCAAATTGCTAAAAATGGAAATTGCATTTAATAAAAAGTTTCTATATAAAATACATCAAATATTATTTATGAAACGACAAAATAAAGGCATTGAATCAATAATATCATTATTTCATTTTAAAACAGTTATCGTAAAAAATGATATTAACTTGAAATCAATTGTTAAATAAATATTTATTTATGATCGCAATTAATATTTATAAATAAATATTTATTAATGATTGTAATTTTTAAAATTTCACAGAAAATATTATTTTTTTACATTATGATTAGAAGTCAAAATCAAATCAAATAAATCGACTTCTAAAATATATTTTTAAGGATATCAGAAAATATTTTTGAAGATATTAAATAAAATAATACTTTAGTATTATAATAATAATAGATTTTTTTTCATAAAATAACTATAACGTTATTTATTCAATGATTATATAAATACCTTTGGAGTAACGAATATTCATGCAGAAGGTGACAAAAAAATACCGTACTATTCTTTTTGTGAAAATATAGACAAGTTTAATTGTAAGTCACGACGTTCATCCATGAGCTACTAAACCATTAAATGAAATATTTATAAAAAAAAATAAAAATAAAAACGTATATTTCGTCTTAATTAAATGTGCGCATAAATAACACAATTGCATCATTGAAAGGGTTATGATAGAAAGCGTCAGTTTCTTTTCTTTTTTTTTTAATTTTATTATTATTCATCGTTATCCTTACGGTTGATCTATTCGCGCAAACATCACTTAAAACCATAAAAGGATATTTCCGTCATAAAAACCGAGACTGGATCAAGTTTCGTGTCGCGACGCCATTTAGCGCCGCATACAAACAGACATACAGACAGACAGACAAAACGAAAAGACAGACAAGCCTACAAGGGACGGACAGGCGGGACCTGGATAATTATCGCTAGCCGGCATTTTTAACTGTTAAAAGGCTTTCATTTTTGTAAACAGCAAGTGCGACTAGGGACAAGACGCCAGTTAAAACCCCTGTTGAGCATGAAAAATGGCAGAAATTCAACGGTTTCTTATTCTATCTATTCACGTTTTTTTTTTTTTTAGTCTATCTTACAACTATTTGACACATTAAGATAATAGAATTAAAGTATTGTGTAGTAAAAAAAAATATATATAATTTGATTTAATAAAAAATATTTATACCTGATAAGCAGTGACGGCAATGAATTCAGTCTCGGGAAATGAAAAGCACCTTTCAGCCGGTTTACTTCCTAGACGACGTATCATCAGAACAGGTATATATTTATGCATAGACTTAAGAACTACCTGCAATAAAAGTATTAAAATTAGCATTATCCGAATGCCGCACAATGTAATCATTGTTCCAAAGAGGAGACGCCATCCAGATATGTGACCGTCTCACTTTTTTGTCAAACTATAAAAGATTATCTATATCGAAAGATAAAATCGACATTTGTAAAATGTGCGTTTGATGGCGACATAAATGAAGAGAAAAAAAAATGTGTAAATAGTCATGAATGAAATCGTACGATTGCATTCAGGTATTTCATTTATAGTTTTAATTATAATGAATAAATAGTCTGAGATGCTAATTAAAAATTTAGGCATATGGTAATGTTTCTCAAAATATAATAGTTATATAATGACGTTTTAATTATTATTTTATTCTATATCAATAGGTGATTGTAAATTTATTTATAATAATTTAGTTAGAATAAATTATGTATAATATTTAAATATATATTTTTTTAAATAATAATAGTAAAGATGCCGATATTTGATATTTGAGTTTATTTTAAGATTGTAAAGGAAATGTAAATGTTGAATAGCATAGAATGCGGTGAATGAATATGCAGAATTATTGAAGTGCAAAGATGTTAAAGGGCGCCAGGTTTCAGGGGGCGCCGACGCCGACAAGCATCGATGGCGACAACGGCATTAGTCTTGGCGCCCCCCTGGAAAAAAATCCTAGAAATTGCCTGTTAACAATTATCTAATAGATATGAAGTATGAAGAAAGTGCGCAAGGAAAGGTGCCACTTGCGTCATTTGAAATATTTTCGGCTATTAATCAGTAATTTGTTAGTTTAAAAAAAAATTAGGGAGTTTAATGAATGTTTCGTTAGATAAGTTAATTGCTACTGTTTTTTTTTAAATAAAATTAGCTAATAAAAATATATATTTGAATTTAAATCTGATTGTTTTTTTTTTGTTATTTTATACTTTATACACATATAAAAATATAAATAGATAAAAATATTAGAGATATAAAAAATAATAATAGGCATCATTCGAATATTCAAAAATTCTACTCCATATGAAGAAAATACGGATAAAAGTAGTACAATTTCTATATGTTGAATTTTTGTATATAAATTTTGATTTCCATTTAAATCTCTAGTATATGAAAAATTATATCTTATATAAAAAATTTAAAATAAAAAAGAATACATTACTCAAAAATATAAAAATCTACAATATGATTGTAAAAAATAATAATTAAATTCTAAAAATAATGTTACTTACATTTCCAGTCATGTCGTACTGATTATTGGTGAGCTTTAGATTGTTAAATTTGAAAGGCTGAGACCACAATGAAGCCGTAGCCGGGCTCATTGGATGCGGAATTGAAATAACGGACGACAATGATGATGCAGAATGACCTGGAGACGTCGGTTGCCATTGACCGCCAGCTCTGCTCCATCTTCCATCACAAGTCGGTCTTAATTCAATAGAAATTTCATAATATATACCTTCTTCCAAGCCGTGAAAGCACAAATTTAAAACAGGAAACATGCACCTGAAACGATAGAAATAAAAAAAAGAACGATTTTTTATTGTTTTCTTTGCAATTTCACACTTTTTTTTAAGAGCATTCGGAATTCATGGTGGAAACAGATTGCGGGCAGACGATGACCAGCTAAGCAAATAATAAAAAGGGAAGCATTCTTTGAGTAGCACCTGTCCGAGATGGATGCCCAAACGGACAGAGAGTGAGATCAATAAAACAATTAGACACCTCTTGAAATTTTTATACTTTTGTTATGTTTGAATATTTTATTGACGAAGCAGATACTGACATCCGGGACGATGTTGTGTGCCAACCAGACCTGCTAATCGTTAGCAGGTCGCCATTCGCATTAGTCACTAATACAAATGGCGACCGACAAAAATGTTCACTTTTAAAAACACTATTGTGCAGTAGACATATGAATTTTTGAATGTCGGAAGTGAATGTATTAAAAATGTCATTAAATATTCTAAACACTGTCTAATATTTCCATGTCGATCCTATTTGCAATTATTACAGAATGTATTCTAGCATTCATTAGATAACTTTATTTTTATTGGACATCGAATTTTTATATAAAAAACCATTTATTTTTTTTAATAAATTAAATTAATCAAACTTGTAATAAGTAATACTATTTTTTTTTTTTTGAGAATATCATATATAATTTTTGTGTTGCAAAAGGCTTGAAGTAAGTAAATCTCATGCACGTGTGCTAATTTTTTTAACAAGAATTAGTAAACCGTTATTCTGAAAATATTTTTGTGTATTGTTTGTCGGGTTCTGGTTAACACGTGTTTCTTGTAAATAATTTTTACAATGAACATCCTCACAAATTTTAGGTATATATTATAAATATAAACTTTAAGGGCAAGCTTTGAACTGGACACGAAGTTTTTGTTCACAGCGATGTATGTTTTGGGATGAATATTATTACTATTCGTTTTAAAAAAATATCGTATTAAACGATCAAGTCTCGAAATTTAAAAATGTAAATTCCTTTAATAATTCTAGATATAAAATACAAATACGTATTAAAAAGATATTTAGATATGATAATTATATTATTTTACCATTTTACCATATATATAAAATTCAATTTGTTTTAGCTTATTCATTTTTAGTTACTTACGATAACGTTAAAAATCTAAAATACTTTTTTAAAAAAACATGATAAATAAAAATATACCTAACTTTATCTAATACAAAAATATTTATTTTACACCATCGTTTCCCAACATAGAACCTATATTTCATAATGTATATTAAAAATAATTAAAATATTGATTACATATAATTCTAAAATTATCTAATCATTTTCGTTTATTATAGTCAAATTTAATAATTAAAAAAAATATTTAATGGAAATGTTATTTTAAACAAAGTTGAGAAGCATGGTTTTATGGTATACTTAAGTTTTATCTCAACCTTGTACCTAATGTATTTCTAATGAAAAAAAATATCGAAAATAAAATTGATAATTTTACTACTACATTACGCAGATCTGTTTAGTAAACAAAAGTCATTGATATGAAAGTATGTACTGGTATTTACGTTTATCAAAGTAGAAAAAAAATGTTTATCGACTGCAATCTTCGACGACGCCAATTGTTAAATGGTCATCGGTTTTATCAAAAAAGGGCGAAGGCAGGCGTGAAAATCTCGCAACATTTGTCTGCCATTCGTGTGTCGAAGAAAAAAAAATAGAAGCCTTTTGGAACGTCGATAAGAACAAAAAAAAAAAGCAAAAGAAAAACGTGACGGGCACGCTAAAACGATTAACCGGAGCCTAAACAAAAGGGTATAAGTGCTCGAAGTCGCGACATACCCCTTTCTGAAAGAAAAACACGACTTTTATAGTAAGAGTCAAATCGGCGGGAAGAGATGAAGAAAAAAAAATGTGGCGACACCATGTTTCTCGCGTTTCTGGAATAATAAGATGGAGGTTGAAACGTTTAGAACAAACAAACAATGGGCGAGGGCCTCGCATTACTTAAAAAAATATGGCAGCGCCATATTTTAGTTATTTTTTAGGTCAGCATTTGTCGGCCGTAAAGTGGTAATACAAACAACGAGGCGTCTCCGGCCAGGAGAGCTGGTCTGCAAACATGCGTAGACGCCTTCCAATCGCAGCATCCCAATTATACTTGTTTTCATAAAAGCGATTGTATAACTTTGTATCATATATAAGACCTCAGAAAAAAAAACATTTTTTTATAAGAAGTATCTATGATGAAATTTGTCATTGAATTTAGACTTTTTTTTTTTGTTAATTACAATATATACTCAAACTTCGTTTTATGTGGGTAATTTATATGTAATGCGGTTTAAGTTTTAGATTTATTACTTTAATTTTCACACGAGTTTTGAAGTATTTTACACATTTTTCTAGTTCACCAAATTGACAGAGGAGACTTTGATATATTCAATATTGACTTAAAATAATACCATTTCTGATGATGATATTATAGAATTAACTCTTAGTACTGAAGAGAAACAATAATAATGCTTTATGCAATTTTCTTAGTATTTTATTTTATAAAATTCAGAGTTATGCGATTTAATAACATAGAGCGCATCTCTTATTTTTATTGATAAGTCAAAAAATTTTCTAATGAAACGTATATAGCGCGCGAAATGAGGTTTTTAGTGTGTAAAATATTTAATATAAAGACTATATTTTATAAATATAATTTTAAATACAATATTTTAAAGAAAACGTTATGAAATTTTAATTTAATAAACTTTTATAAATAGATATTGAATTGAATAAATTTTGGAAAAACACAAAATTTGTTATTATATATAATAAAATGCCATTATGAATAAAAATTTAATGTCCCATATCAACGAGGAAGTTAAATAATGACTGTCGCAAAAAGCACGCGTTTAATGCGCTACCGGTTGATGAATTGAAAAAAAAAGGTAAGAGAAGATTTGCCTTAAGAGAAAAAAAAATGAAAACATAGAGAAACTAATTACAAGGGATCCTTCTATTCGGTGATAATCTGTTGTGGTAGATTACGTTGACAGAATGGGTTTTAGTAGCAGAGTCAAGAGTGTTTGTTTTAAGTTATTGTAGGCGCCAGAGCCTTTACATGCAACCACTCGAAAATACGGCGACAAACAATAACCAGCCACGTAAAATATATATATATATATATATATATATATATATATATATATATATATGATAAATGGTTGTTTTGACGACATTTAAGGATAATTTTATTTTTTAACATTAGTCTGTTTTTTTTATAAGGATCGTTGTTTACAAAATGAAAATTATGCGTGTGTCAACGTAATATAGAAATAAACTAATCTAATAACTGGCGCCTTCAAGGAATATTATCTATTTTTTAATCAGATGCGAATCATTTTGCGATAAGCATAGAAAAGAAATATCGATGTAATTAATGTAAAAAAATAATTAATTTAGAATTTAATGGAAATTTAAAAAAAATAATACAAGTCATCAAGTATCGCTTTGTTTTCCTATCGATGTGTGATAAATATATTTATGAATATTAATAAAAGTAAATTAATGCGTTTATCTATATAAAAGGATTAATTCTATTTTTTAAGAATTCCAATACGATTTTTAAGTAATATTCTATTATTGGATATTTATTAAAATTAAAATATTAAACTTATACTATAGTATTTATTTTAAAGTATTTCATTTATGAATATATGTTTCTGAAGATTGAAACATTTCATGATCATCTAACGTTTTTATCAATTTTAGTTAATATAAATAAAATGTTTTATTTTTATTTAATGTTACTATTATTATAATATAAATAAATAGTTTTTAATTCCTTAATTTAAATTTGACGTTTTCGTAACAAAGGAATAATTATAATCTTACAAGTTTTCGAAATTATAGACGTAAAATAAAATATATTTTTATATTATGTATAAAATGTAATAATTTTGAACACGATATTTTTCCAACAATTTTCAAAATTTAACGTAGAAGTCACTTGGTTACTTTTTTGAAAAATATATTTTTGAATTTATATAGTCAAATATGTTTTTAGTGTAAAAAGTTATAGAAATCGATTACACTTTCTTTTTAAAAGAAATTTCCAGATTTATGATTATTATATTAAGAATTTATTATAGTTATTTTATTACATATGATTATTATATTAAGAATTTATTAGTTATAGTTATTTTTTAACTACTGATATTTCTTGAATATTTTCTATCCACTCTGATAATATATATTATTAAAAATTTATATTTTTTCAATTATATAATTATAAGCAAACTGTTCATTGATTTTAATTAATATTATATTATATATACATGCAAGTATTATATAAAAAATTAGATATAATTTACCTTCCGCTTTTTGTGATGATCATTTCTGTACCCAATTTGTGAAATTCTTGCCATAAATCTGAATTTACTAATTCGGCTTCACAATCGAACGACGGCAGACAAATAGAATCTGTAAATAAATATAATTAAATATAGCGATGATGAATATCGATCGGATCTTATAAACTTTGCTAAGTTTTTATTAAATCTTACAAAATTTATTCACAGACGACGAACGATTACCATGAAAAATTTGCATATTAGTTAATACGATGAAAAATAATCATGTTATGCGATATGTCGCATTGATTTCAGAATGAAATTACTTCATGTAATGAGAGGCGTACATAATGGATGTTAGGTTAAATTTATACGAGAAAAAGAAAGATAAGAAATGTGTGGCGATCGTAAAAAAATATTTTTTGATAATTTGTATCTCATTAGAGTAACCGAAATTAAATTATTAAATAAAACTTACATTATGTAGTATAAATTATATGAAAAAAAATATATAATAAAATTAGTTAATATAGTATACACTTGATAGGAATTGTATCAATTTTAATATTAAATTTAAAAAAAAATGTTGAAAAAATGAGTGATATTATCGATAATATTTAAAATGTTAAAAATTGACATTTTAATAGTTTTTTTTTCTAAATAATATATTAATTATGTTCATAATTGATATAATATATACATAAAATAAACAAATGAAATATATTACTATTATTTGTTTATAAAATTTTCTAATATTTTTTTAAAAATAAAAAAAAATATATATTCAGCGTAAATATAAATATTATCAACACACAAATTTAAATATAAAAAAATAATAATCACCTGTTTTCAAATAAGGTTCCGTTCGTAAATTATTATAAAATCCTCCGTTAGATCGACAATCACTTATATATTTATAAAAGTCCATTATTTTTCCTTTTTTTTTTCTTAATTCATGTGCGTAGAAATAATTTTACTGTTTTACTATTTGAACTGTCATTCAAATACAACCATTTCACCAAAGTTGCCCCTCGCAACTGCCAAGGGATGAACAAACAAACCTTAGGTTGTGAAGGCGTGCGCGCTTACAAACCCCGCCCACACTGAATCACTATTGGTGGATTTAGACGAGGCTCCGCCCCTTTGCATCATAATCTCGCTGATAAGACATCGAAAGTGTAAAAAGAAAAACGAAATAAATCTCGCACTATTCTTTTATATTAAGTAGTTTTTCTATAAAATAAGTCGTGCATACATATCATTTTAAATAATTATAAAACATACATACATATATATATATATATATATATATATATATAAATAATATTTTTATTATTATTTATAATTTAAATAAATATATATATATATATATATATATATATATATATATATATATATATATATAAATAATATTTTTATTATTATTTATAATTTAAATAAATATATATATATATATATATATATATATATATATACCTTTTATACGTAAAAACAGAGCCGAATCTAAAATTTGCACAATTCGTTTATAAATTTATGATGAATGTATCTCATTTTTTTTTAATTTTAAACGGAATTGCACAATGCTTTGTTTTTACGTATCAAATTAAATATGATTAAACATATATTTAATTTGTTAATAAAAACTTGAATCATATTTGACATTAAAAGAATAATATGGTAGTTAATCATAAAAAAATAAATTATATTATATTTGAATAGTCTAACTATGAAAAACGGTATTCGTTATTGCTATTAAAAAAAGCTCTTTAATAGCAATCCTTATTATTATTTAATATATATTTAAAATTTTATAACGAGTTAATAATATTAATCTAACCACTTTTAAACTATTAGATAAAAAGGACATTTCGTTTAGAAAAGATAAGTTTTATCTTTTCTTGAGTTAATTCAGATATTTATTCGTGTATATAAAATAAAAAAAATACTATAAATATGAAACAAAAAAGATTTTTATACGTAAAAATCTTTTTTGAAAAAAGATTTCTATACGTAATTTTAACAAAAAAAATGACATTGGAAATCAATCAGTTTATATTAAAAAAAATGAAACATTGCTAATACGTAAACTGGTTGTCAAAACTTAAGAATATAACTATGTAACTGGTTTTGCAATTGTACGATTTCGAATTATTTATTTTATTTATATAACATTAAGTGGAGAAACAAACACATGACATACGGTACTGATTAGAGCTTTTGAAGTAAAGAAACAGTAATTTTAGTTTATTACATATGAGAACATACTGATCTTTTGTCTCAAATATTCAGGTGAATTAATTCATTACTAAAAAAATAAAATATAATTTAATCAAAATGTAAATAAAAATTCCAGATAGTTTATCGATAATGCATATCTAAATCGATAGCTATCTTAAATTTTGTTTCACGAAAAGTAAAGGTCTAAGATTCTTGGAATTAAAAAAAAACCATTAAACTTTTTAAAACAATTCTCATGTCCTTTTGTATCAGTTCACTGTTCGACACTGTTGTAGTAAGTCGTGGTGTGTTGTCTTTATTCATGATTACTGAATATTGAAAGTATTTTCTAATAAAATACGTTTTTGTTGAAGAAGTGATGAGAATAATGAAATTATATATTTTTTAATTGATAAACAAACTTAGTAGTAAAATGATGGTGAGAAGATTTTGATGTTTTGTGATGCAAGCTGAAGATAATCGATTATCAATGATAATCATTATTTCTGCAGAGCATTAAAATTAAATCGATTAATCATTTTTTAATTAATTATCAAAAAAGATGATTAAAGTTACTCTTAGATTCCTGTTTTTTTTAAGAGTAAAGAGAATAATCTTTATATATCTTATAAGAAAGATCAGTCTCATTTTAATATTTACTTCGATAATTATTATAATGGGAGCGGAAATTAAATTTTAAGTTTATCAAACTGAATGCATTCAACTAAATAAGGAGATTAAAAAAATATATGAAGAAAGATATTAGAACTCCAATACAAAATTAGAAGACACAATAAGAAATAATAAAAGCTATAAAATCGTTTATTCTTGGTAGAAACCAACTTTTAAAAATCAAAAATAATACCAGCTCAATAATTATCAGAAATTAAAATAAAGTTGACGAGATTATAGTTTATTATAAATCCTTGTATTCTGGTCCTAATCTAATTTCAACAACTTTTTTATCCTCACCTCTAATAGATGTGCCCCAATCCTGCTATCATACGCAATCGGGTATAGTTGCAGGATTAGACCATATTTATATAGATTTAATTAAGGCAAGAGGTAATCCATTATTCGAACTATTAACAAATGCATATAATAAATGTCTCATTGACCAGAGTGTATCTTATGAATGGTACAAATCACTATTTCTCTTAATCCAAAAAGGAAATAAAGACGTTAAAAGTTACAGGTCAATTAGTATACTCCTAACAAATAGAAACAATGAAAAAATGTTTGACTCTATAGCTCATGTTAAATCAATCAATGCATTAATAAATCAGGATATAAAATCTAAGTATATTATTACTATTAAAAATATTTATAAACATATAACAATTTAATATTAACATAAGTTTTGGATAGGGAGATATCATCTTAACAAAATTATTTAATACCATATTAGAATAGGTTTTTTTTTAAAATAAAGTAAAATAATAGAAGAATTAATATAGATGGAAAATACTTCAACAACTTGAGGTTTGCAGGTAACATAGTATTGATAGCTTAAAATTTAAATTCATTAGAAATTAAGATGAGAGTAAAACAAAAATAATTCAATAATTATTTTATAGAAATAATATTTAAATATGAATTAAAATATTTTTTTAAATTTATATTTAATATAAATTAAAATTAATTAATTTAAATATATTTGGTATATTCAATATTTTAAATATTTTAAAAGGGTAATTTGAATGAATTTAAAATATAAATACGAGCAATAATTCTGGCCGTAAAGTATTGTATTATTGCCAACTGACGCGGGAACCGCTTCGGAGTGACGGTTGGCGGTTGACGGTTGAAGTTTGTGTTTATCCGACGTCAAGTATGCCGGAGAGTCCTCGTCGACGGAGTATCCTGAACAGAGCTGCGGCTTTTCGACCTCCTCAACAAGTAAGCTATATAATCCATTTTCCTTTTTTTCTTCTCCGCTGTCATTATATTCCGTAATCGTGTTCGCAATAACAATTGACATTTTTTCCAATAATTATTTATTTAAATTTAAATATTTCTTTTTTTCCTCAAAAATTGAACAAAATACGACGTATTTTGGTTTTTTTTTTTGTTTAATAATAAAGTATTTTGCGTTTATTTTTACTAGTATAAGTATTATTTTTTATTTGAATATGTTAGAATTGTATAAAAAAATGAAAAATTTTGTTTTTATTTCTTATATTATATTGAAGAATTATAAATTGAAAAATATTATTGTAGGATGACAACGATGATGATGCTGAAAGAGCCGAATTGTTGGCAGCCGATCGTTCAAAGGCCACATCTCAATTTAGTACACCAAGCAGTATCGGATCTAGAAGAAGTGTTGTATCTATTGATGTTACAAGTTCACCACAAAAAGAGCATTTTCAAGGATGTTTAAAACTGTATGCCGAAAATGTAATAAACAATTTTTATAGAAATAAAATTAATACGATTTGTTTCGAAAAAAAAATAAACGCTATGGTTTATTTATCGGTTTAATTCATATTATTAATTGTCGTCATAATTTTTGATACACTTAGAAAATCAACAAAGATAATGCTTGGAATCTTCAACTTATCGACTTTATGTCTGCAATGTTACGGAAACATGATGCCCGTATGGAAAATTTGCAAATGGCAACAACAACGCTCGATGCATCTACGAGAATTTATTCATATAGAGTTGATGCAATTCATCATGACGTACTTAAAATGGCAGGAGGTCTCTCTAAAGCTGTACAGGTATATCTCTCATATTATATAATAATTTAATATAATGTATTGAATTTCTTTAAAACATTTTACGTGTAGGAAAAGAGAGGTAAACGATTGGAAGAAGGAAATGATAATGAAAATGGAGATGTGGAAGATGATAATGGTCAAAAAAAGAAGGAAAAAAGAAAGAAATCTGCGAAAAGTTCCCTCTCGACAAATGTTGAAAGCCAATTAAACGCTGAAGCAAGTTATTTTTAATTTTATTTTTATATAATAGAAGTAGTTTTTGTATAAATGATTTTTTTTTCAATTATAGATCGAAATTAATGAGTGTATAGATCCATTTTTTGCACAGTTGGCGGCTACAACTGGTGATATGACATCTTCTAACAGAGCATTCAATGCAACTCTACCAATAAGTGATAATGATTTGGGAATTGTTTTAAGGTAAGTTTTGATTAAATTGCTAATGAATAAATACATTTTTATTGACTAATTATTTTATGTTAGGTCTGATGTTTTATATTTGGATATTGACAATAAGAATGGTGAAATGCTGGATACTGAAGATATGGAAATGTCAGAAAAGGCAAATACTTTCTTCGACAATATTAAAATTGACGATCAAATATGTGAAACGTTTCGTGGATTTAGCATCACCGGTTGGGATCCAGAAGAGGAAGAACAGAATGTGTTAGTTTGTAAAAAATAATAACATAACAATTTGTATCAGTGATGTATTTTTAAAGTTATTTCAAAAGTTGTTTAAATAATTATATTTCGCAGTAGACAATTGAACATCAATAAATGGGTGGATAATTTAAATTTATCACAACAAGCTATGGTATTTGATATGAATGCTGATGTTGAACCTTTACCTCCAGACACTATGATAAATAACTTTGCGTTTGGTAAAATATCTTAGTTATTTATTATAATATTAACTCGTAAGAAATTCAGTTCAATTGTTTTTATTTCTATGTTATTTATAAAGGTGATGATTTTCAAGATGTAGTTGATAGCGACGAAGAAGAAATGGGAGTAACAAATAGAGCGATTCAACAAGGTTTTTATTTTATTAGAACTTTTATTATATATATATATATATATATATATATACATATATATATATATATATATATACATATATATATATATATATATACATATATATATACATATATATATATATATATATATATATATATATATATATATACGTATGTATGTGTGTGTATAGTTTGATTTATAATGTATGTGATATTTTTATCGTAGATCGTGCAAGGGTAATAACACATTTGGTAGATATGAGGCCATCAACACAAGCTGACGGTTTTCTTGAATATTCTTATAGTAATGCTGTTATAGGAGCGTGGGCTGGTCCGGCTCATTGGAAACTTAAAAACAATATTAACAAAAGTATATAACTTTATACAATTTTGTGATTAATACATGAATTATTTTAAAAGAAATTTAATTTGACAATTTTTTTTTTAGTGTCACGAAATTCTGAAAAAGGACAAACTATAACAACAGTGTTAGTTAAAAAAGCCCCATCACGAAAGAAAAAACAACTCGATTATTTAAATGAAGGAATGTCATTTAATAGAAAAGCTAAAGAGTGTCCAGATTATTTATCTATTGTACCAGCGAAAATTATGGTTAATCGCAAGACTTTGTATCAAGGAGTATCCTGGAATAAGAAGAATTTTATGACTCCTGTTGATCGAGGGTTTAATATAATCCATTTTAAGAAATTTTATAATAGGCAGAGAGTGATGCTTTCTTTGGCATCAGATAAACAAGAAGCCAAAAAGAATGAACTGCCCGATATAAAAGAATATGATTATAATAATGACAATGACACATCATATTGTCCTAATAGTCAACCTGATAACGTAATTTTATAACACATTTAGTTTTACCTTTTTTATCTTTAGTTTTATTATTTACTCATATAAATTAATACACTAGGATGGTGGGGAAGCCTGGTTTGGTGATGATGGCGATGGAGATGGAAGCAATGTTCACAATCAGATAGGTGCAACAGATGAAAATGGGATAGAGATGGTGGAACCACCACCAAAGGTATGGGTGTAATATTATATATATATATATATATATATATATATATATATATATATATATATATATTCAATGTATTTTAATATGTATAGGTTGCGAAAATATTTATACCATATGCATTGAGAGCTAAAAAGGTAGATATGAAACAATTAAAACAAGTTACATGGAAGTTCTTAACTGGTGCATATGACTCTGAATCAGGCGCTGAAGTACCTAATGTTGCTATTGATGGAAATGTGAAGGAAACAAATTTTAACACTTTAATGACGAAATTACCAACAAAACTTTCTACTAATATGAAGGAATCATTGAGTAAATCTCTTTCTTTGTTGTCAGTGCTACATTTAGCAAACGAAAAAGGATTATCTCTCAAAAATAATTCAAATTACACAGATTTTACTATTAGTGGTCTAACGAATTAGATTTTTTTTATAAAATATGTATAAAATTTTAAAATAAACTAAAAATATATTTATAATATATTATGTGAATCATATAATTTTTGAATTGAGCATAATTAGTGTTTATAACAAATATGATTAATATTCTTCATAAGTACAAATAAACTTATATATTTTTAATGTTATAAATAAAATAATTTATGTACAGATTGTAATAAAAAGATTTTTATTTGTTTACATATTATCTATGCCAAATATTTCATAATACGTAAAATCGATATAAAGAACCTTGATACAAGATCGCTTCAAACACACAAAGCAATTATATGTGCTATGAACTCTTGGAGTATCTTTTCCAGAATTTTTTAACATCATCATGACCTTGTTTAGTGACTACCATTGTTCTCGTTCTTTCACTATCCCATATTAGAACACCGAGTTGTTGTGCGTGTTCTTTTAAGACTACGAAGTCTGCCTAAAATTTTCAATTCAAAAATGAATTATTATATTGCAAATAAGTTAATTTGTAAAGTTGTAGTAATTATTACTTGAGACAAAAATTGATTGTAAACAACTCCTTCCGTGTAAGTAAAACGATTTCTTTCATTTTCCCAAAGTTTAATTTGATCTACCACTGTTGGAGGTACAGGCGAAGGTGTTTGAGCATAATTTTCTGATGCCAACATCTATAATTAATAAAGAAGGTACATACTATATATACTAAAAAAAGAGCTTAATTATATTTAAATAAATATTTTTAAAAGATGACCTGTGAGTGTGAATGTTGCTCTAAGTAATTAATAATTTGCTCAGCTGTAATCCCTCCTCGTAATGCTTGTCTTACGGATTCTCTTGTCAGTACGCCGACGACTAAATTTGGAAATCTAATAATTTGAAATCGATACTGTTTTCAATATGCATGTTAAAACATCACGCATTAAGTTTACTATATTATTATAATAATACCTATATAAAAGTTCAGTAAATAAACCCAGCAATGCAACTTGAAGTTTGCTATCTGTATATGCATAAACCCTGTAATTTGTTTCTACAATTATGTAACCAGCTTGAGTAGATGGTGCAGTCATTATTTGAGCTGGAAGTGATCCTCGTGTGCATGCTATATTCAAAGCTAATCTAGTTGGATAGAAACGTCCAGCTTTCCGCTAAAATAATGAATATTACGTTCCAATTATTTTATAAATTAAATCTAGAATTTTATTTTATAACATACCTTTCTTTGGTATACTAGGCCAAATTCACGTAAATGTTGTAAAAATACTAACATATTGCCATTCATGCCATCAGTACTATAGTCCTAAAGTAAAATATTTATAAATTAAATATAAAGTTGATAAAATTATAGTTTACAAGAAATTCCATAATTACTTTTCCAAGTGTGCTAAAACTTAATTGAAAAAGGAATGCAAGGCATTGAGCAGAATCAAGTCCTCTTTGGTTGGCAGTTTGAAGATAATGTAATAGAAATAACCATACTTGTTTACCAGTTCCTAATAAAAGAAATTGAAAACCAGCTCTAGTAATTACCGGTGTGCCGTCAGTATCTCTGGAATAAAAATGTTACAAGTTTTCTATTGTAATACATTTATCAACAAGAGGAAAAGACAAATACATACCTTGCCATGAGACCCGCTAGTAATAAAATTCTAACTGCATCAGCACTAATGCCTTCTGTTTGTTGACTGCCTGCCATATAGTAAAGAACACATTCCCATCTTTCTAAAGCATAAGCATCAAGAAAAGTTATATCTCGAGTATGAGCACTTTTTTCTACATTACTTGACATACTCCAAGGTCTTCCACTAAAATGAAAAACACATTTTCAAAGTGTTACGCTTACTATATTTAAATTAATGTGTAAAAATACACACCCTCCAAGTAAGGCAACTTTGAGATTCTTTTTGAATGCTTGAGAAAGTGTCCATCCTGGAAGGCCACCAGGAATTGGAGCTTCTTGCCAAACAGAAAGTTTACTTAATGATGTGCATACTTCGTTATGTTCCCTGGTTTTACAGAATAAGTTTTGATCATAACAAAATTAATTTTATAATTTCAATAAAAGTTATGCATTAAAAATATACTTAGAATATGTTTGTGATGCCCAAGACGCTACTACAGCTTGAGGTACTGGTTGTTCTACAAATAATAACCTAATAACATAATGTCTCGCCAATTCTGGAAGATCTCTATAAGGCAAGAGGTTAGATTATGTTATATATAAAACAAAAGCGTTCAACAAAATATTTATAAATTATATCGTACGAAACGATGTAAAATTAAGAAGCTTACCTGTATACAGCTAAACATATAGTTGGATACCCAAATAATTGTTCCAACACTTGTGGACTTCTGGATTTCAGATAATCGTGTAAATCATCAAATTGTAAATTGTTTGATTGATTTGCGTTTGCCGATTTTGAAGATTTGGATATTTCACTCATATTGGGAATGCAGTTTTAGAACAGCAGATACAAATATTTACTCACGAATAACCAATCATGTCAACTCGCTGTCAAACACCGGCTACATCGATATATTGCCAGTGTAAAAAAATGATACAACACCAAATAACAAAATATAAATATAGAAATAAATTTTAAAAATAAAAGACTTTTAATTTATAAAATTCATATTTTAAAAATTATATATATATATATATATATAAATGTGTTAATTTTTTTTTGTTTTATATGGTGTTTACAAAAAAGGACATAATGAAATATTATTAAAAAATTATTTTATTTCTTTGAATAGTAATACACTATAATATAAAGCGATTGCTGTATTATAAAATGACGAAGTATGTCATTACTGAAAAAAAGTATGAAAAAGGTCGTTAAAAACTTTAAAGACTCTAAAAAAGAGGATAATACTTTTTTTAAGTAGAACGACACTTACAGAAGAAGACCGGTTGACTATCTTATTGTTTTATGACATATTTATAGAAATTTGAGTAAATTATAAACGGTTGAAGATATCCTAAATATTCGTTTAGTTTATTAATAGAAGTTTCCTGTTTAAATTAATGCAAAATTTGCACGTTTTCCATTTAATGCCCACGCATAGTTGGCTGGAATTGAATAAATGAAACTGAAATTTGCGCATGCGTATCAGTTGACATTTATATTTGACTTTCGTGGTTTCTCTGCGGTTGTTTTGTTTTGTATCGTTTCTATCTCATTATTATCTAATATTCAAGTAATTATTGCTTTATAAATATATTTAATTAAACGTATTTTTTTCTTTCTTAAAAATATTGTGAAGTATAACCAAATTTCATATGTATATATATTTTTATATAATATTGGTTTTTTATGTGATCTAAAAAATACGTTTGCTTTCCATTATCTTTGTAAGAAAAATAATTTCTAATAATTTTAGGCGATTTAATAAAACATGTTTGTCGCTTTTGGAAATCCGTTGACGGATATTACAGTAGAAATAGATAATAACGATATACTGAAAAAATACGGTTTAAAAGATGATTATCAAGCGGAATTGCCGTTGAGAGAATTTGAAAATTTACTGAGCGAATTGAACGTATGGTAAGTTTTATTTAATTTTTATTTTTATAATTAAAGCATAACATTTAACAAGCGGACGTCAAAACGAAATCGATAGATGTAAAATTTAAAAGAAGTATTATTTATTTTATCTAAAATTTTGATCGCAATCGTAATTCTATTTTTACATTTATCGTTTTAATTTTTTTTGTCCGCTTACATAAATATCTATTTTAAGGCGTACTCGTATTTGAAGTCGTTTTATTGCGATTGTTGTGTTAGATAAATTTTAATCGCATTATATCATTTTTTCGACGTCATATGATATTTATTCTTATTTAATTTTTTTAAAACGGTTTTCTATAAATTTGTTTATTTCGTTTTTAAACCGAACGCGTTATATCTTGAAATAAATTATAGTTTTAACTTTTAGTATTTTAGACGCAAAAATAAATATGAAGATATCGAAATAATTTTTTTATGTAGTTTAACAATTTGTTGTATATCGCTCGGGTATACACGATGGTTCGTTTTGGAGGTAAGCGTGCGCGTCGTGTGGGGGGCGCGGTGTCGTGCGGTGGGGGTGTTCGATTGCGCGTTGGGTTCATTCGGTCGGGAGTCCATTTTGGTGTGGGCCGCGGCGGCGGCGCGCGCCATGAACGCGTCGACACCATGCCACCTCTAGCCACACCCGACACGGTGGCGACCGCAACCGTCACGCCGCATCCGCATCCGCATCCGTGCGTCGCGTCCAGATACAGGTGCAGGGGCGCGTTCCTCGCCGCGTTCGCGATAGCGCTGCTCGCGACCGCCGCCAGACCGGTCGGCGCCTGCTCGAGCTCCATCAGCAAGAGGCCCGCGAGGCCGAGGGCGCCTCCCGTGCAGAGCGCGCCCGCGGCGGCTCCGGCCCCCGCGCCCTCGCCCACCGCGTCCCCGCGCAACATCACCTTCCCGACGTACAGGTGTCCGCATCCCTACTCGGAATACTACTGCCTGAACGAGGCGAAATGCTTCACGGTCATAATACAGGACACGCCGCTCTACAACTGCGAGTGCAAGGAGGGCTTCGTCGGACAGCGGTGCGAGTACAAGGACTTGGACGGCTCGTATCTCCTGTCGAAGGGCAGCGTCATGCTGGAGACGGCGTCGATCGCCACCGGCGCCCTCGTCGCCCTGGTGCTCGCGGCGCTCGTCTGTCTCGGCGCGTGGGTCGTCCTCGCCAGGACCAGGAACAAGCCCGCCTCCGAGACGGAGGCCGGCTCCGCGCGGACGACCTCCCCGCAGCCGCTGCTCGTCCTCAGGAGGTGTAACGCGTAAGAGCCGCCGCACACCGTTTTGACGTTTTGCAGCCGCGGCGGCAGACCCGGGGGCTCGGCCTGCAACTCGGCGCTGCTGGCGGCCGCGACGCTCGGCCCCGGACGCGCCCTCCTCGTCGGCGGAACCTCCGGAGACCTCGTCGCCCAAGCTCTGCGAAGATGCGGAGTCGTTCCCGGGTAACGTCCCGCGCGGAAACGCTCGAAAAGTGCTCCGAAACGCTTCCCGGTGCTCCCCGTGTTCCCCGTGCTCCCCGTGCTCGTTTTCGCGTTTTACGTTTTATCGCGGAAGAGAAAGTGAAAGTGTCGTCGACCGTTTCTTCGTCTCCCGGGCGCCTCCTCCTCGATCCGCGCGAATCGAACTCGACGAGCGCTCGGCGATCTCGCTATTGTTACGCTCCGCGAGTTCGATTCGGCGCTATCGTATTTGTTTGACGTTTTTCGATATGCCGGTGTGCGCGTTTTGTTTTTAGCCCGTCGAAACGAGTCGCTTTCATATTGTATTTGTCAAACGTGCGAACATCGAAAACGACGACTTTCGTACGGTTCCCTTTAAAATCCGATCTCGTATCCGAAACGATCGACTCTCCGCGGTAAAATGTAAAATGTCGCTTTCGATCCGGCGTCCGTCACGAAAAAGGGGTGCAATGTAATATATATATAAAATATGCGCGCATTGAATGTGCTGAAATTATGTAAATTTGTATTGTACATTAGTCTTCTTTCCTTCTTGTGCGTCGAACGATGAACGATCTGTCGTAATTTTTAGTTAACGTCGTTAGATCGAGATCGTTCCGCATAGAATGCGGCCTCCGTCCGCAGGAATCTATCGAACGATCTGAGATTCGATCGGCGTTGAGATATCGCTTTAAGGATGTCGCTTTAAGGGCTCCCTTCGGAACCCGTTTTAATTTAATTCTGATATATGTATATATATGCATACATATATAAACATTTACATGCATATAATATGATATAAGCAGCTATTTGTAAATATATATATATTTAATAGTTGCGTAAGGTATTTATATACGTATATGTTATTATAGATTATTTAATAATGTCGATTATTTATTTTGTCTCCGTTGTCGATTAACTTTAGACGTTTCGATGAACTGGGATGCCGTCCATACGTCGCCATCTGTCGGTGGCGATTGCGATATGTCCCGGTTGCGCTTTCCGACGATAACATTTCCACGTTTTCTTGTAGAAAATCGAAGGGAGAACTATTATTTCTGTTTCTTTTCGTATGAAAAGTTATATAACGCTACATCGAGTCAATTTTTTTAAAGTCGATTCATTTTTGTATTTATATTTGTATTATTTTACGTCTCCCGTTTTCTTCCATCAAGTATTTTTCTCGCGTTTGTTTTCTTATGCTAATATGAAAAACCGTGCGATCTACAATTTACTGTCAAATTTAACGCAACCTGTGAAATGTCAATTCTTATATTAAAGACGAATCGCCGATGATTATTTCCCGATTATTACATGATTGTACTTTAACAATGACAAATTCTGATTTATGTAATATTTTAGTTGAAAATTGTTTATATATATGTATACATTTTTTATTTAATAACTGTATTGTGTATCGCACGGTAGACAGTTTCACCAAAAGTAATTTATTTAGTACACTAGTGTATAGAAAAGTTTTAAATGTTGGACACAATGAACTTAGAGGTTTGCCAGGGTCTTCGATGATGTCCCGAGATCAATCGTAGATATATTTATTGTTTATATATAAAATTTTATTAATTTCACTCACAGATTCATAATTGTAAATTTTTTCAACTTAGTTTATAAGTAATTGTTATGATTAATATATTATATGTACCTAGAGTTTAATAAATCTCACGATCTAGGCACATGTAGACCTCTGACAAATATGAGTTAGTGTTATGTATTGAATTATGAAGATAATATTTGGGTACTGTCTGCCTCCATTGTCACTATTGTTCGATGTAGTTTTTAAGTAAAAGGATGTGAATTTATTATTTATTGTTTATTATAAATTTAAATCGTTATATATGAAATTATTCATTGATTATTTTTTTTATGTTCAATATGTCTATTGTATTATGTGTATTTTTGTAATTTTAATATTGATTTCCTTTTATGATATGAAATCTTATAATTTATTGTTAAATTCATGTCCTTTTATTTAAGAGCGATTTATCTAGTTTTGCAATGTAAACAAGATTAAAGGAGTGATTCTGATTTTTGATAAAAATTGTCAACGATTCCTTTTGAAATGTTTTATTACATACATTAGTATATTGGTGCCACATTTGAGAACTGGCACTAGTTTAGCGTTTGTATTCAAGTGTGGTGCCACTTTTTATAAATAAAACTTAAAACACATAATGTATAAATTCAAACGAAGTAATCGATCAAAAGGACATGATGTTTTAGTATGTATATATATACTTTAACGTATGTATATGTTACATTTAGAGTTTTATAGAAAAGAGAGATTTCTATCTATATTGAGTTTTTTTTTTTTTTTTTTTTGTGGAAAAACGAAGTGTATGGAAGCAGTTTGTGCCTTGCCTGTGAAATCTTTTGTAATGGATTTTGTGAGAGTGTGGACCTTTTTATAATGCCGCACTCCAGCGATGAATGTGTGAAATAAAATTAATTGTTGAATGTATAACACTTTGTTTTGATTGATGTCATTTTTTAACTTGGTTTTTTACACCGAAAACGATATACCGTCGTCGCAAATATTTTGTCTAACAAACGAAATAATATATACATATAAATATATATGAACGGATAAAAAAATCAAAAATAGCAAAAAAATAATAATTATTAATACCCACTCGATGATAAAACGAAGTTAGGATTGCAATCATTGAAATGATATTTAAAGTTCCTATATTAACAAAGAGTATTTTTTTCAGTGATCGTCGACCATTTCGACGATCGTTTTGTTCAATATGCATTTAAAAATACAGCAAAAATTGTTTTTTTTTTGTATTTTTTTGTATTATCGACTTTATGAGAATAATAAAGAGACGTCGAACAGAAACACACTTGAGTTTTTGGTTGGATATGCTTCAACATAGACACATATAAAAGCTTTCCTTATCATGAGCATTCCTATTCCAATATTTAATAAGAGCAAATATGTTTTATTGATAGATTTTAAAAATAGTAAATATTAAAAAAAAACTACTTAAATTTTACGGTTATTTTTAACATACGCAATACTGCATATTTTTGGGCCTTTTAAGACAGTAAGAATGTATTTCAGATTTTTTTTCATCTAACAGATTAATTTTTTTGTTTAATTATGTTTCGCACATGAATAGTTATATATTTTAAGTGATAAACGAAAAGTATTAATAATATTTATAAGTCGTCATATATATTTTTTGTACCTGGATTTCATTTGATGTTTATGATTTAATTTTTTTAATATGTAGACTTAATATAAAACATACATATATGAAATTGGAAAATAATTAATTTAATTTTTATTTAATTTTAATGCTTGTTTATTTTCTGTCTCATTTCTTTATTTAGTCATTTGCTGTTTGTCAATTTTTTTGTGATGAAACGGTGATTCTTCAAATAATACAATTACATACATTTTATTACTTGGTTTTATTTTTAGCCGCTATTTATTATATACCTTTTCATTTTTATATTTAATGTGAGGCTAAAAATTTTCAATTTAGTTTTTAATTATGATCAAATAAGTCAGTGTTTAAAGGGTTAAACGTGAATTTTTAATTTTGGATTTCTTCGTATTTTCAATTTCCATCAATTTTATTCAAAATTATTTTTTTGACAAAATAAGATTTTAAAAATGTAAATAGGTACAATATTAAAAAAAAAATAAAGTAGTGAAATATTTATGTACGATATAATTTAAAGTTCAATATTTTAAATATCCAATACAAATTTCAATATCTTTTTCAGATCTAATATTTACAAATGATTTTGGATTAAATAAGATTATTTTTTATATGAACATTATATCGTTTTAATTAACTATAAAATAAAAAGTAACCACAATGTTAAAAAGATTGGAAAGTGCTGTTAAGTATATGAGGTAAGATTCGTATCGTTGATCGATTTTGGTACATGTTTTTTAACAAACTTTAGCATAAATGAATATATATATATAAAGTTTTTAATAAAAATGTTTATAATAATATATTTTTTTTATATTTCATTTCAATATACGATTTCCGAGAAATTACCTTAAATAACGACGTACCTACCGACTGCACATTTTAGATACTGGAAGACTTATGGAATTGTCTTCTAGTCGAGATTTTGCGATTCGGAAATATTTAGAGAATTCCGATTTTTCGATTCTCAGAAAAAATTCTACTCTTTTTAAAGAAAAAAAAACCGTTACAAATAATTCTAAAAGATTCCTTTATTTTTCCCATTGTGACATATGTGAAGTACTTACAAAGAATTTCAGCACGCTGTATATTTTTAAATATATTTCATTCGCGTTTCGGAGCATCGAGCGTTTTCAGAAAATATTTTTATTTCATTTTTTCATATATATAATATAAACACTATTTCATTTTTTTTTTGGCTACGAATTGTATTCAGAAAGTGAAACTATTTAATATATTCTATAATAATTATTATTTTTTTCTCGCTGTTTTCGGCACAATGTGGCACGATCGATTATGACAACGTCCGGCTAATATAGTAATATATTAGCGAAATTTTGAGAATATCTGGTTTGATGTAAATTAATTCAGATTTTTATAGAAACGCTTTGTGAACGCCGTCCTACATAGTGCCGGTTCACGTAGTAGTAAACCTTAGTATATTTTTTTTCATTTTTATTTTTATCGAAATTTATCGTTTCACATTAACATTTTTTTTCTTCTATTTCAACGTATATCACATTGTACATTAAACGTTGTTTAATCGCTCTCGATTTATATATATATATATATATATATATATATATATATATATATATATATATATAAATATTATTATGTATTATTATCGCCCTGTATGTAGTTTTCTTTGATAGAAATGTTTATAATATAGGCGGGTCGTTTTCGATTATGACGGCTGAGATTTATAATGTATCTGAAAATATTCTAAATTCTCGATTTATCGAGACTAAATAAGTATATCGATTCATATATATTACTATATATACTTAGAAGAATTTGAACTTTTTAATAATTTAGAAAATATAGTGATTTTTATTAGAAATTATTTTTAAGATCAAGTTATTTTTTGAGTATTATGTATATATATATAATTCATTATTCTATCCTATATCTACCATAAATAGCTTTAAATCGATATATAAATATTCTTAAAAATATTTTATATTTATTAATTAAATTATTATTGAGTGATATATTAGATTAGTATACTTTAAGACTTAATTATCAATTGAAAACTATTTTATTCTAGAATGTAATCACTATATATATATATATATATATATATATATATATATATATATATATATATATATATATATCAATAAATCGAGAGTTTACTATATAATTTAGAATTGTTGAATTTTTACGCTTTCTGAATATATTGTTTCATTACTGAGAATTTTAATGGTATTTTAAGTGTGCCGATTAACTTAATAAGATGTTATGATTTAGATTACAAGATTACCCAGAAATGAGTCCAGGACGTTGCGTTTGCTTAGTGCGCGGTGTTCATCGTTGTTTGGTGGCCAACATCGGTGCGGCAGGCCATTTCGACGTCGATTATCTGATTGAAAATACGCAATTACAAGAAATGTTGAATGAGGCGTTCACGGTACACGTCGAAGGGTTTTTCCTATCGAATCGTTTTCCGACGTGCCGCTATTTGGTGGACGAAATTCAAAGAAAACGCGGCAAACCGCTCTCGTACAATCTGGCCGCGCCATACGTCATAAGAGATTTGTGTGTCGAGTCCAAATTTATGGCGGAGAATGCCGATCTGGTTTTCGGAAATGAATCGGAATTTTCCGCACTGGGTGAAATGTATAATTTGAACGGTGGCGAAGAATGCGCCAGAATGCTGCACAAGATATGGTTGGAAGATAAGGGTGAAAATGGAATTGAAAACGTGTCTGGTAAATTTCACGGAATTGGGGAGGGATCTAGAAGAATGGGTAGCTATGGAAAAATTATTGTCGTTACCGATGATTGCAATCCTGTTTTGGTTGTTTGGGGTGAAACAAGTACCAACATGAAAAGATACGATGTTCCCAAGATACTTCCGGATAATATTGTCGATACTACAGGTACTGTTATTTATCGATTAGCAAAATTTTAATCTGAGATTCCCAAACTGATGATGGCCAGGTGTATTTGGGAGTTATTTAATTGCTATTAACTCTTTGCACCCGAGAGGTGCCGTTTGTTTACCACTTAGATTAACTAAAGTTAAAATTTTTAATTGATAAAAAGATTGTGTAGATCAGTATATCTCAATATACTGTTTTTTTAAGAAAATTTCTGAAATAATGGCAAAAACTTTTTTTAGGTTTAAAAAAATATTAGAATATAAAATGTTAGTATATAAAATGTTAGAATATAAAAGTATATATATATATATATATATATATATATATATATATATATATATATATTTTTTGTATAATATTTTTAAATTTGGAGTAAAAAATTCGTCAATAACGCCGCGAAACGTCTCGAGTGCAAATAGTTAAAAATTAAAAAAATAATAATAATTTCCATGGGGCGTTGAGTAATATATTTTTTTCTGAAAAAGAGGCCAAACAAGTTTGGGAACCACTGATATAAATAATCAATCATATTCAAAATATTAAGAATACTCGTGGCCTGCTCGTATTTGCATGTAAAACAAGCGAGCGAATTTAACAGAAATATATTAGAATTCTAATGATTTTCACGTTTATTAATTATTTAAGATGCATCTACATCGTTCATTTTACACATTATAAATTTATGCAGACGAATTTATACGATCGAATATAAGCACGATGACATTACCTTTTTGTTTTTAATGTTAATGTTTTGTTTTCACAGTCTTTTATTATAATTACCCGTGGCGTGAGCGTGCTGCATTCGAAAGCACCTTTTTTAAACCATTGTCATAGTAGAAGAAGACGATGTTTTTATTTATTTATTTATTTTAATTTCATGTTCTTTAGTTTCTCGATCAATTTCATTGTTATGACACGAGCGATGATCTGGGGGAGGGGCGGGCGGGCGGGCGGGGGGTTGATTTTTCCCATTTTATTCATTTCGATTTTTATTTCATTTTATTTATATATATATATATATATATATATATATATATATTTTTTTTTTTCTATGCTCATCGACGACCACACGTACGCTATGGGAAGATGGATGCTGTATGTACCGCGTCTTCCCCAGGGTACGAAGTACGTGTACTCCTTTTTCGTTTGACACAATGAAATACGATTTAGAAACCGGTTATGATCCTTGCGTGCGCGTAGGATACTACTTGTTTTATTTATTCACTTCTTTTTATTTTTATTTTTTTATTTTTCATTTTAACTTCATTTACAGAACATTCCGGATAATGGGATCGCATCGAAAATATGATCGCATTAACCGTATTGTATGCGATGATAATAACTGAATAATCGAGAATAAAAAGGCGTACTTTTCGTATATATATATATATATATATATATATATATATATATATATATATATATATATATATATATATATATATATATATATATATATATATATATATATATATTATAGAATCGGTGGCGCTATGTTTGTCGTGTGAGAATTTAGATTTCCCTATATGGATTTTTATTGTTAATTTATTTATTTTTACGAGATAAATTTGCCAAGTTTTAAAGTCGATTTTTTTTATTGTAGAATTTAACGCGTCATATTATTTTTATATTGTATAATGTGGAAGAGGTTTTTTTTTTTGATAAAAAAAAGCAAATTTAATGATGCTATCAATAAAAACTCTCGCTGCACGCTAAACATGCATAATATATTTCAAGTTACCAAAGACGTCTAAAATGGACATGAACAATTATATTTTTTTTTAAATAATAAGGTAAAATAAATATTTTTAGTATAAAAATATATTTTTTGCTGAAAAAAAAATCGAACTTTTTTATTTGAGTTGGCATAATTCTCTTGCGAAGAAAACAACACTAAATATTTTATTCATTAAAATTTTAAATATTGTATTTTTAATTCTTTATATATATATAGAAATATTTAAATCTTGAATTTATAACAATATTAATTACAAAAATATTCATTCTATTATTACGATAATAAAATAGATATTCAGATTAACTTGTTTGTCTTCATTCGCGTTGAGCAGGCATCGATTGTTTGAATTCGCCGTTATTTTACATATAATATTTTTTTAAATATATCTTAATTTAAAACATATTTAAATTCTTCAATAAAGAAACAACCTTTTAAAAATATAAATTATTAACTTCACAATACAAAAGAAAGTTTTTAACGTCGAAAAAAAAATTGTAAACAGCACCGCTAATTGAAAATCTACTTAATTAATCCATTAATCAAACATTGGCATTCAATAATGGCCACAAAACTAGTGCACAAACGACGATTAGAAGAATCGTATAATTGTTTCTTTCATTGGAAAGTTGTCTTCCGTCTTGTTTGACATTTTTACATTTGATTTCAATATAATCAGCAATCACTGTCGCTATCTAAAAATACGTATAGTTTTCTTTTCTTTTCGAAAGATCATTTCCATTATAGCTCGTCTAATTTCATCGTGAAAAATTCACAATTCTCTTTTCTTTAAATTATATCATATAATCATTCACTGTTAGCTTCCACGCAAAATTTGATTGTCGATTTATATAAATATATATTTATTTTTTTCGAATTGTTATTGTCGTTGTTTTCCATTGGAGCCGTTATTATTTCATCATTCTTGTGTCAATGTTGTGAGTGTATGACATTTTTGCGTAGGTGCTGGTGACGCTTTCATCGCCGGTTTCGTCTGCGCACTGATGAAGAGTTGTCATATTGACATCAGCGTGAAATTTGCTTGTAAGATGGCTTCGATGGTCATTGGATATATCGGAGTTTATCCACCTCCTGGAACTGATATACCTTCAATAGAAAATTGTTAAACATCATATATTATTATTATTATATTATGTTTTAAATATTACTTTTACACACTTTTATATATTACACATTTGTCTTTTTGTCCGGGTGGAATTTTGTAATCAATTTTTCAAGTACTTCTCTATGTTCAATTGAGCTGAAACTTTGTATATTTTGCTCATTATCGATGACAATGCAAGAATCAATTGACAGATTTACAAAATAATTGACCATTTAGTGGCAATTAATTATATAACTTTTATCAAATTTATATGATAATACAATAGTGCGATTGTTAATACAGTAATACAATATAAAAGTGTGTTTTTTAGAAAAAAAATATTTTCTGTAGTTAATTTTATACTTATGTTGTTAATAGTATATATATATATATATATATATATATATATATATATATATATATATTTATTTATAATTTGGTGATAGTAGATTATGTGATATTGTTTGTAAAAAAATATTGTCAAAAGGCACTGATGTTCATAATTGAATTATTGTTAAAAAAAATCACGTATAAAGAAAAAAAATATAGCTACAGATATTTATAAATTTATATATCGATTTATATAAAGATTATTCTAAATTATAATTTTTAATAATTTTAAATTAATGCGTTAATATATCTGCGAGTCGTTGACTTTTTATTGAAAAAAAAAATATGTTCCGATTTCATTAAATCTCTATGAGATTTATGTATTTTTTCAAGTCTTTGCACTAAAATGGCGATACAAGCTGTGTTATAAATTTTAATTGCAAAATTTATTTTTATACTATTCACATATTAAATGAAGTTTGATTTATATCTTTATAAATAATGAATTATTACTGTTGATCGTTTTCTATTATATATTATTCTATTAATGTTGACAATTTTAATAGGTGTGCCTAAAAAAATATTGTAACGTGCCTACAAATTGAATGTAAAAATTGTAATATGCACTTAATATTATAAAAATATATATAGTTAGCAATTTGTTGTGAGCAAAAAAGTATTGTAATAATTTTATAAGTATTATATTATAATAAGCAAAAAAAATAAAGGAGCACATGAAAAATGAATTATTGCGATATGCGTACCAATAATGACGTCATCATTTATGCGTTCGTTATTAATTTTGAAAAGCGATTATCGTGAAAAAAGGTGATTAATTTGTATTTATTTGTCATATTAGCATTTTTTTTTTCACAATTCTTATAGAATATATGAAAAAATAAATATATGTCGTATGTTTAGATTTTTAATATATAAATATTTTAATGTGTTAAAAATGTTGTTGCATAGAATTTTCTGCATTTTTTCTTATAGAAAAAAATAATTAAAAATCTTTAATTATTATGGGTTTGAAAAGTGCATTTTTGTTGTATAAATTTTAAGATTTAATTCAAAATTATTTTATCTAGACTATTTTGTATGGAAATTATTTAAAACTTATTTTCAATTTTTTACAGATTATTTTCAAACTATATAGAAATATAATGCAATGATTTATCAATATTATGATCAAATTTATTTTCTTAATTTCATATTTCAAATCGTATTAATTGTATTTATAATATTTTAATTATTATACGATAATATTCCATGACATGAAATTTCAATATTATATATAAAAAAAATTAAGGGGTTATATTGAAATATTTCTGCATTTATTCATTCAATCGTCGCACTTTCGTCTACGTTCCTCTATAGAAACGGGGCTCGAAGCATGCGAGGGGTCTCTTACAGTAGTCTGATTTTTCTCCATTATTATTATTATTTATTTTTATACTTATATATATATATGTGTGTGCGCTTTTTGTATATTATGGTTGTTGTTGAATGGATTCGAAATGGGGTTTTGAGAGATTATAATAGAACGGCGAACATATGATTATGATCACTGCGATATTTTTGTCCGATTTGTAAATACGAGACGTAAGCACGTTGAAACTTGTAACGTCGGCGTATTTTTGTTGTGAACGGCGAAAATTATTATTTTTTTGTCATTATTTACCATTTTTATAAAGTGAAATTCTATATATAATATGTGTGTATAAAATACTTATTAATGTGTTAATGAATTTTTAATAAATTTTCTTATATCGTTTTTGAAAAGTTTTTTTTTTCAATATATTTTTAATTGATTTGCAGATGCAGCTTCATTTATTATTACATCAATTTTGATAGATATGGTGAAATACATTCTTGTATGCTTAGTCATGTCGTTAATGATGTTATATATGCACAGTGGCGTGCCAAAATTTATAAGTTATAATAAAAGAAAATAATATAAAATAAATCAGAATGACTTAAAATAGTATTAATATATATATATATATATATATATATATATATATATATTTTTTTTTATTATTAAAATATAGCAAATTATAATATTAAAAAAAATAGCGTAATTCATCGCTCTTTGATCTTGGCGCCCCGTGGTGGTCACAGTTTTTTTTTTCATTTGCGTCCTAGTCGCGCCACTGTATATTATCCATATTTATATAAGCAATTTGTGTCTCATTTACATACGCAGCTTTTTCGTCGAATTTCGAACGTCGATTACTATGGTAATTGTAATATATATATATATATATATATATATATATATATATATATATATATATATATATATATATATATATATATATATATATATATAATATTCTTATTCGCGAGTAAAAGTAGATTTGCGAACGTGCAGTTTTATGTATTTTTAAACAAAAAAAAATCTATC
This sequence comes from Leptonema lineaticorne, assembly GCA_024500535.1. NCBI lineage: Eukaryota > Metazoa > Arthropoda > Insecta > Trichoptera > Hydropsychidae > Leptonema > Leptonema lineaticorne. The sequence continues at coordinate 489,563 of JANIJI010000003.1, forward strand.
GAAATCGTCGGCAAATCATCAAATGCGTTTTTCTAGTTTTTAGCGCATTAAATATTCCAAATGGTCGATGTAAAAGCTGTTATTTTCCTATATCCTCATCCTGAACTCCTTACGTGTACAATCATAAAAGTGGCCGCTTGTCAGCATTTTTTTTTTATTCAATCAAATTTTATGTGAATGATGAAATATTTTTATTTCCGTTTATTTTTGATGGTGAACGCTGCAATTTTTTTTTTGATATCTGAAAAACATCTGAAAGGTAAATCCGGAGTAGGTCAGTAACTTTTTCATTACCAAGCAGTGGTTGAAAACAGATGATATTGGAAAGATTTTGTATTAGAAATTTGGAAGTTTTATATTATTTCTCTGAAATTCCTATTGACACTTTCAAGAGTTGATGGATGATTCAATATGTAATAGAAAATTGTCATATATTTAATAATAGCCACGTTATCAAAATTTAAAATAGAAATGATGTTTATGGACCTTCGAACAAGTAGAAACATTTAAGAAGAAAATAAAATAATATTGAAAATTGAATGAAAATATTTTTTTTTCATTTTAATTAAAATTTTAAGATATATATATATATATATATATATATATATATATATATATATATATATATATTTGGTTTATTTTTGTGGGTTTCTTATATTGAAAGGTTTAGTATTTGTGTGAAGTAAAATAATATTTCATTTTATTATTAATCGTCTATATTTCAAAATATACATTTTTTACAAGCTCTGCGTTAAAGCACATTTAGCTCAACGTCTAATATTTTGATGGAAATGAAAAAATAAAAAATACAATAATATATGGAGCTTTTTCGCATTTGGTTATCTTTATGATATATTTCAGGGATGATCAGCTTATTATTTATCGCGATCGATATTTTTTAATATAAAAATAGTAATTGATTGCAAAAAAGAAGTATCAATATATTTTTAAAATAAACGATTGGAAGTCGTTAAAAATTATTCAGTCAGCAGACATTTTTTTTTTTAAATAAGATAATAGTAATTAAATTTTTAGGATGTTAAAAAAATGAGTACAATTGACCAAAAATGGAGTTTTAATAGATCAACTGACCGCGTTCCGTTCATTGATCATACCTGATATATGCAATAATGACAAGCTATTGACATCGATATAATATTTAATACACTTTATTACACATCGTTTTATTTGATATATTAATACTTAGAGCTATTCCATTATTTTTAATGTATAATATAATATATATATATATATATATATATATATATATATATATATATATATATATATATATGCACAATTTTAGCGAATGTTTTTATGAAAAACATATATTTTTTATTTATTATGATCTCGTAGCACTTATTACGTATTTAGTTTTACGCGATTAAATAATTAATATATATATATATATAATATATGTATAGTAGGAATCTTTTCGTTTATACATGTACATACATTATAAATATTTTTAATAATATTACGGTAATTTTGGTATTTATTATTGAGTCGATTAGTATTCGAAACGTTTACAATTGTCGAATACTACAAAAATGGCAAATATGGAATAGCTGAAAGGATTCTCGTTTTTTTTTTTGACAGTACAACATAATAAAAATTTTTCAGTACACAATTCAACACAACAGAAATGTTATATAATAAAATTAACAACAATGGAATCGACAACCGAAAATATGGTCACGATTCTATTTATTATATATATATATATATATATATATATATATATATATATATATATATATATATATATATATAATGGGTGTTCAATATAACGAATGCATTTTAATAAAATATGTCATAATATATTTACTATCGGGTGAAAGGGTTGATGTTCTGTTACGCGAAATCGGGGTCGAATTTTACAATGTAAAATTCGGTTCGATTTCATTGAAATTATTTAAATGTAAATAATAACTATAATTTCATATATATATATATATATATATATATATATATATATATATATATATATATATATATATATATGATATAAAAAATATTTAGAAAGATAAATATATTAAAAATATACATTTAATTGTAAACGTTAAAATAATAAACTTAAATTAATTTGTACTAAAATCTAAATACATATGATCATTTTGGAGAAATGTTGTACGTATTATTGAATTTGAAATAGATCATCTACTAAAGAATAAAGTATATCAAATAAATCCAATATAAAAAGTATTAATATGTATGGGATATATTGAGCTTGTGTACTTTTTTCTTTAGTAGATGTATTGAAATATTAGGTTTTAGTTTTCAATTTTTTCAAATACATGACGATTTTTTTCTGATTTTAAAAAAATATAAAATCTAAAAAAATCTATCGATTCTTTAAAATACATTTTATTATGATATTTAATGATTTTAATCTAGAGATTATGAGTTACATATGATTTTGTATAGTATGGTACGGATCTGACGGCATCGATCGGTAAAAGTAATTAAATAACACGTTATGTAAATAAAATAAATACCAGTCGTTATTGTTATCGTTATATGTATAATTATTTTTAAATACAATTTGTGCTAATTTCTAGAAACGTTCGTATTTGGGTTTATGCTATAAGGCGAGAACGTGCGCAGTCAACGATAAAAGGCATCAGGATAGCACGCAACGATCATCAGCGGTCCTTTGTGGTCGTTGAGGACGAGCCCTTCGTGCTGCTGCTAATGTATCATTAGGGACATAAGCTATCCTAACGCCGGCACATGATTTTCTCGTTGGTAAAGAATATAAATCGTCGCTGCTGGAGCTGCTCGAGCAAGTAGAACATGCATCTTCGTCTCTTCTTCCCATATATTCTCTGTGCCGAACGTCTTCTATTATAGAACCATCGGGATTATCTCCCTCAAATCCTCTGTTATCATCACCTTGGAATCGCACGCTTAAGTTAGTTTTACCACGTTGACTTCTTGATGGTGCTGGAGTATTTTGAAGATCATGCGTAATCGTAGGAGGCCTTGGTAGTTCTGGCATTGATGCTGTCTGTATGGCATTTTCATTCGTATTTTCGTTCCATCCTAAAGCGACTGCTAATGATTCTAGTTGAAGAGGTTCTCTTCTGCGATCTCTAATTCCATGCCAATCTGGTTCTGGTTCTCTATCACCTAATACTCTATCTAAGCTTTTCGTATGATTTTGGCTTTGTATATGATTTTGATTTGGAATTGGAGGTGGGGTGGGAGGTTGTGGGGGAGGTGATGGTGGTGGACTATGTGGAGGTGATTCTGGAGGTTCGCTTGGTGGTATTGAATCGGCTCCCGGTGTTGAACAAGGCGCTTCTTCGTCTACATGTGTATATGCTAATTCTGCTCTTGCCGTACATTGCTCAGGTGGTGGGGTATCGCTACTTAACGGTGAAGAGCAAAGTCCAGGTTTTGGCGATCGTTGTAAAGCTCGTCTTCCCATCTTTGGAGAGCGTACTGGTGTTGGACTTTTTAACGATCTATGTACAGGTGATGATAAAATATTTGGGGTCAGTGACGTCGTTGGAGATGGTGGTGGTCTCGGACGCGGAGGTCTCGGAGGTCTTGCTTGAGGACCCGAACTATCCGAAGGTGTTGGTGGTTCACCCTTAGAGCAAGCGATGGAACAGTAAATAGCTCCTTTCCGAGGCAGAAAAGGTCTTCCGAGCAGTGAAGATCTACACGTATGACAACAAAAGCATCTTTCGGAAGCGTGCCAGTGTTGACCTTCGTGAGACATTTGCCCTTGATCCACGCCGATTGGTTCTCCACAAGAATCGCAATACTCAGCAAACATGGCATCAAAACAATCGAGGCAATATGGTCTTTGATCTCTCATGATGTAACGTTGCCCGCCCAGTTGTCGATCGCATTCGAGACACGCGAAGTGTTTCATGTGCCAAGCTCGTCCTTCTGCTTCAGTGCACTCATCGGCCAGGATTATCTGAAAAAAATATTAAAACACGAATAATGTGAATCAGTTACATGTGCGACTTTCGAAAAAGAAAGAGAGAGAGAGAGAGAGGTAAAGAGACGGTACTGTTATTTAAATTTATGTCCGTTTAATTAAATCTATGATTGATGTCATATTCTTTTTCTACTAATCTGACTACTCGATCGTACTAGGTGCGTTTGTCGAAGTGCCGCCCGTAAATCCGGCAATAGAAGTCGTTCGCCTCTTTCACATTATGGGAAGTATTCTTTATTGGGCACATTGTCATCGGTCGGGGAAGTGCCTAGATGGCGACGGGGTCAGGTTCGAATCCCACGTACGTTTTCAAAAAAAAAAAAAAAAACCTTTTCACTTTCACTGCTGAAGCGGATCGGAGAGCATTGTGTTCTCGTGTGAGAGGCACAGGGATCATTGCTCCACGGTTTAACACGTAACAGTTCGGCAAACGTTCACTGTTTGTTTGTCCAGCAAAAAGAAACTAAGGGAGCACGCGATGGAAAATGCACATTTTTTTTTACTATTCCCTATCAGTTTCTATATCAACCATTAATTCTATGTATCTATTTATTTAAAAATAAATACGAAAATATTTTTTCATTAAATAAGTAACAAAGTATAAAGCAACAATTTTTCAGAATATCTTTAAAATTATGGTTTTAAAATGTGATAAAATAAGCTTAGAATCTATGAGAATAATAATCTAATATTAATAGTTATATTTTGAAATTGTAATATATATGTTATAAAAATGATTTATATAGTTGTTTTTGCGCACTCTCAATATATGTATGTTAGTAGTTAAGAATTGCTCATCATATTGGACAGTATGTCTTGACACACCGGGAAACCGCAATTGTGTCATTACGAGGATCGTCAATTTAATGAAGAACCAGGAAACTGGTCATCACGAAGACGGAAAAATGTCGTAGACTATAATTTTCGTACGAAAAATCCTATATATGTTAGATAAAAAGTTCGTTATTGGTCTTTTGAATTTTGTAAGGTAGGGTACTCTTTTATTACGGAGGTTGAATAATTTTCTATATTATATACATGTTTTTTTTTTCGTGAAAAATCTCATTATTCACTGTTATCTAGGTTTAAGAATAATGCATGTGTGTGTTTTTTCTTAATATATCGTGTGTTACAACGGGACCGCTATTCAAAAGCAATCAAATACAATTAGCAAATTAAAACGCGTACGTCGGCCGCTTACTTTCATTTAGATAGCCGTATTTTTTTCAATTTTACATTTTTAATTAAGTGTTACGATTACGTATTGAAACGAGAGGAATATATATAATATATATATTTAATTAAAAATACTTTTTCTGTACGAATATTAATTGTAATGATGCAGTGAAGATAAGGCGGAGCTCTGCCGTATTTCGTTCGATGCAATTATTATTTTCGCTAGATACTTTATGAGAATTTTATAAGATTATATTAATATAGTACATATATAAAATTAGATAAAAATGTGTACAGATTTAACTTTGAAAAAAAAAACATTAATTTATATTGTAACTACAACAATATAGCAAAAATGAATATGAGAATTAATAATATAAAAAAATTAACTACAGAAATTGATAATAAAGAATGAAAATGTATGAAATATTGAATAAATAAAAATGATATATTTGTATAATATATTAAAATATGTGATCTCTATTATGTTTTTTTCATTTTATTATTACGATTTTTCACGAATTATTTTCCTTTTTTATGTGAATTATGATTTTTTTTAAATCGAATATAAACTTTTCATATCTGTGGGACGCTTTGAAATATTTACGAATGGTATTCTAGTTTGTCCCGAATATGATTATTGTTATTATGTAGTTTTTTTTCTATGCTTTAGTCAGAGATTTTCACATTATACTAACATAATAAATTTTACATGAATATCTTGAATATTATTCATTTTCAGAATAATAATAATAATACACGTGCCGTCGGTCAGAATCAATATTTAACAATAAAGTAGGTTACTATGCATTTTCAAAACATCAATGTCATATGACACGCAAATGATATAAAATTGTATGTTTATGAATTTTTTATATTGTCATTATCGTTTTTTTTTCAATTTTCCTAGGTTTTTACTATTCTAGTATTGCATTGCTAATAATTTCCCGCTTTTTATTGTTACAATTCAAGTAAGCGGTTTCGTTTAAGGTTTTTCCTCTGAAAATTAGTTTTTTTTTTCAATTTTATTATATCGTTGACTGTTTATTTTTAAATCGACATAATAACATTATATAAATTGTATTATGCCTATTTTATTATCAGATCAAAAATGATTTTATTTTATATACAAATTTATATTTTTTATTAACATATAGCGGCGTTGAAAGAATGCCACAAATATTTTAATAATTTTTGTTACGAAAAATGATTTTTATTTGACACTATAAAAATTATTTATAACTCAAGGTTGTTTGCTGTAAATAAATTTATACAAAAAGGATCGAATTTAAATTTCGTATTTTCAATTCTTAATTTACGGTAGCTAAAATTGATACTTATAATATTACTCACATGCTTTTTATTATATTTTTATTTAAAAAAAATACCTCAATTATATTATATCTTATTCGATTAAATATTTTACAAATGAAAAGTTGAATTGAAATACCGAAAGCTCAAGTTTTATCGATAGAACGGTGAATTAGAAAAAAAGTTATTAATAAATATTGAATCGCAGTAATAGATTATAAGATGCGATATCTAAAAATTTCGTATAAAAATTTAAATATCATTCATATAATATATTTTATAGAATTTTAGTAACCTTTCGAACGATATAAATTTTTGCTCGCAGCTTTATCAGATTGCGTTCTCAAATATGCCATATTTATGGAGGCATATTACGGTGGAAATTTATGTTTTTATTTTATTCTATTTTTTTTTTTCGCTATATGCAATCATAATAGAAAACTACGTGTTATGCGGTAAGTAATGCTAGTGCATTAAAATATATGGCCGATGGCTATGTTCGATTATAAAGTATTGCATAAAATAGAATACAATAACATGTGCACAATAATACAATAGTGAAGTGTAAATTCCGCTGCAGTTCCGGAAGGTTTTTTTTTTTTGTATTTCTCTGTATTATTATTTCACGCGATGAAAACGGCAACGATGAACTATATATATATATATATATCAGTTAAGTATTCGTTGACCACAATAAAATAATAATAAAAAATAAATGTCAGATAGTTGCATTTAGGGTCAAGGTGGTCATCGGACTATAGGAAATAAATAATTCACTGATAAACAACTGGGTCATGTCGTGCAAACTCGACTCGGATGACCCATTTTCCTATGATAAAATGTTGTAAATGACGATTTTGTATTTTTGAGGGTTGAAATTTTGTTTTTAATTACCTCGTCGCATGCAGAACATCTGGGTTTTAAAGTTTCAGCATGATGTCGTCCGCAATAGAGGCGACCTTCTCTCCAAAAGTAGACTAGATCCACCAGGAGTTCTCTGCAGACGATGCATCTAAAGCAGGCTGGATGCCATCCGGCTGCTGGACCAGCTCGTGATGCTGAAACGCACATATCTCCGGCTGATATTGCTTCACCACACTGAAAACAAATATTATTGACATATTTTAATATTTTTTTAAAATAAAAAATAAATAAATATAATACATATATTATTTTATTGATTATTGAAGGTTGAATTAAATGGAAATAATATATTATAAATATCGGAAAAGTTCTTTTAAGAATAATTAAAAAATATTGCATGAAATTATTGAATATATTTATAAATTGACTAATGTAAGACATAAAGGTTTTCCAATGAAGAAATTTGAATATTTTGGAGGACGATATCAAGGTAATGTTGAATATAAAATGCCTTTTATCATACATACCATATGTGGTTAAAATTTGTAAGTTATAATATATTAAAAAATATGATATATTATAATAGCGAAGAAATATTCTAAAAAAAATTTATACGATTAGATTTATTAAAAATAATTTGTACGGTTATTTTTTGAAATCCAATTTTCAGATTTATATACATGTATATTCTAAATTTGTAAGAATATTATATTCTAATAGAATGTATATTCTAAATTTTGATTTTATTGAATATCAAAATAATGATGTAAAAATACATTTCAATTTTTTTTTTTTTTTGTGAAAAAGAGAAAATATTTCGATATAAACGCGCAATTTTATTTTGAACCACAATCGATGACTGCGCAGATATTTTACATAAAAGCATTTTACATAATGTATATAAATAATAATAAATAAATAAATAACGGATTATGTACACTTGGTATCGAATGATCGAAAAACTATTCATGTACAATATTTACAGTAATATTTTGGCGATTTTTCACGGGTTTACACGGCAATTACATCGACTCGAATATTTACAGATTTTTTTTTTATATTTATTATATATTTATTATAACGTAAGTAAACGTTTACCGTATTTATTATATCGATGTTTAAATATCGGATTTGCGGTATCAAATGGGTCAATATTGTTAAAAAAAATATTGAAATTATTTCACGGTATCTGTGTGTGAATTGTGTTATACGTAACGATTTTGTAAGTGAAATAGTTTATATATATATATATATATATATATATATATATGTATTTTTTTTAGATATTTTTATATATGTTGGAAAAATTTTGTAATTATCATCATGGTCTAATTCCGTTTTGTGCACATTTTTTTTGAATGTGGAATTGAATCGATTGCGTTTCTATTCAATGTTATTACGACGACATTATTATACAATTAAAAGTGTTTTAATCGATGAAATATAATATATTATACTTTGAAAATTATAGAAAAATTTTATAATTAAACTCGTATATACTAATATTTAAAGTGTTTTAATTTATACGTTTTAAACTTAAATTTAAAATGATTATTCAGTTACCACTTTATTCATTATTGTAAATATTAACAAAATATGATATAAACTGACTAAATTTAAAAATATTTATTTATAAATTTTAAATATATTGAAGAAAAGAAAAATAAGTTGAAGTTTTATAAAAATGAATAAAAAAAGACAATTTATAAATTATATAAAATTTTTCTCAATAAATAATAATTTTAAAACACAATATTATATATAAAATTATTATATCAAATAAATCAAAATCATTATGTCATAGTAAAAATTTGATATATATTTATAAGAAATGAAATTCTGAAATCATTATATTTTTAATATAAAATATAAAACTTTGATTATAACTAAAAAAAAAAAATTACACATCGAAAAGGAATTATATACTGAAAAAAAGACATAAATTTATAGAAAGACGTATAAAACGCGTAAATCTGTTTGAGTATGCAGACGATCGAAACGGATACCGTTTTTCCGCTGAACAACCGACGAACGATGAGACGAGATAATACGAATAATAAATAAATAAATAAATAAAAATTATACAAAAGTATGTAAATACTGTTTCCTAAAATTTGCAATCATTTTGTATAAATTGTGATGGATTATCGCGATCGTTGTAATCCATTTATGTAATGAAATAAATTATATATATATATAAAGTCGCTTATAGAAATATTTAAATTATAAATATAAAATTAAAGATCTGAAAATATTCTTAGCAACGCGATTCATATTAATGAATTAATTCCGAAGAAATTCTAGTAGATCAATTAGCATTATTTGTACGTATTTAGTTCCGTTGAATGCTCGTGTAACAGCATTAAAAGTATAATATTTGTATATTTTACATTTTTGATAATTAAATACGTTGTAATATTATAATTGTTATTGTAATTACATATTTTTAATGTAATCGTCTACATTTTAGACGGATTAAATTCTAAATTCATGTACGATATAAAGTCATTATTTTCTGTTTATATATATATATATATATTCTGTTTCACATTATTGCGATGTAATTTCGCTTTATTAGCGATGTCAGAAAAAGGCAGATAATTGTATAAAGATTTATTTGAATTATTTATTTGTATAGTTGTATAGTATTTATTCCGACCACACATATTTATGGGAGGTACGCATTTTTATTTTTATATATTCTATGAAAATTACACGCTAATTTGATTTGTGTGTATTTTAATAAAATTATACGTTTTGAACAATTGAAATATTTTGTATGATATAATACTATTTTGTTGTCAAGATTCAAGAAAGTCAACGGGAAACAATTCTGGAGTGTAATTTTCAATAGTAAATTGTTGTGAAATATAAAGAATAGCATTGGTACAAGTATTATGCATTATAAAGTAAATTTTAATATAATGATAATAAGATAATAAAAGATAATATTTCAAATGAAAGACAGCAAAAACTAGCAGCGGTTGCAGAAATATCAGTTCTTTTTTTATGAATAATTATAATTAATTTGTTGTATTTATATAAATTCTGTATGAGGTGATATTTCAAAAATTTTGTAATAAAGCATTATAATACTATATAATAGTGGAAAGTATTTTGACATTTCATTTAAAAGCTAAATTTAGAACAGGAAAAGAATTGAGAAATTACTATTTGAGTATTTCAATATATCATAATTTTAAATAAAATTGAAATGTGAATAAAACGTGTAGATTTTCTATATTTATAATTGATGAAATTAAAAAAAAAAATCAAAAATATATGAAATTATAATATCGATATTTGATTTAAAAAACAGAATTATCGTCATATAAAATCCGGGAACGTCGTAAAATGATTGAATAATTTCAGTTAAACGGGGAGGGGGGAGGGGGGGGATCAGAAGCGTCGCTTGAGTGGACCGACGGCGGCAACCACAAGAGAGAGAAACCGCGACACCGCACCGAGATACGACGATACGACACGAAAATGTTCTGGTTCGTTGCCGTCTAATGACACCATTGATGACGATGACCGTTTCTGATGCGAGATGACTGCGACACCTGACCGACGACGGAATATTTGTCGCTGTGTGAGGGTTTCGAACCCCGGTCCGTGTGTTACGGTCAGGTGAACAAGTGTGACCGGGTACACGACCTTTACACCATTCAGCCATGACGTTCGATGGTGCGACACTTCCACAATTTTCGTGTGTCGACCTTGTGTCCGATCGTTTTATTCGACGCTCATTTTCCTATTAAAGCTTTTTCTTTTTTTTTTTTAATCTATGATCTTAGGGTCTGAATAATTGATATTCGAGAAATTTGGACATATCTATATATATATATGACATAATTAAGAGTTAGACTATAGACACCGCCATCTATTGTCTAAGTCTAACTATAGAGTTAGAGTTTGATTATAGATATTGTCATCAACATTATAATATCAAAGTAAAAAAATATATTTAATATGAATATATATATATATATATATATATATATATATATATATATATATATATATTATTAACGATATAATTAAATTTGAGGATGTATTGAATAGACATTGTTCATCCCCTTTTTTAGTGTGAATACAATGGTTAACTATTTTTCATTGTTGAAACAGGTGTCAACTAACTCAATTGATTGTAACCGGTTTACCGATGATATTAATTTTATAAATTAAAATTATAACAGTTATAAATTTAATTATTTTGAAGTGTCATAAATTTAAACGTTGTAAATGTATGACGTTTTCTAAAATTATTTTCGTACTGTTATATAAAAATATTTGAAGCTTTCTCTTTTTTTTTTTCTTTTCATAGATCGGTTCACGAATTTCATGCCTCTAATCTCCGTCTTAGTATAAGATAAGACCAGATAAGACCGAGGCGAAAAATTGGAAACAGTTTTGTTCGCTTCTGAAAACAAGCGAGCCGATCGTTTTGGATCTCAAAAAGAGAGACAATCGGCCACGGACGAGGAAATAGAAAGAATGATCTATTGTTAATCGCAAAAAAAAAAAAAATAATAATACAAAATAAGTAGTGTTACAACATCGAAATTCGTTAAACCTGCTAGACACAGACCAAAACTTCCACCACGAATTTTTCACAATGCCAAAAACAACAGACTATAAATGAAAAAAAAAATCGAGCATCGAGCCAAAACGGTATCCGTCTTTTTTTTTTATATATTCTAATCCATCTTATCTTTCATACGGTAAAACAGTACGAGACATTCGCTTAATTCTCTTTTGGTCTGCGTAATGAACAGGTGGATTTCGCAATGAAGAATCATCCTATACGAAGAACAAATAAAACTGATTATGCGCAATTTTAATTGATACGCAGTCATCTTTATAAGGCGCTAGCCAGTAGGCCATTATATACCAGATGCCATTCAATATCACATCGGAATAAATCAACGAAAATGAGGACAATCACTTTTGATGGAGACACGCGTCTCGAATACCATCTTGTGGACAGTGGGCAGAAAAGTATGCGAATACGTATGACTTTTTAATTAGCATTTCGCTAAGATGTCGAAAACGAGATTGGCAAAAAAAAGTAGGATCGAAACATATAAGGAATGAACGGCCTTGTTCGAACTTTGGGTCAATAAGTTCGCTTTTTCTTTCTTTTATCTATCGTTTAGATTTTTTTTTTGAGAAGTTGTTTATTTTAGATGATGCCGATGGTTAATTAAAATCTTAGCGAGTATTTTTTGTTTTTTTTTTTTTTTGAGATTTTTCCATTAATAATGATAATGTTAACGTTAATTGTGAACGGTAGCGATGATCATAAGTCGGTATTCCTCTCACGAACTTCCTACCATTGTAAAACGTCCTGAGATATCTTTGTAATACATTGCGGGTCGATCAGAGGTCTTTTAAGAAACAGTGCCGTACTAAATAAGTTATGCAATCAATTTTTAAATTTAATTTGTATATTATTAATACGTATACATTAAATTATATAGTACATTTTTGAATCTTTCAAATCTCACGTCGGTTTTATGCTAGTTTTATAATATGATTTCATTGTTTACAATCATGATTACATATGAAACTAGACTTAAGTAAAATATTGATTAGAAATTGAGGAATGTTGCCATATTAATTAGTGTGTGTGTATTTTTTTTTAATGCAAATTCTAAAAAAAAATCTATAAATTCATACTTTAATGATTTAAAATAAACAAGCATGCAAAATTTCAACACAATAAGATAGTGAGAAGTGGTCGAAAAATCGTTTAAATAAATCGATTCTGACAAACAAATAAACAGTACAAGTTAAATAAAAGTGTTTAAAAACAAAACAATACAGGTTAATTAATAAGAATTACGTTCTTCTATCAAGTTTTACCTGAAAATCATCAATATTTTCAAATAAAGTTATATATAATATATAATTATCATTAGAATCTTCAATAAATAAATACTACTATTTTTAATAATAAAGTTCTATGTTGGCTAATGAATATTTGGATGGATACTTTTCAATAAATAGTCATGAAGGTGACAATGACACGTTTTTGTGTCGTCAATTACGGACTCGTGCCGCCACTGGATTGCAGTCGCCGTTGTACAGTTGCAGTTGCAGTTGTCGCAGGATGTCCGTTAGACCGGAAGTGGAACTTGTCCTCATCTGAATGTTTTTTTTTTTCGACAGATCGGTGTCGTCTGTGTCTCCGGTTTTGATGGTCTGAATCATCCGGATGGTACGTGAGTCGCTTACGACGAAAGTAAAAGCTAACGATTTCCTCGTTTACAAAATTATAATTATATATTATATATTCTTTCTTACATATCAAACTATTATTATGTGCGTATAAATATATATATATATATATATATATATATATATATATATATATATATATATATATATATTTTTTTTTAATTTTTTTTTTGGTTAATTTTTATTTTGATTTTTTTGCACATAGATAAAAATAAAATGTCGCCGTATGAAAATAAATCTCGATTGAATCATTCTCGATATTTTATTATACTAGACACCGCTGTAATGTGAATGAGTATTTTTAAAGTCATCTTCTAGTCTAGACAAAGTTTTACAAATATTAAGAAAAAATCTGAGAAAAATATAAATTATTTTTTATCAAAAATATGAAAATTACAAATTTATTATGTCTATATAAATTTGGATAAATAATGTTTTTTTACAAAACATATATACAATATAATAGAAAAAATAATTCTTGATTTATAATTTTTAGGTTTATAATATTTCCATAGATTTTCAGAAAAATTTAAGCCCTTATTATAATTTTAAATATAAATATTTTTATTTAATCAAGAATATTTAAATTATTATGTTACAATATGACGTTAAGAAGGCGTGAAAAAGATTAATAATACAATAAAAATAATTTATGATTAAGGATAAAAAAATATTATCATGTATTACTAATTAATATACGATTTCCTCAATTTCGAAGTATTTAAATAATCATTCATACGTTTTATCATAGTCATAGATAAGAATGGTGTAAAAACAAAAAAAAATACCTGGATATTACGCTAATTACGCACGATGTGCATTTTTAAAAATAAATTCGTGATATCATACACCGTCATTTAATTACAATTAAAAAATATAAATATGAATGAATTCGATTCAAATGAGAGTATTTCAATGAGATATTTGATTGCGATCGTCCTTCACATTGTAGCATAGTGACCTATGTTGACAGGATACCGTCAAGAATTTTAAAACTGTCATTAGCCGATTTCATAAATATTATAATATAGAAAAAAAAATGATAATACATTCAATATTATATTCGATGAATATTGATTAAGATACGTCCAACCATGAATGAGTACAATAACACTGCTTCCGTATATATTATATTAATAATAGTCAATGGAGTGAATATTCGTTGGAATTTTTGATTGCGTGCATTTTTTTGCAAAATATATTCAGATTGAATTTAATCGGTAATTAATATAGTGTACTTGGGAAATTTCGCAATTAAACCGAAATACTATATATATATATATATATATATATATATATATATATATATATATATATATATATATATATATATATATATATATATATATATATATATATATATATTTACACGATATATTTTATTTGGACGTTTACCGTGTAAATATACGTGTATATATGGTAATGTTTCGTTAATCATGTCGAAATTCGCTTAATCTACATATAAAAAGCGCATTTTTAAGCGAAAATGACACATTCTATTTTTTACAAAATATATACAGACGAATCCGCATTGGCCATTTAAGTTTGCCGAATAGCCAGAAATTGCACGGAGCCAAATCAAGCGAATACTTTGGTTGCGTAACGATATGAATCGAATTTTTGGCAAAAATAGTCGTCGCGAAGAACCAATGCAGCACGAATTGTAAACACACGTGTAACTCGGAGATAATTAAACCTTTTGACAAACAGATGTTTGACAAATGTTATATAGTCCTGCCAATCTATGAAAAAAAAATACAATTTACCTGCCTTCCTAATGTCCGTAAGTTTTAAACGATCACAGTAATATATATTACGACATATTTTATATTGATCATGTAAATATTGAAAAATTAATATAAAATATATTGTAGAAATATAGTAATGAAGTTTCAAATGGATATAAATGGTGTATATTTGTAAATAAATAGATATATAATATTTATTGCTGTAAAGTAATAAAGTAAGCGTTTTTATAGCATATTCACATTAATGATGAAAGACGTTTCCTTCGAATGCCACACATTTATACATCAGCTGAATGATCCAGGATCATTCGGTTCACTGACTTGTTGTACTCATTATTAATGTGTGTATTGTATAAGTACAAAACTATTTGTTGAGCATCTTTTTGTTCTGTTGCCTCCTACTCCATTGTCTGAGACGGAATACACTCGTGCACTTATTACTTTCGTTTATTACAAAAAACTGTATCCCGTTCTCGATTCGGTTTAACATAATTTTATTATAATTTAAAACGATTCTAAGCGTACAATTACCATCCCTATCGCATTGAAAAGGTCAGGGCTGATTCTTCTCATAGACGCTTGTTGCTTATTTTTTATTTATTATTATTACTACAAAGTGAACGCAATTATACTATAAATACGATTTTTAAAGTGTTAGGCAATTATTCGATTATTATAGACTGATTTTATATTGAAAATCCGTAGAGATTAAAACGATATTTATCAAGGATTCAAAGATTTGAGGGACGCTCAGAATACGAAACATTTTTATGACAATTTTATTATTGAAGATTTTATATAATATAATACATAATTAATTATATATATATTTATAATGATACTGATGACGAATAAAATCGTACGAAAAAAAGTTTAATTAATATAATTTATTCTAATTTAAATAGAATGAATTATGTATGTATGCATGAAAATGTACATATATTATTAAATTCGTATAAATTTATTTATTTATTTAAAGCGGATTACTTTTACTTTTAAATTATTCAATTGAATATATAATAAAATATTAATATGTAAAGATGGGGGAAAAAAAAAATCTCGCCGATAATTCTGGCCGTCGCAATAAAGTGATTATCGGCTCCCTTTGTAGCAATAAAAATCTAATTCTAACAGTCAAAAACATTTTTATAATAACAATGCCAAATATGCCGGTACGATTTATGTTTTGATTTTTATAACCATACAAAAATTTACAAGTTTTTCTTTTGTGCGCCATACAAAACGTATCTAATGTACAATATAAATTTTTATTTTTCATTCTAAACTAGACATTTGCGGTTTCAGTGTCGGCAACGCGTAAAATAAAAACCTATTCGAGCGAAAAAAAAAAAAACATTGGGCGTTTTTATATCTCGTTTGTCCGAGTTCTAAAAAAAAAAAAAATCAACTCGGTAATTGGTCGGCGAAAAACCAACAAGGGGTTGTCGTTGTTGATTTTGATGTTAATGCTGTTATTGCGGTCGACGGTTAAATAATAATCGTTGGCAAATTTGTAGGCGGAAAACTGACAATGATGCTTTGATATGGTTTAAGAATCACTCTCGAAGGTGGTCCGTTTAATAAATCATTAAATCGTGGGGGGTTGGTTTTTGAGGGAGCACATTGAAAAATTCGCAGATCCGTAAACGAGACGTAGAAAAAAAATCTAAAATATATTAAAAAAAGAAAAACAAATTAAACGGTATGAAAAAAGCCGAGCGTTCGTTTTATTATTGTTGTTTTTTTTTTTTTTTTGGTGCAGTAATAAAAATGTATTTTTTATTAAATTTAGCGCCGAACGTGTCAGTTTACGTGTTAAAAACGGCGTCATCGTAATTTACAAGTGACTCTTTTAAAAGACCGTATCGATTTACAGTTTCGAATAATGTGTCGTTGGTTTGAATCGGAAATGTGCGAAATTCTCTCTAATAGGGATAATATAATAATTTTTAATCTATAATATGATATACACAGCAATTTTAAGTTTTTTTTTTAATTGATTACTAAATAAAATTTTTTGATGGACATTAATTTTTTTTTATTTTATTACATATTTAACTTTCTCCGTTTGTTTGTTTGTTTGTTTCTTTGTAAAAATCTTGTAATCTTTATATTACGACCACTTTCTAATAATCAATTGAGATAAAAATTTTGCATACTTAGTCATTCTTGATGACAATACACGAATCAATTGACAGAATTATCAATTTATTGATAGTGACAATTAATTATTTAGTTATTTTAATGTATATTTAATGCTTCACATCTCCTTATTTTTTTTCTGTTTTCTCTTCCACTTTGAAAAAAATATTAATTAGTGGAAAACAATATATACACAAGTATATATATATATATATTTTTTTTTTTCTTGAAAAAAAAGCAGTTTTTTAAACGGACTAAAAAGTAAAAGAAAAATATTATAAATCTTACAATTCATATTCTTGTAATTAAAAATGAAAGTGTTTGCTCTATATTGTTTTCCATTTCTCTTTGATTATGTATTATGGAAGGTAACGTTGTTTCAGTTCTATTCTATAATAATAGTATGAATTTGTAAATTCTAAGAGAAAAACTTGTTTTTTTACTTTATATACACCATTTATAAAAGCTTGTTTTACTTCAGTTTCTTTTCTCGAACAACTATTTACAAGGAAAATCGTTGGCTATCAAAGTCATAGATTCCAAAAATATTTTTCATTATCACCTTTCAGCGTTTTGTCGAAATAATATTTTTTCCGATATTTAGCGATTTTTTTTTCGTCGTTCATTTTACCATTGTGGCGCCTACGGTTCAAGGCTGTTTCTTCGTACATACAAATAGACAATATTTTATATTTGCATTGTGGCGACCTACGCACGTGTCATAACAGACAATATTTGCACGAACATTATTATAGTATATTACACACATTTCATATGAGACGAACGACAAAAATTCGATTATTACACGTACGAACTGACGATGGATAGATGCACACTGAGGGATGCTAAACGGGAAAACGTGAAAGCATTTCTGTTTTATTTTCTCACACTGAATGATTTTTTTCTATTTTTCTTTTTCGTCGAAAAATTCACCATCGGACGTGTCGTTTTCGTCGGTAATAAATAATATGAGAGCGGACAACGCGGCTGTGGTACAAATTGAGCCATTATCTTTTGACTTCTTGTTCTGGAGCAAAAAAAAAAAAAATCGAACTGAAATAAAAGAAAAGACCACGGAAGGGAAAGAATCGTCAGAAACGATAGAACTTCGCTGAAAGCTCCAGGTAACCGATAGAAATTGAATAAGCGTGACGGTAACCATCGATAATTTTAACGTTATATTTTATATTGATTATTTATAATGAAAGATATAATAAATTATATATATAAATAGATCTAGATCAAGGGTGGCCAAGCTCCTAGATAGTCCGAGCCATTTTTTTAAATTTGAAATTTTTTGCGATCCGCAATTAAATACGTATTAAAAAGGTATGCAAAAAAGATATTATTTTTTTACAGCAATTATATTTGTTGAAAACATATAAATAAAAGTACAAAATATGTGTATTGTATTTAAATATTAAAAATTAAACAAATTTATTTTATTTCTTTTGATAAATCTTCAAAAAATGAAATCCTTATGAGTGACATGTGATTCGTGAGCCGCAGTTTGGTTATCCTTGATCTAGATATATTAAAATTATTTTCACATAAAAAAAATAATTTAATAAATTTTGATTTTTTTTTAAATACACTAGTAAATATAATTTATATGTCAATATTTTTTAAAAATCAATATAAATAAATATAAAAAAAGAACAAACAGCTAATATTTCATAAAAGTTCAATGACTTTTCTTAAATAATTTGTATTTTAATATTTTTTAAGTATATTTCTTATTATATTATTTATCGACTAAAATGCACTCTAAAAATATCTAAAGATTGTATGTAAATAATCAGAATTTATCATTTCAAAATTGTAATTTTTCTTTATATGACTAAAATATAAAAATATATTTTTATTCTAAATGATAAAATATTAACTAGATTCAAATTAAAATATATAAAGCATTTGATTTTTTGTTATAATAATTTTTAAATAAATATTATCAAATTTAACCGACATCATTGATCACAAAATGCGTATTTTTGAACGATTTCAAAATGATAAATTACTTTTTCAATTTATCAAATCGTATTACATGAAAGGTGACGTCGATCGTGCTCTTTTTAACATAAAACTATAGACGAATAGACTTTTATAATGGCGATTAATTTTTTTTTTCCGGTGCGCATTATATGGATAGGTAATACGGTACGATCATCCTATAAACGGAGACTTAACTGTTTTGATCAGAATAACAGAAGAAAAATAATAATAAAAAAAAAACTATACAAATAAAAAATAATACATAGAGAAAAAAAAAATTATATAGACAGTAGAAGAAGCTTGTTCACCTACGTGCACTTATTGTTTACTTCTGTGAAATCGGTTTTTTCTATTGAGACGGGTAATGTCTACGAATAGTTTTGTCGGAATTTTAGCATTCGTTCAAAATTATATGTGTGTGTATGTATTATATATACGTTTACGAAGTGAATAAAATTTATTTTTATGATTGAATATTATTACAGTTAAAGAAAGTTTTATATATATATATATATATATATATATATATATATATATATATATATATATATATATATATATATATACGAGAACTATGCTCGTTTATCGCATTGAAGTGAAATTATTCAATGGTATTTTGAATAGGAATAAAATTTATTTTAGACATATATGGTGTTCTAAAAAAATAGTTATATATGTAGAAAACTAGTTTATATTGTAGATAGAATATTATTTCATGAGAGATATTTATATGATATATCAAAATACAATATCTGAAGATTGAATATATTTCTGCAACTTGAAAATAAATTTATAATTATGAAAAAAAAAATATTTTAATATATTTTCAGCAAGTTAGATTATTAATCCATTATCGTTATGATAGTTCAAGTGAAGAATGATTTATTTTAATATCATGAAAAATAAATAAATTAAAGCAACTTTCAAAAAGATGTAAAAAAAAAAAACATCAACATGTACAGTTAGCATTAAAAACAATCGCAAAAGTTAATTTTTTCGCTGGCAAAACAATGAATCGTTCGAAAGTTTCGCCGATCTCTGATTTGACAATTGGTTTTAAACGACTCGAGTTTAATCTGATACTGAGGCGAGTTACAGTTAAGTTTTCAGTTCCAGTTGTGCTCACAGTGTGGTCGTGTCTTTGTCCTTACCATTAAAACAGGCGCCATCGACAGGTGTTTTCAACTCGAAATTCGTAAATATTTTCAAATTTTCAAAAATAATATATATATATATATATATATATATATATATATATATATTTATATGAAAATACACCTATGCGAAAATATTTAATAATGTTAATGATAGTAATATTGTCAAACCAGTTACAAATACGAGTTCATAAACGTGTAATATTTTTTTTTCATCTAAATATTTTTCTATCGGCTGTAAATATGCTAAATAGCATGAATCATTGTTCGATGAATAGGCATATAGACATACTAGATATGATTAATATTAACGGAAGGAAAAAAGTAAATGTTAGAGGACATTCACATTTCGTATATAATATATATATATATATACACATGTACATATACATATAATTTTTTTTTAATACAAAATCTAATTTACCATAGTAAAATACGATGCAATTAAAAACGGTTAAACCATATTATGTAGTTATACCTAGAATAATGATTTTTACTATCTAATTACTACTTCAAAGGATCATAAGTACGTCAGACGAGAAAAAAAATGAAGCATCAAGTTAATTGTTTCTACCGAGAAGCGTTTTACAAAAAGTACAGGTATTAAAAAAAGATAAAATATATATATATATATATAGCTCGTTGTCTGTATTTATGAAGATTCCATCTAAGGATACCAATTACGGTAGTGAACGTTTATAAAAATTAATCTGTAGAAATCGACACTGATTTTATGCTAATCAAAAAAAGTTGAAAAACAGAAAAGTAATCCGATATTGATTTGAACCAAAAAAATAATAAAAATAAAATACTTGCATAATGTTGTGTTATTTATTTTCTATCAAAAACGCCTACGAATGATGAAAATTGTTATGCGTGTTGTGTAACGTATTTTTACTGAATTCTCTCGCCAAAAAGCCTTTATTGCCATTTAAGAATGTATTATAATTTCATGTGAATGATATTTAGGTATATATAATATTATATGACCATATAACTATTTTATATTATATAAATATATCAATAAAAAAACGATATAATCTGTGAAATAGCTAGAAAATATCACAGAAATAGCAGTATATATATATATATATATATATATATATATATATATATATATATATAATTCAATAATATAAGTGTTTATTAAATATACATTTAAACAGTTTTTTTTTTGGAAAAGGAATTTTTCATTATTTTATACTACAAACCCAAAAAGAATAAATCAGTCATACCAAGTAAATTAAAACGATTCAAAGTAAAAATGCCGAAACCTAAAAAGAGATTGGACTACCCTTTTTTTACAAAAAAAAAGATATTAAAATACTCAATTTTATCTATTTTACAAATTTTTATTGTTTCCAAATATGTCGAATTTTATATATTGGTTAAAAAAATCTATTATAAAATTTGGATTATTTTTATTAAGTGAAAGAATATTATTTCGATATTTTTTTTCAGTTTTATATATTATAACGATAATTAATATAAATCTTATTTAATTTTATTATAATTTAACACAATAAAAACTAATGTTAAAATTGACGAAGGATATATATAAGATATGTTTATTTTTAACTCGTTCGAACATCGACTGTTCTCTCACATGATATATTTATAATAATCCATTATATATGAGATGTGAAGTTCATTGGATTAGTTTCGAATCTCCTGGAAGTCGATAGCCACATTTCGGGTTACCTGTGGATGTTCGAGTCGGTTTCTTTTGAGTTTTTGGGGCCACCGGCGGGTCCGAAAGGGGCTCCAATAATTTATCGCCTCGTTATATATAAAATACACCGACCGGTCCGTATACACGTCTGAGGTGTCCCTAATAAAATAATTAAGTCGCCACATTTGACACGATGAGAAAATTCCGAAGAAGTCCAATATGAGAAGGTCTTCGTCTACGTCGTCATACCTCATAGTCGTCGACGACATGATGGATGATCTTCGTCTACCGAGTACAACGAAACGGTTTATATAGATAGATTGTGATGACTATTTGATCCTAGTAAATGTTCATATATATATATATATATATATATATATATATATATATAAGTAAAATATCAATGATTTTCATATGTGTTTCATCGATACCTTTTTAAATCCTTTAGCGTTCGAATTTAGAAGACAATGAAATATTTATATAGCGATGACAATATTCAATCATTGTAAATTCCGTGATAACGTTTTCATATATGGATTCAAATGATTGTCGTACACGAAAAAAATGTTAAATTTAACGTTGACTCGTAACAGTGCTAAATTTATTAATAACCTAATATGTCCATTTGCAAACAGCGTTCGAGGATAATTTAACAATTATTTATTTGTCGAACGGAATCGAACATGTCCATGTGACACCTTGCTAAATTGTTAAACATTGCGACGGCGCCATGCGAGAGACACATTTTCGTTTTTGTGATCACCGAGCCGTATTCTTTTTAAGTTCTCAGGGTGTCGATGATTGCGCAAAATGTGTTCAAAATGTATAAAACAAATAAATAAATAAATAAACAAATGGACGAGATTGCGTCAAGGCAGTAAGTATCGTTTGTATATATATATATATATATATATATATATATATATATATATATATATATATATATATATATAATTATAATTTGTTTATATATTATCTTCACGTCGCGGTCAGTTTTTGTCGATCAAAAAGAATATAAGGGTCCGTTTCGGCGACGTGCTGTGATTCTGCGAAATGAAGAGGTAAATCACTGCGGTTATGAGAACGGAAAAGCGTAAAAATAAAATTGAAAACAGATGAAAAATAATGACGACAAAAAAAAATGGCAAGGTCGCCTCGCAGACACGGATTATTATTGTGATGATGATGATGATGATGATGACGACAAAAGACGATGGCGATGATGATGACGATGGCCACAATCGGCCACCGACCGTGATGATCTGTCAAAATGAACGCCACCCAGAACATTTTTATAATGTCGTATTTTAATATATTGTTATAGACGTTTTATTATTATTTTTTTTTAATGATCGCATCTAATGTAGCTGTGAATTTTTTTATGTATTTTTTAAACTATTTACATAGTTTTGCTTGCAAGATTTGCCCATATTTAAATGTGCTTCACATATAATATATATATATATATATATATATATATATATATATATATATATATATATATATATGTTTTTGAACTAAAAATTTAACTGGAAATTAATAAAATAATAATCATTCTATCGAATACATCGTTTATGACTTAATTATCATTAACATATATAGTTATTATAGGATTGTGAATGAATATCAATTTTTACAAAAAAAAATCAATTTTATAAAAAAAATATTAATAAAATTATTATAAATATAAACAAAAAAAAATAGAAAATATTTTTAATTTTTAAATAAAGTTTTGCAAAAAAAGAAAAAAAAACGATATCGTATATATTTTTTAATATTCGATCCATTTTGATATTGTACCAAAAAAAAAATGTGTATATATCCGATTTAAACAGTCAAAATGAAGTTATTAAACCGAAAGAGTCAATTAACGAGCGACATCATATATAACATATTAAATTATATACAAAATTATAAAAATCGAACGCTTCGATCGATCCTTTCGTATAAACATATCGTTTTACGTTCGACAAGTGTCATTAAAACTTCAATATATATATATAGTAAATATCATATCAAGGTATATTTAAATTTTTAAA
The DNA here is from genome assembly GCA_024500535.1 of Leptonema lineaticorne. Taxonomy (NCBI): domain Eukaryota; kingdom Metazoa; phylum Arthropoda; class Insecta; order Trichoptera; family Hydropsychidae; genus Leptonema; species Leptonema lineaticorne. The sequence goes on from JANIJI010000003.1 coordinate 513,862, forward strand.
TTATATATATATATATATATATATATATATATATATATATATATATATATATAAATACTGTTTCATTAGATCAATATGATTATGTTCTATAGTGGTCCGATTAAGCGATTTTTAACTCTATATAAAATTAGGAAATTGTATAAATATTTGTTTTATATATATATATATATATATATGAAATGTGATTTTTTTGGTAGTTGTGAGAATCATATAACATTTCCAGGATAAAAGTGTTTGATTTTAGTATGTCTGGTGTCACCTTTGGATGCCTGAGGAAACCACGTAAAGGACGCTGCCAAACGAGAATGCGACATCGCAGTGGAATTCGAAATAAAATTAAATGATCTCCATTCTTGGAGATTGTCGACGATTGGAGATGCAAATGGACATCATTGTCGTCGTACTCCGCGTGTTAAGAATCCGCCTTGTGTACGTTTATTTTTCGTTTTATTTATTTTCGAATTTTTAAACGCTTTTTATTTTAGTATTATTTTATATACGCTGAACGCCTTCTGAATCGATAATATAATTAATGTTTATTTATTTATTTTTTTTTTTTTTGGTCTACATTAAAAACAAATAAATAAATCGTTAGCATTAAAATAGTTCGGCGACACTTTTCTCGATGTGATTTAATTAATTTATTGGGTCGATTATAAATTTTATCGCCGAATCGAAGCTGTCGTAATATATTATTATAATTGTTTGACGCTATTGATATATGAATATTTTTCTATAAAAAATATTTTTTTTCTATTAAATTTGGATACGGATAATCTTAACAATCGAATTTTATGTCATCTATATATAGTAAGCGTCGATTAATGTATACTTGAAACATTTATTATTACAAAATTAATTCAATAAATATTTTTTTATATACTATAAACTTAAGATATAAATAAATCAATTTTCATTTGTGAATTATAGTTTCACAATAATTTAATTTTTTATTAAATTTTGAATGTGTTGATGAATTTTATAACAATAATAATTTAAGTAAATATTAGAAGGATTGTAAAAAATATATGTGATATGAAAGAGAACTGTTTTATAATTTCGAAAAATAGTTACTTTCGTAATAAATATACCGTAGTTTAAATATTACACAATATTAATTTTTACCTCGCATAAACTGTTATTACATTTTGAATCAAATGTAATGAAAAAAATATATATACTTATACCGAAAATAGAATTTTTTATAATAAATTTCAATGTATTATTAATACGGCATGTTTGTACAAATTATAAATCTAGATAGAGAAATAACCAAATAAACTGAATAAAAGAGTCATAAAACACACACACACACACACAAACACACACACACACACACACACACATATATATATATATATATATATATATAAATAGGCATGTATTATGTACGTATATAAATTATGTGGTCGCCGCTTATAATTATCAGATTAACGCTTCGAGATTATAATTTGTATCGCGCGTCTGACCGCAAATTTCCAAGGTTCATAAAAATAATAACAATGAAAATAATAATAATAATAAAGTATATGAAACATTTACGTCATTTTTTCTTTAATATCGTTCCATTTTCAATTACGATTTTTATTTTTTTTTATGTATTACTATTGTATATAATGATCGAATCGAAACGAAACGAGAGTTCGATTCGCTGAAAATGTTCGTGTTTCATGGAAATTGAAGACGATTTTCAGCTTTGAAATGTATAATAAAGACATTATTATATTGTCAAACGGGAACTGAATTGAAAAGTAAATTATTCATCGATAAACGTGAGCATGCTAAGTATACAGAAGAAACATTTGGGTCACATTTTTTTTTAGATCATACATTAAACAATGATCCGATTTCACAAATCGGAATAAGTTTAAATTATATATAGCGATATTTTTCTATATATTTTCGTTAGAAATATATTATATATACATTTTTAAATAATTGAATAAAAATACAAGCGATGGGAAAGATATAGTAAATTTTGCGCATGATTCAGCGAACGGTTTCTAGAAGTCGGGACTTTATCTGTAGAAGAAATTTAGTAAATTATACCTAAAGGTCCAGAGAGGTCCCGAATTCGTAGTAAATATAAATCCTTGGCGTCCTACATTCCTCACGTATTGCGCTGATGCTTTTGTGTGGACACGCGCTTCCATAACCAAGAGACCACCATCGGCATTATAGGAATACATCACCTTTGATTCAAAAGTTTTAGCTAAAAGTATTATACTTTTTTTTTCTCCATAGAATGTACACCGTGCGTATGAAATTAATCGATTTCTATTAAATTGAAACCTTATGAAATATTAATATTTCTATTATTCATAATAAAAAAAAAAAAAATGAAAATAACTTGGCGCGGTTGATATCGAAATATTGGATTAATGTACTATAAAATATTTGTTAAGCTCATTGATTTTCAATTTTAATTTATTGATAAAAAAATCGTGCGTTTAAAAAATAGTTTGTTTTTATTTATATATAATTTAAATTTATGAATCAAATATAAAGAAAATAATTAATCGTACTATTTATTAATAATCCATATTTTAATTTAAGTAGAATACGAAATATATAAAAAAATAAAATAAATTGTAAAAAAATAATAATGCTGTTCAAACTGAAATGACTTAATTAGCTATGGTAATAGTTTATAAAAATATGAAACTTTAAATATATATATATATATATATATATATATATATATATATATATATATATTAAAAAAACTGTAATAGTGTTAAATAATAAATGAAAATTTCAACTAATCAAAAAATAATGAACGAACGTCGCATTATTTCCAAGTTGTCGTCGCTACATTTAAGATAAGGAATCGATATAAAATATACATTTTATACGAGGTTCAATTTCAAAATAAATATTTCATTCGATAAATGTTTAAATTTAATACAATATTTAGAATTGAAATAATCTTTTTTTTACACGATAAGGTTAACCGAGGGTCACCTCTCGCCACCAATTTTTTTATTATATACGTATATTTTTTTAATTTTGTTTTCCAATTTAATAAATTTTATACGTTATGCTTGTATAGCGTTTTTAAACAGGGTATGCCGAACTTGTCATTACCTGGGAACAAACACGCATCGTAAATCCATCGTCTTTTGTTGGTTTAATAGTTAAATATACCGGAAAATTTGGCAAAGGACATTTGTTCGCGGTGACACACGGACCCTGCCAGGGGTGGCTCTATTCGCATTCATATCAATAAACATCTGGACATTTATAACAAATTTAATCGATTTTCAGTCTTTAAACAGCATTAATGCCATAATATTCCACGAATTTACGATTCCATATTTCCCCTTGTCGAATGTGCGACATGTTTTCAATCGTCGCAGAAAAAAATATCGGATCTAAGATCAAAGTCGATTTGGTATATCGCTTGATTAAAAGAAAACATGTAATTTTGACTTTTATACTGTTGTAAAATAAACTTTCGATTCATATTTTCCGAGAACGTCGTGTGTAGTTAGTGAAGACGTTAACAATGAAAATATAGGGAATTCGCGTTGAAGAATGCCAGCTTCAACGAGGCAAATATTGTGAAAGGACAGATCTATTCACATGAGAAATCCTTTTAGAAATGCCGCTACAGTTGCGAAAAATACACCAATACTCACATTAGAAGCGGTGATATTCGGTTTAAAAGGACAAAAAAATATATAACAAGAATGCTATAAGAACATTTACTAGTTGAATTCAATATCTGTCTTTAGAATTCTATTATAATTTAGTTATATGTAATTCATATTTATCAGAACATTAGAATAGATTGATTAGGATATGTGGACAAGTTTGAAGATATTTTGATGGTTTTCAGCATTATTCCAATTTCTACCGTAACATATTGCAATCGGATTATATGAATGATTAAAATTATATATATTTTTTTCGTGTTGGTAAATCGTTACCGATCCGCAAGTCTACCTGTCGGCCAACAACAACATCAACATCAACATCAACAACAACAACGACGACGACGACGGCAACAAAGACAGTAACAATATAACAGATGAGGGCAAAACACGCGTGTGAGGTCCATAAAACCGCACGCTCGTTTGTCGGCTGCTCTTCTGTCGTCGATCAAAGCCATTGTCCTATAATAATACTAATAAGCCTACCTAGCCTTGGAAAAATGTTCATGGGTGTCTTGTCTACACGGTAATGGCTTATTCAAATTATATCCGTGGACATAAAAATGAAATTCGTAGTCGGAAAATATATATATATATATATATATATATATATATATATATATATATATATATATATTTATATATTATAAGAGAGAGAAACGAACGTTTGATCGAATTCACACACTAGCAACTGGCATGGTAACGTTTAAAAAAATGATTATGGTTCATTAAAATAATTTTATTTTACATATATAATACAAAATAAAATTATCAAAAATTTTGTTCGATTTATGAATTGTTCTATATGTGAATTTTTCAATGTGTGACAACTTTATGATAAATATAATATATGTTTATAATTTAGCAATGGATATATTTTTTATAATAGTACTGTAAATAAGAAGGCTCACGGAAACACTGTAATTACTTCTTGTTAAATATAAAATTAGGTTCGTAAATCGAGGTATTGTTGTCTATAAAACTAAAAAAAATGCCTAATATTAGATTTCATTTTATAATTATAGTATTCAGTGAATTATTTTTGAGATTATTTTTTTTAAATTCTACAAATTTTTATGTAAATTTGAAGATATTGGAAAATATATGTATTTATATCAAAAAATATAGCAAAATTGTTTTGCAAATGTTTACAAGAATTAAATTGCGATATTAAAATCAATCGACTTTTGTTGTTTCATGTATTTAAGAAATCGCAAATTTTTAAGTATTTTTTTTTTTTATTTTAATTTATATAACGATTTTATTATTTAAGTTACCAATTTTACTTACGAAAAACATATCAAAATATGACTTTTATTCAGAATTAGATTATGTCCTAAACTAAATATAAATATATTAAAGATAATTTTATTATATATTTATAAATAATAATATACTCTCATTTATGGCAATTTTATCGAATTTTCCACGAATCATTTCGGCAACAAAAACTGACCTCAGTTAATCATAATATAAATAACGTTTATTGTCGTGCAAAAAAAAGTCATACATCATAACCGATATAAATATAATATTTTTTGGTATAACATAAAATTACGTTGAAATTTAATATGCAATTATCCACAGGCTACATTTATTCTATGAAGCAACACGTGTAATTATTTCAGGGGTGTCATGAACATTACATGAAGGTTGGTGACTTAATTAACGTTTCATACGCATACAATTATATATATATATATATATATATATATATATATATATATATATATATATATATATATATATATATATAATATTTCTAATATACGAAAATATTATTATATTATATTAAATGAAAATATAAAAATAGGTGGTGTTTGTTTCAAGATTTTTAATATTGATAGAAATGGTAATCCTTTAAAATAATTCATATTAATGGAAAATTTACAATATTATGAAATATTCAGATGTTGAAGGTTAAAATTTTAAACAAAGAAATTTTTTATAAGTCAATTTCAATTGAAAATATTTATATTAAAATATTAGAATTTATTTTTATAATTAAAAATGCATTATTTATATTATGTGATAACTATATGTTTCTCAATATAAGATATTCAACGCTATAAAGATAAAATCTAAGAGAGCACAATTCATTTTAATTAGAAAATATTAGTATTTTAAAATAGATGATATATTTAAAAATTAAGAAAATACATTCAGAATAAAAATTATAAACTTTTAGAATATAAGCAATTATAATTGTCATTATTTTTTTTTTAATTTTGTTCGATATCACGTTATATATGATATTTGATTATTTTATATATTTATAATCAACCTCGTTGTAGTAATTTTAGAATGAAAAAATAAACACATTTAGTTTGTTATGGTAAATGCGATTTTTTTTTAATGGAAAAGGTCAAATCGTCACGATATAATAAAATATACACAACAAATGAATTATTTCGCGGAATCGGATTAAAAAGAATCAATTGGCGAAATACGGGTTAAAATCGATCCAACAATAGCGCAAACATAAATAGACAATTTTTAAAAATTTAAATAGAAACATTCGGTATTATAAAGAAATATATATATATATATATATATATATATATATATATATATATATATATATATATAATGAGAGGATAAATAGAATTTTTTCGAAAAAAATTCGATACATTTTATGCGGTTTTTCCCGATGAAAAAAGGGCCGACTGAGGGCGGTACATCGAGGATTAATCACCTCAAAGGTCCAGTTATAAGATACAAGAGGCAAACACAAAAACTAGCCGGACTAAGAAAGGAGTTTCAAAAAAAAAAAAATTTTTTTTTTGTTCGGTCAAAATAAGACGAAAAATAGATATTGTTCGTGACGAGGGTTGAAAACTTTGCACCTCGAACACAATGCAAATAATAAGATGGGTGCGTTTAGTCGGTAATAGCGGTTAATCCTCGAGTCTTAGGTCACAGTATTCGCACATTTTATTATATAATATATAATATTATATATAGTGTATGAGATATTTACAGATGTTAATACATCCTTTTTATAATTTCAACAAAATATTTTTTATTTTAATTAAATATAATATTAATATTTTCGTTCATAAAAAGTGAGATTATTATAAAATATGTTATCTCCACTTGAAATTAATATTGAATCTCTTGAAGATTTTGATGAATATATATATATATATATATATATATATATATATATATATATATATATATATATATATATAAATTGTAAAAATATATTGAAATGAACATAAAACATTTATTATATTATTTTTACATGGAAATAAAATATTTAAAAGCTATATATTTTTTTAAATAAATATAAAGTAGTAATGTTATTGGTGTGAATGTGCGTGCGTAATTATAATTCGAACCATCTTAATGCGATACATTATCGATAAACGATAATTAAACATACGTTTAATTTATATAATGAGACCGCAATCTTAACCTTATTTACGCGCGGAGCCCTTTTAAAACGTCTTTCACTTGTCTGCAAATAATTAGCGTTCTGGAAGGATATTATTGTCCTTGAACATATATATATATATATATATATATATATATATATATATATATATATATATATATATATATATATATATATATTGCAATACAACCAGTTAGTACAATTTAATAAATAAAGAACGGACGTTTTAGCGAGTCATTTGCGTGTTTAATTTTGTAAAATGTTACAAATAAATAAACAAAGTTACCGTGCGAAACACTAATATATACCGAATAATAATGTATCTGGTGTAATATTTAAGGGAAAACGTGTGTAAAGCTGGATTTACACGGTTAAAAATTAAATTAATACAAATATTCTGATTTAATCTTTATAGTACTTCAAGAGAATTGCTTGTAATCTTATTTGTATGTACAACTAGTATCGAATAGCTACTTTCAAAAATATTTATATGTACAATAATAATATAAATAATATTAAGTGCTTCAATAATCTCAGTGTGAATTGTTGATATGTCACATTAAATAGATAAGAGTCGAGTGCCATTCGAGCGGTTCGATTCGTTTGAACGCGATAAATCGGATCGATAAATAATAATAAAATTTTTATATAAATAAATAATAAAATATTGGTTATGTGTATATATAATCAGTGTAAAAAATAAGAATAATACACATTGAAATAAAAGTAAAATGAATGTGTTAAAAAATGTGAGTCGACGTTCCCAGCCGCCGCCGAGACGGCAGCATCCCATTATCTCATGGTCCGATCGATCGCCTAATCGAAAACCCAAATAAGACCATATCTATCCAGAAGATCTGGTGAGATATCCTCATAAATAAGACAACATATATATTCCTTCTTTTTTTTCGGATCGTGTTTACCCTTTCGATGTGGTCGAACCGAAACAAATTTGACATAATTCAAAAAAACGACACGGTGCACTTTATATATATATATATATATATATATATATATATATATATATATATATATATATATATATATATATATATATATATATATATATATATATATATTTGTGTGTGTAGTATGAGTTCTAAAAATCAATTATCTGATTAATTTAAATCCGATTTGTTAATAAAATTTGTATTTTAAATATGGTTCATATTGTATTTGATATAATAATATCATAATTAATACGAACTAACGATGCTAATATGTGATATAAATAGAAAATTCATGTTTTTAAATTGATATTTTAATGCGAATCGATTTTTCTTCTTATCGTAAATCCATTGATATGCTAACGAGTTTGCCACCCATAGTCTCACATCTACAAGAAATAAAAAAAAAAAAATGGCCGACAAAAAAGAAGCGAAGACCAAGAAAAAGAGCCTTCTTTTGAGAACTCAAACGGACAAAACATTTAAAAATAAGCGCGAAAAAAAAGTGTTTTTTTTTCTTCTTAAAGGTGAAGGCAAAAATCGCAAGGTGAAAAAAGAAAAGAATTATCTATCGGTGAGACTTCGAAGAATCCATGGAATGTTGGCGATTTCGGCGACGATGATTCATCCGTGTAAATCAACATTAAGAATTTAAAGCGCATGATGAGAAAAGGTTTAAAGTTTTTAATCGCATTTAATACTATAAAAACTTTGTATACGAATCGTAGGATTTCTTCAATAATTACAGTCAGTTCTCGACTTACGACGGGGTTCGGTTCCACAACTTTGAACGTAAGTCGAAATGGTCGTAAGTCGAATTTCATACAAAAATAAATAATATAATATGATAGATATATATGTATATATTATATAAGAAAATATAATGGCTTTTATTTCTGATTTTTAATTTTTAATTGTTATTATTTTAGTTGGTTAATTAAATAACTACATTCATAAATAAGTATATATATAAGCATTATTCTGGCTTATGGTCGATTATCATCTGAGCTACTGATATTCATTGCTGTCTTTTGAGATTTATCAACAAGTGTAGTAGTAGTGCTTTTTGTTTTTATAAACAAATCCAATTTTGTTTTTTCTTCTCGTTATAAATTTCATCATAACAGGCAATTGCTCGGTGAATATTGCGTTGTACCTTCAAAAATCTATCGTTGTCTGTCGAATCAATCGTCAAAAATGTCAAAAATCGTCAGAAGCGTGCAAGATTATATTAGATATGTATGTGACGAAAACTATAAAAAAAATTGACACATTTTTTAGAAAAAAAAAATGAAATTTTTTCGTCGTAAGTGCGAATTGTCGTAAGTCGAGGTGGTCGTAACTCGAGAATCGACTGTATTCGAATTTTAGATATGATCGCTCATTATTCAATTACAATTTTCTTTATTTATCGATAATATAAAGGTCTATATTATTATTTAAAGAGAAAAAAATTGTTATTATAGGTACATATATAGATGTTGATAATTAAATGTTAAGTCTTGTTTGCGCATCAAGCCGGGGTCCATATTGTTGTAAATGAGAAACAGTTATGAAAATTGCATTCTCTCAGGGAAGCTCGTTACCAAAAAAAAAAAACAATAAAATTTCGAGATAAAGAAAAGCAGCGAAGAATAAATAAGAATAAAAAAAACCAGGCAACACAAACGAATGGCCATTGTAACCGAGAGCGATACAAGCCGATTAACTAAAATGCAAAGTGTACTGAGTACTTTTTTTTTTTGTGTACATACACAATAATTATAGGCGTATTTTGAAAAGGTATAACTTATGAATCTGTTCCGCGAATAATTTTCAGCACGCAAGCGTGATTATCATTATTATATTTTAGATTTATTTATATCGAATACAACCAAAAATATATCTAAAATTTCAAAATTCATCTCGCGTTGATTATGACAAATAGTCGTCTGACCTCTGTAGGGAACATGGAAGTCTAAAAAAAATTTAAATCTCATCATGAAACATGTCCATGATATAAAGGATTGAGTCATTGGGTACTACACACACACACACACACACACATATTACTATTAACATATTTACATTTAAATTGTGGGTAGCAACGGGTGATTCGTGACTAGATGACAAAAGATAGAAAGAACCGGGTGGGCCTCGACAATAGATGTATTTCAACACTTAAAGTATGAATAAGGGCGTCAGTTTCGATCATAATAGATCTGGATCATTAGATCGAAATCAAAAGATCTGAATGATACGACACGATCTAGATGATTACGTTTGAATAGTATCAAATTTTGAATATTCAAAATGTCTAATCACATCAAGTATATTATATTGAATTACACAAATTTATAGTGACGTTCATTTAGTGTTTAATATTGTAGAAAATGGTATTTACAGAGGAAAAACCTGGTGTGTTTATATGGAAAATATTATATATATATATATATATATATATATATATATATATATATATATATACATATATATATTTTAGTAGTATGTCGTGGATAAACCAATTGCGGTATTTATTATGTAAAAGAGCACTTTTCCGAGTTTGTCCACGTTTCTCGTCCGTGAGAATGAGTGACTGTACAATGAAGCTTTTAATGAAAACATAACGCAAAATTACACAATTATGATTTTTGTTGAAGATAATTGCAAAATATCTTTGACGCGGAATTTAACAAACTCGAGCAGATTTTTTTTTCTTTTTTGCGGTTAACGCGCAATTAAATGCGTAAAGAGCGGTGCCATTTTTGCGAAACCTTCACACGTGGAAGGTTAATTTGAATTGAATAAAATGCTTTAAATTTTAACTATTTGTCATTTTTTTTTTTTTAGTATATTTATGAAAACAGTTAAGGACAAAGTTGAAAAAAAGATGAAATTAAAGTTTAACAGGAGCAAGATCACAATGCTACTAGACCCACTTGTATTGAAGACGATGTGATCAAAGGTGGTTCTTTTGTGTTGTAAATCGAGCTATTACGACGCGCCAACAGGGGTAAATGTAAAACGGGGTGACTATTCCTTTATGCCAAAAAAAAGGGAATCAGCTTATACAAAAGCTCTTTTAATACTTATACAAGATCTCGTGTTCAGATAGTGGAAACCTAATTGAATATTAAAAAAATAAATATTTTTTTCACGATATTATTGATAATGTTTCTACAATATTTATATTTTTTATAATGATGCAAAAATAAAGAAGAATAAAAAATAAATAAATAAATGAGATACCGAAATCCGCTATATCTTGTTGTGAGAATAAAGCTTATATTGTCGTTTGCCAGGTTAAACTCGTTCATTTATTCGTTGATTCGGTGAATTTTATTTCCCATGTAATTTATTCATATCACTTCCTCGATTTTATTACGAGAAGTTTAACCGATGCTATGGAGAATGAGTTTCGAATCACTCACAATATATACTGTATTTATACGCTAATTTAGATTGTCATCTCTGATGCAGCTTTAGTAGCTTAACAATTCGTGATGAATATTTCAAATGTTATATTATATGGCAATTGATAAATTTTGCTTACATATTACGCGGATGAAAAGGTATATTATTGAGGAATTTAGATTAGAAAAAATACTTAATAATTATTAGAATAAATATAGAATTTCAGGTATTGATCTAGAGTGATCGATATTTATTAATATATATATATATATATATATATATATATATATATATATATATATATATATATATATATATATATATATATATATATATATATATATAACTTCCTGAGAATGCAAAGTCTGATTGTATTTTAGAATATTTTTAAATTGTGAAAAATTTAAATATATATTTGTACTTAAAATATTAAATAACTGAATATCATATTAGTAAAACCATATATGTAGGACACAAATATGAACGTTTGCAGTAATTTAACACAGTATATTTCATAATTTTCAAATTAACTTATTGAAGCGAATACAAATTACTAATCGAATACTGCGAAGTGGAATGAATACATTACGTATATTCAATTAATAAATTATTGTCAACATACAATTTAGAATAAAGATAATGATCTGTTTTTGATATAATATCGCGGTAGTGGAACAACAAACAGATAGGTTAAAACTCTGCGTGTGACTCGTTTCTTTAGTAAAGCAAAATTAATTTCGAAGTCAACGAGCCCCCTCGAGCATAATGAGATATATTTTACGTTGCTTGCGAGGGTAAAAAAAAATATATATATATATATATACATATGTATATACGATTTCTCTCGGAAAATCCGGTGGGCTTTTCACGATTTTGTCGGAAAAAACGACAAACAAACAGACACGGTCGTGTGTGTGCGTGACTTTTCACATTCGCGTGACTTTTCAAGTTCACATTCGATCCCTCGCTGGGATAAATGATGTCAGATGCCTCAAGGGCGCTTCAATTAACCTTTTCGTACTTATTCTAACGAAAAAAAAAATGGTAATTGCAATTTTTTTTTCGCTTACTCGTTTCAATTGGAAAATTATTGACAAAAAATATATAAATAATAATAACAACTCGATGAAATTGTCTGCGTCTGTCGTCTGACGATTTTCCCCTTTTGACACTTGAACGGTTCGCGGTCAACGTTTGTATCCTTGGAAGGAAGTCGTTTGCGGTTTTATATTCTTTCCACATTACTGCCTATTAATCATTGAAGTTGATTTTTCGATTTTGTAAAGTCAGATAATCAGAAACGATCGATAATAATTGTTAAGGTCTGAGAATTTCGCTGACGACATTAGATCGCATGGATTACAAAGCGGATATTGTAAAGCGGCGCTATCATATATGCAAACATTTGTTACGAGATAAAACAATGGTTTTTAAATTTTTCATTTGAAAAAATCTTTAAAAAGATGTTACTATTTCCAAATATATAAAAATATAAATTTAACAAAAATTTATGCATCATTAGTAAATTTGTTACTATTCGTAGTATGTTATAATATATTTTTTAATATTTATATCTTGGGAATTCCGATTAAAGATACGATATTTAAAAATAATGTACGTTAAATTTATATTATTTCAATTAAATAAAAAATATTTTTTATATAAAAAAAAATCAACAGATTGTTGAAGAAAAAGTTAGATATTTAGTGGATAAAATATATAGTAAAAAATGTGATTATTACACAAGAGAAAGTAATGTTATCAATAAATCCATATTCAAAATTTAATATAATCTTACACAAAATTTATTTGGACATTAAAACTTATAAAAAAAAAAAAAATAACACAAACGTTTAAGATGCCTCGGTGTATATTTTAATTGCCGTTTTTTTAAGTATTTGTTTAGTCATACATTTCACGATGACTATCGCCATATATATTAGAAAGCGACCGACAGTACCATATAAGCACTTGTTACCTAGTATTTTCATCGTATTTCTTGAAACACACACACACACACGCATATATATATATATATATATATATATAATTACTGAAGGCGTGGTGAGTAACTGCATTGTGTTACTCGATGAATTGATAAAAAAATCCTATAATAATTAATACTAATTATTACATCATCAAAATAGCACACGAGAGACCCTTAATGTACCGCACTTTACCGTACATGTTTTCCATATATCATATATATATATATAATATATAAAATATAAAATTTAATAGGTGAGTCCGTTAAGCGTGAAATTTAAGCACGTTTTCGAAATCGCCGTTTCGTATGAAAACATATGGGAAATAAGACACCGTTTTGACCGAGTGCTGTTATATTATATTATTTCAGAGCAAAAATGTCGGAAATATTGATGGAAAAAAAGATGGGACGAAAGTGCAAGCGGACACGTGTCAAATTATGACAAAATGTTCGCTCTTGTATGTAATGTACGGTATATTCAGTGACGGTACGTGAAATTTTATATATGTATATATATATACATATTTTTGCTCCAAAAAATTTTGATTTATTGCTATATTTTATTATATAATTCAAATATAAATATCTATTTGAAATAAATTATTTTTTAATAAAATTACATGACGAAAAGATGTTGTAAATTGTATTGAATATTTGCGGCATGTTCAATTCATATTTAGATAGGAAAATTTAACTATAAATGTTAGTTAAAATTACAGTACAAATTAATTAAATTAATAAAGTAGATAAATAAAAACATTACTTGATATAAATTGCGCAGTATATTTTGTATATTTATTTTGAGTGCTTTATTGTCAGTTCTCTGTTATCAATTTTATAAAAAAGCCGTTTATTTTGAAAGTGGCGTAATCATATTAAACGTAAATTATATTAATTGGAATAATAAATTTCAATCTGTTACCCATATTTTTAAATTATCATTTTTAATGAAGGTCATGAGAAATATGTTTAAACGTAATATTTAAATAAGATTATAATTTTTAAGTGATTGAAACTAATTTAATGATTCACAATAAATTGTGCGAAATAATGATCAATGATTCAAATATTGAATCAAAAAAATCTAACATATCAATATAATTTAATAATATAATAAAAATCGTTTGTAAGTAAGTACTAATGTGTAGCCACTGAACATATCATAATGTTAATGGTTTCCTCATACTTTTGGACCAAAGTGGAAGATTATATGTGGCTATGATGAATCAGGAAACGAAGGGTGGTTTCTGTTGGTGATGCAGCAGGTGTGCTGCAGCAGCAGCCACTGAGACAAATCGTGTGGAAAAAATCGCACACGTGCCCTTCTTCATCGCACAAATGGTTCCAGGTTATTTTTGAACTGCACCGAATTTCAATACAAATATAATATAAGATACATTAAAAGTGAAGGCATTGTGGTCTCGGGGATCGAACTCGTCTTGTTGGAGACACGCGAAAAATGCAACAGTTGTTCCCGTTTTTAATATACAAATGGTTCGACTATATATCGATGAATGCCTTCTGATACGACGCATTCACACCTGCCGTTATATAATATAAAGCTTAGATTTTATTTTTCAGTTTCAATTTTGGATAAATACACCGTTTTATTATTATTATTATTATTCATTCGAAAAGTAGTTTTATTGAGGAAATTGAAACATATGCCACAAGAAAAAAAAATATATATATATATTTTTCACTTGGTTAATTATGAGATAAATTATACGTTATCGAACGTAATATTTAGTGGTTGAATGTAAAGTGATGCTCAATCGAGTTAATTTATTTTTCAATAGCATGTGCAATTGACTTAATGAAGTGATTTGCAAATTGAATAAAATTGTTAACCAGTTAAATGCAATCATAATATGGATGCAAGTTGACCTCGTTGTATATGAATATTTCATAGTTGTCTTCCCTCTAGAATAACAAAATATTAAAATACAATTCCTCTATAAGTAATTCGATGTAATATTTTGAAATTATATTGAAATTGTTTGATTAAGTTCAGATTTTTAATTTGTCTCTTAGATATGGAGATATTTAAAAAAAAATAGAACCGGTCGTGTAAAATGTAATCTTAACATATAAATTACAATAATGAAACTATGGTAGTTGAAGTCAATTTTTATAATTTATAGTGCATCAGATTAATTCAAGTAGTCAATTGAATAATTTTCTTTGAAATGCTTCAAAAAAATAAATTATCAGTCAAAAAATACATACAGACAAATATATGCAATAGAAAGATTATACTGCTGAAAACCCAGTCGAGGCATCGAAATCGTTATAGAGAAAATTATACACGATCTTCATGATACACCCACGTTTTTAATGTAGATACAATATAACATAAAATAATAATAGCGGCGATTTTGCGATAGTTTGTTTTGTCACTTAAGAAGTGGTGCTTGGAGAATGATCGAGCTCGTCTTCAACTCATGATCGAGCAAAGAAGAAAAAGAAGAAGAAGAAGAAGAAGTCATTTCCTCATTACTGACAGCGGACATTGTGAAACGGTGCGGTAATTTACCGCATCGTCACGTGTGTTTTTTCGCCTCTTTAAGACGCGTTATGTACGCACGAATATATGCACGTCGTACAATAAAAGATAATAAGTAAGGATGTGTACGTTGATTTTTTTCATTTCACTACGACAATAAATAAGTGTTATAATATATAAGAAAAATATCATTTACCATATATAAAATGTAAGGTTCGTGGTGGTGTAGCATTTTTTATTCGTCAAATGCTACTTTATTTTTATAATTTAATCTTAAACGTGCACTAGTTATATATAAATAATTAAAATTTGTAATTTTTTTAATTATTATATATGCTTATAAAGAACATATTTTTTATAAAGAAAAGTATTTTTTTTTTATTAAAGACGTGGTATATTGCGTTTTTATGCAACATATTTTATGCATATTCGTCACACAGCACTGAGTCTCTGAAAGATAGATTAAAAATCAAACGATTTGCATAATAAAATTATCGATATGTATATTTTTTTCTATATATTTTGAAATTTTTAAATATACATATATATAATATATTATAAAATGGCGTATGTGACCAAGAGCACGTAGTTTTAGGAAAATTGATAGCGTGTTTGAGAACATTTTCCGATGAAAATTATACATATATTTATTATAATAGTATTGTATTATTTCATAATTTTTTCATAGTTGAATATAAACGTTTGTATTAATTAAAGAAATTATTATTCGGTGAAAATAATATCATTTTTCACGATTAGGGTGCGAATGAAATGTGACGAATAATGATAACATACATATTTAGACAATTATTTTTTATATATTTTTTGATAATAAATAAAAAAAAATATAAAAATCCATTGCATATAGCAACAAATATTTTTATATATAATATATAAATCTAAATAATAATATTTTTTTTATACAAAAAAGTAACAAATGTTACAAAAATTTCATTCGCATATTTCAATATACGATTATTATCATAATTTTAATATAATAATAATAATAATAATATAATGCAATTACTCAATCGCTGAATAGATCGAAACGGCATATAATTTAAATACGGAATTTCCGATACACTCGTGCACTTGAAATTGCAGCGTAATTGATATGTCATTGGATTGATTATGCAATTTTAAATAAATCTTTGTGAATAATCTATCCTAGTGCGCGTTTGTTTGTCTGTTTGTTTGTTTGTTTGTTTGTTCGTTTGCGCATTAAATCGAACGCGCTCATTTATGGCTCAATTTGCAATTGTAAACATGAGAATGTCGACGCAACTATTTATTTATTTTTTTTTCTTTCATTATTATTTCTTCGACGTATGCAAGTGTGTCTATCTATTCATCGCCGATGACCGACATAGTTGAAATAGCACGAAAAAATAATATAAAATTACTATAAATAATAAATAAATTACAACAATCCTTACTGATATCGATTTGTCATTACAGTATAATCAATCAATTTTATTAAAATTATCAACATATTAATAATCAGTGTGAAAATATTTAAAATTAAAAATCGTGTTATTAATCAGATAATAATATAAAATGTAAGGTTGCAGAAAGATTGATCTATTGATCATGAAAATTTATATATACCGAACGAAAAATTATCGATGTTAAAAGGCCATTGTTGTCAAATGTTTTAATGTATTATTAAGTATTTTATTTTTCGTCTGAAAGGAGAAAAAAAAAATGTTAATAATTCCAAGTTGTGTCAAGCGTAATCCGTTTGACAGCAATCGTCTCAGACGTCACGCAACGCTTTTTGGCGTGACGGCGCCATTACTTGAAAAATTATTTTATTATACGAAAATATAATATAAATCGACGTGAAAATGTTATTATTATATTCGATTAAACGAAACCGAAGTTTAATTACAATTAATACAATTTACGATTTTTCGAATGGTGAATGGCTCTTTCTTGTCATATTGTAATTGGGCGACGCCGAATTCGCATTGTATTATTATTTTTAATGATTATGAAATTTTGTAAAAATAAAAAAAAAATGATTAGACTTTTTATATGAAATTATAATACGGATACATATAATATATTTAAAAAAAGTTAATATGAAGTTAACGAAATATTTATTAAATAAGCTTAATGTAGAATTTAGAAGTTATTTCGCTATATATTAAATCAATTTGTGCTAATTGCTTTATACAAATAAGACAAAGTGAAAGTCAACGCAAAAAATCCATTTAATTTATTTTTTTTTAATATAATAGTTTGAGAATAAGGATAGATTTGTTTTTTTTTCGATTTAATTATATTTCAGGCAATAAAATCATTAATAATATTTTAAGAATAGATTTAGGCGCGATTGAATATTTCTAAATAATATAAAATACTCGGTATTATTGTTGTAAAATCGAATAAAACAAGTTCAAATCCTTGATGATATCAGTATCGAGGAGCGATCCTAGTTAAAACACGTTAACAATCCGTTTTTATTACATAAGAATAAACGATAAAAGAAAAAAAAATAGAAATACGTCCACATAAACCTGTTTTCTACGAGATACACGTACTTATCTTGCAGATTATGGTGCAATCTAAGCGTAAGTGTGCCGGGTAAAGAATGAATCACAATTTAAACTATTATTTGCTATTACTATTATACTATTACTATTCATAGCGACACGTATCCTGGTATTTTACTCATTGTCGCTGATTGTCGCATCTATTTGCCAATTCGGACGACTTAAAGTCGGTACGGGACATGGAAGAAGAAAAAAAAAAAAAACGCCTTTTACGACGAATTTATCGTGTTTACCCTTAGATAACGTGTTTCAATTTGCGTTTGTTGCGTGTTGTATATATATATATATTATATTTCTATGTGGGAAAAAGTGTTGCCTGTTTACTTTCGAATCGGTAATATTTAAGATACGAGTGTTGCTTAGTTAGTCATTTTCAATGGCGACACGGCGACTACCTTTAAAATGTCGTCTTATTTGCACAATTACGCCGTGATTAACCGTTGTTTGTTCGAACGGTTTGATTTTACTGGAATTTTCGATGAACAAACTGATAAGAAAAAATTCTCATATGTTTAAATAGAATCAATGCGATTTTTTTTTATTATAACATCGGTTTCTTTTATCTTTTTAAACTACTCATTTAAGTTTTCTTCTTTTCTAATCCGATAGTTACTTTTATAAAATGTGATTTTTTTTAAAGTTTTTTTATATGATGAAAAACTATGTAATGCTGTTCTGTGATTTACATATCTGCCAGCTATTGTGCCACCGATTTATGTTTTCACAATTTTATATATGATCAAAAATTGTTGGAAAATTGTAAATTGATTCAAATTATATCAGTGAATAGATAAGTCAAATGAATTTATGTGACAAAATATTTTTTAAAACTCTTAAAATGTATATGGTACATAAGAAACATTAGATTCATAGTGGATAAATATTGGAGATGCTTGAAGAAAAAATATATGGCAAAAAAAAAAATAAGAATTTGTTGTTTCGCTCAAAAATAGAACGTGAAATGACAAAGCACCGGTCATTTGTCTCCATTATAGATATATTTTGTTTGCTATAAGGTAGTTAATGGTTGTGGCACAGGCGTTGACTGATCGAGGGACTATCTTTGTAAAAAATCGAGGGTACCCAATTTTTTTTCCTCGGCCGACACGCAAAAGGTAACGGATGGTCCTGAGCTTTCACCTGAAAGAACTCCGCCGTCAAAATTTCCGATAAAATGATCCCCCATATCTCGAAGCGGTGATTTTATTTATTTTTAAGTGTTTATTTTAGATATTTTCTAGACTATAGACGTTCTTCACTTGCGTGTGTGAAAAAGTTCGACTTATATACATATATATTTTTAAAGAACCAATGACGCAAAACTGATCTCGATAAAATGAATCGCTTTACGGTCTCCAGAGTTCAGAGGTTGATAACCAGACGACGATGACAGAGCACAAGTCGTTTCGCACGAGAGTTAATCCACCATCGCTTTTTAATTACGACTCTGAAATGTGAGCGGTTTTTTTTTCTTTTTTCATTTTATTCACTGTCTTATTGTTTTTGCTTGTTTTTTTATTCCGAATTGCTCAGTACTACTGTGTTTTTCGTAGACGGCTAATTTTGCTCCACGCTCCAAAACTACGAGCGGTCGCTAACAAGGTGACTCGATAAGCGTTGTTGTAGCTCGTCGAATATTTGAAGTGTATCTCGTATATCTACGGTGTTTTCCATTTTTTTTTCTTTTCCGACGGATTCGGCGACGCATTGTGGATTTAAATTATGAAATTAAACACTGAAGAAGCACAAAAAATATATATAAACGAGTGTGTATATAAAAATGGAAGCGTGCTACAGAAAGGTAGGCGAGAGGGTGTCTCTGCTTCCGACAGATGGTAGGCGCGTCGTTCTTTGTGCATATTCCATAATAGTTCCCTTTTGACAAATATTGGCACAAGAGAGCGAACGGAAACATTATTTAGACTTAAATTATTCCCTTAGAATGAAAATAATTAAATATAAATGTTGAATTAAAAAAAAAAATAATATTATAATACAGAACTGACCTATCGTGATGTTATTATTCAAAACGAGAGTTAATGACTTAACATCAGCGAAACGGACCTGAACATACGATATGAAGATTGTAATCATGTTACTCGTATAATTATTATAAATATCAAAATATATCATATATACACGAATATGCTTGAATTTATTAATGTATGGTTAAAAAAAAATGGGGAATACAGTTAGAATGCAATCAAGAGGTAATATCACGTTTGGGCATCGCGGAACAATTTCCAAACGTTACAGACATTGTGTTCGCTATAAAAGAATAGAAAAGAAATAGGAATTGTGTACGTAGTATTTATTATTACACCATAATTGCAATTGTGTATTATAACTGGGACATTTGTACGCATATTCGAAGCAAGTGCATTCGAATGCGTCATCGGACAACTGGTTTATGAGACTCGACCGCGCACACCGGTTGTACCAAGACAACTTTGTTCTTGGCGACGCTTTCACTATTTAAAACGAAGATGACGACGGCGACGACGATGATAATGTCCAGGAAAATCTGATTTGAATCTATTTAAACGGTATCGACGATGAAAAAAGGTGTTGCGACACGACGATGGTTCGCATCGGTTCACCGGTCTCCTTAAACAAAATTGAACGAGAATATTTAGAAATATTATAAATGTCAATGCTGCGAAGAGTCCAAGCGTATCTAAATACAAATAAATGCCTCTCAGACCGTAACTTTGATTACTAAAATGTATTCAAAGTGGAAAAAAGGAGGCGAAAAAAAGAAGCGCCGGCGATGATCTTGGAACGTGGTAAAAAGTCGAGTGTCGATAGTTTTTCCCTCGACATTGTATACAATTAGCGCACATGCTCAAGTGCAAGATGAATGCTTAGCAAATTTCACGGATCGTGAATAAGATGATGACGATGCCATGACTATTTCCACGATCTGATCGATTCGAATGCTAGTGAGCATTAACATTTTAAAATATTATATGTATATACGACGAAAAATGAACGAAGAAAAGTAATGTTGCGGTCGATCGCTTCAACCCCAATTCGGAAAATTTCCACGATAACGAAAAAATTAGCATCGCGTCGCTCGTTTAGATAACATTATGAAAATTTACGAGGGTCGTTTCGTATATTTATTAATACGCGACGAATAAAAAAGGCGATTTCGGAGTCGAGTCGTCGTTTACAAATCGATTTTATCTCATCGTTACTATTTTAAAATATTCGCGGTAGATTCGTCCGATCTTTCTAATATATATACATTTTATATATATATATATATTTTTTTTTTTTGGACAAAATGCTCATTTTAATTTTTGACACGGTTCGTCGACCGTAAATTTTTTTTCGCAATGCCATTTATTCCGACGTTCGCTTCGATATTTTACTCGGAATGGCATCGTGAAAGGAAAATTTGCATCGATTAATTTAAATTTTACACCGTTTTCACCGGCCGAAGTGTATTAAATGATTTTTTACGTAACACATAAATAAGCCAATTTGCTCCACAATATGGTTAATATATATATATATATATATATATATATATATATATATATATATATATATATATATATATATATTTTCACTTTATCTTATACTAAAATTAGAATCGCCGATTTCAGATTACAGATATCAGATTGTGTAATTTTTATTTAAATTGGAAAGCTTGAAAATATTTTATAAATAATTTCGGGTTGAAGTCGGTCGTTTTCGTTACCCTCTATCGTTTTATAATTATGAAGCACATGCTTCTCGCAGTTTATCGACGGTGGGTACTTAAGAAGAAAAAAAAACCCGTGCTTTCACGCATATATACCCCAGCACACGTGCTAGAGGTCTGTAAAGATGAAATATATGGGTCGTCTGATCGCTACCGCAAACATTTTGAGGTTGTTTTCCAAACTTGACGCTTTCAAAACTGTCGTGCGCGTGATCAAAGTACCTGTTACATTAATAATATGATAAATTATAAAATTTAGAACAAATTATACATTAAGTAGACGTGTTTGATGATTAATATGAATATGAAGAATTAATATATTTCCGATTGAATGTATTTGTATTGTGGAATTTGGCGCAGTTTCCGGATACCAAACGTGAAATCGACATAGCGAATTGTTCTATCGTTAAATATATCGATGAAATTAGAGATTAGTTGTAATAATTCTAAAATTCATAGATATGCTCGAGCCACAGTTTGATCTGGGAGCAGATGGGTTGTAAACTAAGCAGTCTATATGCGAACGTAGATATGATATTTTTTATAAAGAACCACTCCAAGGGCCAGCTGCCGCCGAGTGGATGGAAGAGAAACAGCAAGAAACAGCCAGGGGTTGGGTCATGAAGGGGAGGTGAAGGGAGTTTAGATTGTTAACAAAAAGGCAAAAGGAAGGCGGGGAAGGTTTAGCTGTCTTATTGGGGGCACAATTGTTCGAAACAACGAGACTTTTTTTTTTCAGGGTCGTGTCGTCGTCGGGTTTTGGCCCCCGTTAGACGTGTCTCATACGTTGCAGTCTAAGGTAGACTGAATTAATAGGTGAACTTTCTATCGTAAAAAAATATTTTGAGGGTATAAAAAAAAAAGGTCTATATCTATTGAAAGTGGATCTTTTTTCACTCTCTCTTATTTTAAGGCGAAAGATCGATGTTAGACAGCAAGGTGGAAACTTTGATACAATGGTATGTATAAAAGGTGGAAACATGATCACGTAAGACAGATGTATTATTATAAAAAAAAAATGGGTTGCAATTACTCGTAAGGCGATTAAAAGAATCGAAAATTGTTAAAAAAGGACTACAATCTGTTTTTCAAAAAATGTACTGCTTTTTTTACTGTGTATAATAAAAATATGTATAACCTTCTCAAAATCAAATAAATTATTGAATTTAAATATAAATATTCAATAATTATAGAATATCTAAGAGTGGTATAAAAGGTGAACAACCTGATGATACAATTTTTTTTTTCGGTAGGCAATATTATCGAAAACGGTTATTGCTGAGTTACAGGATCCATGTGGACGAGTCGAAGGGCTGATGACAATGTTTAATTTGATATTTGATCCTTAGGATCAGGAACTTGGCCGGGTGTTATGGCACGCGTTTTCTGGTACACCATGTGTTCAGGCAGCCACTGTTAATAAAACATGAGAAAGGCTTCTCGGGCGCGCGAAACCCACTTTGAGAAGCATCATCCTTCGCAACAGATGAGCCGTGAAAACAGCCGTCTGCTCGCTCGTGCCCATCGCCTCGATTATTATATGATATTATTATAATCCTTTGGACGGCACAGTTGAATTTAATAAGAAAAATTATGTCTAGCATGAAAAATCAACCACTTTTACCGGAAATCGTTTAAGAATTATGTGGCGCTTGTAATTATTGTCAAGCTATGGTTCAATATTTTCTATATATATATATAATAGTTTTATAATATTAAAGTATTAAAATTCAAAAAAAAAATGTATTGGTACTGATTAGATGACGTTTTACGAGGGAGTTGTCGTCAAATGTTACAAAACGTCACACCGAAGATTTTCAGACTTGACGTCATAGCAACGTCTGAACTATGCGGCTATTTATAATATTTTCAGCAAAATGAAACGTCATCGACGTCAGTGACATTACAAAATGTCATTTTATTTTTTCGAACCGAAACGATGATACGACAGAGGTAATTTACAAAAAAAAAAAAAACAAAATATTTATATATTTAGAGAGAGGATGGGAATTGAACGTGTTAATTGTATTTTATTCAAAATTTCCCGATTAAATTTCGCCCATTTTAATAGATATATTTGTGTTATTGTTCGCGTCAATTAATTTTGACGGGAAACCGTCGACGGTCACTCGGAGGGGAAAGACGACGTTTTTCGACATTTTCGACGTGCATTTCCTAATTGCGTACTTTAATTAATTGACCCATCTCTGGTCATACGGACGATGCAATTCGGTAATTTCGCGAGTTCAGTGCCCCTTTTCATCGATGCAGACGGGCAGAAATATTTTATTTTTTCTAAATAGGAATTGCTATAATTTTATAGGACAATATATATAAAACATAATATATGCGAGTTTCCACATTTTTCTGATGGTTCAGAGTTGTGTGCCAGGGTCGACATCTAAATGCATCCTACTAAACGGAAGTGGCGCGTCGCATAGCAGAAATAAACGGCCGCCAGACACAAAATAGCATCGCGAAAATAATGACAAAAGACTATGGTTAAAAAACTATGTCTATTTATATGTCATTATTCGATTGTGCGGCGCCCCACAAGAGCTTCTCAAACTGTTTTCGAAGCTATGATTTTGAAAAATTTTGACAGCAACTGCGAAAAATGTTTTATATGTCATATATATAGCTGTGGTGGCGAATCTATAATAATTTTTTTTTTTTTTTGAAAATTAATCGGCACTGATCTTGTCTATATTCTTATTATATTCTTAAAAGTCTAATTGAAAAACGGACATTTACATAAATATATATACAACTTTATACGATTTTATTGAAAAACGTTTGAAATTTGACGGCAGTTTAGGAAAATATATAATTGAAACTTTGTAAAGAACCATATAAATAATAATAAAAAAAAAATAAAACAAAATTTAAAGAGTGAAAAAAATAAATAAATCGCAAAGCGCCTGGCTGGAAATTATGTCATCGCGTCTAGACGGCTACAATGCAGTGCGTGTGCATGGCCGAATTTATTTAAATTTAGATCTCGCACGTTTAAAAGCTTTAATAGGCGTTTTTCTCATTCAAGTTTCATGTCGAGCTTTCGACGCGAAATTTACTCATTTTAAGTAATTGTATTCGATTTTTATCAATATAATAAATATAAAATTATTTTCTTTTCAAATATTATATGATAAAAAATGTTTTTTTTTTATATTAAAGTTTCATCTTAGTTTATTTTTGTATATTTATCAGACTTTGATAATTATGAGTATTTTAGTATCAGACATCAACATTAACTATAATGATACCGAAGAAATTTTTATTTTTGTGTCCTCATTTATATAACGTTATTTTCGATGTGAATTTCTTAAATCAGTGTTTGTCAACTATTTTTTATTTTATTACAAAAAAAAAACAATAATTTCATATTAAAATTACTTTTTTATATATCAATTTTATTAGAAAACGAAAAAAAAACATTTTTTTAAATTTTATAATTAAAATATATATATGCGTAACCGTTAACAAAGATTTATATTAAATTACGATATTTCGCATCTTTAAATTGTTACAACTCTAATTTTATATCGATTTATAACACTTTTTATTGCTATTTACGTAATTTCGCCTACCAATCTTTTAAAATAATCCGATTTCGTATAAAATTGGCGTAGAACAATTGCTCGTTAAACATTTTATTATATCGAACTATAACCATATATAGATTATCACATTACCAATGTAAATGTTTGATTTCATTAAAAAATAAAAAGCATAGAGATATACAGTTTATTATAAATATATAATATGTAAACGTAGATTCACCTGTTAGCTATGGACTTAATAATACCGTATTATGACACATAACAACTTTTAATAATTATTTTCTATTCTATTCTATTCAATATTCACGTGAAAGTATCAGATAAGGGCGACACATGTAAAGTATGAGTCATAGCTGTGTTCGCGCCCATTCATTCATTCATTCATTCATAAACAAAAAAAATAAATAAATAAACAGTTGATATTGAGAAAGAAACAAACGGAAAGAGACGAATATCTTTTAATTTGTACGGATAATAAACGTGCACTATCTCGATTTATACAAAAGGACCAGACATCCTTTGTTGCACCTTGTTCGCGTTACGATCGCACAAACTAACGCGCGAGCACGCAATAATTTTATGTAAATATTGCACGAAATTGTTATTTATTATGTGCGGCGGCCCCGCTTATTTACAAAGCTGCGCGCACGAGAAACGGGGCCTCGAGATTGTCGAGGAAAAAAAATTATGTTTTCATTCAAAAGATAACCCACACGTGCACATAAATATTCGACCATTATAATATATTGAAATTATGTGTGTGTGTGTGTTTTTTTATATAAATATATATTATAAAAAAATCTAAGTTTATAAACAACATTTAAAAAGTCAGCGGTGTCTGAAGTTTATTTGAAGAAAATTTAGATTTTATAATACATATTACATTTAAATTTCTAAAAGTTTGCCAAATCATTAATTAATATCACTGTTAAATAGGTCAATAATTAACAAATTATTTTTTAATCATTTTTCGTCATATTTATATTCTTAATATAATCAATCAGATAAATATTGTAATTTTAAATAAAAAAAATAGTATTAAATATAGTAATTTTAGTCGAATTGTAATCGAGAAAGGGTAAATATTTTAAAAGGGTTAACCGTAACAATGATTCATTGACGAATAAAATTAAACAATTTACTCATTTATAACTGGCAATAAAAAAAAAACGAAATATATTTTACACATTCGATATTTATCAAAGACTAAATTTATGCGATTTTTAACAAATGATAAAACGTGTTAAAACAGTTAAATATTAAAATTATATTAAACGGTAAAACGATAAGAATCATCAAATGCGGAAGATTTACCGCGGTTTATACATTTTCTAAAACATTTATAAATAAATAAAATAATACAAAAAAAAAAAACTTATATTTGACACTATTTTTATGTTGTGACTGAATATAATAATACAATTTTATAAATATCATTAGATTTTCCATTCTGCGAACCTTTGTATAGGATTTTATACTGATTTTTTTTTCACATCTAGGGACATTTGTTTGTTTTGTTTCTTCAGTGTATATATATATATATATATATATTATATATATATTTGTACTATTTTTTTTCAACAACCTTTTCACATATACAATATGTGAAAATGGGTATATATATATTTTTTTTCATATAATGACACACATGGCGCGTGCCCGACCTGGCAACACATTGCGCTATTTTTTGTGCGCACGTCGGGGCTACGAAACCAGCGAAAAGTTTACTTCGTTCCACGAACGAGCTTTTTTTTGCTTTTATTTTTACAAGGGATAATAAAGAGAGCAACCCCCGAATGCATCATCTGCTATATTAAAATCAGCGGTGAATAACCTTTTTACGCCTCACCTGGTGATTGTCGAAAATTCGATTATGTCAAAAAAAAAAACATTTTTTTCATATTCGATTAACCTACATTTTAAAATCGTTTTAATTAATCGCAAAATTTGTTATTTGTACGAAGAATAAAAAACTTGAATATAATTACGTGTTTTTATAATAAAAACATTTACATATACAATGTATAACCTAATAACATATATCCGTATATTTAATTATATTTTAAAAATAATTAGTGTACTAATAATTATTAAAATATTATAAAAAATAGAATCAATTATTTCGTGTTTATTCAAGATAAGATAAGATACATAATAGTTAAAAAACCGATGATTCATGGATGAATTATGCTATGAGTTAGTTAATTTTTTCTCGGTGTATGATGCAACAAATTTGAATGCATTTTTCGAAACGATTTCACATCGGCACGAGGAAAAGATGAAAATTCATCTTTTAATTACGATAATCATTACGGTACAGCGACTGTTTTTTTACACGATAAAAAGTATAACAATAATAATTATTATAAAATTAAATAAATAAAGAGACAGAAAAGTTCGAAGGGAATTTCGTTCATCGGTGATTCTGAAGATTGCGAAAGCTTTTTGTTTTTTTTTTTTTTGAACGATCGCGATTCGAAACGGTCGAATTAATTAAATGATAAAAAGCGGCGAATATACGAGAGAATGGACATTTTCTTTTTGTCGTGTCAGGGGTTGTTTTTTGAGGGTCTGCGTGCCGCGGCCGAAAGACACCTGCTGAGTGCAACAGCCTGTATTTGAAAACGAGTACTGTTCAGTGTCTGGAACATATCTGATATCACGAAATGCGATGCACTTGCATATAGTTATTAATAAAAATATTTTATAAAAAAATGCATATATAAATATATATATATATATATATATATATTTATATATATATATATATATATATATATATATATATATATATATATATTTATATATATATATATATATATATATTTATATTTATATATAGATATATATATATATATATATATATATATATATATATATAATAATTTAACATTATATGTTATGTACAAAAATAAAATATAAATTGATGATGAAAATCTAAAGCCGTTCATTATATGTATTTATAATTTGAAATTTGTTATATTTAGATATGCAAGGATATATCAATATAAAGTTAATTTTAATGTACAAAAATTATAAAAAAAAGTATTTTTGAATTATTCTTTCATTCATAATATATTTTTTTTTATTTAAAAAATATTTTCATATATCAAAATAAAATTAAAATTAAATGTAATATAAGTATATTTTTAAATATTTAAATTAAAAAAATAATTCAATAATGAAATAATTAATTATAATTATTCAAAATTACTATATTTTTTACATTCAATTTTAAGATTTTGATTTTATAGGAAAATAATTATTAACAAATAAAATTATTTTATTTAAAATATTTTACCTTAAGACGTTTAACAATTGATTAAAAATAATTTTTGAAATATATATATAAATAAATAAATTGCTAAAAAAATAATTATCAATGGCTATAATCAGTCATGGAACATAATTATTCGATATTTTTGCACGTTTGCTCATTTCGTACCGCATAATGGAATATAAAAGAAAATTTATTACTAACATAAAATTGTCGTAATATGTATTAAACACGAATTGTCGATTTGTACGCAATATTTGATTTATATGAATATAATATAAAAAAATAATAATAATACAGACGATATACGCAATTATATAACGTTAATAAGTAATACGGTGAACGATGATAAATGTATTACAAATATAGTTAAATTTAATGTCACGTAAAAAATTGACGTTAAAAACGACGGACGCAGTGGTAAATCAACTTTTATTTAATTTTTCCCTTATTTGAATACAAAAAAAAAAAAAAAAATACTAGGCAAAGTAAATCGTATAAACGCGGAAAAAATGTAAATTATTACCGATGGTAATAAAGCCTTATTATTATATATGTATGAGCATACTTGACTCGGCATGGTACATAGATTATTATCGTCGTGTCGTTCACGTGAAATATTTAGAAATCTACGTGAACAATTTATATACAAAGAGTCCTATATTAACGGTAAAAAAAACAACAGCAAAATACGTATAAATTAAACGAGTGTAAATAAATATAAAATGTAACACGTTTTGTTTACATATTGTCTTTAGAATAATTAAAAAAATATATATATAAATTAAGAGCAATCTGTTGAAAATTGAGCAAACTTATCATTATTTACATATTCCAATAAATAATTTTATGTCAATATATAATCTTATAAATTATAAAAAAATATATTATATTTTATTAATAATTATTTTATTTTTTAAAATAATATTTTGTTTAAATATAATTATAAAATAATTTTTAATAATATTAAATTTTATTTAAATTTAGAGACATCTATACGACACTCTTAAAACTAAATTAAAATGAATGAAGATTTTTAAGATTTGTTATCTCTGTGCAACATCTTCACATTGGAGGCGCTTAAATAATGATAATAATTTATTAAAATATATATTATGATTTTCAACAATTAATAATTTTTAATTTTATATTAAAATATACAATATTAGGTATAAGATAATTTTGCAAATTTTATATAATAAAATGTTTCAAGAATTAAAAATATTCTGTATAATATATATTTTTCATATGTATAAAATTATGAGAATAAAAGTGGAACGATCTATAAAAAATACAGGAAGCATTAATTAAATGATTATCAAAATACAATGCACAATCTAAATAATATAATAATAATAATTATAATAATAAGAAAAATGGAAAAAGGGGTTGCTTTCGAATGATAATGTATATATATATATATATATATATATATATATATATATATATATATATATATATATATATATATATATATATATATATATATATATCGTATATATAAATATTAAAATGACTCACGCAACGTGTGATGGCGAAATAATATTCGGCATTGTATACGTTCATTATTTTTTAACCGTTCGGTTAGTCGTAAAAGTTTAAAACTGAGTTGAGATTGAGAATCGTTTCCTTATATACAATGTCGAAAATTGAAATTTTCTGCGGTTATCGTCGTGGGGGATGACGACGACGATGATGATGATGACGAGATCGAGACTTTTGCTCACGATTTCGATTTCGTTAAAAACCATAAAATTACAAGTGCAATGTCGTTTTCATATTACATTTTCTATTTGATGATAATGAAAAGTATATATAGAAATGATATATTATTATTTTATATTGTCAATATATGATATTTCGTGTTTTATATTTTATTCAAATTCTGAATCCAATCGATTTATACACGATGAAAAATGAAAAAAATGTGAAAAAAACGTATTGAATCGTGGAATGGAACCGTAGAACGACATTGCAAATGTGACGTGTCTCGCGACTATAAATCACCGAGACCCGCTTTATATTAAAATAGTTCAAGTGTGCCTTAAAAAGAAAAAGAAAATCGAGACCGAGCGAAATAGGGAAAAGCGGTGAAAGTGAAATGAAAAGACTGCGAAACTCGAGACGCCGTGAAAGCATCAAAAGGCGGCGAAATGACAACCATTCGACGAAAGAAAATTTAATTAAAACGAAAGTTTAGCAAACGAACGACATAATGTTCGAATACCGACGTTTTAATATTTTAACTTGTAAAAAAAAATAAATTAAGTTCGTAATCAGCTATATTTTGATAAATTATTCGACTGAATATTGATCGTTTGATATCAAACAATCTCGATGTACGTCAAAACGATATCGTTTAAATGACGCAATACACGTTTTTCACTAATCGATAAATAGTAGTGGCGTTCAATAAATAATATCCCTTCGCTTCTGGGGGTCATATATTCAATTTTCACGGTGGTTTATTGACTTTAAGGTCGATTTCTGGCTGGAATTTCGGCAGATGCCACCGAAAACTCATCCCCTTATTTGGAAAGCACGTACTATTTGCACAGAAGCGGGCAATATTTCATTTTAGAGACTACCAGAAAACAATCATGGCACATGTATTATATATGATACTAAAGCATGTATAGAGGGTATATAATTTATTATATATAATACATATATGGTACATAAGCTGGGTGGAGTTTGTTCGTTTGAATTATGGCACGACTTTTACTTTGGTTTGACGGACGATCTGATTTTCAAGGCACGAAATTGGAATCTGGACGTTATTGCCGCAAAATTTACGATTGGGTGTATTTTTTTTATTACATACATTAATATATTATATAAGAAAAATAAGGATTAAATATATATTAAGAAAAGTGAAATTATCATGATTGATATATGATATAGAATATGTTTGTATAAAATATTGGTTTATTGATGATTGAATAGCTGTATAATTCGACGGAAAACAAATACGATAAAAAGTTAATCTTTTATCGTGTCACTTCGACATATCGATATAGTAATTATAAACTCATCACTTTTCGACAGCGTCGAAACATCGACGTTGACAAATTATCAAGGAAACGCGATAGAATCGATGTTTTCCATAGAAAGGGCGGTCTAAGGGATGGGCGGACGAGCGGTGGGTTTTTTTTTTACGATAGCAATTTTAGCGCTTCTTTTACGGTAGTTGTCGTCGTTGAAGGTGTTGAAAGGCGACAGGTTGTCGAAGATGGGGTCTGAAAAAGCGTGACGCACATATACAACCCTTACCCCACAAGTTGAGCCCTTTGCCTACAATGAGGGGTTGAAAACGAGTCTTCCTCATTCTGACAGGGAGATGAATGTGACAGCGAAATTACACAGACGCTCAGAATAATTATTTTTTTTATCGTGGGATGCATATAAAAAAACATGTATATATATGTATATATAATATATATATACAGGCGGTTGAAAGTAACACACTGAAAAAATATTTTCACTTCAACGTTATAGCGTTCGGATTTATTATAAGATTTTATATATATATATATATATATATATATATATATATATATATATATATATATATATATTATATAATAAGCATATCTTTTGTCCAGTATAATTTTTTCATAAAAAAATATGCTTTTTAGTATATGCTGATTCGGGGATCGAACCCGGGAATTTTATCGTGTGCATTTATAGTTTTACGACTTGAATTATATTGAATATCGTAAAGTACGATAGTTTTCGTGATAGTGTGCCTTCGACTGAACGGCGTATGCAAGCGTATTTTTCAGCTGAATATTTTTGATGGTTTGTCATGAAATTTTATTTCGAACGATTAGGCATATTTTATACAGCATATCTGAATACAAAATATTTTTTTTTTTTTTGCATAAAATAAACGACAAATTTATACAAATATAAATAAAAGTGGTTGATATATTGTAAAAATATTTGAAAATTATCCATAGATAAAATCGAATAATGAATCAACCATAAATATTAAAGTATTATAGCTATTTAGTAATTATTTGAATGTTATATAGCCATGATGGTGAACCTATGGCACGCAAAAAATTTATCAATTCGAATTTAATATAGATTATTTTTAAAAATAAAGATTGTTTTGGATGACGTTTTCGTCAATCAACAAATTTTTGAAAAATACCTCATGATGAAATTAGACTTTTAAGAATATAATAAATAAACGATTAGAAATGTTCAAGCGGTCAAATGACCGGTCACGGTATGCCAGATCAGTGTCGATTTTTTTGTCCAAAAACAGTAAACGATTTTAAATAATTTAAATGAAAAAAAAACTCCTTTTACTAAACCAACGATAAATCATCGAAGACAAGACTTTGACATAACGATTTCGAATATTGAATTTCAGAGAGCACGTCTCGACCGTAAACGAATACAAGGGAGTTTTGGGGGGTTGTTTTACAGTTTTTGTGGCAGCCCTGTCTAGGGGTTCCCTTTCGCACATGGTTCGGCAATAAATCCAGGGTTGCTAATAAACATGTCGGCCGCAAGTGGTGTGTACCCCACCAAGTTCTCATCCTCAGCCCTCAATTTTCACTTATACCCCCCATTTTCTGCTTGGTCTGAAAAAGGCCATTGTGCCAAACTTGCTCTGGAGATAACTCTTCCGGATGTTTTTCCCTCATTTTTTTTCTTTTCGTGTTTCATTTTATTTCATTTTCTATTTTTTCCCCCCAGTAGTCGTTGTCGCTCATATCGTTTTTAACACCTTGGCGCCATATCGTCAAAATTGGACGTAAAATATACAATAAAAATCAATAATATATTATCATTTATATTATTATAATTTAAAATATTTCATAACACACACATATATAATATGCTGTGTAAATATTCGTCAGGATTTATTATTTATATTAGAGGTATTTAACGTGTTATCAGATCGGTTATATGGATAAGCGAAACGAAGCGAGCGTGATCCGTATACATATTCGTGCCCTTATTATTATTATAGGGGATGATAAAATATATTTATGCTTCTTAAACGTTTTGCGGCTATATTAAGAAACAGAAAAAAATAATGATAGGTAGGTAACATGATTTTTTGGTAAAACAAATTGATATAATGAAATGAATTTAATAGGAAAAAAATAAAATATTTGAAATGTATATTTTTTGAAATATTTATAATTTTCATAAATATTTTTTATTAGTGTACATAAAATTTTAATGGATTAAATTATGACAATTCAAAGTTGATAGTAATTAAATTTAAATTTTCGTAATAAAAAAAGAATAACCGTTATTTCTGAAGAATATTTTTTTTCGGCATATTATATGTGAAAAATAAACTAATTATTGTAAGTATTTTATTATGAAATATATGATTATAGTACGCATAATATTTAAAGTAATTAATAATGTAATATATTGTGTTATAACGCAATAACATTAATTTTTAGAAACGATAAAATTTTATAGCGTGAAAGAAAAAAAAATATCTGCATTAAAATATAAATCATAATACAATTATTTATTCGTAATGGGATTTAAAGTTTTTTTTTCTTAAGTTTAATGAACGATTATAAATTTATAATATGATATGAAATATTATATATATATATATATATATATAAATATATTTATATATATATATATATATATATATATATAAATATATATATATATATATATATATATAAATATATATATATATATATATATATATATATATATATATATATAAATATATATATATATATATATATATATATATATATATATATATATATATATATATATATATGGAATTTATTAATTTATTTACGAAACCTTATTGTACCCTAATAATTGTTGTAGATGCTAATTATACCATAAATTTTTAATTATTACTCGTGCCGTTAAACCGACTATTATTTATATGAATGTCAACGAGTTTAATTTGAAAAATATCATACAAATCTTGCAAAATTCGAAATATATTAAAAAATTTAGATAAGAAAATTAACGCGACACATTTGTAACGCATTAAACAATAATGAAAAAAAATATATATATGTGAAATAATAAATCAAAAACAATAATACGATTAAAATTGTTATCGAAAAATAAAATACATGTTATATATATATATATATATATATATATATATATATATATATATATATATATATAAATATATTATATTATACTTGAAGTAATTCGCGTTATGTGCACGAATTTTGTTACGTGAACGTGTACGTTTATAAATTAAACACTCAATCAAAATTCAATCGATTACATACATATGTACACATTATATATGTGAGCTTTTGATGAAAAAAAAGGTTGACGAACTTCAGTCGCTGTGACCTTTTCGAGCTTTTCATAGGGAAATATGGTGGGAAAAAAAATAGTGTATATAAAGTTAAATAACTACATGAACGGAATTACACGTAATACGAGTTTCAAATATATGGATAAAAACGAAATAAATGTAAAAAAAAATGATTGTTATGGAAAGTTAATAGTATTTAGAATTTTACCTTATAATTATTTTTGTTAAAATATGCAATAGTTTTGAATATTATTAATTATTTAACTATTGTTAATTTTTTTAATTTTTTGAAATTTCCTATTATTTTTATAATGATTTAATATAAAATATATATAAAAAAAAATGAGATGAATTTAGTAGAAATTATGAATTAGTCATGCATTATAGAGTTTCATATTAAATTATAATATTTAAAACATGAAATTTTATCAACAAAAAAAAAGATGTATGGATATGTAAAAAACATCGTGTTATATTTGTTTCTGTTATATTTTTACAATTTACATATAAATCATAAAATTTCAAAAGTTTTTCACATCAATATTGTTGAGCTTTGCAAGTATAGAATGTGATGAAAAAATATTTCCAAGTATAATTTAAAAAATAATATTTGACCATTTAAATATTTGTATATATTATAAATAAGAGATGAATATTTATCGTAAGAAATTATATTAAAAATAATTTTAATATATTAAATTGAAAAAAAAAACCGTGTAAATTGTATTTATTTTTCGGCAATTAATGAATTAGTTAATTTCAGAGAGATTTTTATTTCAACGTTTTTTATACGTTTTGATAATATTTTTCACGCAAATCTAAACATCGAATTGTTTAAACAACTCATGAAAAAAAATGAAATTATATAGATTTTACAATAATTCGCGGTGGAGATTATTACTGCGATTATTTATTTCAACGATAATAATCGGCAATTTTAATTAAGTCACGCGAAACGAATCATTCGTCGGTTTTATATAAGAGTTAATATGTTTATTATAATTTTTTTTTTGTATGTAATTTTATCGTTTATATTCTAACATTCAATGAATGACATAAACTACTTTCACCCTTGTGTTTTTTTCCCTTGATTGACATCCCATTAAGGGTCAATCGTAAAGCTAACCGTTTCTCAGTCAAAACGAGGAAAACCCTTTGTATTAATGGTGTTATATTATCGGAAGTGAATTATGAGAGTCGTAAAGGAAAACTGTGAGTTCTGTTTATTAGTATTCATTATTGAATTTATATATAAGATTCTCAAATTATCAATCGAATTGAACGAAATTATTGTATAGAAAAAACGTAATAAATAACTATTTCAGAGAGATTTTATATAAATTAATTTTATTTTCAAATATTTGATTCTATATTTAATAATTGTATTAATTTGAGTATATAAAATTATTTATAAAAATTCTATAAAATTAATAAAAAAATTAAGAGATGAAATTTTTATATAAAATGCTTAATTTTTGAGTAACATATTTATAAAAATGTTCTAAAAATGATGTTCAAATTATTTTTTTTATATTATAAATATAATATTTGATATCGAAAACATTTGAAAGAATTGACGGTAAATTATAAAAAAAAAATATTCATAAAAAATAAAATTAAATTAAAAAATCAATGAGTATATTTTTAAATATGATCTAAATAAAATTATTTTTTATATGGTTTACATTAAAACGTAATAAAAAAAAATGGTACAACATTAAAAAATGTTTGGAATTCTTCAATTTACGATAACCGCTCGTGAACTTGGTTTTAATATCGTCTAGTTTATCGTTCGCAACGTGACATTGCCAATGTGGTAAAATGTAAACATTGTCCATGTCTAAAAGGGTAAATTGTGGCTTTTATAGGTTAATTTATTTGCCAGGGGGGGAGGAGAAAATATGGGGGGGGCAGAAGGTACATGAAAACAAAGTACAAATGGCGAGGGTTATACGAGAAGGAATTTTCCAAAAACGAAAAAAAAATAAAGGAAATAATCTAGAACACACCCTCATTTTACTTTGAATCGATACTATATTAATTTTTGATCAAGGTGAAATATGTCGTATCGACTATATTAAAATATAATTAATATGAAATTTTAAATATATTGCTGACGTCATAACGTTTTTTTTCTATATATTAATATATTGTAATAGTTCAATTTAACGTTTAAAGAGTGGAAAAAATTGAAGTTTGCATTCGGAAAATCGTTAACGAAAATTGACGTGAAATTCGAGTGCCATTTTGGCTGTTGTAGGCGAAATAATAGAACGAAAATAAGATGCGACCGGAAGATTCGAGTGTGAAAACGCGTGCGAGGCGTAATGGATGAAAATTAAGTTTTTCCGCGACGAGTCCGCACAAGTTTTCCCGTAGGAAAACGCTTCGTTTCTAATACAGTACGAGCTGAAAGTTAAGTAACACGTCGACTGAAAACTCAATTAGCAGTTTTAGTTTGTTACACGAAACTGTAAATTCGTATCTTTTCATTGCCTCTATATATTAGTGAAGTCGTATTTTTTATATATATTATATATAAACTTTTATTTTATAATTAAAAATATATCTATATAAATATATCGTGAATTTTAATAACTTTCATGATTAATTTTATAATTGAAGTTTACTTTTTGTTACTTTTTTAATAATTGATTAGATTTATATAATTGAAAGTAATATTATTAATCCAATTTAAATATCTAATTTCAGTTAAAGTTATTTTACATATATTAATCGTAGTAACTAAAATTAAGTATAACATAAATTAAAATACGTAGAATGTTAAATATGTAATATTATTCAAACTGTCATACTAACTAGATAATATGATATATCTAGCATTTTCCATTTTATAATATATGTTTTATTTAAGTATGATTCGTATGACCACTATAAATATTACAAATCAAAAAATATCGATCAGAATTCAATCACTAAACATCAAAACAATTTTTTTTGAAAAATCAAAAAAAAAAAACTCTTTTTTTTCGGATCACACTGTATCATTTTTATATGTAGAAATATTAAAATTGCACATATGTATAATCAGACTATAACACTAATCGGATAATATGACACAATCTAGTGTAATACTCGACTACATTCATTAGAAAATATCACAAAACAAACACAATCAATCAGAATATTTTTTTTTAAAAAAATCAAAAAAAATTTTTTTTTTTGGATCATACTGTATCATTGAATATGTATAATATATAAGTTAAAATTGCATATATATATATATATATATATATATATATTTATATATATATATATATATATATATATATATATATATATATATATATATATAAATATATATATATATATACTAGTGTTCCGTTTTCATTTATTTTCCGTTTCACAAGTAGCATTATCCGTTCGTATATAAATCAAGGCGATTTTACAACGTGTTGGCATCCATTGCGCCCACTATTAATTACGGGCGGTAATTATTCGCGTGCACGCATTGTGTCCGATGAAAGCCTCCATAATTCACGGTCGAATCCGTTGGGAATTGCGCCAAAAATCGACATCGATTATTATTATTATTTTTTATTATTATTGACAGCCACTCCCCCCCCCTTTAATTTATTATTATTATTATATAAAAAAAAAATAACGTTTATTACGTTAATTGGAATAAATTCGAATTTAATTATATGATCGTAATTACGACTTAAATGACATGAAAATTAATTTATATATTTTTTTAACGCGTTTTTATATTGCGGTGTATGAAAATTTTTTTCACGACAAGACGAACGATCGACGGGAAAAGGGCGGAAAAATTTCGAAGTAGACAAAGTAATCTGCATGTAAATAAGACGCTGTCGGTTTTTCAGACGGCGTATAAATTTTTCAGACGCCAAAGAAGAACAAAAGAAAAATAGGCGACAAAAGAAAATGAGATCGCAGTATTGGAAATTGACATAAAATCAATATTAAAAAAATAGTGTCGTACTTACCGTCGATGTCTCGATTGTAGAATGTATAAATTTATATACTTTTAAAATAAATCAGTCTAATTTCGAATGATTTTAATAAAAATTAGAAATTTGTGTATATAAAAAATATCTGATTTATTTTAAAATTGTATTTTTATTACGTCAGCATAATCTGTTTGATACATAAACGTATTCTCACCTGAAAGATAATAAAGTTTAAAATTAATAATCGGCGTAATTTTAGATAGAATAATAATAAAAAATAATTTTATACGAGAAGTTGA
This sequence comes from Leptonema lineaticorne, assembly GCA_024500535.1. Taxonomy (NCBI): domain Eukaryota; kingdom Metazoa; phylum Arthropoda; class Insecta; order Trichoptera; family Hydropsychidae; genus Leptonema; species Leptonema lineaticorne. Next base: position 553,387 of record JANIJI010000003.1, read on the forward strand.
ATATAGCATCTGCCTGAAATTGCTGAAACTGCACTGCGTTGCGTTAGTTGGCAATTGCACAGTTAAATATATGCAAATTGGAAAATTTTAACCCTTCTTTTTTAAAACTGCCGTAAACTTCGATTCAATTCCTTTTGCAATGGTAACAATGGTATTAGCAATGGAATTTTTTTTGCCCTTATGAATTCTATTATTTTTATTAATTTTTAATCTATTTTTTTTTTGTAAAAATGTTCATTTCAAGAAAATATATATCATATTTGAAAGTTAAAGGTAATGATATTTTAAATAATTTAATTATCGTATTGAAAAATGTTTTTTTATATATTATATATAATATAAACAATTTGAGTTATTTATTGAAAATATTATTTGTGGGTATAATAAATACGGTAAATATTCGGAAAGGAAACAATTGAGGTAAAATTGCGAAGAAAAAGGAAAATTCCGCGATTCAGCGATTATATACAAGAGGGAGGGGGTTGAAAGTGAAAATTCAAGGCGAAGCAAGCAGACATTGGTGACGTGGGGTGAAGAAGACCAGTCTTAATTAAATAAAGCATTAAGAGGAAAACTGCCGGGCTTTGATTAGAGAGAGAGAAAGAGGACTTGAATATTAATTGTCGAGTAGTTGTTTTAATTGAGGCCATCAACCCTGCCAATTATTGTCGAATTCACCCTTCGTATCCTTTCATTTTAGATTTTGCGTATTCAGAAATTATTTTCAGAATACGATTCTAGATTGAAAATCTCCCAAAGCGCTTATGCTTTATTCGATTTTCTTTGAGCGAATGAACGGAGATTAAAATGCATAAATATCTGTTGTTTTCGTAAAATAAAATTGCGGAATAATTTAAATATAAATTTTATGTAAATATAAAAATTTATCGTATTATGCGTGAAAATATTATAAAATAAGTGGATGAGTAACACTTGACATATTTTTCACGATGTCGTATTAGACAAGTCGCGATGTACTGAAGAATAATACAAAGGGGATGTAAAACAGTGGCGTAGTTTCATAAAATAAAATATCATAAATATTTTTAATATATATATATATATATATATAATATTATGCATATATGCATAAAACGTGTTTAAATCGCGATTTACGTCTGTAAGCGATTAGTTTCGGTTTTTGATTTCGTAGATTTGGCACACCGTGCGATTGATATTGTCGTTGAACATGCCAGTTAAAAAAAAAGGCTCTAGAAATTATAAGGAAATAAAATCGGTCAGTTGACCTTTCGCCTTGAAAAGTATTTTTCTTCGAGTAACGGGCGATTTAATTGCAATGCGAGATCGTTCACCCCGGAAAATCGCGTGTCGCGGAAAATATTCGACACTCCACGTGAAAAGCATATAAAATCATTTCGAATATACCGCAATCGACTAAACGATTCTTTTCATCCGTTTAAATATAATAGTATATTTTTATATTTGAATTAAATATTATTTTTATATGAAATATTAATTATTGAAAATTTATACGATTTTTTTTCTGCTGTGAAAAGTTTTCGCGGAAAACTTTTATTTTTTTTTATGTCGGTGGATTCAGTGCAATGATTTATTCAAGGCTCGTATTAAAAATGTAAGTGGAAAATCTTCCCTCTTTCCATCTCATCCTTTATCCAAATATTCGCATAGGTAGTTAGGGGAAACGATCATTACTTTTCAGATGAGGGAACAATTTTCACCAAGAGGAAGAAAGTAAAAAAAATATATATATGAAAGAAAAAAAATGAGATTATAACGGTGAAAGTGTGTTTTTGAAATTCGCGTTATACACATATAAAACAAGTATAGAGAACTCATTTTGGCGCGTTAATATATCACAATGTAATAATTTAAAATTTCATACGATCTTTTAATTCGATATGATGATGTGAAAAAAGCGCATATTAAATTTTATAATTTATTATGGGAACTTTAAACCGGTATTGTGTAAATTTCATATATGAAAATTATGAACGTTAATTCATTATACAAAATTAATAAAAAAAAATCTTGAATGATATGTACTTATATATACTATATAAGCGTAGTTTATATTAGCCATAATCTATTATAATTATTTAGACAGACGACATTCTTGAAAGGCGACGAATTTCGAACTTGAATATGCAGATATATAAGCTTATTCGTGCGCGAATATTGGTGCGGTTTTCGTCGAAAAGAGCATCCTTTTCCTGGGAGAGTTAGGATTAATATATCACAGGGTGGGTCGGTGACAGGACGACGACAGGCGACAGGTGCAACACCCAAAGAGTCACAAGGTACCCTAAGGGGTACGAGAGGTGACTATTTCTCTCTCAGTTGAGGAATTATGGTATGGGTTCTAAAATGGGGAGACGGTTTCTTCTACGACGATAAAGCATCATCAGCATTTTTTTTTCAAAAAAAAAAAAACGAAAATATCAGTTAAAATTATAAAATATATTTTTATATTATTTATAAATATTTTTTTTTAATTTCGTTTATTTATATGAAACAAAAGTAAGAATAATATCTAAAATTATTTATTATATTTCATAACACTTGAAACTTTTTTATATGAATTACGAGTGATTAAACATAATTTTCGATATAATTATCTTTTATTTCCAAATGAACATTTCGTATCTAGAATAATTTTATTAGAGCTAATTAAGAATCATCAAAGAAAATTTTCGCAACATTCAAGAGCGTATCGTAATTCTTCTTTGTTATATTGGGTTCGCTTTTTAATTGGGATAATTTTTATAAAGGGGTATAAATCAGACAAAAATTTAATTAACTGTCATATATAGCGATATTGTTCTTTAAATAAATAATACGATTTTTAAAAAACTTCATTGTGTTCAGAAAACAAAAAAAAAATAGAAGAAAAAAGTACAGGCTTAAGTTTAAAGCGATTATGATCTTCGACGTCGTTTCGTGATCGGATTTCCCCGATAAATTTAGGCAACAGTCAAACGAGACTTGAATATGCTATTTTTTTTTCTTTTTTGGGAAATTCGGAAAGTTTAGAGAGAGAGGGGGGGCAGAAGGCGGGTTAAAACAAGGGGTAGACAAAATAAGAAGAAAGAAAGCGAAAATACAGAAGAAAGTTTAAGCCTCAGGATTATGGGGATAGAAAGCGTCGCATTAAGGAAAAGTCTCTATAGAGGGGAAAAGCGCTATTGGAAAATCGCGTGTGACGCGAATCAAGATTATCCTAAAACGAATGTTTTCCGAAGGATATCTCTTTTTACACACGCTGAATGTTCTTTTTTATCTGCGGCTATATTTTTTCAGCGAATTCTTCCATATTATTTACATAATGGATTAATTAAGGCATGATTTTCTAACCGATATCAAAACTATTAATATATTATTATATAATCGATTAAAATAAATGCTTAGTGCAATTAATATTTCACAAATTTTACTACACAATAGTAATTATTATAGTTCTTAATTACAAGTATTTAAGACGCAACTAAGATTAAATAGTAACCATGTTAGCGGGCTTCCGTTGCATATAGATGGAATCGGGGTGAATTTTGCATTACACCCCTCAGCAGATTAAAAGCGTTCAAGTTATTATATCGAAAATTGTCCCCAGGGCATAATCTGCTCTCAGTATCAGCTTCCAGCTCGAGGCAAAAATAAAACTTTACAAGGGAGAAGGTTAATGAGCCGGAGAAGATGTCTTGAATGCGAGAACCAAGTGCAATTTTGCAAACGCTTCGTTAAACTTTCACTGAACGATTTTGTATTATATATACTATTTATTGTAAATGTTGTCAATAATATATATATTTTAAATTATATTTTACATACCTCATAACATGTCATTTGAGTTGCCAACTGCCTTACTGCACCCCTGCCTAGAGCTTCACGTTTCCTTTGTGCACTGAACAATCTTAATTCTTTCCGTTCTTCATCGGTTAATGAGTGACAATATCTTACCTAAATTAGATAAAAAAAAATATAGTTTAATATCAACATAATGAATTTTTACATTGATAACGAAAATATACTCACTTCATTGTCATGCGGTGGTAATTGTCTTAATAATTGCCTAACTCTATGCCTTTCTCCAGGCGAATTAACATAAGGAATTTTATCTTCTGGAAGCGATGAAAAATAAAGGTGAACCTGTAAAGAAATATATATATATATATATACGATTTTAATTATATTATATTATATATATATATATTTATGAATTTTGATGTCGTTTATAAAATATTCAAATTCAGAATCGACGATTTCATTCAAAGTCGATTATTTTCAGACATCATAGCCATTCTTTGCGAATAGTAAAAAATGCAAATTGGCAAATGATAAAAGCAAGGAATTGCCGAGTGGTCATTGTTCACATTAGCAATTTAGATTTTGTTCACGTCTGTGATGCAAATAATAATACCGCATGAATAAACAAAATGTCATTATTATTTGCGGCATTATTATATAGTGAACGAGTTGAACTGCGTCGGTAAAAATAAGAAAATAATAATAATACGAAATTAATAAGCCGGAAAATGAGACTCGTTAGTTTAAGTTTTATAATGAACCACGGTTTAACCGTGGAAACGATAAGTTAAAAAAAAAAATAAAAGAAAGAACGGTATTTAATGCACGCGATATTTTTTTTCACAATCGTCGCACACGAGATATTTCATTAAAAATTATGTCCGAAATAAATGTCTTTTTTTCCCTTTAGATACTAGTGATCGAGTTTTTTTTTTAATTAAATAATCGATGAAATCAGTACAAAAACAAAAATAATATTAAATTAGCTATGACGTTTATAGTAAACAATAAAATAGCAAGAAACTAAGGTTTCTGCGGTAAAAAAAATAAATTAATTTGGTCCGAACGAAGGGTTCCATAATGGTTTAATATGTCTGGCACGGTCGTTTTTATGCTGCCTGTTATCATTTAATAACTTTTCTATGTCTATGGTGGTCTTATATATAAACATACACACAACCTTATATATTCGCTGTAACGATAATCTAGGGTGGGTCGAAAGACGTGGTCAAGTTGCTAGTGGAAATTATTACCGTTACGTTGATTGCTCTCAGGATTTATAAACGTATATTGGTATTAAGTAAGAAAAATGTCTTCATAAAGTGTTCGGAAACGGAAGGTGTTATGACGAAGGGATACCATAAAATCAGATGAAATATATAATGTATATATATTAGAAAAAAAAATCACGATATTTAACGACTATTAGTGAAAAACGATACGAATTCGTTTTAATTTACGGCGACAACTTGAACTTTTAGAACGGTGAAAGTGGGCGTTTCGTGATATATGTGGCTATTTTTTTTTTTTTGAAAAATTAGCGTGAAATAAATTCGTATTTTAAGTACGCGTAAATCGTTTAAAATACGTTCGTTAACGCCGATTTGTCAGAATAAAAATCTATTTTATTATCGTTTTGTATTGTGTCTTGTTCGATTATGACTTACGACGACGTTTCGAGTGTGAATGGATTTATTAAATGTATGCGAAACGGATGAAGTGTTATTTGAATGAACTATGTTAGTTTTTTTTTGTTAATAATTCATAAGTATAATATATAGACGTATTTATCATAATATAAAATAATTTTGAAGTGAATAGAAAAGATGAAGTTATTCGTGAATATTATTTTGTGGAATATATTGAATATTGTGAATTCAGAATTAATAGCGTTTTCTAGATTTTGATATGAAAATAATTTGATATATATATAAGAAAAAAAATAATATAAAGAAACTATATAATAATATTATTGGATATGACATGGTTTATTATAGAATAAAATTTATATTATTTTATTATACTTTGTGATGATTTAATTTTTATAAAATAATACAGCCAAATCTATATTAAATTATTTTTATTTTTTAATTCAAAATTTTAATATATAACGATTTGAAATATTTATTGCATTAATATAAATATATTTTAAAAGAAACTAATTAATATAGATGCGATCTTAATCGGTTTTCCATTGTATAATATAAGTCTATTAAGTAATAAGTTTGTATTATTTTTAATTAATTAATATTTATAAATAAATAAAAATAATATACTTAGAGTATGTTATTAATCTAGTTTATATTTTAATATTTTTACGCATTGCCATTGCTAAATAAAAAATTAGATACAATTTAAATGAATAGAATTTAACTACGAAAATTATGTAAATCTTATTAAAAAAATAAACAATAAACGATCACACAAATCATCGACTTTTATTTATTATATAAATTATAACGATTAATTCATGTCATGTTTGTCATGGAAATAAACCAATGTTACAGCGTTACACCAAAGTAGCGTACGTTTGAAAAAAAAAATAACGAGCACATACACACATATAATAAGATATATATGCAAATATACAAATATACGTGTATAAAATTGACCAGTTTCAGATTGCTCGTATCGGAGCTCACGCCATGGAAACGAAAACCGTGAGCTTTTTTTACGATCTGAAAACACGCGATTTTTCCCTTCGACCAAAGTTTTCAGCTACCCCTAGAACGAATAGAAATAACCTTCGGGAAGTGGCAGCGTCTACGATGAATTTTTGATATGAAAAGATTTTTTTTTTTTCAGACCGGTCTTTCAGAAATTCCGACAAGCGACCGTTCAATGCTAATATGAATTTTTCACAATCGAAATCGATAGAAAAAAAAATGTTAATTGAAAAATCGTTTAACGATATTGTTTGCATATATTTTTATTGAGTCGTAAAATATGAAAATTATTATTAAGAATATTAATGATTTTATTAGAATTCGATATCTGAAATGAATTCGTTTATTTTGATATTATGTGGTTACAAATCGGTGCACGAATTTCGTGCATTGGATTTTAATAATGATAACATAATATTCAAAAATATATATATGAAGGGAATTTATTTCTTTAATACTTTAATTACATTTTTTTTTGAGCAAACGAACCCTTTTCCATTTCGTGATAATGATACAAAGTAATTTTAATAGTCTCAGATAATATCGGAGTTGTTTCAAACGACGTGTGATTCCTGTCATCGAGAATTTTATTAACATTCATGCGATCACGAAGCACATTTATAACGATGAGAATATTTATTAAAATGTATTGTTTTATCGCGTTAATTTCTTTAATATTAATTTTTAGCATTTGTATAAACTTATTTTTATATTTTTAATATGTAATATAATAATATTTTCAATGTAAAAGTTAGTTTAATATACTATATTTCATGTCATATATAATATTAATATAATTTATAATATTAATTGAATGTCGAATGTTATATGTAAATATTGTAAAATTTTAAATAAACATTTAAATAATCCAATAAAAATAATTAAGAAAATAATAATTATATACGATTACAAATAATAAATAATTTATTGAAATATAAAATAAAATTTATAAATATAAATATTATGTATAATAAGATTTTGATAAAATATAAATTAATATAATTTTTAAATGATAATGTGATATCACATAATATTGTTTAGTAAAATTTTGATATTTATGAAAATATTGTAATATTACACTTTATTTTAAAGAATTATGAAATGAATTATTGAAATAAAATTTAATTTAAATAGAACTGAAGGGAAAAATAAAGTTAATTTAATAATATATTTAATTATAATAAAAATGAATAATAATAATATGAAAATAAAAATCATCATAAATATAATATATATAGAAATCATTACAATAGACATCTATACGTGATGATTAAAACTATAAAAAAAATTAAAATAAAAAAAAATGTTAACATTCATAATATAGGTGGCGCTGCAATTATTATTTATATGTGAGTATTAAATATAATATATACATTTAATGAGAATAAAAATAATTAACATTGAACAAATTAGTTCGGTTTAATTATACGAAAGTCGGTTTCGATGTCGACGGGGTGTCGCGGGACACTTTGTCATTACGATTCTCACGGCGATGCTCACAAGGGAAAACTGTGGGGGTGAGTCGGAAAATTCCTAAAAGTCAGTTAATTAAGGGAGGTCATGGCTATTCATTTTCTTGCGACCCCTCTTCGCATTCGTACGCAAACTTATTGTTTTATGAAGCGCATCCCTTATTGTCGAGAGGGTGGATGGCGATCATTTAAAAAAACACCTCAGTCGTTTCTTGACTATTTTCTTTAATATATTAAAAATATTCAAATATTGTAGGAAAAACGATTATATTTTCATAGAAAATATGAAAATTGTGTTGTTTTATATAAATAACGTCAAAATTTACGATTGCTGGATTTGACTGTCGAAATATGTATGAATTTTTAACGTCACGTAATATTCGAAAACATGAAATGAATATGAAATAAATTCTTGGAAACTATTCTAATGCAAATTTACCACCAAATATATAAAAACAAATACTGAAAGCAATATAATTTATTATGATTTATATATATGTTTATATTGGAGCGTCTGAAAATATAAATTCCAAGGGTGTACGTCACAATTAATCTGCACCTAGGAAGCACAAAAAGTGGAAAGGTACGTTTTTTGTTCTCGGGCAATTTTCCCAATTTTCCTAGGCATTTTCTTGCCGTTTTTATCTTTAAGCAAACGTCTCGGGTCTCATCTCGGGGGAGTCGTCTAATTTTTTGGCTCGGTGACTTTGAACCCGCGGGCATTTTCCGACCGCAAATCTGATACAGTTTTATATACATTTCGTTCTAGGAAGTTTTTTTTTTATTTTCCTTTTTCTTTTAGTTATATTTCCTGCCTTTTCTTTGTCTGCTATTCGGTTTTCTTTTATATATATATATATATATATATATATATATATATATATATATATATATATATTTATATTTATATATTTATATATATATGTATATGAAAATTTTGATTAAAAATGATGATAAAATTTAGATTTCATGTCGACAATCCTGTACCGTTTTTATTAAGATATGCTAATTTTATATTCGAATTTCAATAATCAAATTATTATGTAAATATATGTAGTGTTACATATATTTAAAAAAGACATATTTTATAGTTGATTCCATATATAAAAAAATATTTTTTCTATCACAAATATTTAATTTTTAAATAGAATTTAAAAAACAAAGCTTAATTAATATATATTAAATTGTGTTGATAAAATATGATTTTTTTATTACAAAATGCATTAATAAACAACATTAATATATTTAATAAAAGTGTTAATATGATGAAGTGAAAGGTTTTAGTGTATTGAAATCGCTTTTATTTCAATGTTATAATTGTAAAAAAATATTATTTTTATACAGGTAATATATAATTTTCAAACTAAATTTTAAGATATATTTTATATAATAAACACTGTATAAAATATATGACATTTTGACAGGGCAATAAATAATTTTATCATATGATAAAAATATTTATTAACGAACTCGCCGACACGCGGAAGGTATAAAAAACAATTTATATACACTTGATTCGACTTCCCAAAAAAAATAAAAAAATAAAAAATAAAATAAATACGAACAACCGTTATAAATAAGGCACATAAATAAGGGTCGTTCATGTCAGTCACATTCAGAGCCAGTTATACATATGACAGATGGTGACGTCGTGAAAAATGCGAAAAAAACGCGACGATTTTCGCGTAAAATATTTCCCAAAAGGCCTGAAACGTGTCCGAGAAGAAAAACATGTTTATATATATATATATATATATATATATATATATATAATATGATATATAAATACATGAAAAAGGAAGTGACTCGCTTTGTTTATTTTTTATATTTTTTTAGGGTGAACGAAAAAAAATTAGCGCTCTCGAATTTTCCGAGCGTTTTCCGGGAAAATAACGGTGCACCGGTCCTAGAGCGATAACACTATCGGTGCCTAGGGCCGATTAACGATATTAAAAGTGAAAATAAGTAAGGGGACTTGAATATATGGCTGATAGACTACCCGGTAGACCATAATGGATGTTTTATACTATTAACGCCCGTTATGTTAAGCTTTATGTTTCAATCGTAACAGTTATTGCTGTAAAGCACGCTTCGTTAAAATCGACCGAGTCGTACAAATGCACATGTGCCCTTTTGATCTTGATTTATTTCAGATAATTCTATGTCAGATGTTATATTTTGAACCGATCGACGAATAAAGTATGTATTATATCTATTTTGGTGTATAATTTTAAGATAATTGCTATCGAAATCGATATTTAGCATGGTATAAGATTACAATCAAGGGTTGAATTAATATAGAACGGTCGTGGAAACTAAGATTCAATTATACGTAAAAAGATAATTATGTATAATCGCACCCCTATAATATTGCGAAGACTTTCATTATTATCTCAATTTCTTGTAAGTAAATACGATTCAAATATATTTCTGGCATATAATTATGATAAAATAAGAGATACTGGAAAATTTTCCATATGTGAACCTTTTTCAATTTGTAAGCATAAAGAGGATATATTATATAGCTCTATTTATAAATGTGATAAATGTTTTTGATTTATAATATAAAGTTATGTGTTAAATAAAGGTTGTCAGATTTTATACCAATTTCAAACGGCAATTTCTATTCTAAAAATTTATATATATATTTTTTTGATTTTATTAATTGATAATGTATACGAATAGTCATATATTTTATAAACAACATTTCAACAATGATAACGTATATTTTATCAAATTTATAATATGTTAGAATATACTATTGATATCATATATGATGAAAGAACGTAACAGCTTTAAAGCTCATATAATAAAAAAAAAGAACTTTAAGTGCGCCCAAAGGGGTACACATATAATCTCGAATTCATCTCAAATTTTGTATTGTAAATAAATATAACATCGCATTGCCACAATAAAACAATAAAAATGTTCATTCTGTACGCTTTCGTCTGAACACCAAATCATTTTTACAAGACGTAGGTGTATTACAAGCTTTAAGATCAGATAGAAGTACTGTCTTACAGAAGAATTGCTCAGAACGACGTATTTTTTACGACGTCATGTCGAAAATTAATTAAAAAAATAAATAACGTAAATTTTATACGTACATAAATAGATTAATATTCACTTAAATATAATAAAAAAATAATTAATTTAATTTTAAATGATTTGAAAATATTTTTTTAATTAATTTGTAGAGTTATTATAAATCATAGCTTTCCGAGAGCTTTTTATTGTTATACAATCGCGGAACTTTGCCGATAGTACAACGCGTATTATACCAGTATACGATGTGGTTTATTGCACACAAACAGTACTGAAACTGGTTTTAAGATATTCAATGTAAGGTATAATAGTAAAGTTTGCTTGGAAATGTTTTAATTTAGATCGAATGTAATTAATTATTATGTTTCGAATGTCCTGTGGTTATAAATCTTGACGCGTGCCCAGCTTTTGACTGCACCCCGCGTAGTAAAATAGAAATAGATTCGGCACGCACATTAACCGCATGATATTAATTAAATTATGATATTGTGAAAAGTTCATAAAATTATTTTAATTAAAAAAAAATATTTAGAAATCTATATTAAAAAAAAAGTATTACGATTGATAAATATGAATTCTTGTATGAGTGTAGAAATTGTATATAACGATTGCATTATCGATTGATAAAATATGAATATATGTAAATTTAAACGTATTTGATATTTAAATATATCGAATAATTTATTTTCAGAATTGTATTTATGGACAAAAGTCGTGACCGATTCCATTTTATAGTATTTAAAAGTGTATTAAAAATATTCAAGTATGAAGTATTTATTTATATAATAGTATGTTAATGATAATTTTCTAATATTACATCTAAATATATTTAATAAAGAAAGTATTGAATATATGTTAAATTTAAAAGTATTTTAAGATTTTCTCTTAGTTGTTTTTCTTCTCGATACAACATTAGAAAGCAATAATAGAAATGCGCGTTCATATTAAACTTTTCATTGTAATAATACATGTAAATGTTCAGATACATAAATATCTTATGATGCATTAAATAATGACTTGCAAAACGGTTTAAAGCAATTTACCGGTAAATTTGTACAAAGTGCTATGAATGGCTGTATATACAATATATACATGTATGATTAATCGATAGGTGATTATTTTAAGAAATATATTATAATGAATAGATTTTTTTTTCAAGAAGTCGTTTATATATAGTATGTATTGTTGGACGTAATATTTTTTTTTATGAAAGTATTAAAAATACGGCAAAGGGGAAGAAACGTGAAAAACTTTATGCAAAAGTTTTCCATCGGTGAAAAATCATTAAATACGATCGTCCCGTGCATTTTTCCTCGTCATTTGAAAAATTGCTTTGCTTTCAACGGAACGCACAAAAGGACATACTGCACAAACATTCACCACGCGACAAACACAAAGAGACTTGCGCTTTCCTTTTTTTTTCTTCTCCTTTTGTCCTTTGTGAGTCCTCTTTGGAAACCAACACAGGAAAAAGGAACGTGACACGTACAAATACACACACACAAAACTATATATATATATATATATCGAAAAGTACAATGATGAACCGCAGCCTCTTTGAGATTTTCCCGGCATCGGAAAGGGGTTTGAAATCTATTGTTTCTATTTTTCCGTCGTTTCAACACTTTATTTCGTGTAAGAGTATAAAGCGAAATCGATGAAAATACTATATATATTTATATATATATATATATATATATATATATATATATATATATATATATATATTTATAGTATGAGTCATATAATTTAATTCAATTTTCGATATCAAATTTTTTTTATACTTAAATTTGATTTTTATACAAAAAAAATATTATAAAATTTTATTATCACAAATTAAATACTAGCAAATAAAAATTAAACCTTGTATACAATTAGATATAATTACGTTTAAAATTTATGCACAACAATTTAGATGGCCAATTTCGTTCTATTTTATATTAGAAAATAGTATTTTTTTTTCTCACATCGTTTACATTTTGCACAAATACACGAATAATATATACGCACATATATTATATATAATATATATTCACACGAGTGTTTGATACGATGATTTCACAGTGGAATTCTTTTAAATAATTGATGGAGCATGTTTCTAGATTGGACCGATTAAATAGTAGTAGTCCTGTTTCAAACATATGCTAATGGCTCGTTCGACATTGTGAGATCGTTAAAAACAAACTTTACATATTACTAATGTGCATATATATGTATGTATATATATTGTAAATGTTAACGTTTTGTTGACTATGACAAATTTATTTACCACTTTTGTACAAAAAAAAAATACTAAGACATTACTAAATTAATGAGCAGCACTTTTGTCTATAGATAATAAATACAATATCTATTTCTAATCATATTAAAAATTCGCGTCCTATCATTACAAAATATAAACATTTTTTCAATATATTTATAATACAAATTTTAAAATAAATTATTCAAATTGATAAATATTGATATGAATTTTAATAAAAGCTGTCAAAATAATAAATAGAATGAAAATTAATAGCGCAATAAAAAAAATCTCGAACGCAAAGGTCGCGAACTTTTCGAATGACGCTTTGAAATCGCAAGTTCAAAAATTAATTAGTCGTAATTCATTAGCGATTACAGAGGCGTTATGTGAGTTTAATTTTCAAATCACGACGTTTCTTTGGAAATCTCCACCCTCTATGATTTACGACTTATTGCTGGGGTAATAATAAATGCTCTCATAATATATAATATAATTGGTTATTCAATCAAAAGGAACATAGCGAATCAAGTCGTTATGATGAATTTCGGATGGTTTAATTCTCGGTTAGATTAATTTGAATACACACATATAAAAAAATATAATATATATATATATATATATATATATATATATATATATATATATATATATATATATATATATACATATATATATATCCCAGAATAAACGTCACGAATTTGCTACTGAGATTTTATTTGTATGTATATGAAATATATAAAATCGAAGAGACCGGTATTGAGCGCTAATAAAACTCGTGACTTAATGTTAATAATAAAATATATACGGTTTAAAATTGAGAAAAAAAAATGTTGAATAAATAAATTGATTGTTTGTTCGGATGGATACCGCGTCGATTATTAATTAAATAAATAATATATATATATATATATATGAACGAATTATTGTGGTTTATATGATTTATATCGTTGTTCAAATATAAATTTATTCTTATAGTTTATTTATGATGTAATTTAAGTGATGAGAAATTTTATTTTATAATATTAGATGTGATGTGATGTTTAAATAATATTTACTAATATATAAAATGTTATGAAATATAATAATTTTAGCTATTAGTATCAACTTAATAAAAAAAAAATACTAAAAAATTTAAGAAAAAAAATCTAAATTATATTTTATATATGTTGATGTTTATATTGAAACAATATTTCAGTAAAAATATAAGAAACCGTTGCAGATAACAAAATCGTAATGATAACCGTAAAAATGTCGACTTACTGGAAAGACTTACGGTATTTGCGAAGATTTATATTACGTAATAATATCGTAAAATCTTATGTTGAAGAATGGAGAAATTGCATCGATCGAATATGAATACTGATGAGCATAATTTGGATTCGATAAACGTTACCATGATTTATGATATAAGACGAATTTGCGATGCATCTACTCATAAAAGTTGTATATATGTACTTTTATAATAAACCGGCACAAATGACATTCAGTAATATAGAAAGATTATATTCATAAATTATGATATCCACTTTTACAATGTCACTAGTAACTTTTATGAATTTATTAAAAATATATAAATACATCATTACAGATTTAAAGATTTTTTAAAATAATATTTAATTAATTTTTATAGTTATCTTTAACGAAAGAATTGATTATTTTGATTTTGATCTGAAATAGAGCGGTAATTAAATGTTCGCGCTATAAATTATGCTGAAGTAGGTGTTAGTTAAATATAATTATAAAGGTGTATTTGAAAAGAAGAAATAAACTATCACGTTACGATCCTGTTTAAGATTTGATATTTTTTTTTATTTTTAGTCTGTAAATATTACTTATTTTTTTTTATAGATTGTAGTTGTTTGATCTGTGTTCAATTATCACTTTTTTATTGAGAAATTGACAAGCAATTTATATTGTGTAATGGTAAAATGCGTATATAAATAGTACTCTAAGCAGGATTCGATCTCGGGATATTATGTATATAAAAACAAGTTTATTACTTTGCAGATCTATCAATAATAAAAATATATTTAATTATAAGTATAGATTCAGTACAATTCTTGTTTCTATTGTTTTTTATTCTATATTGTATAGTTGAAAAATCTATAAAAATATCAATCGATACAAAAAAACGACAAATTTATTTCAGATAAAAAGATAATAAATCGTTATTTTTATTAAAGAAGAATATACAATTTTGACATTTTAAAAATCTTATATATGTATGTAAAAATAGTACGTATTATAATTGAGTTTCCCGTGAGAAAACCGCAGATTAAGACATTTGAAACGTAACGCACTTGTAAAGATTTTCACCGACGACAATTGCGGTTCGGCGCTTATCTAACTATACTCGTTTTTTTTTCTATGCGTAACACAAGAAAATCTATAAGAAATCTACCGTGTTTTGAATAATACAATCAGAAAAACGATTCGAAAATAAAAATGAAAAAAAATATATATATATAAATATAAAGAAAAGCATTTGGGTGTGTGTGTGTGTGTGTTTTTTTTTCGATGTCGTCTCGTTGAATACACGTACGTGATCGGTGTTCGAGTAAAATACGTGACTAGTGACGAAAAAATTGTACCATACTTGTCACGTGCGTGCCGTCCAATTTTGTTTGACAATTTTCTAAGACGACACAATGAAAGTGTAATTGATTTCGTTACGGAAATCAGCTAGTATAGCATCTAATGAAAAATTTATTAAAAAAAATATAAGGATTTTCTACTTTATGTATTTTGATATTTATACTAAATGAATAATGATTTAGTTATTTTTATATACCTAAATTGTTTTTATATGTGGTCCTAACGAAAGTTGTTTTTTTTTTATTCTTAAATTTGATTCTTTATTTAGTAACAATTTTTTTAGATATAAATCAATATAAATTTATTTTAAATAAAAATCAATTAGATCAATATAAATTAATTTTAAATCGAAAAGATTTCAACGAGTGAGTATAATTGCAACCTAAATTAATACCATTATTTATTTATTATTCTTACAATTTATATATAAAATTATATTTTTAATTATTTTCATTTATATATTTTTAATAAATTGTATATGAAATGCTTTTCATATTGATTCAGTATAAATTTCAATTTTTAACAATCAATAATTAAATTTGGAATTAAATATTGATATATATATATATATATATATATATATATATATATAATGAAATAAATTACCTGTTCAGGTCTAAGTCCAGGTGGCACCCAGGTATATTCTTCGAGTGCACATCCTGAATCGTCATCAGAATGCGAATGTCGATGAGGATCAGGCGGCTGTTTTCCCTGTAGCAATCTCTCAGCATGATCGAAGAGTCCTCTTAGAGGTCCTGCGGTAGCCGGGGGACCCATATGTGGTTGGGGACCGGCTATCGGAGGACTCGGAGACGGAGGACCTCCAGGACCCAACGGAACTCCTAAACCGGACATTCCGGCTTGATTCTCTTCGCCGACGGTGCAATTTCGACACACCGGTCTGTAAAAATATAATATAATTTTTTTAATATTTATTTGATTTAAAATTAAAAAACATATATGTTATGATATATTATATTGAAACTGTCAAATGTTTTTTTTTTATTTATATTTTTACGATGAAATAAAGATATTTGTATTCAACGCGCACACAACAGTTAATTCGTATGAAAGTTACGTGTGTAACGATAAGTCGAAACAAAATTATTACCGAAAGAGAAAACGCGGTGTATGATCACAATAAACGGACAAATTTCGACATTTATCATTGGCTATGTATAAAAATATCGTAAATCACAATAGTTAAAAATACGATTCATTTTTATTTCGTGTCGTTTCTACGAAATATCTTCATTATATAAAATAAAAAGGCGGCGATAAATATCGATTCCCGTTCAGCCCAGGGAGAAAGAAAAAACGCGTTCTTATAACACACAATTCGAAATCATAAAAAGTTCGGCTGTAAATATTTATGACGTAATAAATATGAAAGGACCACTGAGGGATGACTTCTTTTCATCTTCCTTAATTTCACCTGGTCCTCGGGGCGTAAAATAACGAACTTACGACGCCTTAATTGCGAGCGCAGCATTCTTTTGTCAGATGAATTATTTTAATGAAATTATCGTCTACTATATTATACGTAAATATGGACTGACATTATTTTAATACTATTATATATATATATATATATATATATATATATTATCAATAAAAATGTATATTAAAATCAATTTTTAGCAGTATTAGTAAAACAATATTAGTCATTTTCTCATTGATATATTGTATATTTGTATTATTTTCTTTAAAAGCTGTGAAATCAAAGTCTATTAACAGTTTAAATAAATTTTAAAATAAACTTAAGAAAAATAAAAAAAAATGCATTTATTTACCATATATTTTTATTTAATGTATTATTTCGAATCTTGATAAATAAACATTTTATCTTGAGATTGTAACTTATAATCCTGATTAACAGCTTTTTTTGCGCATTTCTTAAAGAATAAAACTGGAAATGATACATATATACTGAAAAATAATCATTCTTTGATCGTTACAAAGTTTTATAGATGTAAACTTCATTTTTTATTTATTTCTAGTTTACATCAACTAAAAATTCAATCGTCAATATATTTTAATTTTATATAAAATTAAAGTTAATTAATGGCACTTCTACCTTTTAGAGTATTGAAATTATTAATTATTTTTATTTATGATATCCGCAGGAGTGACTATTATTACAATCTTTACTTGTAAATAACAAGTAACATTTGTGAATTTATCTTTTTTTTTCATTTATATAATAAAGAAAAATCAGTGATGTATCGAATTTTATTTCATAAAAATAAAATATGAAAATCGGGATTAGATTCGATGATTTCATTAATAGACGAATATTGATATAAGATTAATACCACTGGATATTATGTTATGAATTTTTTCTAATATGAATAATAGGAAAATGAAATTGAAGTTGTGCAATAAATAATTGAAAAGTTTCTCCTTAGTATACGCAATCGTCTTTCGTTAGTAATAAAAATGTATAAAATATACATGGAAAAATTGATTTCACGGCGAACGGATGAGTTATTACGATGATTGGTCTCCACTTTGAATTCAAATTTAGCCTCTGAGACGAACTCGAATGCAAGGTTTTGATGCGTTTTTTTTTAAATATTATTATTATTATTATTTTTAAAATATATTTTTTTCTTCGCATTGGAATGCAGATCGATCATCGAAAGTGGACGAGACGAGCAGTTAACGAAACCGTGATATGAATTTTTAAACGTTAACTCATTAACGACGTTCAAAATCGATATCAAAATATTGTATGTACGAATAATAATTATTCGTACACATGTTACGGGCAATTTTTACAGTAAAAATATGTATACATAATATATTTAAGAAGAAAAATGTATATATATATATATATATATATATATATATATATATATATTATAAAATATTGAATACGTATAATAAATAGTGAATTACATATAACGCTTGAAATTTTATACGTTGTTGTTATTTAAAATCAATTATTTTTTATATTATTAAACTATACTTTAAAATGATTATAATTATTATTCTGAATTTATATAAATTATAATATATATTTTTTTTAATAAATTATGTGATCATTTTATTATGTTTAAAAATAATAAAAAAAAAAAAAAATATTGAGATAATAAAATTTTAGTTTGAAAATATTTTTGTAGAATTTCGTAATTGTGAATTATATCTAAAATCACAATTTAATGTTGTTATATCAAAAATTATATATATAATGATAATGATAAGTAATTTTTGTTACTTTCATAGTGTAAATTATAAAATAATGATTCGTGACACGACGAAACTCGACATTTCTTAAAAAGAAAAATCTACTAGAAACAATAACTAAAAGAAAAATAACTTTTAATGGATAATTAATGGGAATTTTACCGTTTCAATATTCGCACGCAAGAATCAAACATAATAAATAATAATAATAATAATAGATTTTATACATTTATTTCAATTATTAAAAGTATGCGCGCATTAAAGGAGAAAGTGACGACGTACTTTTTATTTATGAATTTCTCAATTTCTTCCTTTATTATTAATATATAATTTTACGATGGTTATTGTTATAAATTTAATGATGCGAAATGGTGCACAGTTCAAAATTAAATTACGGATAATTGTCGGTTTTTAAATATTTTTATTGAATATTTTACAAAATATACTTATATATAACGTATATAATATCACATATAGATATATGATTTAAGATATAATAATATAAAATAATCGCTTCCGTTCATCAGTGAAAAAAAAATAACCCCCTGGCCATTGAATTAATTTCGCTTTCGATTTTATTTTTAATTTGGAAAATTTCGTGTTCAATTCACGATAATTTGTCGACACGATCGACGCTATTGTAATTTGAATATTTACCAAATAGCATTACATTATATTATTATTATATATTTATATCGATAAACTTTCGTTTGCGTAATATTAAATTAATATCGTCGCCGTATAATGATTCGTTGCCGTTCAAGAAACTGTAAATTATTTGTAATTATTTAAATTTTTGAAGGGTGCGAGATGTAATTTTATTAATTCTTTTTTGTTTAAAAAAGGTGTTCGACGTTAATAAATTACGTCGAAGTGATATTTTTCACGCCATTTAAAACCGGAAACTTTAATCATTAAAAATATCATATTTTATATAATAAGCTAAGTGAAATATTAATCTGTCTTTTATTTCTCATATTATTTGTATTAAAAAATTTGAAGAAAATTTAATAAATATTATATATATATATATATATATATATATATATATATATATTTAGTTTTTGAGTAAATAAATAAGAATCTAAATTTTAAATAATGGTTAATAATGAAGAAATCTACATAAAAATTTAATCCTGAAAAATGTACAAAACAAATAGAAAGATTAATATGAAATTACATATAATATTTAGATTTGATGTACATTAAACAGTATAATATAAATAAATAAATATTCTCAGATTACAATATTAAAAAAAAAATGTTTGCAGTTATCGGATTTCAATGCACGTTTATCATTTTTCTAATTTATATTCTAGTTTTAAATTTGTAATATAATATTTTAAGCGTATTAATCTATTGACAAATTGCGATATTATTAAAAAGAAATAAGCGTATGGAAGCGACGCCATTATATATATATATTTTATATATAAATATATTATCGCAAATTTTTATTTTATTATTATATTTTTTTTTTGGTTAGCCAACTTCAAGCGAGATTTATTAGATCAATTAATAGAAATTATTAGATCGAACGTGAAAGTCGATCGGGCCGCGTTCAGATTTACTGTGACCCGCATTATTATTTACTGTTGCATTATTCTAATCGATTTTCAAAACCCTAATTAATCTATATATAACCGATATTTATTGGTGGCGTATAAAAATTCAATTTGAAAAATTGGAATTTGATCGAGGCTTTTGCGCGGAATTTACGACGCTGTAAAAACTAAACGGACGCCAATTATTGTTCAGACACTTACTGTGCTCTTTTTATTTTTAAAATCACTTTGATATCTATTAAAAAAAAACGCACATAAATATTATTTCATCGTTTTATAGTTATATATGCGTATGTATTTTATTATAAATTTTATATTAAAAAAATAAAAAAAAAATTTATATAAGGCATATTATTAATATTTTTTTTAGCTACTGGTAGACTTGATATTATATATTTTTATATAATAATAAATAATAAATCATAATTTTCAAGAAAATTTTGAAGTTTATTAATAGTAAAAATTGATTAATTTTATTTATGTGCATATATAAAAATGATTTTAAATTACAGTTAAATAATGTATATTATATTTGTTCAGACTATAAATATTGGTATTTTATTTAATTAATTTAAAATTAAAAAAAAAACGTTATAGCGTTTTATAAAATAATTTCAAAAAATATGGAAATATAATATATATTTATCAAATAACGTGACCATATAAAATAATTATTCAGATATATGTAGATAAGTGTTATATTGCATATTTTTAAATTTTATTTAGAAAATATAAAATAGTAATTTATGGAGAAATATTATATATATATATATATATATATATATATATATATATATATATATATATATATATATAAGTTAGATATCTTAATTTAAAAAATCGTCGATTTTATGCGGCAATGCAAAATTCGGCACGTCTCAATTACCGATTTTACACTCGCTTAAAACGCCTTACAAAAATTGAAAAAAAAAATCACAAAATAACGAACGAACAGTTAAATATTCGAAAATTTAAAAAAAAATCCGGCATTTATTATTATATATTTGTATTTTTATTATTATTTAGTAATAAACGTGCAATAAATTCAGGCGTACATAACATGTTTTAACTGCATCGAGCGAGTCGTTCTTTACCGCCTGTTTGTCGGAAGTCACTTGTCAGTTGGAAAAAGATACGAAATGGATGAGAAATGTTTTGATATCTTCATTAAGTCGTACCGTTAAAATTTAACTGGATACGAATGAGTTTTTTTTTTTTTTTTTACTTATTATTATCTTCACAGATATATTTGGCTTCCTTTTGGGAGATTACGAAAATTATAGGTCTGCGATAGGAAAAAAAAAATCGAAATATATTCGAAGATAATCTCAGTTCATCTATCAAATCGGAGAAAAATTATGTAAAAAAATCACACGTACAATTATATATATATATATATATATATATATATATATATATATATATATATATATCATAATTTTTTTTAATATGATAAAAATAATTTTAATGAAATTATATAAAATTTTATTATGTTTAAGTATTAAAATGTTTTATTATGTGATATAAATTAGCGATCGAGAGGTCGAAAAGTCATCGGAAAATTGGTTGTTCATTATGAGGAAATACAGCAAAATGTTCGCTGTCTCTATAAATATATATATATATATATATATATATATATATATATATAATGTATAAAATGCGGAAAATTGTAAATTTCAAAAACCATTAAATCGCCGTTAACGGCAAAATTGTCGTCGTTTTTGTCGAGCCTCGGTCACAGTGAACGTTCACTTTGATTTTTATCATTTTATCTAAAATATTATCATTAATTAAAATTTTATTTCCATTTTAAGTACTTGATTGGTTTTATTGATAATATGGATTTGTGGGAGTATATACGATTTATTATTGAAAATTCAATGTGACCACTGCCTTGAAGATTGTTAGCGGCTAGAAATCGTAGATTTCTCACACGACTCGTATATAAATTGTCGACTTGACCATGTGTGTATCGTTGGCAATTATATTTCACTCATGGCGACGATTAGAGGAACGTTTAAATGTTATTCAATTAGCGTAACCTTTTCTCCCAGGGGGGGGTTTTATATAATGCATATTTTGTAGTCGTTAGGCGCTGTGAAATATCCTTCATCCTTTAATGGTTAAATTGCCACTCGGTTAAAAAAATAATTCAACAATAAACGGGTGTCGTTTAGTGGAAGTTAACGAGATCGTTATTAGTGTAATTTTATATAGTGTTAATATATTAAAAAAATATAGTATATAATATAAAAATTCTTTTGCAACTCATAAAAGAAGGAAAATTTTATATTTATAAAATAATTAAATTTAATAATTTGGTAACGACAATAATTATAGAGCAGTTGCGTAATTCATACTCAAAATCAGATTTTTAATAATGTAAACATTTTTTACATTATTTACGATTAAAAAATTTTTACAAAAAAAAATAATAGACGTCTTAATGTATTTTATTCGATATATAATAAATCAGTATATAAACGAATAAAAATTTTAACGAGAATTTTTTTATTTTACTTAGCGCAAATGATTCAGAGATGAGCGATAACAAAACATTACATTTACACGTTAATATCATTCGATTCTAAATAAAAAGAGGAAGTCATTTAGCAGCATCAGAACACTTTATTGAATAAAGAGGAAAAGGAAGAAGAGCACGTGAATAGGCAATCCGCTATTGCTATCAATCAATTAATATGCAAACGTTTCGTTTTACATTTCGTATAAAAGATTAAATATATAATTTCACAGAAACAGATATATACAAATAATAATAATGAAACGAATAAAAAAAAAAAGATATGATCGAAGACCGAAAATTGTTTTGACCCCTAAAATTTGTATAACAGTTACTTACGTAGTACAGTAATTAAAGGTACGTTTATCGAAAAGTTCGCATTGTTTACAGTGTACTATTTTCACACGAACGCTTCAAAGTTCGACATATAACATAAGTGTGTCCGTATAAATAATTTTATAATTTGATTTTTTTTTTAATTAATTATATATACACGTATGAAACGTGTGGATCATTTTTAACAATCCGTCAATAATAATGGGAAAGTAAAAACGTGTAATTGACTTTATATAGATTATATAACAAGAATTTGTTGATTTAATATGGAATCGAATTGAATATTGTTGAAGTTTATATCTATATATATATATATATATATATATATATATATATATATATATATATATATATATATATATATATATATTTGTATATAAATCCGTGCAAAAATCGAGAATCATATGTGTAAACACGCAAATCTAGCAAACAATAATTTAAAACAGACATAATCGCCGTTCATTATCGAATTGCGTGCTCATCACGAAAGAAAGATAGAATGGGAAAGAAAAAAAAAATTAAAGAATCGAAAATAATATAATAATAAAACGTAATTATTTTAATATGTAGTATTTTTAACAAATAACGAACGTATGAATGAATGATGTAATCTTTCGAATTGTCGTCGCCCATTCAAAGGGTGACATTCACGATTTTTTTTTTACTGTTATGCAACAAATATCGTGCAAGTCTAGGAATTCTAATCTAGAATTTATATAAGAATATAGAAGATCTGAACCGGTTTCAATTATAACGACCGGTCGCGGCGTTATAATGTGTTTGACGTTAATTTCAATTAGTGACAAACAAGGAAGTATGTCATGTTCAATCACAAAATATAATTTTGATATATTTATATATATATATTTCAATATTAATAGTAGAGTTAAAATATTTTTCGTTTCATATAAAAAATATAAATATTAATAGAGCGCAATTTTTTGCTATTGTCATTCCAATTTTCATATCACATAAATCGTTCTGATATTAAATACATAATAAAATAATATTTTCTATATAAAATTTATTTTTACATTCAATTATGTTTTATATATTATATGTGAATTCAATTTAGAGATTTTTCAGAACTGTAACATAAATTTATAATTTGACAATGATATCTTCATTATTAATTTTATAATATATATTTTTTATTTCTGACATTTTGGAGCAATATTTCACAAAATAGATAAATATTACAATAATTCTTCTTTCAGTATAATAAATAACTTGATTATGATATGTGAATTTGGACTGAATGAATAATGTTCATAAAATGGGATAATATTATAATGAATGTAATTACAATTATAACAGTTGAATGTTCACTTATATTTTTAATACATCAAGTCGTATATTAGAGCATAATATTATAATTATATTTTAATTAAAAATTACATAATTAATCTTTCATATAAAAATGTATGCTTTAGAAATGATAATGTAAAAAATTATTCCAGTATATCGATTTTAAGGATCTGGATTCGTAATCTCTATCTAATAAATTAATAAGACTAATTATGTATTATACTTTTATAGGTCTATAATATTATTTACATTTAATTATATAATTATTAACAATATATCAAGTTTATTGAAATTTTAATTAACTTTAATAAATTTCAAATGTCAAGCGGTTTCACCGCACACAACTTTTGCGGCCACTCATTATGCACGAGAATTATACGAATTTTCCGCACTTTCCTCGGATAAATCTTGAAGATATCCTCACTCGAAGGTGTGCATTATTTATATTCATAGTGTATTTTATTTTTATTCACATTAACGATCGGAAATTTATCAAAGTCCAACGTCGAGATGGAAAAAGCCGTAGGCCTGGCGACATTACACCAGATAACCGTAACCGACTATACACGCAAAAAACCGGTAACGCTTCGGTTTTAACTATTATAATTTAATTTAACATCGTAAGATTACATATTGAACTTATATAATGTGTGTAAATCGATTCGAAGCGAATACGACGCTTTATTATTATATTATATATGAGAATATATATTGTACTACATTATATACTTTTACGTTTCTTATATAACACACATATATATATATATATATTTATATATATATATATATATATATAATATTCAAAATTATTTAAAAAATTTAGGGGAGATTGTAAAAGCTATAAATTTAAATTATGTATTAAATTACTCTGATGAAAGTCTTTCTCTTTTCACTAGTCAATTCATTACTGAACATTGTGGCCATTACAGTTATGGTTCTCTTGGGAAAACAGTGCGATGGTTTCCCATTGCTTTCCATACCGTTAATAAATGTAAATATTTGAAATATTATCATTAGAAATTTAATCCTTTAAAATAAAGTCGTTTAACATTTAAGATTTCTTATATATATATATATATATATATATATATATATATATATATATATATATATATATAAATAATATATGGTAAATAAGTATTAGAAATTTAATAAAAAAAATAAATCTGTAGAAAGTCACATATTTCAAACGACACGTTATTACTAAACGTTAACATCCATTAAGTTTTCACTTATGCTATTCCATTTTACAAATCAAGCTATAAAAGCTCTTCAGTGGCACGTTTCTACAATTACAACAATTTTTACGATGTCATCCATAAATTCTACAACCTCAGAAAATATCCGCTCATATATATATATATATAAATATTTTTTTTTATATTATTAACAACTTCTATATTCATTGTGGCGTAATTGATTACGATATTCGTATACATGTGAGCAAATGTAATTACGGTTCGTATTTACGTGCAATTTGCCGCAGTTGCAGAACGTCCAGCATTTTCTATATGAAAACGCAGTGTGCAATTACCATTTGCCAATGTTGAACATGAAAGATTACGAACATAGATAGTGGAAACTTTTGCACATTGAACAGTAATCGACAATGTGTGGGATGATCCCTTAGCGAGAACAGATATTATAACTATTATATTGCCAGAGTATTAAAGTACATCACACCCTCGCTACGAATATACACTTATTAATTGTCAGAAGTGAAATAATGTATGTGCTCCGTTGTAAACTTCGAGATTTTCAAATCTAATCTACGGCTTTTATATAATTAACGTACATCATCATTATATGAAGCCGTTTTGTGGAACGAGTTTCAAGTCATGACCTTTCACTATATATACTATATAAATTAATCGATATGGAAAAAAAAATTAGTTTAGTTTCACACGAAATTCTTTGCATTATCAAGTCAAATATATCGAATTTGTCGAGAAAATGTAGAAATGAACCGATGAAAGTATAATAGTAATTCATTCACACGTGTGTTAAAATATGAAGAAGATTGGTATAATTTCGAAACAATGCACGTATGCAAGAATAATAAATGCATAGAGTAATGCATTCGACATTATTGTATCGGCGAACGGTAAAAGCATTCCATGGTCTATTGCAATTGCACTTTCAATTCCATATATCGCAAAATACATACACACCGGTGAGCATTTATAATATATGATTGAGCATTGTTTCATCGCATATCTGATATATGTGATTGGATGAGGTTGATGAAATCCTTACGGTCGACTCTTTGTGAATGTTCTAAAAAATCTAGAATAAACCAATATTTATTTTTTTTTTGTAATAATTTTTCAGAAATTTATATATAAAAGGTAAAAATATTTTTTTTAAATCGGTGAGATATTTTTGTATTAATATAAGAAGTTAATATATTTTCAAGAAAAAAGGAATCGATTGTTGAATAAGAATACTACGTTTATTTTATTTAAACAAGTAGGAAAAAAATCTTTCTGTACAAAAAAAAAAAACAACGAGCCTCTTTTGACAGTGTTAATGAGTATAATATATAATATTATATTTTCGCTTTTATCTCATGCGCTGTCAACAGTAAAAAAGTTTTCATTAGTCAAAAATAATATTTTGCTACAAAGAGAAAAATATTGATCATTGTTGTGCTTTATAAGCGAACATTTTAACTCTTTTTGAATATTTTGTTATAAGAATTTTCTTCTGCTTTTGAAATAAAAAAAAAAAAATGAAAGATGATTTGTTCATATGGTCTTTGTGAAGTTTGTGTCATATTTTAAACGTACGAAGAACCAGTAATGTTTACATTTGGTTTATTTGTGAACTTGTAAGACTTGTTTGTGAAGAAATATATGTTTGAAATATTTCAGTCAAGGATGTAGCACAAATAAATTCTACGATATATCTATATGAATATTCTCAATTGTATGAAATATTAAAAAATATATTATATTATTAAATAATTTATTTTTATATATAATTATATTTAGATAATGTATTATAAGACAGAGTTTTTTTTTTTTTTTTTTCTAGTGGACGGTTGTTATATTATTTTCAGATTGGACGCAATATTTGTGTATTGTGTGTTTCAGGACGCAATTAAGTGTCCGTTTTTATCGTTCGACCCTGGCATTTTCAAAAGCATCTGTCCGCGTTTTACGATATAGTTGTCCATGGTTAGAACGGTTAACCGTTTTGTCGGACAAACGAACGTCCACCATACGATCATCCGTCACGCGTTCTCGGTAAAACGACCGATGAAAAACAAAACAAAAAATAAATAAATAAACAAAAAAAAATAAATAACAACGATCCGCTGACAAATAAACGAATGTCGCTAATTAAAAAGACACGCTCGAAATGCAAACAGGATGAAGGAGAATACTGTTGCTGTAAAGCTTCGTTCACATTAGACATAATAAAGATATCAAACGTTTGTGTACCGGTTTGTCTATATTTTACGATATGAGGATACAACTTAGTGATTTTGTTCTAATGTGACGGTTTCATGATGAGCGAATTGATTGTTGAAACTTTGTATGAACTGATTGAGATGTAATTAAAAGTAATTACTGTTCGGAAATCTATTTTATATTATATTTCTTTTTCTTATCACAATTGTTTAAAAAAAATGGTTCACAATTAGTAATCTAGAAATTTATACTGAAAAATATAGAATAACTCTGACTTAGATAATTTTTGAAAATATTACAATTTTTACATATATTAATATGTTTAACAAATATTTATCTATTCAATAATTAACTTGTATAATAATTAATTTATGATGGTTGTTTATATGTTAATTAGGTTATCTAGTATAAAATATATTTCTGAAATTCAGAAGTATATGTTTTTCATTACCTCGTTAATTGTATATAATATAAGAATGAAAGGGATATAAAAATATTTTTGAAAACATGAATTAGAAATTTTCAGTTGAATAAAAATATATTTTTATAACAAATAGTGAAAAAATAAATTTTAGTTCTTATTCCGAGTTTCGGTTTTTAAATTTGTTGCGGATTATGCTATTATAAATAATTATGTATCAAATTTAATAATAATAATTTGACTTTAATATATGTAATATGATATAAAGATTTGAACTATTTGTTTTATTACAACACGTTTTCATACTAGAAAGAAATATTTTGATAATCTTTTCATTATATTATATTATAAAATGTTATATATTTGTTATTTAAATGAGTCAATATATATTTACATATATTCGTTGTAAAATGCATTTTAAATATATGTATAACGGTTTTTGTCGTTTAAACTTCGTTAACACATATTTTAAGTTGTAATTCAAACTAATTTATTGCCATATAACATTTCAAATCGTGCGATTTTTATCAGCGTCTTAAATTAATTGAATCTCAAATTGTAAAATCACTTTATGCGACTTCGTTATACATTCGATTTATGATCATTTATTTATTTATAACAAATATTGATAGCCGAATATATTCAATCGGAAGATTCGTGACCGAATTATGCTGGAGAAAAATTCAAACACACGCAACTATGAAGAACTGGCTACGTTTTTACCAATAATTGAAGTATGGGCGTTCGATTGATTAATGTTGGAAGTTAATTGTTTTTACGACGTATGTATAAAAAAAAATAATGCGGAGGTTCTATTTGAAACTGTTTGTTTTTTTTCTTAGAATGATGGTAAAAAAGAGTAACCAACATTCATCACGAACCGTGTAAACGGTGAGTCGAGCTTATGACATTTTGGGAGGAGTTGTCTAACGAGACCCACAATTTGGAGAAATGATGTTGAGTTCAAGAATTTTATTAATAAGCTTTTTGGTAAATCACCAAAAAAAAAATCATATATATATATATATATATATATATATATATATATATTTATAAGCATGCAGGAAGCTACGTTAATAAATTTCTAATGAATCTGCGTTCGCACGTTTTTTTTTTATAATTTCAATTTTTCATTTTCTTTCTCGTTAATTAATATCCAATTACGCTGTTAAGTCGCTAACGGTAATACTGCTTATGATGAGGAATGGCGTTGATATGAAGATGAAATCTTAATGATTCGGATAAGTCTTGATGCAGGAAGCTGACGAGTCTTGTTCGCAACGGAGTCAACTCTTGTGCACTGGAACCCATTTATTTATTTATTTATTTTTTATTTTTATACCGCACAAATAATATGTTGGTCATAATACAATATATAATTGCTCTAATTGAACGTGAAAAGAGAATGCGAGTTTTATTAAATTTACTTTATTCAAAGTTTCATACTGAATGTGAATCGAGTTTGAATTCGTACTCCAAATATTACTTAAATATAATAATTTACAATAATTGAGATCTAGTTGTGTTTCTATTGTAACTAAAAAAAAAAAAAAAAAGATAATTTACATAAAAATTAGTGATATTGTCAACGAGATCGTTATATTATCATTATTCACCTACATAAAAGTTATAATTTTTCATTGAGAATTTAAATCGTTGTTTCGCCTACGCATGAATAATAGGAATACATATATAATAAATAACAAAAAAATTAGAGAAAGCTCGTTTATGTTTCATAAAATATTTTATATATTATATATGCACAATGAGAAAAATACACGATATTTAAAATATATCCGGAATACCAAATATATATTAATAGCGTGATATTTCAATTTTATTATTGTTTATTTCAATAAAATATAGCAAAAGGAGAGAATCTATATATATATATATATATATATATATATATATATATATATATATATATATATATATATATATATATTGATTGAAAATTATTTATTTTTAATTTTGACTTGTTTTTATATATATTTATTAAATAAATATTAATAAATATGTTTTTCATAGATATAAGACATATAATTTTTTTTATTTATTGTGACAGATAGAAGTTTGATCAATTATAAGCAATAGAAACAAGCATTTTTCAAATTTTCACATTGTGAAAAAAAAAATTATTATACACAGTTCATATTAATGAGCATTTGGAGCTTTAATATTAATATTTTCGTAATTTATGATAGAACATGTAAGCTATTTAATTTAGACGATTAAAGTGTTCGAATGTTGTTCTGGCCAGTTCTTTCAATACAATCATTAACTCCTACGAATAAACCTTGTTATTTTATTAATTTAATCAATTATTCATTTTTTTTTTGAAATAAAATTTATATTTTAAAAAATATTAGAAATAATATGTAAATTAAATTAATCATTAATTATATAAATAAATCAAATTCCGAAGATTATATTGTGTTTATTATAATATAAAATGTCGATAGACGAATTTCGTTTTTTATTACATATTATATATATATATATATATATATATATATATATATATATATATATATATATATAATAATACATCAAGAATCGAACCGGAAACATGGATTTTAGTAGATCATATTGAAATAGCTGAACCGCGAGGTCAAAATGAGTCACGATTGCATATGTACTGTTAAAAAGTGTAATAAAGATCATATATATTTTTTTAAATTATTATTATTACGAAATATGAGCTCGTAGTTTTTTTTTTTTTTTTTGGTGTATCGTAATCTCGTAATATTTCATAATGAGTAACGGTCTCAATAAAAGGTAATATGATATATTATAATATAGCGTAATAATTATCATATGTAAGTGCATGTTGTAAAATGAACTTATGATGTTTTTTTAGAAGCGTAAAAATGGTCTAAAATTATGTTCGAAGATGTGAAAACGTCTATATTTTTACTTATATTTTCACATGTTCAACTGTATATAAGATATATATTTAAACATGTGAAAATTTTCCATATCATTAATATACGCAATATTCATTTAATAATCGAAATTTATACTTCCAATAAAAAAAATGATTCATCACAATATACATTTTTCAAGGCGACGAAAGTAATAATAGTATAATAAAAATAAGAGGTCACGATGCGGTCATAACATCAGTTAAAACCAGTTTAAAATTATCCGGGATATATACTGTTTTCTAGCAATAAAATCTCGATCTACGACACAGAATCGGCATATTTATGATCTAAATGCACAGATTCATTATTTCTAATTAACACTACTGAAATATATATATATTTTATTCTACTAATTATTCTTGTATATTACATGAAATTTGTGCTATTCGTTAGATTTAAAATATTAAAACAGAATTCAACATATATATATATATATATATATATATATATATATATATATATATATATATATATATGTAGGAATGAATCATGACGTGTTTTACTATGTGGGTTTTAAAAAATCGAGATTCTTTTTAGAATTAACAGTTGATTTGTGCTTCGGAGGCAAGATGAAAGAAATGCTGTTTGTACGTAGAGAAGGCCACGGCTACCGCCTTTCTTGTGTAACCCGTTCGAAAACCCATATTTCTCAAACGTTTCGATAAATAAAATAAAATAAATTAATAAAAAAAAAAAAATGTTCGGTGAGATTTGTTTCGATTCGATCGGATAAAGCGAAGACGGTTGCGGAATGTTGAAATTCGATATAATTAATTGCGAGTAATGCATAGGAGTGGTTCGATATTCAATTTATCGTTAAATTGAAATATATATATATATATATATATATATATATATATATATATGTGTGTGTGTGTGTATGTGTATAAATCAAAGGTCATGTGAAGTTTTTAGATTAATTATCGATATTAATATACGACACGTTCTGATTGTGTTTTAATTTATATTAGGAATTTATTATTTATTACATATACTTGATTAGAATAATATATTTTAATCATTTTATTTACATATATATTTAATCTATTGTATTGCGTGATTGATTTTTTATCTTGTTAAGTGAAATATAATATATATGTAATACATTATTTTAAATAAATTTTTTATATACATTTTATGAAAAAAAATATCTTGCTCCAATTGTAAATGTAAAATATTTTTTTTAATTCAATATATTTCAGAAAAGGACTAATAATAATATATAAAGGTAAAGCTGGATTTAAAGTGAAATTTATATAATATTTCATCCCTTATATATTGTGTGAAATATGAAAATTTTCATAGAATAATCGCCTTAACGTATAGATTTTCATAATGGAAATTTTAATAATTCATGCGAGAACGTATATATTATATTTTTAATAATAATATCATATAATGAAAAATGGACAGGATAGAAATATTCAATTTCCAAACCATCTTTTCATACAATAATATAACTTTTATTATAATAAGCTTATAAAATATTCTTATCAATGAGAATTCAGAATGCTATATAGAATTTCTCACGATTTGTGAAGTAGATCAATAAATTTAATTAAGTAATACATTAGTCGTTTCTTCTCGTAAAATATACACGGAACACATATTTAATGGTATAATTATATATGAATAATTTTCGTAATGGCAACAATTAAGATTCTATAATTAAATTTATATCCGATATATTGTACCGCTATTATTAACAAAATAGACCTACGAAACGAGGGACTTTAATTATTATTATTATTATATAATATATATTCAGTTCGTTATTAAACGCTATGTAAGTTTGTATGTATATATATATATATATATATATATATATATATATATATATATTATGTACTTATTACGTCGTTTACATAGGATAATTAATACTGGAAAAATGTATATTGATATTACAATATTATTAAATCATATAAAATTTGATCTTCAGTATATTTTTATAATAAAAAAATATTGAGAAATGCTGATTTATGGAATAAATGATCTATTTTATATATAATAAATTTACCATATTGAACATTAGACGTTTTTCGCTTCATTATCAGCTTAGTTCCAATTATTGCTAACAAACGATATTTGAAATAATTGTCCTCGAAAAATTATTCCCACATTCTATATATATATATATATATATATATATATATATATATATATATATATATATATATATATATATATATATGTATGTGTTTTTTTTTCGGTAAAAAATAAAGTAATTATTTAAAAATAAAACATAAGTGCGCTTATATATAAAAAAAATAACCAGAAGCTATTAAGTCTTACATACCGTTTCACAATAGTAATAGTCATATTACGGGTAAATTAGCGTATTAGATTTGGTTTTAGCAACATTAATCGTCGTTACGCTTAAAATTTGTATTATATAATATAAAATGAATATGTGTATATTTTTTAAAAATAAAATATGTCATTTTTTTAATAGTTTTATAAAAATATTAATAGAAAAAAATTACTGCAATACAATGTTTTTTTGTTAACATAATTAGAATAGAATAAAAGCGTTTGAGATGTTTTACATTTAAGCTCTATTTTTAGATTATCATTGATGATTTATTAATATTATATTTAAATTTTTAATAAAATAAATTGATACATCAAATATTTCAATTTAGAAAATAATAGTCGAAGATTAAATTATGGATCTTAATGGTGCAACAATTTTATCAAGATTTATTTTTTAACTATTAGAATTATTCATTCATGCAAATCCTTTAGACAGCATATCAAAATAAATTATTCGAATATTCTTACACATTATTTTCGAACTTTATTCATACAATATTTAATTAATTTAATACAATAATCTATTATATAACAGTCATATATAAATCGATAGTCGATATTCTGAACAATATCAGATTCAAATCGCGTCGATTTTAATCATTTCAAACGAAGAAATCTCATCTCAGTAATACATATATTGTATAATATATAAATATTTTTTTGTTTTATCCTTTATCATTTCCAATGACGAATTAATTGCTATCATTATTAAAGTCTCGTCCTACGGGGAGATCGGCAAATTGTAAGGAATACATAATGAATCCAAGGTTTTGCCATTTGTTAAGATTAATAGCGTCAAGTCGAATGATTGATTATGCGATTTTCAAAAGACACGTTATTGATATCAAATACCGCAATTTAACCATGGAGCTATTTTAAAAACTATTACATAAATTATTATGCGGGAATGCGATTAATAATAGATGCTATTAAAAAAAAGAGTAATAAAATTGGAGTGAAATAGTTAAAAACATACATAGTAATTTGAATATGTTGCAATTTTCTTGTAATAGTATTGATAAATTGAGATATTAGATTTTTTGTGATATTTTGATTTATCAAATATGAAATAACATATAAAGATATTTGAATGATCGATTCTATAAATTCGTTTATTTATAATAAACTACTATTATATAATAACGATTTTTTTAATAATTTTTATATATGATATTTTATAAATTAATATATAGATATACTATCGAGTGTGTACTTAAAAATATATATGTTCTTCGTTTTTATTTCATCACAAAAACCGGTTATGAAATCGTTTACATTGTATCGTAAAACATTTTTATTTGAAATGCAATCAGTCGTTCAGCTAACTACATTTCTATTTACCGAAAAAAAAATACATATTAATAAAGCGAGTTTTTCCACGATTTTTCCCGACAGTTTACCGTTAATTTTCCGCACAAACGATACGTTAATTTCGAAACTTAATATATTGAAAAAAAGAGATAATTATTTATATATGTATATTATAGTGAGAAAAATAATTTATTGACGTGCGCTTCCTCGGTTTCGCCGATATAACGAGAAATTATTATTTCCTATTTATTAAATCACAAACAAATACATATATATATATATATATATATATATATATATATATATATATATATATATATAAATAAATACATGTCATCAATTAATTTTTACGACGCATTTATTGATATTTACAATAAACCGTAATATTGCCGCTGTATTTCATGAAATATACGAATCGATATTTTTCAATTTACTATACGATTTTTCAAAAATTCGTCTATCAATTTCAACTGCAGTTTATTCAAGAAAAAAAAGCTTTACATAAGTGGTATTATTTTTTTTTTGAAGTAAAAATATCGACGAGATATTAAAAACATGTTTCATTGTTCGAATCGACGCCTGTCTAATATTTCAAAACGTCAATAAAACTATCAATAATATTGAACAAAAAATAATAATAGGAGAATGTAATTTGAAGAATTCAAGTACCGCTATCTAATAAGTGCAAATAAATGTATGCTTATAGTTTTTTTTTTCAGTGATAAATGAACATTAAACTAATTTGACTAATATTTGATATGAACTGCTTGTTTAACGATATCGTAT
Organism: Leptonema lineaticorne; assembly: GCA_024500535.1. Taxonomy (NCBI): domain Eukaryota; kingdom Metazoa; phylum Arthropoda; class Insecta; order Trichoptera; family Hydropsychidae; genus Leptonema; species Leptonema lineaticorne. The sequence continues at coordinate 589,289 of JANIJI010000003.1, forward strand.
TACAAAAAAAGATTTTAAACATTTTTTTATGTTTATATATATTTATTCTTAAAATTTTAATAAAAATAAAAATTTTATTACAAATATCTATGACGAAATGTTATATTGAAAAATTTGATAAAAAAATTACCATCATCGACAATTTATTAAAATAAAAAAAATGTTTGAAAACCACTGTTATACAATTTTATCGATACTATTGAAACGCTCACGTATTTATGAGATATTTTTTTTTAATTAAAAATAAAAAAAAAAAATAACGCTATATAATGAATCTAAAATAGTGGATGAGTTAAGAAATCGACGCAGGAATCGAATCGGCATATTTACGACACATACGAACAATTAAATCATATGTATATAATAAAGCACATCCCATAATTTTATTGCAAATCAGAATGTGAATTATTATAGTATGGAAGCGTGGGAAAAAAATAATCTATTATAGAACTAGTGCAAATAATTTGATATATAGCTTTAAAACTACGGCGGCGAAATAAAATGGGCGTGATGGATTTTTCACGAATTCGATACGGTCATCAACATAATAAAGCCGCACTTATCTCTACAGAGAGCCGCATAATACATCAAAATGTATATTTTTAAATAATGAACGCATTCGATATGTGTACGATTTGAAAGCTTCTGCGGTGAATAATTCACGCTCGGTCGATTCAATTTCAATCGTTTTCATACGAAGCTTTTGTAAGACGATATCGAAAAATTCATTAAGACCGATTCTTTTATCTTTATATATAAATACGTGCGCGTGTATGTTGTATCTTTTTTTTCACATTTAATTCAATTATCTTTGTCTCCGAGTTTCAATGGATCTTCTGGCGATGAAAGAAAAGACGTTAATCCTTTCCTGGTCGAGCGATTTTCTTCAGATTTTTCGACCGAAACTTAATGCGATTAAGCTGCTCAAATAATTTTCTATTATCGTTATCGCTAATTAGCGATCGATTATTCCTTTTTAATTTTTACAATTCGTAATTAGTGAGAGCTCGTTATGCAATTTGAAATCGTTTGATCTTTAGACGATTTTTTATCCGGTCATAATCTTCTCGAAGTGTCGTTGAAAGCTAAGAATCTAATTAATGATTTAAAAAAAATAATGTTGTAATAAAGAATATTTTATTGGATAGAATTGAAATATATTGTTAAAAATACTGTATGTATATATATATATATATATATATATATATATATATATATATATATAAACAAATTAAAACTCTTCGAATCCTTTGAGAAAAGTATTTCTTTTGAAGTACACTACGTATTTTATTTCATTGTTTATTTTGTATTATTTTTCCGTATTTATTTTCCTTTATACTACAACATTTCTGTATTAAAAAAATTGTACAAATCATACAAAGTGCATCTTATTATTTGTGGAAGATATTTTTTAGTTTTTTCTTATTAAAGTTTCACATATTAAAAAAATAAGCGTTAATTCTAAAAATGAAATAATTTAAGATTTTTTGATTAATTAATTTAATTTATCTTTATTATATTTGTAACGCTTTCCATAACTATGAAGTAGACAGACCACAAAAAAAGCACAAATGAAAAATTGATAATATTCGGAAAAACGGTTCACCAAACTATATATTTTTATTAGAGAATATATTTAATATTGTTATATATAATAAGTTGATATTTATAAAAATGTTTTATAATAATATTTACTTTAAAATATTAAAGAAATATATATATATATATCGCAACCACATAGGACGTTATCTTAGTGAAAACAGTATCATTTTTCTGTCTGAACACACCCACGAACATGACTGTTGGTCTGAGGTCCCTATTTTTACACCACAAAGAGATAAAAGTCGTATCGTCTGGACGAAGAAAATTGAACGAATTAATCATTAGCTGGACATCACAAATCGTTGAAACAAGGAGAACGTCTGGAGTTCGTCTAGACGATAAAAAGGAAACCCGTCTTTTAGAAATGTCTCATTGCATTATTATTATATGTCGTCGATAACGGTTAAAAAGTCGATTTGAACGTCGCTCGTCAATTATTTACTATCAACTGTTGAAAATAACGATTTTTATTTATTTTGTAATGTATATATATGTGTATGTATATATAATATATAAAGTGATTGAATTTTTTTTTACAAATCGAGCAATTTCAAGAATGTATAATAAGACCAATAATCATATTTTTATGCAAACTTTGACGATTAAATTCTAAAAAATATCTCTAAGGATACATATTGAAAATTCCACACAAAAATAACAATCGTCTTTAGTGAACCTAAAAATTTCCATTAAGTGAGTCGTCGCTTAACGATTTCTTCTCCTCGGAGATTCTTTTCCGTTGCTCCCGGCGGCGATTTTAATTCCATTCTTTTTTTCAAAAAAAAAAAAAAAATCTTCTTTTTCATGGGGTTTCGGATGTTATTTCACTTCGGAGGCAAAGTTTGCTCAAGATGACTCTCTCTCTTCGGACCGGAGTCAAGTGCTTAACAAAACACTTTTGTCTGGTGTCTCGTGTTGGTTTTGTCGACTCGTATTCAAACATCGTACGACCAAAATCAACAATGCCATATTTTTTTCTCGTACCACTTGAATTCGCATTTTTTTCCCTCACCTTACACCCTCCGGTAAAATTCGATAACGTAAAATTCGTGTTTGCATACGATAAAATTTGGCCCAATTGAGGGATGCTTTTAAAAACGCCACTTTGCAGTAAATAAAATATTATAAAGATAACATACAAAAATGCCACACACATATATATATATATATATATATATATATATATATATATATATATATATATATATAAAATTTCGTCGAAATTCTAATTTGACGAATTTGAGTGCAAGATTATACATATAAACATGTGTATGTGTAGCGAGAAAGGTAAAATTGGTGAGCCTTAATTTGAGAGGTCTCAAGGTTCGTGTATGCCCGAGGATAAGCCATGAATATTAAATATATGTTTTTCGGCGAAGGCCAGGGCTTTTCAAGCGATATACTAATATAACTCAAGACTATTCGCTTACATAAATATTTACGTAATTATTAAACTTCAACGGTAGTCGAGTGTTTTGCGTGTAAACATAGAATTTTAATACTTAACATGGTCGAGTTCAAACTTTGTATTTCACCTAAGTGCAACTGAATGTATTATATTTTTTTTTAAATATGGAATATTAGCATTATTAAATTAAATAATATTTATATTATTTATCACGTATCACATCATGCATGAAAATTAAATAAATATATTTAAAAATTTGATGATGATTTTTTTTTTAGTTAATAGTGAAAAATATTTGAAAATCGCTGTTTATTTTTATATATATGATATAGATGAGAGGAATGTTGGAACATTTGAGATTTATATCGACGTATACTGCATATTATTATATCATTTTTCTAATATGTTCATTTTTTTTTATCTATCTCTCTAAGTATGCGTAATGATGGTATGCGTTTGTTGTGTATGATCTGGCTTACACGTGCATTTTGATAATATTAATTTTCGTGGGTCAATAACCATAGTCGTTGCACCATAATATGAATAAGTTGTGAAGGTGTTAAATGACGGTTTGGTTGTACGTTTTTTCATCACATTTTTTCGTCTCATTAAATTCGAAAAAAATCGTGATCATTACGTCGAATACGATCGATTTTGTCGACTTCTGAAAATGAATTTCCAGTTTCATCGGAAAATATATATATATATATATTTTTTCAATTTTTATATAATAAAATTCCATATTGATTCGACAAAATGTCAACGAATTTCACAAGATCGTAATTCGTTTACAGAATCGCTTATATATATATATAGTATTACGGAACAAACACGATTTAAATATTTATTCCATTATAATGTTACACGACATAAATGCGACAAAACGACTAAATTCGTACTTAGAAGTCGTATAAAGTCGTCTTATAAGCTATATACAAAGATTTTACGAATGATGCATTCATTTATATAGTATTTTCAACGTGAACACGTTCTATAAAATGGCGAATCACGTATTTGTTATATAATATATGTTTGGTCGGTGTCTTTTGTCGGTATTTGTTTTTTTTTTTTTTTTGGAATTTACGCCTAGAAAATCCTATTTTTATCAAGACCATTATATTATATTGGACACGGAGATCACATACTAATGAAAATACGTCGTAAACTGCTGAAGAATCTCTATGATATATATTACTGATGTTTTGAATTTATGAAGCGACTCGGGTGACTGTTAAAAATGGATTATTCATTACGAATGCATTCCTAAACTTTAACTAATATTAGAGTATTTTGAATCATAAATTATATAAATTATGCGATGAAAATATAATATATAAGCACATTTAGTTCAGGTTTTGGATGATATATTTTTTTTTTATAAAAATATAATGTTCTAAAATCTATCTCATACTTTAAATATATCTCCTGCTGATTTAGGAATAGATAAATATATATATATTTTTATATTAAATTTTAATATATTTTTACACGTATAAATTTATCATTTTATATTTAAAATGTAATTTAAGGATTTCGCTATTAAATTTATCAAATATTTAATATGAGTGATTTTATGAATAATGTTAGGTTTAAATAATAAATAAAAAAAAATATAATGTTAAAAATTGACTTTAAATTTTCAATATTATTTTCAATATGTTCAGTAAAAAGATATTATTATATTTTTTATATAAAAATATTATAATTATTAAAGATTAAAAACAATATATAAATTATATTTATAACAATTATTTATTTATTAAAAAACACACAATATATATACAATAAACTTCAAGAAATATAAAGAATCCAAACATTTTGTACACACAAACACACACACACACACACACATACTCATATATATTTGAAGTATTATTAGAGTGGAGATCGGTTAACGTTTAGAGAGCACTCTGATCGATAGTTGATATCATGTTCATCCATATATATATATATATATATATATATATATATATATATATTTGAATAAAGCAAAAAAAAGCGTGGGCCGTAAAAACTGGACACATACATTTTTATATATAATGCATGATAATAATAATAATTGAATACTTATTACGAATGCAAACATGGCTCGAAAATTATATTAGGTGTTTCGGAATTATCGAAATTAAGTTTTGTGTGACCTCAGTCGAAGCGATGCCTTCTGAATTTGTAATTGTCATGAATTAGATGATGAGATTCTATGATATGACCGAATGAAGACTTAAATTTGAATATCACAAGACGTTATAATATTATGTTATATGTTACGTATTATTAAAAGAAGAAATCTCAATATTCGTATATAGTTTTTCTTTGAGTTCATTTTCATTTGAATGTTCACCGATTGCTTTTATATGTTACTACATAACGGTTTACAAATACAATAAAAATAAATTAATAATATAGATTTGATTAATTTGTAATTCAAATTGGCGTTACAGATTAATTTTAATAAGAGAACTCAATACAAATTACGTTTGATTTTATATTTAATTTTGTTAATAAACAGTCGACATTTGACTTAAAATTTTTAAATATTATAAAAATAGAACAAATAAATATATGAAATTGGTTTAAAACTTTTAGAGATTAATAATGAAGGATATATGCGATGGGTTAATTAACATTATGCTCGTTTATCGTGCAACAGGTTCCGAGTTTAAATTCTGGAATGTCACCCGCAATTTCTCTTTCAAATTAAACCGTGTATTGTATCAAATATAGAAAAAAATGTTAAATAAATATAGTATATCGATTAAATTATATTAAAAAAAAACTAGACCATATTTAGGACGCAAAGAGTTAAATAAAAATATTTTTAAACAATTTATGATAAAAACATCTGTTTTTTTTCGACTTAAATAATTTAGTTGTAATGTAATAAATGTAAAAAAATATGATAATAACCAACTTTTATATTAAATCATATATTATATTGTGTTATATTAACAGATTTATAGTCTTTAATAATACCAGTTAGACAGCAATAACAATCAAAAATTAAAATATTCACGATTGTTATCGTACGATTGCTGATTGGTTCTGTAAATTAAATGAATAAAATATGATATACAGGTCCGAATCGTTAGTAAAACCCGATCGGACAAATGAAATTGCAGAAATTTCCTACACCATTAGTATTCGTATAAAAACGACGATTTTCGAATTTATTGAACGATCGACATTTATTGTAGTAACTAACGAATGAGAAAAGTCAACCGGGAAACGCAGGTGAATTTAAAACAAAAAATAAAAAAAAAACAAAAAAAGGTTGGTGACCGCAGAGAGACGCGTGCGTTATAATTTATTGCGGCTCCGGAATGAAATTCCAGAGTCGAACTCGAAAGTCGAGTGCGGTTTTTCAGTAATCACCCGGTTATTATATTGAAATCAGTTGGGGCCCCGTGGTGTTTATTTGCGTTTATGTGTAACGAAATAAAATAATAATATTAAAATATATATATATATATATATATATATATATATATATATATATATATATATATATATATATATATATATATACTCAAATATATGGATTCCAAAATGATCGGATGGTTATAAATCATTCATTTTTCGTTTTATCAAAAAAAAATGTTTTTGTAAAGCATAATTCATATTCAAGTAAAGTTAAATTTGGTAAGATTGTTTAAAAAATGATTGAATAATTAAATTATAATAACTTTATAGTTTCTCCTCTATAATAATTTAAAAATATTTGTTTTATTCTATCATACTGAATAATAAACCTTTCATATTTATTTCAAACTCATTTTTGTCACTTGAATTAAAAAATAACCAAAGTTTTTTCTATTTCATATTATCTTTTAAACAAAAATAAATTAAATAGATAAATATTGTAATTAATGAAAATTGTTTGATATACAAAAACGAAATATAATAAATCTTCTTAAGTTTTTAAAATTATAGTAATTTTAAAAACTTGCAATGTTATAAGCGTTGTCATCCACTATTATTTTTATATCAATTTGTGATTTATAAAATATTTAAATTCTTTTCCTTATAAACCAAATCATATAATTTAGTCACTTTAACTGTAATAACAACATTCTTTTCTTTATAATTTTTTTTTTGTATTATTGTAACTCATGATAATATCTTTGGTTAAAAAATCTAGCAATGTCCACGATCTATCGATAAACATTTTGTCGTAAAAATCTCAAATTTCCTTATATCATTAACATCATTAGACGTTACCGAGAATACAGTTTGTAATTCAGGAATTCGTTTATATATATATATATATATATATATATATATATATATATATATATATATATATATATATATATATATATACAACAACGACATTACAGAACAGAACGAAAACGGTACTTAATTCGAAATCATAACTCGTTTAACACAACGTAATGTTTCGACGATTCGAATCTGCTAAAATATCACGGGAACGTCAAGGAATTTCATACAAAAGTGGGAAAGAATGAACGATTAAAAAAATAAAATTAGTATGCAAACGTGTTCGGTTATAGTAATTTTTGCATTACCACCTGTACGTATAATAGTAAGTAGCGATGCAAATTAAGTACGTCGTTTCATACGAGGCGTCGCACGCTCGTTTCCCGCGTCGCAATTTGCAATTCAAATTCAATTAAAACAATTGATCGCATTATTGTCGTTATCGGTACGTATTACATCTCGAATCTTTCGTACGTTTTATTTTTATTTTTTATTTTATTTTTTAACTATGTTAAAAATCGGAAAAGCGGGAGCGCGTCAAGGTGTTAAATTTTTGTGGTGTGTTTTTGTTTTGTGTGTTCAGTGCTGTTCAAATTTTGCACTTGTGGAGGACGCAAAGCGTGAACGATTAAGAAAGACTTGTATTACATATTTATTAAAATATTAATTAATTATAATTATAATATATATGCTATTTTAATAATAAAAATGTTTGGTTTTTATAGTAATTATATTACGACAATAATTCAAGATGGAAAAATTTCAACGAGAAATAAATTTAATTAGCACTTGACATAAAAAAAAAAAGATATAAAAACAAAATCAGGTAATCGCAATGATTTTTTTGTGTTATAAATATATAATATAATATAATATAAAACGCCATTATATTAATAATCATTTCTTAATAGTTATTTTATCTACTGCGAAGATGAAATGCGATCTCGCCGCATAATACAGTTAACCAGGATACATATAACGTTTACCGATTTTTATTTGAATATCCCTGACGTGTATATATATATATATATATATATATATATATGCATGTGTGTATGTGTGAGTAAAAGTTGATGGAAGCAGATGGTAGGTGCGTTGAGTGATACGAGCGGTAGTCGCTGAGGGGCGACAAGAGGTTTAGTATATATATATATATATATATATATATATATATATATATATATATATATATATATATACCTGGTTTGGTTCAAAGCCTGTAATTATAGCGAGTGCCGAGACCAGTTTTATTCCAGAGGCAGGCGGCCATCGTCGGACGACTGACTAGTCCTGCCCTGGGCTACAAAAGACGCCATCTTAACTCGTATCACTCACCGTGCATCGATACACTTTTCGCTAAATACGCCATATTGTTTATATATATATATATATATATATATATATGTATATATATATATATATATATGTATATATATATATATATATATATATATATGTATATATATATATATATATACATATATGTATATATATATATATATATATATATATATATATATATATATACAAAAAATTGGCAAAACCATTAAAAAAAATATCTTAAACATCGTATATATTTGAGAATCTATTGTTTGGAAAGTGTGTTGCGAGTTTAAATATAATGATTATTTGATGTTTTGAAAGATTGTACGTTATCAATGAAAAATATTTTGTAGGTGTTATATTGATAGAATATATGGTATATATTATGATAAGTAATAGTAAAGGTGTAATTTTAATATATAATGTAGAAATATATAAATTATATATTACAATATAATTGTGTTTATATCGATTGTTTTTTTCTATTCAAAATAAAAGTTTTTAAACTACACACACACACACACACATATATACATATATATATATATATATATATATATATATATATATATATATATAACAAACTAAATATGAGTGTTATATATTAAATATTGTTTTTTGTAGATAAAAATAAAAGATTTACATAATTTTATATTAAATTATATAATATACATTTTTTTAAATCATAAGTATTAAAAGTAAGATTGTATCACGCATTACGTTATAGTTTAAGATTGAAACTAAAATTAGATGATTTTGCTTAAAAATAGTTGTCAAATTTAAATTAAAGATTAATCATTCAATTTAAATATTGTTTGATAACATCATGACATAATAATTAAGATATGTTTTGCGATTGTTCAGAAATGTAAAATAGCTAATTACAATATTAAATTTAAATTTATCTAATAATTCACACGTTGATTTATTTGACATTAAATAAATTGAGAATAGTTAAAAAATAAAAAAAAAACCAAACATTATATAATAGATTTGGCTTTTTATATGTGATTATAAAATTAACGATAATATATACTAATATAATAATGCTTGAAAAAAAAAATATATATATATGAGTTTAAATCTGGTTTTTATTGTTCATAAAAGAAATCTATTGGCAATAATTTACGAAATCATAATAGAAACAAAAGGAGATACTTTAAACAGGAATTTCGAAGAGGCTTTGTTGAGAAGCTATTTATTTAATATATGGCATTATATTTCGAGATGAGAATCTTCGTGTTTTCTAGAAACGATCACGTTTCCTTTATATATCGATATTATTCTAAAGTGGCTAAAATATCGCAGTTAAACTATAAAATATTCCATTTAACACGTGACACTATATAGTAAATTATTTTAAATATTACAAAATCATTAGTATTAAAATTTATTTATAGAAGAGATAGTTAAATTTAACCGTGACAAAAATGAAACGTAACTTTCATATAAATTGCGATGTTTAAACGTCTTTTTTTTTTAACTGCTAAAATGGCATCGTTCAATCGTCGAAGGGTAGAAGAAAAAGTACGCGAAAGAAGTCATCGAAACGTCTTTATTAAGCGATTATACGTCGTACGAACGATCAAACGACGCTCATTACGCGTCGTAAATGGCGTTACGAGTGTGTTTTCAACGAATTATAAATATATATATTTATACGCGTGTAATGGATTTTATGTATTAATTCAGATATGAAAAAAAAAATGTTTGCGATATGTGAAGCATATTAATATAGATGCGGAATAATAAAATAATAAAAGTGCATTTTTGGAAAAATATTTAAAAAAAAAGCTTGTATTCTACATAATAAGAGAATGTTTACAATTATAAATTAACTTTTAGATGTTGATTTATTAAGTAAATGATTAGTATTATTATACTCGAAAAAGGAAATATTATAATTAAATAATAGACAATATTTACAAAATTTTTAGTTTAAATTTGTTTTCTCTTTTATTCAATCTCTTTATATAGTTGCAAAAATTGAATATTTAACTCATTTTTTGTATTTTAAAACATTTTCAATCTTATATTTTAAAAAAATATAGTATCAGTATGTTCTTCAAATTATAGTGAAAGGAAGATAGCTATATAATATGAAATATTGAGTATTTAGAGATATATATTTACAGGAAGAAAACAATTTGTGGTTGATTCGGATGTATATTTTCGAATAGTTAATTCATTATAATTAAGATGGTCACATCTAAAGTCACAATATGAGGTTAGACTATTTTTCATTGATCTTATTAGATAATATTTTACGAACATTTATAAAATAAATATGATCATATATATATATATATATATATATATATATCATTAGAACAATTACTATAGAATTTCTCAAAAAAAAAAAAAAAAAAATCAACGTATAATTACATTAGCGTCAATGCAACAATGGATAAATTAAACACATGTTTTAGTATAATGCACCTCATATACACACAATCGACACGACGTTACATCGTAGTATGCGATTATCGCGTCCGATTTGATTTGTCGTAGTATTGTTTGAACAACATTATACGTGTATGTCGTGTTATATTGTGATGCGGTAATTGTAATGTGACCACCGCCGTCGGAATTCGCGTCCTCGGGCAACGTACGGTTGAAATTGTCGTCGTAAAACGTATTAATTAAAGCGGCGTCGAGGCGCCAAACAGAACGCAGTATCACATTGTTCTATATGTACGCGAACCGATTGTTGTTCGTCAATGGATATTGGCCGTAATTTAATGAGGATTTATTGAATATGAAATAAAATAAAAAAAATAATATATATATAAATTATAACTATTCTTTATCAGAATAAATTCTTTTATTAATCGCTTTTTACCATATATTAGAATACGAGAAGATTGAAAAATCTTTGATAATTTAAAATATAATATGACTATTTTTCATTCTAATTAATAGTCCGAACCATTTTTTTAAATATGCTAAAAAGTTTTAAAATATTTTTTTTATATAAATTATATTTATTGAAAACATATAAATAATTTAAAAGACATTTTGGAATATTTGGGTGCATTTATCGAGAGCCGCATGTGACTCGCGAGCCGTATTTTGGCCACCCCTAATATTCTAGTAATCTAAATCATTTTCATTATGCTTAAAATGAAACATAAATAAGTGAATTTTTATATATGGAAAAATGAAATTTATAGATAAAAGGATGAATTTCTGGAAAAGAAATCTAACATAATAAGATTATTACAATAAAACATGTGAATAAAATTAAAATTATTAAATTATATTGTATTATATAAAAAATTTATTAAGTAAGGTAAATTATAAAAAAAAATGCAACCGTTTCGTATGAACGAAAATACAATATAAGTTATTATTCACGAGGAAAATGCCGTCGTATTCCGTATGAGAAAACTCATTTTCCTTGCGAAAATACCTGTTTGAATAGAGCTGCAAGGCATGAACATTTTCCGCTTTCATCTCGAATGAATTATCTCACATTACTGTCATGTTATTGTAATATAATATACTTACTGTATATAAAATTACTATAATGTATATATATTGCGATATCAAATGCTTTGTGAATGGATAACAACGCATTTGATAGAAACACAAAATACAATAAAATTTAAAAAGCTTATAGAATATGTACTAAAAATAATATTATATAAATTTAGAATCGTTATAAATTACGACTAAATCGTTTAATTGTTATTTTTTATATCGTTTATTTATTATGGTTTAAAAATCGTTCGAATGTCATTTGAAATTGTGAGATTTTCACAAAAAAAAAAACGGCTCGATAAATATTTTTCGATAGCTTTTTTTTTCGTATAATTTAAATAATTTTAACATATGTATAAATTTACGATAAATTTTTGTATGAAACAATAAAATTGAACTTATGACCGTAACTGAAGTCATTTTTTCACACACAAAAAAAAAAAAATACAAAAATATTTTTTGATATATTATTATAGTATATTTATCACACTTTAGGTTCGTTCATATATAGAATATGTCACTTTAAAAATTTTCAATCGACATTATGATGGTTATTGATGATTCGAACGATAAAATTGTACCATTATGATGGAATCAAAGGATCATAAAACTAGGTAAGCGGACATGACAACAATAATCACACATTAAAACATCATCAATAATATATTATATTATATTATAAATATGTAGTATATAAACGACAATTTATCATATCTTTTATATGATCGACGCGATTAACTTTCTATGCGAACATTTAACCGTATAATTTTCAATGGCTGATAAAAAATAAAATGAAGACACGACAAACGTTTTATAATATGCGTATTGAAAAAGATTAATGCATGTACGAGCATCGTATAACATTGCTTAATTTGTATTTTAAAAAAATGGCACATTTTAAATATTTACAAGTGGAACGGAAATAAATTTGCTATAGATATGTATAATATAATATAAAAAATATATTATTTGATTTATGTATTTAGATGTATATATCTAAAATATTTACTATATATAAAATGATTTTAATTTTATTTTGTTTACAATATACAAAAATTTTATAATAATAAAAATATTGACATAATAAATATAACAAAAATACCGCTATTTCAAATTATATTGTATTAAACATTGACGCATATAAGAATTAAATAAATTTCTTAGATATGCGATAATTGAGTTCAGATTACTTCACTAGTTCAATAATGCATATTATTAACAAAATTAAACAGCGCTCGGCGTTATATATTTATAAAGTTATTAGAATAAAAATATGAAACGGGCAAAGTGGAAAAAACGGTTCATTAAGTTAAAATTGAAAGAATGGTTTAATATGTGTAATTTGGATTAAGACGGTAATACTGGCGATAATTTCAGTACATAGCATTGGACAGAAATTACCGACGTCGAACCGGTACAATATTTCCGACATCGTACTGTATTAGCAAAAATAATGGATACACGCTCTATAACTTCATATGCGAACGATTAATAACTTAATTGTGGACCGGCACTAGAGAATACATCGCTATTTTCAATGCTATCATTTTATATAACACTTTTATTTAATATTGAAAAAATATGTTTAATTCTATTTCTAGCGAAGCCAATGATTATATAACGGAATAAATTAAAATATTTTAGAATTAGTTCAATTTTTTCATAATTAGTAATATATTTATCGGTCATATCATAAAATTTATAGTCTATACATTTGTTTAGAAAATAGTGTAATATATTTCAAAATATTTCTACATAAACACAATAAATTTAAATTATGATTATATTTTAAAGATAAAGACATATTTTTCGTTTATATAAAATTAGATTCGAATTAAAAAAAAAATGTCTCAATATATACAAAATCTATAATATAATATAAATGTATTAACATTTTTAGAAAGTTGTCGAATATCGTATTATTACACTGATGTTTGTGCAAAATGTCGCTTAATATCAGTTATTGTACAATAATAAATAAATTTAATATGATTTTACCACCAGCGGGAACACTAATTATAACTTTGTCAAGCGATATAATAGTCGAATAGAACATCGATACTAATTTGTTTCTTGGCAATTTAAAAGCATCGTAAAACATTTAATTACACATATTGCCTGCATATTAAATTTTATCGATGTCTATAGAATCGAGAAAAAAAAATTTTCAAAAAAAAAAAACAAATAACCATTCGAATATTTAGAATTTTTATACGGAAGCCCGAGAAGAAAACGCATATTAAGCAATAAATAACTCGACCGGACGTCTAACAGTAATACGATTTTTTTTCCTTGTTTCTTTATCGCATTAACAATTATTATTATTAAAAATATTTTTTATTGGTTTAATATAAATGCGAAAAAGGCGTGACAGGCTAATATTCTATCGAAATTGGTTTTTAAAATAGAATTAAACAAAAAAAATAACAGGAAGATAACAATCGACGTCGAAATCGCAGATTGATTAATATGAACTTAATGTAAGCTTTTTGCAAATTTTAATCCAGTCGAATGTTTGATTTGATTCGTTTTATTTGTTGTCTCTGATAATCATCAGGCTTTAATTGGAATGTCTGAATCGATACACGTCTTGACAGATTCGATTTTTTTACTATCGATCTTAAATTATATATATTATAATACAATGTTAGCGTATAAATATGAGAAGTGGTCATCTTATATAATATTTGGACTGATTTATTTTTTGACATCATTAAATTCGTATAATTATTTGCATATTTAATACGGATGGAATGAAAATATACATATTAACTTAAAGGATTTTAATTTATTTCATTATATTATATATAATATTACTTTTAAATTCTTAAGTATAAAAAAATAAATATTATAGCATCAAACGAGGTCGAATAATCGTTCAAGTTAAGACAGAGGCGTTCATCAGTTGATACATTAATCAACGATCGTAACATCAAAAACACATAAATATCAATATATATACGTAACGTTTTATACGAATAAATATAATATAATGAATACAATGTTAGAAAACAGGCTATTCTATAGTAGTCACGACCTTTTTTGGCCATCGGAAGCTTTGTTCGATCTTCTTAAAGTTCGTGACAGACACAAAACACTTACAAAATACTCGTATACACAAAAAAAAAAAGATACAACCGTAATATTTCTTCAGATCGTCCATTTTGGAAGACATCTGATCAGATAACTTCCATACCGACTCCTACTCATTTTATACATTTTCAAATAAGAGTTAAAAGGTGCCAAAATAGATGCTTTCGCATTTTTTCCGTTAAGAGAAGAATTTATATCAGTTATGTGAAAAAATTTAATCATTTTTATAAAATTCTAAAATCATGTTTTAAATTTAATATGAAATTTTAAAAATTTTAGTATAAAATGAATTTTTGTATCGCATATAAGTCTTATGATATTGAGGATATAATTATGGATTATGTAAGTGATAAATCTTTGTTTTTTTCGTTGATTTTCTAATTTATTTATTTATTATACATATTGGGATATAAATATTTTGATAATATATATATGTGAAATTTTAAATATTCTCAAGTACATTTGACCTAAATTAATTTACAAACAATAAAAAAATTATCTATACGTTGTATCGGTGAATAAAAATTGTTTATTAATAAGCGATAAATCTTAAAACGTACACGATGTTAAAATTAACGGAAATCATCATTACGATTGCGAGATTATTTCTTTGATTTATATACATATACAATACAAAATTTACACAAATATGGTAACAAAAAAAAAAAAAAGAAGATCAAAATATGGAAGTAAAGTAGGCGGATTTTGTCTAAGAGACGTTCACTGAAGTAGATCTGGTTTGTTAGCATAAAAAGGCGTACCGCAAAGGGAACGACGATGTGACGCTTCGGGAACGCGCCGGAAAATACGAAGTCGTTTTATTGACCTTTTGTGGATTTCCGCAAACACAATGTTGGATACTATTCTTGCAATTACGATTTTCTGCCGAAGACGTGAGCACAACACTTATTGGTGTTATTCCATTGTCGTCAACTGTGTTGACAATTCCATACAAGAACGACGATATTCCATAAAATTTCTTTAGTTAGATTTCTAGTAAATCGATATAAATATATTTCAAAATATTATTTTTATAGATTAAAATGTATACTATTGGCAAAATATTGATTTTAAAATATCTAGAGATGAGAAAAAATTATAAAAATAAATTGATGAGTGCTGGAAATTTGAGAATATCAGATTAAAAATTGATTTTTATGAATGGAGAAAAGTGAAAAATATTTTACAATAAATCTATAAAAGATAAATTGTTATTAAAATATTTTTATCATCAAAAGTTAGATATTTTTTTTATAAAAATTAACAATAATATAAATTTGTTAAATAGATATTTTTTGATAAATCATAATATGATAAAACACAACGACTGATAAAAATATTGATAATTCCAAACAAATATTAATTGAACTTATAAAAGTATGCCTATAATCATATTTTATAATCGACTTGAAATGTTCACAATGAAATTATATATAAAGACAGTAATTATTTTGATTTATATATTGTAATTACACGATATTTCCGAGGAAGAGGACAATATATATATATATATATATATATATATATATATATATTATAATTACGGTAACCAGATTATAATAGTGATTTTTAATGATAAAAATATGTATTCTGCAATTCATACACGTTATAATTAAGAGTCGTGTGTTTAAATCATGACATACACATAATAAGTAAACATTTTTAATAGCATAATAAGTATATAAAATATCAAAAAATTATATAACATATGTCGTGTTTTCTTTTGCTAAATACATGAGAATATACTGTATATAATACAATATGAAAATTTTTATTAGTCAAACATATAATATGAAAATGAGATATGTTTTATTATTATTTTCATTATGTTTGATGCGAATCATAAATTAGATTTTAAATTGAGATAATAAGTGGTATATGAATTAATGGTATGAAAATGACATATTTAATGCTCGAAGGTAGTCACAAGTAATAATTATGATCGATAAATCCGATCGAAATAAGATTGAAACGTCATTTCAACTGTAAGATTAAAATCTGCGAAAAGAAAATCCCATTAACACCCGAGCTTTGCCGACAAATTTTTGTTGGACGTTGAAGTATAGTATTTTGAGAAATGGTGATTTTGTTGTATAAAAATATAAATGTTGTTAAAAAAAATACAACGCGAAATGCGACGATGAGGTTTATTTCGTCGATGAAATATGGAGAAATCTTGATAATCTGACGTGAAATTATCTGATTCATTGTTTAAAATTTTATATATTATAGTTTTAATCGAATATTTTTTTTTTGTTATCCATTATGTTTATTTTTCAAGGTGTATAATTAATTTTAAATATTTTATGTTTAATATAAAGGTTTAAATTGAAATTTATCTATAAATATGAGAATTTTTCTAATTTCCATATAACAATTATAATTAAAATATTTATCATTAATATTATTATTAAATAGTTGAGTAAATTCCATCGATATTTTCGATAGCGTAAAAGATTTTTTTTTCTAGAATAAAAATAATTCATCCCTAGAATATTTCTCGTTTACGTCAATTATGTCGTAGAAGAATTCGAAGAATCCCGACTTACAAAAAAAAAAAAAAAAAAAAAAATAGAAGGGAATAAAATAGCTCGCGAGTTAAGAAGAATAACGCTATATATCCTTATTAAGAATACGAAAGGTGCAAAGTATTATTATTCGATTCGACGACGGAATTCTTATCCTTATTTCGAGATTAATATTTGTGAAACTTTGAATAGGGAATTAACGTCAAAAAAATTTAAAGACACGAAAGATTATATTCGACCATATAAAATATATTATATAATATATATATAATACATTCACTTACCGCACGAATTATGAATTTAACGCTTATACGTTATAATAAAATATGTGAATTCCTTACCTGAAACAAAAAAAAAATAAAAATAAATAAACTATTAGTACATCATATAAAATAAAATTTACATGTAAAATATATATATATATATATATATATATATATATATATATATATATATATATATATATTTATATATATATACATTGGCAAAATCAATTAAATTTTACGATTAGATTCGTCTTGAATAATTTTTACATTAGGTATATTTATTTGCTTCGGCGTCGCTCAAACTTTTATGCCTGTTATTTACAAATCTAAAATCTTTTATATTATATATTTATAATGAATTATTGAGTTTGAACAACGCTGTTTTTCGTTATAAATTCGACGACGTCGTTCGTTATAATTCGAAATTAGTTTTTTTTGTTTGTATATATAAATGATCTTTGTAAATTTCAATGCGGCGATATTAATTGTTAAAAATTGTTAATAAATTTCGTTGTAAAAGTTATGATTTCGTGAGTTCGTTTCATAAATCATGCTCTGCAATAAAATATATAATTTTTTTTTTCACCGGCAAAAGTTACAAGTTAACGTGTTTTTGATAATGTTGCTAAAAACGCGTCGTTCGTCGAAGTTTTATTCGATTTTTATTTCGGATCATCGATGTTTATCTTTATTTTATTCAGATTAATACGCATAATTATATGAATTGAAGAGTATTTATTTATTAAATTATATGACTTAAATTTATTATTATTTTTTTGTTACTTTTACTAAATTATTTTTTTAATTTAAAAAGTTAATAAAAGTAATGTTTCTCATCTTTTTTCTTATTATATTAAATGGAAAAATATTTTTTAGAATATTTAAAAATAGACGAATCAATAAATTTGATTACCGACATTGACCTCTTTAAAATTTAAGAATTTGAATCTATAATGAAAAGATTAGTGTGTTTATATGATAAACACAGAGCTGGTGACTCGAATATATACAAAATTTAATTTTTGGAATAGAGATTTTGATCCACATAATGAGTAATTTATTCAATATGAAATATATTTACACATATAAAAATTTGTACAATTGTTTTAAGTTAAAGAAAAACCAACAAATATTATAAATATTGTATTTTTCGCATAAAACAGTCACAAAAATTTACATATCCAATTGAAACTTTACTCCAATGGATCGAATCAAAAATTTACAAAATAAAAAAACGTATAAAATTACAAAACGAAAACGTTCTTGACATTTCCGTTAAAATAACGATTGACAAACGATTTTATGCAAATCGAAATGATAATGTTCGAATACTATTTTTTTCTTCGTTTTACGTCGATTTAATCGTAAATAATGAACGATTCTGCGACATTCGCATATAAATTCAATAAAATATATCAATCGAAACGTTTTCTTATTTCTTTTTGTCATAAATCATTATCCGATTTTAATCTTTCGATAATACCGATGAACTTTTGATTATATCTCGACTAATTACTATCTAGTATTTGCATACAATAAAACATCAATTCGAAAATTGAGCTCGGAAAAAATAGGTAAATAGATTTTTGCCGCCAAATAATTTCCTACGAACGCCGCAACAATTGCTTGCGATTTAATTATTTATAAGGCGCAAATGCAAAAGAGAAATATATATATATATATATATATATATATATATATATATATATATATATATATGAAAAACAAAAGAATTTTCTCAATCGTAAAATTGACTAGGTTTCCCATGAAAAGTAATCGGAAAATGTATCTTTTTTCCCCCTTTTGTTGTTGTCTAATTTTATCGCTATATGAAGTTCGTCGACAATGGCGGCAATTTCAAACTAAAATACCGATTCTCACAAAAAAAAAGAATATTTAACAAGTCGTAAAATTATTATTATATTATTTAAATATGGATTATTAGTAATTAAATTATATATACTGTGAATTAAATTAATTTCAATTTAATTATTCGTAAAATTAATAGAATATATGGTATATAAACATTACTTAACAATCAAGATGAATTATCAATTTTAATATTTATATAGTTTTTAGATATTTTTCAATAATATAAAAAAAAATATTTTCATTCACTACAAGTATTTATAGTTCATGAAAATTCATGGTTCAATTTTTATTTGTGATTATAATATTTTTTAAACATTATAAGATAACGTAAATTAATTATATGCAAATAAATATATATATTTTTTTAATAATACAGTTCGAAAATATATATGAGTTATTTATTAGATAAATAAAAATGCAACTTCGTATCGTTTTACTTAATTGTATCCGACGTAAAATGCTATATTTACAGTTAAATTTAAGACGTGTAAAGGGCAATAAAATTTTCTATTGGCATAAAATCGCGATATAAAACGCGTATAAAATTATTTTTGTAGACGTAAACCCATTTCACAGATAATTCTAAAAATATTTTTAAATGTAACCGGTCAACTTTTTACAATAACATTTGAGAATCGATCGTGCGAAAGTTTTTTTTTAAAACTAAAATAAAAAAATATATATATATATTATTAATCGTAACGCGAATTCGTATAAAGTGATCATAATATAATAAAATATTGTATGAATGAATTTTAGAAAGAATTTTTTTATATATTATATATAGAAAATTTCTCAGAACTACAATGTATCCGTTTTTAAAAGTGGTCACAATTATGACGTGACATTTAAATTGATTGTAGGTTTACACGCACGAGTTTCTTCCCAGAAAACGCATTTTAAAATATGAAAATTGAATCTTACGAGAGAAATATTTACAAATAATAATTACATTTCTCGTTTGTCAGATAATTACAACCGAGCGATTACTATTAACTAACTGGCAGTCGAGCATGTAAAGCGGCGTTCGCACTATTTGTTCGTTATTATGTCAAAAATACTGTTTCGATGTAATGAAAATTTCATATATCTATACGATAAAATATATTTTATATTATATCAAAAATAAAATTATATACACGCGTCATATTAAATATGTGTCTGTATTGATAATATTTAAAATAATTATAAATTTTATGTAATTGCTTGTAGCTGTCAGTTGAAACAATTTCCTGGTTTATTTAATATATTTTAATAAAATATGATTTTTATAAATTATATTTTTTTTTGATTACATATTGATATATTTTAATTTTTTTTATAGAATCTGTTTTTATACAATATTTAAGCAATAAAATTTATTCTATGTAGAGAATTTAGATTATAGAAGAAAAATCTTTTGTTTTTTTTTATATATATATCATGATAAATTCATGATTATCAATGATAAATTATACAATATAATATATAACCCATAATTACCGTTATAAAACTACATTTTTTATAAAATTATCTTATCAAAGATCCATACGTAACGATCTACAAGTACAAAATTTATATTCATAATAGAGAAAACGTGGATTATTTTTCTATTATTTGTTTATTTTGAATATACGAATATTGGCGCCTCGTTTGAAAGGCGATATCCAGGAAATGAACTCGAAAACATCGCAATATATATTTCTCATGCCACTTTTGGGATCGGAAAAAATAAAAAAAAATAAACAACACATTAATAAACATTTTGATTTTTTTTTTTTTTGAAACATATATTGCAATAATATATTATTATATAGTATAAAATGCGGCGCGTCTGAGTTCCAAAAAGTGGCACAACGGTAGTTAACGGTCAAAATGTCAACTTGAACATTTTATCAAATTCAAAACATGACCATTATTATTATATTCAACTTTATCTATTTTATTTATTTCACGATCGTGTATATTTATTTTCAAGAATTTCCGTTATGTATGAAATAATTTATATCGTGTCATTCGAAAATCCTATAATAATTCACGCCGAATAAATGAGCCCTTTTTTAATATATTTAATTTATATATAATATATTTCGGCTAATGGAATATCGATTATTATAAGTGAAATATATATATATATATATATATATTACAGGATTTAAACGGGATAACGAGCAAAGTTACCCTTTTTTATATGATGGTGGTCTTCGTTTTAAAACCTTCGTCAAAAATCGTCCACGTTAAAAAATATGCCGAGCAATGAAAGCTTGAGTCTTATTTTAAAAAGTAATTGATTAACATTGGTGACTCATCGAATGTTATAATAATTTTTATATTAAGATAATGAATTTTTTATGTATATATATATATATATATATATATATATACATTTAAAATAAATTATATTAAGAAAAGTGAATTTTCATATATGTAGAATATTGTTTTAAAAATGATTAACCGTTAAGATGTTTTTATTAGGGAATTTTTTTTACTAAATAAGCAACAAAGTTGTCATAATAATTGATAAAATGAAAGAATCTTAGTGTTATTCGTTTAATAAGCATTCTAGTAGGAGAATATTCCGAGAATTAGAAGTATAAAAATGTGGAAAAATATTCTTAACATGTTAGTACGGCTCTATTATCAACATCGGAAAGAGTTATTAAGATGTCGAGATTAGAAAACACTATATTCAGAGAAATGGTACATGACATTTAATAATGAAGACTGATTTATGTGTTTTCTAACAATAAATACATTTTTTTCGTATAAAATAGTAATAAATTATAGTCGCAAACGTCGAACGAGAGAATACAAATCTTAATAGCTCAATATAATATTGTACATATATAAAGGTATGAAAAGTTGTAGATTAATCTGACAATGGGATTTTTATATATAAATAAATTAATTGTATTGTATTGTGTTCGTTGTATTGATAATTGAAATTTATGTAACGTTTAGATATAATCATAACAATGTATTACATTTCAATATTGGATTTAATAACCGACTGTTATGATTTTACTAATCACGATGATCTGGATAAAAGTAAACGTGTTATAGAAAATTTTATGATAAATATTGGATCGGAATAGAGTAAGAATTTAAGTGTTGATTAATTTTATATTATATATTACAATAATATTTTTCAAATTTTAAGTATAAATTCAGAATCTGCTATTACGAATATCAAAACTATAAAGTTATAAATTCCAAGTGTAATACTAATAAATAGTAGCAGAAATATTTCATGATCGTAAGTATTATCGTAAATCTAAAATTTACGATATCGTAAATGTTTAAATATTTAAATTAGAGAATTACACGATATCTCATTAATTATGTGAGATGTATTTGCAACTGGTTTCCATTTCAGCATTTTCGCATCCATTTCAAATGAATTTTGTCGCCCGCGGACGAACCGGAGTCGGTCCATCTTCAGTGCCCACACTCAATCTAGCTATTAAAGTTTTAAAAGAGATACAAGTGGAGTATATACAAAAATAAAATGAAAATAAAAATAAAAAGCCGTTGTAACAGATGATTACAAGGTGTTCGACGTCAAGGAATCGTCGAACCTGAATAAGTACAAGCGACTCGCCTACTTTACTCCTCTTTCTCTCGTCCTGAATATTAATGTTCGATTTATAAAGTTGTATCCTTACGACGATCGATTAACATTTTGATAGTGTAAATAAAGTGTCGTGTTGTCTATATACATAAATATATATATATATATATATATATATATATATATATATATATATATATATATATATATATATATATATATATATAGTGTAAATTTGATGAAACGATCCGATTTCATATTAACGGTAGATATTTCTATAGGTCGTTTCTTATACGGTAGACGTTTTGATAAATTTGTGATATATAATGTTTCTAACTTATGTTTGAAGCAAATATTTGCACCTTAAATATATACTATAATAATATTTTTTAATATTATTTTTTTTTAAGTTTCTTTTAAGATTAAAAGTTTTTATTTAATTTTACAAGGTTAAAATTATCAGCATAATAAACTGAACTTTAGACGTGTTATTTCTTTTTTCAAGTATTTGACGCATTGCGGATTTTTTTTTAATATTTAAATACGAAACGAGGATGTCTTGTTTGGTTTAATAAAAATATTATATTAATATTAAATTTGTAAAATTTTATGAAATAATTTACGATAATTAAAATAGTCAAATCACTGACTTATTGAGGTATTTATTTTTTTATATTTGTACAATTTATAATTCAAGAAAATCATAATTGATATTTATAAATATATTATATATATATATATATATATATATATATTATTAGTAATTAAAATATAGTTTGAACTGTATATATCACGAAACAGAGATATTATTCTAATCACAGCTTTTATATTACATAAGATAGAAGCAAAAAAAAATAAAAAAATACATTGAAAGTATAAAATAAACAACTTTCTTACTGTAAATATAAATAATTATCAGTAACAACACGCAGATTATCACGTGAAAATACATAATTTCTATATACAAGCGCGATAATCATAGTATCTGTCACATCTAATTTAAACAGAGCAATTTCGACATATAATAACACATCGAAGATTAAATAATCAAAACGAGAAATAATTACAAACACTATATATACATATATAATATAATAGTAAATTATTAAAATCGAACACTATGAAAAAAATATTTATAAATATATATATATATATATATATATATATATATATATATATATATATATATAATAAATCGCGTGTTTATTTACGTATATTTTCTAATGAAAAAAAATAAAAATAATTAAAATATAAGTTTAGTTATAATATAATAATAATAATAATAATAATACGTCGATATATAACATAATAATAATCGCATAAGGTTATATTCATCTCACGTAACCAATATACGATATAACGATCGTGTTATATTAATTAATAATTGTAACCGCATGCGGGCGTGTCGACTTTGATTTAACGATTATACGACGTGCCGTTGAATATTCGCTACGATGTCGCGTATACAAAACGTCGTATGTGCCATTACTATAATATATTTATACATATATATATCAGGGGTGGCTAAGTTGCTTGACAATACGAGCCATTTTTTGAAATTTTTCGCGAGCCGCAATTAAATACGTGTTAAAAAGGTATGCAAAAATGGTGTTAATTATTTTTTATATTTATCAAAAATATATATACTAAATTAGAGTACAAAATATGTACATTGAATTTAAATATTAAAAATTAATCATATTTATTTTTACTTCTTTTGATAATTTTTTAAAATTAAAAATGAACTCGATTACATTTACCTAGAGCCACAAATAATACTTCAGAGAGCCGCAGTTTGACCACCCCTGTTATATGGTATATATATAATAGTACAGGGTACGTGTTAATTTTAGACTTTTGTATCCGATAGCGTGTAATTATAAAAGGGAAAATGCGCGATTTTTCACTCTTTTTCACACGTGAAGTCGATTGTAATTAGTGCTCTTTCGATATAAAGGATGTATAATATTATTATTTAAGTGCTAAATATTTTATATTAAAAGTGATTAGAATTTTAGATTATTTTATTTGAATATTAATTTTATATAAAATATAACATATTTTTAATGAATTTTGCAAAATAAAAAAATATACTTTTAAACTTTCTATTTTTCCACATCATAAGGAGTCAATTCTATTAGAAATTATGATTTTAAGGTTGATTGAGTCTTTCAAGTTTCCGATGGGTATCTGTTAATTAACAAGAAACCTGAGAACGATTAGCATCATAGCTGAGGAAATTGAGTATAAAAAATATATACCAGAAAAACGTTATATATATATATATATATATATATCGATTTAAGCTTAACGAGAGGAAAATTTGCATGATGTGTCAGCTGAAAAACCAATTAGAGCATATACGGATCAATTAAGTCTTCTTAAACTAGACAAAATCTACGTCAGTTTTTTTTTACAATTTTTAATCTGTTTAATTCGAAAAGGTCGTCGTTTCTATCTCCCCTAGGGTTGTTTTCTAGTAACGAGCAAATTTTAACGAATAGTAAAATTAACTCGTATAGTAGTGAATTTACGTCGCAAAATCCGATAAATCCGATTTAATTTGACAGAATCGATCAAAGTGACTTTAATGAAATAGGTTAAAATGAAGGATTAGTTCGAGATTAGATTAGGAATGTACATACAAAATATTTGATATATTCTATGTGTGTGATAAACATTGTTTTAATTCATTATTATATATTTGATATCTTTAAATATGAAATAAATTTTATCGATCAATTATATCTGTTTAGATATAAAAGTTTACCGAATGGTTTATTTATTTTTTAATCTATATGAACGTTCAAATATTTGTGTTATTATTAAGAAAGCAATATATTATATAATATAAAGTTTAATGTAAAACTGATGGTTCGAAATCGTAAAATAATATACTAACGTCAACAAAATAAAAAGTTTTTCATTTTCATCTAATTTAACCAAGGAATCTATTATATATATATATATATATATATATATATATATATATATATATATATATATATATATATATATATATATATATATATATATATATATATATAGATATTGAAAATATCACGAAACGAGCCACTAACATTGTCATTATTACATTTTAAAGGATCGTTTTGTTTTCAAAAATCCGTTATAAGTAAAATGAAACGACGTCGGACGTTGACAAAACGTCGTTATAATAATGTTTGCCGCTCGCGTGTAAAAAAAAAACGTAATTTATATCGTAAAACGTAATAATAATCGTGAAATGAAAAAAATCCGACAGGTCGGTCATAATGAAAATTATCTTTTTTTTTTTCGTATATGCGTGACGACTTCGTGACACTTCTGTATCAAATTTTATATTATATATTATTTTGAACTTCATAATAAATTATAACGCGAATTTTATAATGATTAAAATTTTAATTTTGATTGATAAATTTGAAAGATACATATGTAAAATGATGACAAAATTATCGAAGCTAAAATCGACTGGATATTTAAATTTTTAAACTAATTTGCATTGTATAATTATAATAAATTTAAATCTATAACACATTCTACTGAATCTACTTAATTAAATTTAGATATGTTATATGAAAAAAATACATTTTTTTTAAATTTAACTAACATTTTTATTATTAAACTAGTGTTTTTTTTGAAAATGAATTTGAAGTTTTATATTTGAATCGAAATATCATATTTTAAATGATTTATATTATAATTCTAACACTAATTTATTATATATTGTTTAATTTGTAATATTATTAGAAAAATATTAAAAGTTTTACAACTTGATATAAAAATAAATCATACACTGAAAATAAAATGAATAAAAAACACTTTCGATTAATAAAAATAAATCTGTAAGACATGTAATTTAATAATATTCTCAAGCATTTTTATATGTAATAAATTAAAATAAAATATATATTTAAAAAATAACGAGTCAGACGCACATCTCGGTAAACATTCGAACTTCAAAAGCCGTCAAATTTATTATATATTAATATTTTTATATTATTATAATGTAATAAATATTTTTGCGTACATTGTACAACCTGTTCTCTTATATATCATAAATGATGAGCAAAACGCATTTTACTCGCATATTGCGTTCGTCTTGCGGATAATTTATGGACTTCTTTGAACTGTATGAGCTTTTTCCGAGAGCTTTAAGTTTATGAGACGTGCGAACAATTCCATTTTTTTTTATAGTTCAATTCGACATCTTTGAATTTTTATGCCTTTAATAAATATATCATAAATATTATATTTTTTATTATTCGCCGTTCAATTATTAAATATAATATATTATATATTTTTAAAATCATAAATTTTATATATTAAGCTATTTTAATTTTATCGCATATTTATCAGATTATATTCTGTATTTCCTCTGTTTTATATTATATTATTATAGTTTGCATGTAAATTGGATATCGTGTAAACATAACTATATAATTTACATATAAAGTTGACAAATTTGAATATGCGATTTTTTTAATGTATGAAAATTTCGTTAAAAAAACTCGATCTAATATAAAAACTGTCGTAATAATAATTTTATTCATAACTGTTATAATCTATTAAGCGAATTGATAGAGCAATAAGATATATGAAAATGAAAAATATAAAAATAATTATTTTATGATAGTTTTTTATTTTAGTTCAATTGATATTAATTTAGTAATATTCTCATTATATTTTCAATATAAATTATTATTATAGAATTTTAAAATAAAATTATTAATATTATATAAATCAATGATGTAATTATACAAGTTTATATAGTATATATTAATTATTAAGTATGAACAATATTTTTTAAATTAAATTTTCCATTACTATTATATAGTTTGATTAATATTATTGTATTATATATAAACAAAAAGTGAACACGAAGTATATAACATATGAAATATATTAATGCAAAAATATCAAATTTTCTTTAATAATTCTATAAATATCCTATATACAAATAATTTTAATTTAAATAATACTACTGAATAATTACAACGATAAAATATTATATTAAGTCTATATTCGTATATGTAATATAATAGTTAAACATACAAGTGAGAGTTAAAACGGAAACACGTATTATAATTGAACGATATTTTCACTAGATAATCATATTAGTAACACGTTTTTAAAAAACAATTCATAGATTATTCGGACATCTTCGACACGAAGAATTCGAAACTTCGACTTCGATAAGGGAAAGTATCTTCGGTTGCTAAACTTGAATTGCCATCGATCGATCGAGTTCATTGAAACTTATATATATATATATATATATATATATATATATATATATATATATATATATATATATATATATATATATATATATATATATATATATATATATATAGAGTCGAAAAAGAAGCTGTCAGAGCTTCTTTTGTAGACCTTTTCTTTTTTTAATGTTTTGTTTCGATTTCATCGTCTTCTTGTTCTTTTTGTGTTTCGATTTTAATTAGAGATAGAATACAATGTGAGTCGAAATGATGCGGACGTTCTGATTTATTGATCTGGCTTGTCTACAGAGACGGTGCACGGTGTATTTAATTGAATTCTTGATAGTTTTTAGATTTTTATATATATGTATATAGTGATATATGTTTTTTTTTTCAAATGTATTTTCGATACAATTCTTCTATATACTATTTTTATATATAGTGATATATATATACTTCACATTTATTTATATCTGAAAAATATTTTTGAAAGAAAAATCTGAAGTAGGATAAAAGCTTCTTCAATATCAAATAATTACTGAAAATAAACAAAATGATAAATTTGAATAACTAACGTTATCTATCACAATAATCCATTTACTAGAAAACCACAATATTAAATCTTTATGAAAAATTATACCAATTTTCACATAGTTATATTTTTGAGCACTTTCATTAATCGACGCGAAATAAAATATCATATATTGAAAAACAGTTTCGAATTCAACTTTTGAATTAGGAATGATTATCGTTAATCTTTGAATAAGAAGAGGCACATCAAGTGGAATAATAATATTATACATTATTAATTATCTATGTCAATTTTGTGGTTAAGTTCACTTAGTTATATTCGATCTTACAGATTACAAGTATTCAAATTAGCATTACTAGCATTAAATTAGCATTCACCGTATAAAATGAATTTAATGATTTCAGTTTTAAATTAGAGCTTTCATAATGATAATCTCATTTACTATATAATAATATACTTTTTATTTAATTATAAATTGTAATTAAAACTTTCAGTACATCAATATAGTTTCATATAAAAGAGGATAAAATTAATTCAAAACATATTTTACATAATAATTGTATTCATATTGAAGTATAATAAATATTGTACGAAACATTGTAGAAATATAGTAATTTTATAAAACTTTTAATTAACAAAGTATAATAATATACCGAGTTGCCTTTATTAACCTTATTTCGATTTAAAATATTCTCAACCATTTAAAATGCAAATTTTTCACAATAAATAAACACTAAATATTCATATTTCATAAATAAACAAAATATATGAAATTTTTTTTTTAATATTATTTCATATATTTATAACTATATAACTAGAATATTATTAAATACGAAACCATAGCGTTAGATAAATTTAATATTTAATGTGAATTACTTTATAAAAGTCGAAGATTATACGATAACAGTATATAACGATCTTTTTTTTTTTTGGTAGATATTCAGCATTGGTAAAAAATAAATAAATAAATAAATAAAAATAAAGGTAAAAAAAATTGTCATCGTTAAATAAATCCTGTGGGCGTACAAAAATGCCTCAGGCGAGCCAATAACGAAAAATAAATAACAATAATGTTCCTTAAAACGATGCACGAACTTGTAATCTGAATCTTTTACGATTAAAAGAAGCCACTACTGTCCATATAAAAATGTTTTCGATTCGATCTGGAATAGTATATGTAATGTATTTTATATTGGGATTAATGTAATGGCAACGTCGAATTTATTCCGGGTTCGAATCTTGTAATATTTCGAATAAAACTATCGATTTAATGCAAGATTCAGGCTTAAATTTGCGTTGATAATTTCGAAATCTAAAATTATAATATATATATATATATATATATATATATATATATATATATATATATATATATATATATATATATATATTATTTTTATAAAAATTATGATGATGATAAATTGATAATAAAAATTGTATAACACAAAAAAAGTAGTATGAATCTGTAATCTCTTTTTGCACGGTTTCAAAATAATATGATTCAAGAAAAAGAACTGTATTTTTTTTCTGCTTTAATACGGTTAAAAATTATTATATAAAAAGTATAATCGTATAATTTATATGTGTATATAGATGATAAAATATAAATGTATCGTTACAATTTATTATTTTAAAAATTTATAAATATTTATTATAATAAATTTTCAAATATATTATATTGAAAATTTTGATGTATTCTTATATCAATTTTAATTTTAAAAATTGTATTATAATATACTTTAAAATACATTACGTTTACTCAACGTAATTACAAATGTTAAAATATTAATGTTTTTTTTTTTTATAAAAAATTGTATAATAATATAAAGTTTATTATCGAATTTACGGTAAAAACACACATTCCATTGTAATATAACAGGGGTAGCCAAGTCTAAACTGTTTTTCAAAATATGAAAAAGTATTTTTTTTTTTAACACAAATTATACATTTTTTTTAAATACAATAACATAAAAATGAAAAGGGATCACGGATACATTTATTATCTAAAGTTACAAATAATCCTTCAAAGAATCGCATGTGGCTCGCGAGTCGCACTTTGGCCATCGTTGTAATATAATATAACAAAACGGACAGCAACATATGTGCAAGCGAGAAAAAAATTAACAAAAAAGGACAACTAAACAACAATAATAATAAACAAAAAAAGAAAAAAGAAAAAAGACGAAACGATTACGGACTGTCTTCGGATGAATAAAAATTCTTTATAGTCCATTAGGTTTCGTTTGTGCGTGACCGTCGCGATGTCTTCAAAATTCGCCTTCAGAATGGAACGAAATTGTTCCATGGTTCATTCTTCGAGGAAGGAAGGTCGATTCTGTGGTCTATTCTGATGTGTGCGTGTGCGTGTGTGTGTGTGTGTGTGTATTTTTTTCATTTTTATTTTATCGTATTTTTGCGCAAAGTGTGTGAATTGAAAATAATAATATAGCTAAGAACGTTTCGAGAGTGTGACTTAATGCTACGGTGATTTTTATTTGTTAATGACAATTTTATTATATATATATATATATATATATATATATATATATATATATATATATACATATATATATATATATATATATATATATATATATATATATATATATATATATATATATATATATATATAGTGAATGTTATTAAATTGAAAAAATAGTATTTATATCAGAAATTTTGAATTTTTCGAATTTTTTGAACAATGCGACCCACAATTTACTTTCAAACATATATAATTTGTTTTTGAAAAATTTAATAATATTGAATTTCTTTAATATACATAATTTATATGATTTAATTTTTAAAAATCTGACAATAAAAGATCCATATATACATCAAAATAATTGATATGAAAGAACACGACGAATATTAAACATTGAAAATGTGTTGTGAATATTCTAATTGGATTTTTTTTTTTAATAAACTATTAATATTTTGCATTATTTTAAAATTTGATTTAATTAAATTAAATATTTTTATTTTCGCAATTAGATTATTTTTTAAATTAACTTTACAAAATATATTAAATAACAAATTAAAATATATTTCAATTTAATTTATTCAAATGATTTCTTAACGTGAAAATTTCGATTTACATGAATTCTTCCGATATTAACTGACAAACGGCTATATTTTAAGTTTATATTATAAAATTAATCAATTAATACATACAATATATGAAGGTTTTACAATTTTGAACTATCACCGTTCAGTTAACCCGTCGCGGTCACGTATAATAAATTCTACATTCGCAGACGTCTTTTCAACAAAAAAAAAAAAAAAAGAAAAAAAATAAAACTACATGAAAATTTTCACAGCGCACGAAGGGTTAAACATGGAAAAGCTTTCGAATGCGTCTCATGTACTTTCAGTACATACGCAAAGGTGAAACGAAATTCGCATTTGAAATTCTCTACACGACGCTTTTCATATTTTGAAATTCCGCACCGAAAACGTTCCCCAGACATTGGATTTATTAAACGCGTCACGATTATTCAAATTAATCGACGAAAGGGTAATATTCCTCATTATGTAATATTGTGAGGTATTTATGAGGTATAATGAAAAAATTGCGACATTTTCCACAGGCGTCTCTGCTAAAGATCGTGCTCGTTATATAGATTTTGCACTCATATAAAATTGTAAATAAACTCTATTTTTTTTATATGAATATTAAATATATAATCAAATGTTTAATATTAAATAAAAAAAAAATACATTGAACACATCTGATCTAAAAAAATGCATGAGAAATCTTACGTTAAATATTTTATATTATATCGTGTCATTTTGATTTAAATTATGTTAAAATTAGTAAAAAAAATACGGAATCGAAAAAAAAATCATAAAATAAATTCACCAGTAATAAAACGAACGAGTTATCGAATAAAATGACCACAAAAGGCGAATGATATATAGCATAAGTAATTTTATGCGATTTTAAGCAAACCGCCTATCCGACATAATTATGATTTCCAGTTAAATATATAAATGATTATATTATATATGTGTGTGTATGTGTGCACTAAGCGAGATTTTATATGTTTTTGAATCGAACAAATTTATTACGAAATATAAACCATCAATCATTGGGCATAAAATAAACAGTGGGAAAATTTCGAGCTGAATCATTGTGAATTCGAAAATATTTTTTTCCTCGCATAACGCGATATATCTAGGAATGAAAGTGTCGTTAATATGTACTTTAAAAACAACATTTTATTTTTGAAAGAAAATTTTCATTAATACACGAGAATAATTCAATTTATAATAAGCGTTACAACGTGACTCAAATACAAACTCATCAGTGACAAAAATCGACGCATTAACATAATGCATATGTAAACCGGCAAATGGTCTTTTTGTGTAAATTTAGATAAATATGCGCTTTATTTTAAGTCTACGGCTCGATCTATCAAAAAGATAAATCGCTTCACTTTTTTTTTCCTTCACCTTCGTCTAAGAAGAGGTTGAAAAAAATAAAAATATATATAAAAAAAATAATAATAAAAGAATTCGTAGTGGAAAAAGCTCTTTTTTATATATACATACATATATATATATATATATATATATATATATATATATATATATATATATATATATATATATATAATCGGCGTGCGCTCACGAGCAACGGTCGATTTTTCGAGTTCTTTAGACGAAGCGTAATCAAATATTTCAGAAGAACAAAGAGTACATTAATCACGAGCCCGTTGTTTGGCAATTAACGTGTTAACCAAAAAAAAAGAGCCGACATCAATCAAAATTCATATACAAAACTGTCATCGCAACGTGAATATGGCTTATTGAATTATAAACTAATATTGAACGCGGTTTATATAATTCAGTCATTATATGAAATAATATTATATTGCACGGTATACAATTAATAGTTCAAGTTTATATAGATTTTTAATATTGATTATTTGAGAACTAATTTAAAATTAAATCTGTGTTATGAATCATCTATTTTGTTTAATTTTATTTCATAACGAATGATTTCATATCTAATTTTAATTTAAAAATATAATGAATCAATATTTTAATTTTTGTTTTATATTTAATATACGAATTTCGATATAATCTGTATTTGATAATTTTGTATTGAGTGGTCCTACTGTATTTAAATATTAAAAAATATATAGAAAATAAAATACAGCTTAATTGATTGTCACGATGTACTGTCTATGAAAAAAATTGTAATAAATTTCATATCTTAGAACATGAACAGGATTTCATTACATTAATCATTCTAATGAATTATTCAACATTACACACACACACACATGCACACACACACACACACACACATATATATATATGTGTGTGTGTGTGTGTGTGTGTGTGTGTGTGTGTGTGTGTGTGTGTGTATGTATAATGCAATATTTCGTACCAGTCGTAATAATTTCCTTAGAACGACCATTGAAAAATATAAAATATGTTTATAATAATTATGTGTTATTATAAGTCATTCACGAAATTAAACTTAAACAAATGATAAATGAAAAGAATCACATCAAAAAGAGCGCAATATACAATACATTCGGACATTAATGAGTTATTTTATAATATAATACGGCACCTATTCAAAATGCGAAAGATCAAAAAGTACTGATTTCGATGATTAATCGTTGCACGTTATTGAAAAACATGATAAAAACAATAATCAGATATACTTCTTCAGACGGATTAACGCTTAAACACGTTCGAAGATTTATTATATTTTGTATATATTGAAGAAAAAAAAATACATCATTTTTGTCATTCGATGGTAGATCAGATATTTTATGTATAATTTTTTTTAGCTGTGAATATTTTGTTAATCCTTTTTAGTTGGTCTCAAGTACATTTTTAGTAACTGGTCCGTCATTGTGTTATAATAAAATATGTATATATATATATATATAAAATAATAGTTAATAGTTGACATATTGATGATACGGAAACAGGATTCGATTCGTGACGTTTAGTAAGCCATTAACCCACAAAGTGATAAGTCGATTGTCGTGACTCACAGTGAGCGACTATCACGACAGATGTTATTATTAAAATTTATTTATATACATAAAAAAATAGTTGATATCTTTAGACTTTTATTAATTCATTGTTGCCGCGCTTCGACTTTTAATTTTATTTTCACGATTGCTGTACGTTGTTATCTATATATATATATATATATATATATATATTTTTTTTTTAACTACGAATTTGCAGTTTGTAATGGAAGATGATTGATAAGCAACATCTCGCACTTGTATTTTATTATAAATACTTTATTTGGTAACTAGTTCCATTTATTTTATTTTTTAATAGTATTAGTTTGACGTTGAATGACAGAAAATTTAAAATACTATACTGAAAACAGTCACATTACATCCTCTAAATATACCATATTTATAAAAATAAAATCTTAAAATGAAAAACGTATAATTTATTGGTCATTTCATGTCGATTTCACAATGATGCATATATATATATATATATATATATATATATATATATATATATATATATATATATATATATATATAAACTTAATAGAAATACTAGTAAAAAAAAATAGCACAATAGAACATCGATAAATCGGACGAGATGTCTCAATTCACATCCATATTATTAACATAGATCTAATAAGATTCAAGATGACATTTTTAAATAGTTTTACAGATGCGCGCGTGAAAAATACAACCTACGTGGTAATAAAAATACCGGTTCATTCCATTCGTCCATACACACACACACAAATATATATATATATATATATATATATATAATATTATATATTTTTTTCCTAGTATACATTGAATATAATAATATTATCGCGTATTTAAATAAGGCTGTAAAACGGCAATAAATCTGAACGCCGAATAAAATTGTTAAAACTCGCTCGTCATATAATTACTAAGTCGTATAAAAATTTCAAAGAAACGGCACAAGAACACAGTAGGGCCACGCTTCAAATGTATATGAATTTTTTTTTTTTGTATATTATAAAATATTTCGAAGATGTTAAAAATCGATGCCCCACTGTTATGTGTGTGTGTGTGTGTGTGTGTGTGTGTGTGTTGGACAGTTTCTCAGAATTGTACCACTTGTGATCTGTTCGACTTTATCTGGACACGGAAATCGGCGACCCGAACAACCGTGAGGTCAACCGTTGATAAAATAGATTCTTTACGATGTTACACAATGATTCTTTTGATCGTGTTCCAGTATTGTAAAGTTATTGACTATTGGTAGGGAAAAAATCAATCGATCGATTTGTACTTTAAAAAAACAGAACGAATAGTTTTTAAATATACTTGCATATTTATATTATAGTATAATTTATTATTATATATATACACGAGTCACTATTATAAAAATAAATATGCGCTATCTTTCCAAATTTTATGATAAAATATATATCGTGAGATTTTTCTATATCAACTAAATAAATTCATAGAAATCGATTTATATATATTAGAGAAAGCATTCAATAGAATATTCATATGCAAATTAATAGATTAAAATAATATCTATAAATCTTGAAATATCCGGGTCATTTCCAATGGGATTTTCGACAGATAAAATCCATTAAATAAAGTAGTAACATCTATTTTAACCGGCGATTTTCGTTGTCATTTTTTTTTCATTATTATTTTATTTTATATTGTATTAACATAAAACTAATTTTTGGTTCTATTATTCGATTCTAAATTATATAATATCAGATGGAACTGTCGTTCAACAATGTGAAATGATTTTAAAGAATTTTTATTTGTAACGGAATTAATTTATACACATATATATTTATCGAATATATTAATTGATTTTTTTTTCAGTGTTGTATTTAAAATAAATAAATAATACTCACTCATTGCACGGTTTGACGGCGGTCTGTTTAACGGTGACCGTTGTTGTAGTCAAGCCTTGCCCGTTGAAACATTCGAGTCCGCTGTTTCCAGATGATAAAATCTCCAATATTCCATTGCGATCTCTGGCACCGCCGTTTACCAATTGTCTGTCATCTCTGGCATCCAATGAAAAACAATGGTTTCCGTTTCCGATGGCATTCTTCGGAGGCGAACTCTGCACCGATGTTCTTTTAAATTTGACATTAGCATTTAACACTCCGTTCGAACTGATTGTGGCTTCTTCTGTCACTATTACGGCAGCTCCATTTTTACATACCGTAGCAGTACTCCTTTCAAATTTACCGCCGTTCGGTGGTGATAATAAAGCGTGATTAAATTCTAAAGCGGGACTCGAAAGTGCTGGTCTATCATCGTCATTATATAATCTAGAATCCGTAGTAAATGCATAACCGTTTGATGGTCGAGACGTATCGTTTGATATTCTAGTTGTCGGTGTTTGAGGACTTCCAGTTTTAAAACCGTATATTGTTTCCGGACTACTTCCTAATAAATAAGGATCTCTATAGAGATGATAATTGTTTGGCGATGGTATTTTGGAAGATACTTTTCTTTTCGGTTGACTGTCTTCGTATTTGGCATCGTCGGATTTTCCCAATAGAAAATCGTCGTTCAACTCGGTTATTTGTACACCGTTACTTTTGTTATTTGTTGTGGTGTAATTTTTGTTATTTTTTCTACCGTACAGTTGCCTATAATATTTTTCTTGATCGCCATACATCCAACAGACTTTCCACCATTGTTTACACATAAGAATATTAGCCGAACTTGTGGTTTTCATTTGACTGCTCGCCGTCGTCGACATTATTGCACTATTTTATTTACAAGTCGATAATTTAATATATTTATAATTTACATTATTAATATCTGAAATAATATATATTAAATTTTTCATAATGAATGCGTCTTTTTATAAAAGAAATAAATTAAATTTTTAAATCTACCGTAGAATAAAAAAAATATACGTTATATATATATATATGTATATTCATCGTCAATATTCTTCTCGAAATCGATTATTTTTAATCGAACCGACAACAGCATTTCAAGTTTGCGATTTAATATAAGATATCGTCGATGGAAAAAATGAGTCAATATCTCGAATAAAGTCGATATCTATAGATGGACATTGTCGACATTACAAGAGAATAACAAATTAAATAACTGGTCAACAGAGGCAAAACCACCGCGCATAACTTTACACGACAGGTTCAATTCGCGGCTAATTTTAAACATCGGTTCAATTATCGTCAAAGCGTTAAAACTGAAATTAAACCGATCACGTTCAAATTTGTCAAAACGATTTGTTCGAACGACGTGGGCGAATATTTTACTAGTCGACAATATGAAATATTATATTTATATTTTCGAATATATAATAAATATTTTTTTTATCTTTCAGATGCATCGAATATTTGCAAAAATAAATTTAACAAAAAAAAAACAGATTGGGTTTAATAACCGGGCCATACATATTATAGTAACATAAGAAAATAATCGAAAACCCAACATAAATAACCCGATTATTCCGGTCTGTTGAGTCATTTACTCTCGACGGCGTTCTGTTGTGAATAATACGAACGTTGGTTTCCTTTCTCCACATTTTTATTATATTTTTATGCCGCATGTAAGAACATATTTTCTTTTCAAAGCTTTTCGAGTAAAAAAAATATCGTGTTTATTTCTCGGCTTTTGTGATCTGTTAAAAATTATCCGACTTCCTGAGACCGGACACGATAATTATAAATTTGATTTAAGAGTGCATATCGAGTGCATATACGAACTAATTTTAAAATACAGTAATATTTTTTTTATTTATTTTTCATTAAAAGAAGTTAATAAAAATGAATAAATATCATTAATTTATAATCGAATTTATTATAATAACATCTAAAAAATTATTGCTCATTTTGAAGAGTTTACAATTTTGTTTATTTGTTTATTTTATTTGTAATATAATTTCTAGTACAAAGGCGTGTCTTATGAAGCTGAAAACAGAACAAAATAAACGTGCTTCGTGTGGTGATAGCTGCACCTATATAATTCAGTTCAATGAAATTGTTTCGAGAAAATTGCAACTTTTTGCTGAAGATCATATTGTTATAAAGCTGCGTTCACACTATTCGGACATTAAAATCGATTTTAGTAAAATATATAACGATTATTTGATTCGTATCTCAATTTTACATATTATATAAAATAATGATTATGTTTAAAAATAGTATTGATCATATATATATATTTTTAATAAAATCTGCCGTAATACATTTTAATACAGGTATAAAAAAAATGCAAAATTATTTGAAATATTTAACACTTCTCATACGTATGGAAAAATAAATTTGCGTCAAATGATATATTCGATCGTAAATTATGAAATATACTCGTATGATTTATCGCCTATGCGGGTATATGTAGATTGTAAATTATAATGTCGTTTTTAATTTTCACATTGAGAATTATGAATGTTATTTACGATCGGTTTTTAGTACAAATAAAGCACGTTTGTTAAAATATATGTCATTATTCAGTACGAAAATTGATTCTTTCTGGCTATTCATTTGAACGATTGATATTGAACTATATATGAATTTCACACTTTAAATTTATATATATATATCTATGTAAGGAAATTACTATAATTATGAGATATAAATTATATTACACTATACTAAATTTTCTTGTCGCTATTTAATCGTTGAATTTATGAACAAAGAATGATGATCTTTCAGTCTATCATGAAATAACTAGCGATCTTTTGTTGGAAGTCATCGATAACTATATTGTAGATATAACGAACGTTCTTCGGTTCTAAAGAGAGCTTCAAGTTAAATTACAACATCCACACGTACATCGACAATGATGTTTGGTTTATAGTCTCATCTCGGAACTTGCTTCGTAATTGTGAAAGGAGTTTCTGATAGAATGTGGAAACATAATTCAGATATAATAATAAAAAAAATCGATACGAGTTCTATCCAACTTTCATAAATTATAAGCGAAGATGGTGTATATATGGTATATATATGTATTAAAAAAAAAAACAATATATTTATAGTGTATCGCACATATTTTAACTGTCCTATTTTAAAAACGATATTACAATAATGGCGAAACAGAAATATCGTAAAATATATGTTCACATAAAAGTTTAATCGTTAATACACTATATATAGGCATTCATTGACTTGCGCAAAGATTCCATTACAGAGATCGTAAATCAATTTTTATGTAAATCGAATGTTATACATCGGAATGATATACAAAGTAATATATATATTTAAATAATGATAAACATAAACCATTGATATTAAAACCACAATGAAAATAATATACTGGAATTATATTTATATTTAGTAAAGAAGTTGTGAATTTAATTAGAATTAATTATTGATTTCACATGTTGTGAATTTATATGCGTTTTACATTTTTTTCATATTATTTATTCAATATTAAAAATATAATTTTAATTAATGAAATTAATATCATCATTAGAATAACAAATCGCATTTAAAAGTTGGCAATTTTATTTTAAAATATAAAATATGTATTTAAAAAATCATTGTGTTATTTTTATGAACATAAAAAAAATTGATTGTATAGGACCAAAAATTAAAGTTATTTTCATAATATATCAAAATCAGTTTAAAAATTGATAACAGAAATAATAATACTTGATTGTAGATAGATTGTCATATAATTTAATCAGTAATTGTGTATATATTTATATAATTAACAATGGAAGTTTTTTGTACTGTTTTTCTCATTAAAATTAGTAAAAAAATTGTAATTATGACGCTAAATTATAAATTACCAACTCATAAAAAATATTCGAAAAAGATATAACGATTTTTAAAAAGCCATCATATCACAGATTTACTTCAATATGTATAACTTATAAAAATCTATATTTTTTTTCATATGAAAAACAAAATTATAATAATACAATATAAAAATATACAGCTGAATATTATATGAGGTTTAAAAAGCTGTTTTTCCGAACCGATTGTATCATCGCTGTGTAAACTGCATACGACGTCGTTCTCGCTAATACCAGTTTCGCATTTAAGATCGCAATTAAACGCATTTTTGCAACAAGATTCAAGATAAGATGCATCGAATGGACCATCGTCTTCTAGAGCGAAATCAATTTTCGCATTATAAATGAATAATTACGGCGACATATCGAAAATAAACATCGAAAAAAAAAAAATATTCGCGCGGGTTTCGCGTTATACCGCACGTCGATGTCACTAAAAATATCAATTTAAATTATTTTTCATTTAAATCTAATATTGTATATGTTATCAATATTTCTAAAAAATTTTTAATATGTCAATTTTAAATTATTTTTATATATTAAATAATTATTTAATATTATTATTTTTTACATATGTATACTTCTTTATAATATTCGATATATTATGCATTTACTTGAAGATTTTTGCGATCGATTTGCTTTTTGATTGAATTGCAGCAATTTCTCCCACAAAAACGATCTTTAATCACTTCAACACCTCGATACATCGAACCGATAAAGCTTTATAAAGTGTTAACGATTGATATTTGTCCTTCGAAAGTCATATATTTATATCTATCGACACCGTTTGAATAGTTGTCGAGTCGGCTTTAATTACTAACGCATCGCGAACGAAACGTTCGTTTTAATTATTTACACGCCAACGCGATTAAATATTCCACCTATTCTATATATTATAATATATATATATATATATATATATATATATATATATATATATATATATATATATATATATATATATATATATATATTACGTGTAATAACGAGTGAAAATCTAGTAATCGATATCGAATAGATGTAATAAAATCGCAACGTGTTCGTTCGATTCGATGAATATTAAAACGGATAATCATACGAATGTTATATTTTTTTCTTTACGGAAATTTTGCG
The DNA here is from genome assembly GCA_024500535.1 of Leptonema lineaticorne. Lineage (NCBI taxonomy): Eukaryota > Metazoa > Arthropoda > Insecta > Trichoptera > Hydropsychidae > Leptonema > Leptonema lineaticorne. Next base: position 631,235 of record JANIJI010000003.1, read on the forward strand.
CATACCTATTCGTATATGTGTAATAAATAAGTTAAAAATTCTCAGAATCGTTTTTATGATAATAGAAAAAAATAAGGTGATTTTTCGTGATAATTTCTGATCGTTTCAAAAAAATGTCATGTTTATATAATTTAGTAATTTTTTAATTGTCTAAGATTACTGTTTGTATATATTATAAATATATATTTTTATAAATAAGTATGATACGAAGAATTTTTTTTAACATAAATACTTTATAACATTTTGATCAATATACTTATTACATAAGATAAATATATATATTATAATATTTTCACTATTTAGATATCGAGATATCGTTAAATCTAATTGTTAATCAAAAAATATTTTACTGTATTAATATATAAAATCTGTAATATAAGATTATGTTCATAGTAATTTATAAATTTCGCACGATAGTATAAGATAAACGTCATTACAATATTACTATTTTAAAATTAATACAGATTTAATACGAGTCCTATAAAAATTAAATATCATATTTGGATAAGATATATTCTTAAAAAAATGCAAAAAATTATACGGCATCAACAATTATAAAGACATTATAAATTATTATTACATATAAATAATCTTGTTCATAATTATTATATTATAACCGTGCATAAGCACAATACGAATGAAATACCTTCATTGTTTCTATAATAGTTACTTGACTATTGTTTTCAAAAGTTCATGATATTATCTTTCACGTGGAAAAAAAATATATTAAAGATTGACCATATAAACAACAAAGTACTCATTTGAACTTGTAATTTTATTTCACAAACATCAATTCAGTTATTATAAACGTTGAATATATATATATATATATATATATATATATATATATATATATATATATATATATATATATATATATATATATTTAATCATTGTAACGGTATTTAAATTAGACGTTTAAAAATTTTACACGTCAAAGGAAACGAACTTATCGTTTAGTCTTGTAAAATTGAATTCAGAATAAAATTCAACTGCGGGCAATAAAATGTTCTCTTTCTTTCTTTTTTTTTTTAATTAATTTGGCCTAGACAGAGCAAAACTTTGGCATATGCCCCGCGTGTGGTCGAAGCAAACAGCGCTTGTAAATAAACACATGAGCGGAATTTTAATGAGGATCGGTTTGCGGACTTACAAGATGCATTTTGCTTTTATATATCTCGTACGCGTATTTTATTGACGATTATATGTAAAATTATTTCTGTGTAAAGTGAAAAATAAAACTCAAACAAAAAAGAAAAAAAAATAAAAACGAAATCATTATTATTTTATTGAGGAATATGTAAATTGATTGTAGCGAATAAGGCGTTTGAACGCGTGGAAAATTTCTCACTAAGTTGTTAATGTATTGATTCTAAATCTAAGTGAAACGGATGGATTTTTTTTCGCATTAATTAAGTCATATCTAAATATATACAAATATATGTGATAAGAATATTTTGTACATTAACATGAAATTCGTTTTAAAAAAAGGATGTATGGTCATTATTTCGATTAATGTTTTTTCGTCATAAAATACCTTAGTTGTCATAAATATGTAAATATTGTAAAGTTTTAATAATTATGCATATACATATGATTTTAATGCTATAAAAATATTATTTCAACTTATATTTTAATACGCATGTTTATAAAAGATTTTTAATTTTTTAAATTCAATACTGATTTTTAGAAGAAGTATATATTGTTTTTTACATTTAATTTCTTTTTATAGAATTCGATTACTAATTATAAAGTAAAGATTTAATTTATTACGTAATCAAATTGTTTGCTTTAGTGTTAGCCGTATGATTATATATAATTTATCAAAATTGAAACATTTTCAATATATAAAAATAATTTAACTGTGATTGAATGTCGATTTTTTTATAATTAAAAAATATTGATATCATTTCATTCTAAAATTAATCTAAATAATGTTTAGCATAAATATTTAAAGTACCGTAGTGGTAATTATCAAAGATACAGATTAAACAAAAAAAAAAATAGAAACTAGAAACGAGCAAGTAATTCGATTTCATTAACATATAACGATAATAAAAATTAATAGTTGTCGTAAAGATGTGCGTAGGTCAAAAAATATGCAGCATTCATATGATATATATATATATATATATATATATATATATATATATATATATATATATATATATATATATATATAAGTATGTGTGTTATAAAAATATATTTCGAATTGAAACATTGGTATAATGTGTAACGATCGATATCTGGACGTTTTGACAAGTCTCTCTAATGGCGTTGGCCGCAAGAGACGACCAATAATGTTAAGTGACAGTTTTAAGCGGTCGATATGCTGATTATGACACTCCATACTGTAGTGGTGAATAGAAAAAAAATAGTAAAAAAAAAAAACAGTAACGGAATATGTATATGTGAAGAAAAAGACGCGATCGAAACCTGCTTCGTGATGTCCACGAAGATGTACGAGAGAGATCCGTCATTGGAACGAGTGAGATTCGCGGGATTAAAGTCTACACGCTCATTACCACGTAATTTTTAAGTATATATTTATTTTTATCGATCGTCGATCGTATTTATTTATTTTATTTTTTATTCGTGTACGGTCGAGAAATGAATTGATACGATCTATATAAATTTGTGTGTGTGTGTGTGACTGTTATGACAACTCGTTTACGATCAAAACGGTAGCCGGTAGTTAAAAAAACGTGATCGAATAAAAGTAGTAAAAGTTTAATTTTATGATTTGTAAAAATGGTTAATTACGCGACATTTTTTTTAAATATATATATACCATATATGCAATATAAAGAAGGTTTTATTTTATTATTTATAAAATTTTCATTTTAAACAGATGTTTATTAAAATTATAAACGATGATGAATATATTTTTGATATCGTTGCATATTTTTTTTATTAATTAAAAAAAGTTAAATATTTTTTTTATCATAGTATTATTTAATTTTAAATATTGTAAAATAGATGTAAACTTAAATAATAATTTATACAGGAACTTATTTCTTTTTTTTTTAAATTAACAAAAACATTTTATAATATTGTAATAAAATAAAATTATTTGAATATAAATTTTATAAACTATTCATATTGAAATAATTAGCGTGAAATTCGTCATTTTACAAATTATAAAAAAAAAATAACTTTGAAAGAAAACTTTAGTATAATTTGAATATTGATTATGAAAATCATTTTTTATAATTAAATGCAAATTTACGATAATTTTCATTTCATCAAAGATATAAAAAGAAATTGATTTTATGAAACCGAATAATTACTATAAAAAAATCATATACGCATATCTGAGGAAAAATTCTTCACCGAATATATTTTTTCTTATTAAATTAATATCCGATTTTATAAAATTAAATTTCACATATTCGCTTAAGGTATGTTAAACTATAAATAAGATTGATTATGATTATGTAAATTCTCAGATAATATAAGAATATATTAACCGATCGACTACATAAAGATAGACGAGTAAGAGAGATTAAGTAGTTTATAACAAGTGAAGATCGATTTTAATATCTTTAAGACAGAAATGAGACTGGCAGCTAGTTTCTGCAAATTACGCGACAATCAACCGGTTAAACTATACAGTCAAAACAAAATAAACACGTTCCATTACACCATTTAAGTACACATATATTAATATATAAATAAAAATATATATTGATATCGAAATTACTTTTAACGCTGCGATTTTACGACGATAACGATTTGTACGCATCAATCAGATTATATATTATATAATATATAAGAAAATATATATAATAGGAAGCCGTGTCGAAAGTCTTGCATTACATATATTATATTAAAAACCTATAAATCAGCGGTCGGTGAAATCGCTTTTTACGACCCCTAAGGATTTTATTGAATTCTTTCCGAGCTGTGAGACCATGGTATATAATTTTTTATCTGGTCCACGGATCACCACGAGCTATGTCGACATATTTCCTTAGGTTTTCTTCGTTGCTCTTGTTTCAAGTCGATGACTGGTAGATTGTTTATTGTTGCCGATCAAGTATAAGAAGTAACGTTGAAGATGATTGGTCTTCGCGGTTGGCCATGTCGATCTGGCCAAACGACGATAGTAACCAGATCGTATTTAATATATTTTTTTTTTACTTTTTGCTCCACTTTTATATTTGTCTCGTTTTCTCTTTATATATAACATTATATACTTGTATAATTTATTTATTTTTAATTCCTATTAACGAATAAATTCTTATGCGTAACATCGACCACTTTTGATATATACCGGTGAAGTGTATTAATATTATTTTAATCTATGCTAATCTAAACAGCGATTTCTACTTTTGTACGGCGACATGGCTCTAATCGCATCGGTTGAATACGTAAAAACGCTTTTATAGTATTAATTTTGTAAACATATAAAACGAATATTATTAGTATATAGTATACGCGTGTATTGTAAAATTATTGATGCAAAAATCATTAAGATCTAAAACCTTTTTAACGATTAAAAGATTCCGATTTTTCTCTACGAAATTAATTCAAAAATTTGAGTAAAATATTTTTATTTAAGAAAATTGAAAAAAAAATACTTTTGATAAGATTTAATATATATATATATATATATATATATATATATATATATATATATATATATTTGTGTGTGTGTATGTATATTATTATTTTTTAGACATGATTTTTTTTAGATAAAAGCTGAATTAAAAAAAAATATTCTAAAAATTAACTTTCGTCAATTATTAAATTATGGAGCTTAATAAATAAAAATATACGAAACTCTGACAAGTCATAAATAAAAAAGGCAAACAGTTGTCATTTTTTTTGCGTCACTTTAATTATCATTAGCTTTTAAAGACGAGCACGAAAACGACATTTGGATTGCTCAATAAATTGCGGAAATTTGAATAGAGCTCACGCTCGCCAGAAGTACGGTAAAATATAATTAGGGACACTATATAAAAAAAAATGTCATGTACGCTTAATGCATTAATGTCGGTCGCCATTTTGAAAATAGAAAGTACGAATCATACAAAAAGTATCGGAATTCTGATAAAAAGTACAACTTTCGTTTCCGTATCTAACGATCGGCGAGATCGAGTCGCAGAAAAATATATTTTCAAAATCAGTAAGAATTTGGATCATTGAACTTTATCGCGAGGATAGCTCGTTAAAAAATGAAAAAAAAAATACAAAAATAACGAAGTAATTGTGCTTTATATGTACAACGGTTTGCGGTTTACGGCGAATAATCCACGAGAATACAATATTATAAAGTATAATAATAATATATACATATAAAACCGTAACCGCAAATTCGAGTCGTCAAATAGCTTAAATATTCGATAATAAACCGTATAAAAGATTAACTGTATTCATATATAATAATAAAAAAAATAACTCTTTAAGATTAAACACTAAACACAATTTCAAAAATTCGTGCCTTCAGTGCTTTACAAAAAAAAATATTTTCACGTTAAATATATTTATATTTAAATAATGTTAATGGATTTATTTAAATAGTATTTTAATAAAATATTAAAGAATTGTAATTAAATATTATTAAAACAATGACATAATTGTTTTTTTTTTTTTGTTGAACAGATGGGACGCGAATTTCTCGGACACTCTGTATAATATACAGCTGAGACAAAACGTGTATTTGACGCGAGCACAAATTATAAAATTCTTCGAGGTTAAAAACCGGTCGTTCGAACGATAAATGCAAATCTACTCCGATAGCCAACTAGCTACTACAACCAAAAGAATAATATTAAAGCATCGTACGAATGTAATAAAATATACTAGCTTATATTTCGATGTATAAATCTATTTCTGTATAATCTAGAACTGGGTTAAGCGATATATCTAGTTGGTCCAGATGACGATTCGACAACGATGACCCGCAACAAGCACTTTCAAAACAATGATGGACGATAATTATGAACGCAAATCTAGGACGAAAATGTTCACATGGATAATTTTAGGATAAGAAAATAAAATATTGCATATGATGAAAATGATGTGTGAATATTTTTTTTAAATAAATGTATCATATAAACCAGACGTTATGAATGAAAGTGAATTTAATGATTACACGACGTGATTCATCAACTCTATAATATAAATAAAAAATTTTATTTAAATTATAATGTATATTTTATTCATATGTTTTAAACGGCAGAAAGTATAAAATATTTAAAATGAATATTAAGAGCAAAATTTTTGGAATGAAATATAATAAAACTTTAAAATACGATTCTTCTGATGTTTTATAAAGAACTGCCTTACAAGTATGAATTGCCATTTAGATTTCACTTAAAAAAGATTTATAAAAATGTTTTTAGTGGTTGTATTAATATTTTAAATTACAAAAAAAAATTTTAAATCATTCACTCAAAATGTCATTTGTAATTAAAAATTGTATTTGTACAAAAAAGTTATATTGAAAATCTGTATGCAGAGAAAGAATCTATTTGAATATAATCAGATTTATTAGAAGAAAAATAGTAAACTAATACAAAATTGAATAAATCTGTTCCCTTTTACGACAAAATCACGAATAAAATCGTCGAAAAAATGAAAGTAGAGAACGCGTCGACCCGAAAGAATTGTAGCAAAGCGTTCGGTTTCATGGTTGCGTGAGCTTTTCCCATGGCTTCTAAGACCTTTTTTTTAGCGGACTCTGCTCGAAATAATGTGGCAAAGTTCGCCTCCCGGATGAATATTCATGAACCGATGATCGAATTAATAACAATAACAATAATAACGATTGAAAAAAAATAAATAAATAAATATACAAAAAGGGGAAACACGAACGAATATAACGGATTCCTTAAGAGCGCTCGTTCACATTTCCATAGATGGAACGCTCTTGGACCGTTTGCGACGCGATTCCATCGAACGATTCGAAGATTTCCGATCGTCAAACTATTCCGAGCATTTTAGATTACTGTTTTTCCGATAGAAGAAAAATATTGAAAAATTCGGTCTAGAGATACGTCGAATAGAACTCTGTTTCTGTTGTTGTTGTTGTTATATATAGAGGCCTGTTTTTTGCTGTTTCGTGTTCATTTGCCGTAACTGTTCCCCGTTTGTTCCACAACACCTTCTAGTATCCGTTTACCATTTTACCATAATGTTCTCACGTTACCGCCGGTTCTATCGTGACACCTTTTGCGGTATAAGAGTGTCGGATGGCTCACGCCATTTCCTAGGAGACACTTTTCAATGGTGTCAAAGTCTTCTGAAAGTCTGCTTGTACGTTTGGAATCTAAACGACTATAAGATTGAGTTAGATAAAATGGCAACAAAAAAGAAACCTGATTTCTATGAAGATTTATATTATTGTTTTTAAACTGACTTCTCGATTAATTTGACGACAATAATATTAATTTATCGATTATATAAATTTTATATTATCTGGTTGTATTATTATAATTATTATTTTTTTTCAAATAAATATCATCTATAATATGATAATAAATTATTTATTATTTTATTTATATTATCAATAATATTTAATCTGACTTATAAAAACATTTTTAATAGAAAATAAACGTATGATTCGAATTTATTATTCATGATTTTAAATATTATTTTAGAAAAAAAATGTAATGATAAATTTTAATTTTAAATCAAGAAATTAAAGCGAAAAAAAACTATTAACTTTACTTGATATCAAAAAAGAAATAATATAAAATTATCAGTTACAAGAATAATTTAATAAAAAATGAATTACATTCATTACTAAAAATTCAATTCTAATTGAATTTTAAATAAGAATGTCATAATAAAAAATAAAATAAATTATTTAAAAATAGTTTATATATATATATATATATATATATATATATATATATATATATATATATATATATATATATATATATACTATACAAAAATATTCGAAGAATCTTCACACTAGATTTAACCGAGAATTCCAATAAATTTCTCCATTAACTACAATCGAAATCTACGTAGCAATATATATTTTTTTCTTTTCACTATTAGATATTACTATAATTTTACTATTCGTCAAAATAAATGTAAACGAGATTCATTCAGCTGTGATTCACTGAAATAAAATTTTTCGAGCATACATTTTCGGCGAAACAAATCGACACCAATCTTTTCACGTCTCGACTGAATGGATCCGTAAAAATCGGATTCTTCTCGTTTCGGATTGCTTCGGTTTTTCATTTTCATTTATTCATTTTATTTTTTTTTCATATCAAGGTTCTTTATAAAAGCGCATCGCGGACAATAATATATTCATTCGAGAAAACAAAATCGGCGCGCGAATGAAATAAAAATAAAATTATTTAACATTCGCATGTAGAATTCGCAAGAATGCAGCAACGTTCCTTTTTATCGAACAATAAAGGACGAAAAAGAAGGATAAAAAATATATTACACTAGTACGTCTGTATTCCTATTGAATTATTTCCACACGAATGGTGAATAAGTTCCGCAAAAACTATAGATATTCATAGCCGTGCACCTCTATTCAATTTACTATCCGCTATAATTCTATTAACTCTGCTCGGATGTTAAACATGAACCGGAAAAGTTCTGCAATTCCTAACAAAAGCCTTCGATGTTAATTAACGGTGCATACTACATATAAATTTCTATATTAAAACAAACTTAACGATATAAAATATTATATATATATATATATATATATATATATATATATATATATATATATATATATACATATGGTCAATATTATTTTTTATTGATTCTTTGAACTATACGAATAAAATTTATAAACAGCTGACTCATTTGTTTCTTGTTTTTCAGTACATTTATATGATCCTGAACAGCATCTTAATCCAGTTTTACTGATCTTTGGTTATAGAATGAGGCACTATAACCGATCGTGAAGTTGAAACATATATATTTAATTACTAAACACGAAGAATATATATATATATGTATACAGGTATTTTATAATTATCACGTGTAAAACTGGAAATTCAAAAGTGCGTTCGTCTCGTATGAATGGATTCAATTTGAACAATTTTGTTCAATTAAAACATTAACAAATTTAAGTGCCAACGCCGATAATTTATTTAAAAATTCGCATAGGCAAAATTAAATTTTTCTCAGCTATTATAATTTTTATATGGAAGAAGCGATGATTTAGAAAAAAATGGAGTACAATTTTTAAAATATTAAAATTGAGTTTTGAAACGATAAATTTTTAATATAGATTTAAAATTTATTTATTTTATTGGGAAATATGTAATTTTAGAATATATAAAAATGTTGAGAATTGTGGTATGGTGTATTTCAAATTGAGCGTACATAATTAAGCAAAGTACAAAAGCAAGATAAAGGCGACTTTTAAGTGTTGATTAATACGTTGTTTATGTTAAGCAGCCGAATTACCCTAATTTAAAAGTGCAACCACCGTAATTTATTACTGTCTTTTAAATGATAACGTGGAATTTGCATTGAACAATATATAATTTATTCTATACGAGAACGAAAAAACAATAATAAATAGTATATATAAAAAAAAAAATGTTTTCTTTTAGTACGCAAAACCTTCACTAATACGGACAGAGCAAGGACAAATTTTCGATTTATATTTGAGAAACGTTTTTTTTTCTATCTGTATATAACTCGATTTGTATGTAAGGCCACTATAATACGAGGTAGAATATATTCGGAATATAAAATATATATTTTTTTATTTTGCGCAATATTAATTAATTTATTTTTATTTCGACGCGCTTCTCCTTCGCTTTCGCGGGAGCTTTTAATGCGATTTTACGGTTTTGAAGAAATTAACGACGAAATATAAATATAAATCGAAACGAAATAACCGACGATTCGCAATGCTTCCGAGTGAATTTCATATAAAAATACAAAAAAAAAAAAAAATCATCGTCCCAAACTTTCAAAAACGAGAACGATATAAATTTCTTGCAATTTATCGCAAGAGAACCTCGGTCAAAAATTAGATTTAAAATAAACGATGCAAGTTTTATATGCGGTGTTGAATATATATATATATATATTTAATATACAAGTTTATTGACGTTTTATATCGCATCATAAAATTCGGCATTTTTATATATATAAATTTCACCTTAATTATACGATATTAATTCGCATGTTCTTATAAAGAAACACGACTAATTATTGCATAATATATTATGTATATTAAAAAAAAACAGTAACAACTGATAATTTTTGAAATATATTTCACGATAATTACGCAATATCGAATATCGATTTGCGACGCACATTCAAGAAAAAAGACGCATTCGCAATTAAATTATATATTCACAAATAATAATAATAATAATAATTGAAAAAAAATCACTTTTATTTATAAATACGACATCGATTCCACTGATATGGAATCATTTTTGCACTGTAAATCATCACAACACATCACAAAAACTATTATAATGGCATATTTTTCGATTGTGAATGGTCGCGTTAAATTATCGCGCATTAACTATATATATATATATATATATATATATATATATGTACGTATTGCGCGAGGGATTTTTAAATGCGTGTACAGAGTAACAGTGACGCACCGGGTACGAAACGACAGTCGGCCGTTTACTGATGGTTCGCGCCAAGAAACGGTTGCAAGTTTGGTCGGTGGCTCTTGAAGCGGTTCTCTATATGATGATGGTGGGGGAGACGACAGGTAATAACCAATCATCAACAAACTTATGCCATGAAGGTGTTCACAATATCACCATGTGCCTTAGTGTTATGTCCATCGAATATTTTATATTACAAAATTTATTATATATATATATATACATATACATATATGTAATATATAATTCAAGGTTATTTTGATTGTCTATTATTTAAATTATTTGGGGACGTAAATAACAGCAATCCACGACACCAAGAAGTAGATCCGTTCTAGAATAGAACAAGCTAGAACACAATTTATAGCCGTGAACGAAATTTTTAACATCTAGAAGCACTGATATGATACTAAAATTACATATGTTAAGATGTTATGTCTTTCCTGTTCTTCTATATGGTGTCGAATCATGGACACTAGAGCCTGGTATCGAAAAATATCTGGAAGCTTTCGAGATGTGGATACTAAGTATATCTTGGATCGACAAAGTAGTAAATAAGGAGATTTTGAAAAAAAATAATAAAACTCTTGAAATATTAAAAACAATCAAATTAAAGAAAATACAATACGTCGGCCACATCTTGCGAAATGATAAATATAGACTTCTCCAGATAATTTTGGATGGAAAAATTCAGGGGAAAAGATCGATAGGAAGACGTCAAAATTCATGGTTTAAAGATCTTCGTCGTTGGTTCAACTGTTCGTCAATAGAAATTAGTGGATCGCCAACCTTCTTAAGGAGACGGCGTGAGGAAGAAGAAGATTATTTAAAATATATATATATATATATATATATATATATATATATATATATATATATATATATATATATATATATATATATATATATATATATATATTAATACTTTTTTATGATTGAATATAGAGCTGATGACTCGTCATCGTAAGAAGATTTATCAACGATTTGGTCCTTATAGGATAGTGATATGTTAATTATACATTTTTATACGAATTTCGCTTGTTTCTGTTTGTCTGAATGGAATTTTGTTGAAATTTTGCGTACTTGCTCACTCTCGATGACAATGCAAGTATCATTTAACAGATTTACAAAAATAATCGATTAATTATATCGCATATACGATATAATTGTCACAGTGGTATATTTATCGATAAATTTATACGATAATACAATGGTGCAATTGTTATTATATTATTAGTAACAACAGTAATACGTATAAAAAAATGTATATGTGTTTTTTTTTTAGAAAAAAATATTTTTATACAGTTAATTTATTTTATATATTTATTTAATATTATAAATACATGTTATTTATTGTAAAAAAAAAGAATAAAACTCAATATAAAAAATGGAATGTCTATTTTAGGAAGAAAATATTATGTAGAAATGTAACGATTAATATTACTAACTCATTTTTTTTTTGGTGGAAAATGGACATACGTCATTTTCAAAATAGACGGATGATATTATTAAAATTATATAAGTATATTTTTAATTAAGATTATAGCTACTGAATATCACAAAGAGGACAAAAAAAGAAGGCTAATGATAAAATGAATTATCCAATCAGTCTAATTTTCACATTAATCACGTTTATCTTTGTCAAAGATCAACTCCGAACAAATTATTAAAGAGCGAAATAAATGATATGCAAATAAATACATTTCCATTTCGAATTTCGAGAGTTACTTACTTATTTATTTATTTTTATTAATATATATAAGTACAAATATATGTCGGAACACTTTTATCTTATTCAAATGACGCAATATAAGAATCAAGAGCTTTTAAATTTCACCATTGAATTTGTTTACTGTTTAAAAGCTGATGCGGCTTCTTCGAATGACGGAATGCTTACAAATATGACGAGTAAAGCATTTTGTGCAAATATTGCAAATTGATTTATATAATATATATATTAATATAACTCGGTATATTACACACATACATACATATAGCTTTTAACTTTGAGTTCTCTCGTTAGACATAACATCACGATTTTAATGAAAATTCTTATAATATATATATATATATATATATATATATATATATATATATATATATATATATATATTATTTAATTAAATTCTCTGATACTTTTGAAACATTCTGTATCTCACATAAACGACTACGTCAACTAGTACGAAATTCTCCAGATTCGTTCCTGTAGGAATATTGAATTTTTCAAAGGTTTTCCTCGCAGCGTAAATCACATAGCAGGAGTGTCTTGATGCTGCGAAACTCGTAATTCCGCAGCATCGGAATCGTTCTGGTATTTTGTTACAAGAACGATTCTCGACGTTACAAATGCGGTTCGAAGCCTGCAAAAAGGTACTTCAAAACATTAATATATTTGTATAATATATTTTTTTCCACATGGTAAAACGCCAACTATTCATATAATTAATGCGCATTGATCCTTCAAACGTCGAAACTGACCTAAACTGGCTGCACGAGTATCCTCATTAATTCAAATTATTATTATTCATATCCTTGATATCTAAGCGTAGATAAATCGAGTATAAATAATTTATTTAAACTTTAAAAATACGAGTACATTAGAATAAAATCTAGAATTAATAATAAATTATATCATACATGAATCACAAGAACGGCATTCAAAAATATAACGTATATTCTATAAACGTTATATTTTCATCCAATTACTTGTTCTATAAATCCTAAAAAAAGAGTAATTTTTCTTTAAAAAAATAACAATTTTATTACATTATATATGAAATAAAATTTATACCGAGAAACGCGCCTCGAGCAATGAGTCAACAATACAATATTACAATTTTTTTTTGGTAATGGTAATCTATCGATATTATTCGACGATTACCGGTATCGTAAATCAATCCTTCGAAAATCGGTTTAAACGATTTAAAAAAAAAAAGAAAAGAAAAGAATAAGTAAGTCTGAATAGAAATTGCGCACGTATTGTGCATTATTTTCTGGTATGACTCGTTATACGTATCGAGATTGACCTTTCGAAAAATTTTAATAGAGTTAAGTCGTCGACTTACTATTTTTTTTTTGGTTTGTGTTGTTTTTTTTTTATTGCTGTTGTTGTTTTGTTGCCGATAGCCGAAAGCCAATGTCGGACATTATCGTTGGAAAACTCAATTACAATGGTGAAAGTCGTTTGTATTGTTGTGCGAGGTTTGCACAAAACGATTTAGGTCCTTTGATATATATATATATATATATATATATATATATATATATATATATATATATATATATTTAGAACAATTATATATAAATATGTAATTATAAAGAGATGACACATTTTTTTAAAAGATATACAAAGAGTTGAAAAAAAAATATCACGTATCGAATTTGTATAAATTAATATCAACGGTCATTTTATGCTTTACAGTTGAGCAACGCAAGTTTGTCAAGTTGCTGTAAGTTACGTGATATCGTGAAACTATAAATTAACTATCGCAGAGAAATTTATCTAGTCGTTAAAATGAACAAATAATGATCGCTAATAATCGTTAAATAATAAATAATCGTGCGGCGTTGTCGGCAACGGGAAACCACCTTAGGGTGAAAAGGTTATATCTTTATATAAATATATATATATAATATAAAACAACTATACTTAAAAACAAGAATGCTCAATTAAGCCGTAAAGCTTTTACACAAATTATATAGATTTTAATACAAAATTGCAGAGTTTTACAATATTAATATGGCTCAATTAATATGTGCGACCGCTATGTGATAATGCGCTTGTTTACTTTCTTGATTTTTAATGAAATTATTAAAAATAGTTAAAGACAAAATTTATAAAATTTAGATTCACATAAAGTAATTTCCTATTCATTATCTTTTTATACACTTTATAAATCAAAGCTCGGATATATTAAGTAGATTCAAATATAAATGATGAGAAAAATGTCATCATATTTTGATCATTTGAAAATATTTAAAAATTGATAGATATGATGAGAATAATTTTAAAATTATAGCAATAATAAATATAGGTAAACCAACTTTCCCTAAATTAATTTTTTATCACTAATTTCCTCATCGATCAACGAGATCTTTGGAGGTCATTAGAAATCACTGAACTAGAACAAACAAAAGTGTTAAACCATCATTTATTATAATCGATTATCACTTATTATATAGATAAAATATGTTATCTAATCGTGACCTATAACAATTATTTGCTAGTTATACTTATTATAAAGAGCGTATAAATAAGTTAAGTTCACAGCGTTCTCGTATATCACCGGTTAAAAACTGACCGCCGAACAGATTTTACAGCACGAATCTAATTAGAAAATCCGGTGCTATAATTACAGAATAAATCAATATACTCTCATATAAAATATATTGTAATGTCGAGAATGAGAAAATCGTGGGCGTCTAGAGATGGTAGTTGAAAAAGTTAAAAGATTCATGCGGCAGAAAAGACAATTCGCTTTCAAGCTGTAATGGAAATTTTGTTTGAAGCAAATAAATTCTTGTAATAATGTAATTTCAAATTATGCACAATAAATCGTGTCATATGCAGATTAATATGTGATATAATCGATATTGGATAATTTTTTATTAAGTTATACGATGATAACTAATTGTAAATTGTGAGACTAGTTGAGGAAGTCAATGTTTAGAACATAGAAATCGCTTTAAAACTGTAAATATATAGAAAAAGTTCAAAAATAACATAGATGGATTATCTAATGAAATAGTTTTTTTTTTTGAGTATGAAAATAAAAAAATCGGTTTATTTCCTATATTAATTATTAGAAAATAATAATTAATGGTTTATTTATATAATACTGGGTATTTAACGTACTATTTTAAGATATACTATCGTTTAATTTATATACATAGGTTTAATTGAAGGTAAATTTTCAAAGAGTAAAGTTACACAAAGAGATTCAAAATACCAAAAAATAAAATGTAGACGGTTTCCTTTTAAAAACGGCTTCTTGTTTCAACCGATACAAGTTTTGAACTGTTTTATTAACAAACATATATCCAAAAACATCAAAGTTTCACACGACAACAACAACACGGCGAAAACAAAAACACGAACTCGAGTCCCTAAATATTTGGTCACCTGTCTGTGTCTTTTAAAATGGAATTTTGAGACCTTCACATCCGGTAAACACCTGTCGTTCGTTCGAAGGAAAGAAAGTGTTCCACATTCAGCGAAGAGACTCGTCTTTTTATTTTTTAAATACTTACATGAACGATGGTGAAATTAATGAAAATATTCATAGAGGTTTTTAAAGTATAATTTATCATCTTTCGGCATTTTTTTTTTTTTGCAAAAATCAAATAAATAAAAATAAACGACTAGGATAAAGGAGTAACGCTCCGAGGCTTTGTATCCTGTCCGGTAGTTTTCTCGCTAATCATCCTCAGGGTTTCTTCCTTTTTTTTTTGCAGAATATTATTCTTCGTTTGTATTGCTTTAATGTGCCATACTTTTAGTTGTGTACGTCTATATGTCTGTGTCTGGTCAGCGTTTGTCAAACTGTCACGAACAATATGTCAAACTTTTGTATGAAATATGTGTGAAATTATGATGGATAGTTTTTTTATGTACGTCACTTTGCAATTGTGATAAAATGATAAATATTATAAGATTTTTATGAATATAATAATTTTCGATTCAGTACAAATCTTAAATAAAATATTTAAAAAGAAAATTATTTTTCTGATAGAATATTTATTTTATAATAATTTTTTATGATAAAAATCTACTTTAGAAACCGACAATATATGGTTGAAATATTTTTTCAATTTTAATATTAATTAGTAATGTAGACAGTACTAATAATATAATTTAGTTTAAAATTGAAAGTTGAAGGATCGCTCTTCGGAAAAATTCCTTGCCATAATTGCATATTTAAATCACAGCAAGTGTACTATGAAAGCAATATACAAATTTAATTTAATTTTTTACAATAAAAAGAAACGTGACACAAATATAACCGAAAATAAATTAAAAACATACATAACATTTCCTGTAATCGTAATTTCATATTAAAAAAAATCTATTGCATTATTTGATTTTCACAATCAATATCATAAAAAATATATTCAACAATACTATTGAATCAAATATATTAATTGAATTAAAAAAATAGTAATGAAAGTCTGAAGTATATACCATACATATACTACTCAAAAAAATGACTAGTATTGTAATAAAATCAATTTTTAAATTAATATTTTAAATTATACAATGATTTATTTCGTGCTCCAGCAGAGATAATGCATCACAAATGCATAGGAATACAATCTATTGAATTTTTAAAGCAGCGTTCTGACAAAAGAATCATTAAGCCTATCGATAAAAATAATAATATAAATAATATTAAAAGTATCATTAAGTCCTAATAATATCGATAATATATTGCAATTGACGTTGATTTAAGAAAAAAAAGTGAGAACGTATCGTGACATCATTCATTCAAATGGAAATATATGAGACGTTATGTCACGTTTAAGCCGAAGTGACAAAAATCGCCGAGTGACACTTTTTATGCGGTCAATATTTATTTTTAATAATGTTTATCGTTTTATATTTGCCGTTATTTTTTTTTCATATGGAATATAATAAATAGTGTTGAATTTGTAATATTTCTAAATTATTTTAAATTTAAAAATTATCCGCAAAAAAATGCAATATTGTAAATTTTGAGAATCATTGATCTATATTCATATAAGTAAAAATAAAAATAAATAAACAGTACGTATAAATATTTTTATACTTATAAGATCAATTCCTTTTTTATAGTACACAATGTTTTATTTTAAATCTATTTTTTTTTAATTTAAGCGTTAAATATATTCAAAATAATGATATTTTAAATTGTAATATATTTTTTGTAGAAATATTTAAGTGATTAAAAAAATTGAATTATTTGTGCAATGCATAGAACATGTTTTTATTGAATTAAATCGGATTATTATTTTTTTTTTATATATATAATATATCCGGTTTTTCTCTATCACGTAAGTTTTTTTTCATAAGATATCCTGTTTTAATACAAAGTTAAATAGTAAGTGTGATAGAAAAAAATCAGCTTCTTAAAGAAAATTTAATATTAAATATTACTGTATAAAATATTTGTTTAAAAATTATATTCATGTACAAAAATAAATATTATATAAAATTGTTTTAAAAATATTACTATATATTTTATTATATAATAAAAAATATCTATGTGTAAACGCGCCTTTACAAAAAGAAGAGCGTTGAAATCCATATAAACCGATACGACGACGTCGGCACTCTTTCGGTTTACGGTCGATTAAACTCGATCTGAGGCTCGAGCCTCGTTTTTTTTTTGTTTTGTTTTGTTATTCTTTATTTTCATTTTTTGAATAGGTACTCGAAGAACCTTCTTTTTGCGGTTTGCCAAGACGTATCAAACAATAATTGCACGCAAGGGCAAAGGACCGGTCGAATGAGAAGCAAAATCAACGGGAATTGAATTATAACATAGCTGCGCCTTTCGCGTCCGTAAATAAGAAACTTTATATATATATATATATATATATATATATATATATATATATATATATATATAGGGGTAAAAATAAAAATAAAAATGTAATAAAATAATGGACGTTTGCGAGAGCTTACTGTAAACAAAACAGCAAAAAAAAAAAAAGCTTTAATTTTCCGATGGTAAAGTTTTCTCGATCTAACATCGATTAACATCCGAGTACAGGTCTTTAAAAGGTCCCCGAGTGCGTGGTAAGGGCGAAAAAAAAAGGGATTGACAAATGACTGCGGCAAAGTCTTTCTGGGAAATAAATTATCTGAAACGTGTAAGAGAACGATGTGTCTGTCAATAAAAGGATGTTCCCGATTCTCGAGTGCGGTGTAAACGCGAATGTCAGGGATAGTCAAACGTGCGCCGGCTACGAATCGTGAATGATTTATGAACGTTATACGATTCGGAAATGTAAAAGAAATTTATGATATTATATATAATATGTTTTATATATATATATATATATATATATGCATAAATTTTATATATCAATTTAAATTTTTGCATTCTCTAAAAAGATGATTTGAAATTTTGATAATGTAAACGTAATGAACAAGTTGCTTAATATTATTTATAAAACGAAAAATATAATAATTTTTGTATATACAGGACACGTTGAAATAAAATGGATGCAAAGTGGATTATATTTATAAAAAAAATGAATCCTTTGTTTTGGATATGAAAGAGTATACATACGATGTTCAAAAACTAACATAAATTTTCATTGTTTGGAAAGAATTTTATTTATTTGTCTACACCGATGTTATCCCCTTTAATATTGTCCCTATTAGATATTATTATCTTATACCACCACTTTTTCTAATTTTCAAAATACTTCTGGATCTAGAGTTTTATAATAATTTTGAATACTTTCAGCGATTCACTTTAATCTCATTTATTCCTATAAAATGATGGTCCTTTAAGGTAATTTTTATTTTATCTTTTTATTATGCATACGGGGTCATATTTGGCGAATACGGAGGCTGGGGAATCATAACAACGCTTAGGATGAGTTATATTGAAGGTTTAGTCTCTATTAATAAAATTATTTTTAAAATTAAAATGTTATATTTTGAACAAACTATGTATATTAATATTAAATGTAGTATATTGAATAATTTTTATATTGTGATGAAATAATAAAAAAATGAAATTTAATTATTTCAAATAAATATCAATTATACAAATTAAAAGTTATAATTAAAAATAATAATGAAAATATGTTGCATTATCGGATTAATGAGAAAAATTCTCAGTCAATTTGATATGAATTATATAAAAAAATGTATTTATTTATAAATAGACAAATATTTCTATAAAATATTTAATCTATATAAAATATGAACATTTAAGATAGGATTTGATATAAATTCAATTAACTGAAATCGTGCAATTTCTCATGAACAATACGGTTTACAGCTAATTTATAGATGTGAATCTCGCAGCGGGAAGACGAATTCTACCATATATATATATATATATATATATATATATATATATATATATATATATATATATATATATATACTGTATATTTATCTGTTTTTTTTTCTTCTTTTTCTTCTCTTCATACTGAATAAAACAAAAAATAAAAATAGAAAAGAAACAGAAATTTTCGTTCGGTTTCGTGTGAAAAAAAAAAAGATAGACGTTTAGAAGTCGCACTACGATTGTCCATAAGAACGATAAGAAATCGGATCGTTCTTTTAATTAAAGCCCCCCTAAGATGCAAGAAGAGGAAAGAAAAATATATATATATAAAATAAAGCCCGTTTTACGATTACATATATATTTAATTTATACTGTTTTATACGTGTGTATGTTCATTTTTAAAGTGTGTAATAAAAATTTTTTGAAGCGGTAAAATCGCGCCGATACTCGTAAATATGACACTTTACAATAGATACAGTTATACACTGTTAGATTTTTGTCGGAGAACAAAAAAAAAATCGCATTTGATTATTATCTTTTATTGCATAATAAAAGATATTCGGGTCAGTGTTAAATTATTTTTTGATGTGTATGTAATTTGGATTCGTTCGATATGTTTGAATTTTTAACGTTTAATTTAAGAGCGAATTATATATGGTATATATATATATATATATATATATATATATATATATATATATATATATATATATATATCATTTTGTTCGTTTTTATTTATGTTTAAATAAATAGAGTGTAATTGATATGTTATATATTATATAATTTATGTTGGCTTTAAATTATTTGTGTAATTTTATATTTTAAATCATATATAGACCATTTTTAGAGACGAGATTAATATAAAAATATTGTTTCTTGAGTCATTTTTCTTTTGATATTTTGTAATATTTTCAATTATATTGTCCAGGTAAATATATTACAATATAATCGGTTTTTCATTGCTTTCCACATTTCTATCATTAGATTTTTCACCTGACTTTCAAACATTTGTTTTCAGTATATTTTTGATGCTGAAGAAGCTGCAGTTCTATTTCAGGTTTTCTTTTCAAATGTAAAAAATATCATTATAAACAAATATAAAAGTATATATTAAATGAGTTTCTATTTAGAAATATATTATTATATAATTTTATAGTTTTATATTGCCTTAGGTAATTTGATATTTTTTATATTCATTGGGATTTCATAAGATTTAATTATCTATAAATTATTATTCTGACCAATTAACTATTTATAATATATTTTTCGTATCATATTTCAAACTAGCTTTTATTAATTATGCTGAATTGATTAATTTAAAATAAATATTAAATAATAAAAATCAACTTTAGAAAAAAAAACCTTTTCAGACCGATGGTGAATCCTAAAAGTTTTTCTTGCCGATATCTTTAAATTTTATATTTTATATAATTCTTACACACACACACACACACACACACATATATATATATATATATATATATATATATATATATATATATACAGTCAGTTCTCGACTTACGACGGGGTTCGGTTCCACAACTTTGAACGTAAGTCAAAATGGTCGAATTTCATACAAAAATAAATAATATAATATGATAGACATATATGTATATATTATATAAGCAAATATAATGGCTTTTATTTCTGATTTTTAATTTTTACTACATTCTAAATAAGCATATATATATAAGCATTATTCTGGCTTATGGTCGATTATCATCTGAGCTACTGATATTCATTGCTGTCTTTTGAGATTTATCAACGAGTGTAGTAGTAGTGCTCTTTGTTTTTATAAACAAATCCAATTTTGTTTGGACAGTTTGTTTTTTCTTCTCGTTATAAATTTCATCATAACAGGCGATTGCATGGTGAATATTGCGTTGTACCATCAAAAATCTATCGTTGTCTGTCGAATCAATCGTCAAAAATCGTCAGAAGCGTGCAAGATTATATTAGATATGTATGTGACGAAAACTATAAAAAAAATTGACACATTTTTTAGAAAAGTTAATTAAAAAAAAATACATCCATTCAATTTTGGGATCAGAGTTTACCCTATCGGTCAATTCGTATTTTTTTTTTTTACATCTCCAGATACATCTGAAACTTACTATTTTTTTTTTCGTCATATGACAAATTGTCAAAAGAAAAATGCGCATAATACGACTACTTTCTTTTTCAATCGACATCGTGACGATAATCTCGATTCGAACAATTCCGTTTTAAAGCGCGTCGGAATCCGGCTTTCGCGAGAATCGAACCAGACACATTTGCATTGTCGTCGTATGGCGTTGGCCGTTGACTAAAGTCGCCGACGACGCGTCTTCAACAAATCAACTTTTCTTTACTTTTTTTTTTTTTTTTTTATAAACAACCTTTTTTCTTTTTTTTTAATCCCTTTACTTCTGTATCGATTTCGATTTATATAAAACGTTGATCGATTGCTACTATGATGTACCTTTTATATTGGCGTCAATAGATAGAGAATGCATTAATACAAAAGCGTGCAGTCTTTGTGAAAGAACGCTCATGTATTATATTATATTATATTATATATATATATATATATATATATATATATATATATATATATATACAATATAATATATATTTATCCTTATTCGTCGTATAAAATATATATATACATTGTGATAAAAATTATTATTGATATTTATTATATATTTTTTAAAATGTATCGATTAAATGGATATTTTTGATGAAGCAAACCATATTGCAGTTTTAAATTTTTGTAAAATATATAATAGAATAAATCGTGCATATATCTACATATTTATTTATCGATTTTTGATTCTATATGCTGACGAGATAAACCGTTGATAGTTTCTTGGTGGATGATCAACTATATTTATTAATTTTTCATATTGGAATATACATGTACCATATATATTATGAAAATGAAATAATATAATATTTAAAACTAATTTATTGTTATTATAAAGATTTTTAACAAATTAATAATTATTTTAATTAATGATATAAATTCGTCTATTATTATAATATATAGTTATATTATAAAAAAAATGAATACAAATAATCGTTTCACATTTTTCTTCAGCATTCTTCAAACGAATGCAATAATTTTTATTTTTTTTTTATAAATTTTACATAGGAAAAAATATGTTTATTTTTAGTATCACCGATTTAATAAATTTTATACAAAAACAAAAAAAAATATTTAACTTTGCAACCGTTCTATATTATCTGCACCGCGAGTACGATCGAAATATTCTTATTTCTAGATTTTGATTCGAGATTGCGCAATATTCGAGATGTATCGCGGACCTGTAAATTTTCAGATAGCACACCGTAGATAAGAAATAAATTATCATTATACAAAAATACATACGACGCAATATATTATATTATTATATATACATATGCAATAAAATAAATAATGTAACGGGGGCATTCGAAAAACCAAAGACATTGCCGATGCAAACGCGCTTCGATTTGTAAGCTTTCGAATATTGCCTGTGTGTTTGTAATTTACGACGTTTTCGAGACTTGAATCGGGAAAACTTTAAGCCTTTTAACATTAGAAGCCTTCTCTCACAGATAAGCGGTTGGCGTCCGTTTTTATAGAAATGAACGTTATCTAGAATATTTATCACTGTTTTCTATCCGCTGCATTCCGATATGAAAATCATTGATATATATATATTTTTTTTTGAACTAACTTTTTTTTATTGTATTGATAAAATTTTTCATATTAAAATTGATTCACAGTTACTTTTTATATCTTTTTAGTTTTATTTGGATTTTTAATTAGATATTTATATTCTATTAATATGTAATAATTATAAAATCATCGCTAAGAAGGATATATTTTTATGGTAATAAAAATAATGTATTCTCATGACAATATTATAGTTTAATATAATCATAAAATGATTATATCTACACAATTAATAAGTAATAAATAAATTTTAATGATTGCGATTCAATTATAAAAATTGTAATAAAATAAAATTTCAATACAAAAAATATAATTTATATACATTAAATAAATTACTAATGCATATACTCAAAAAAATATTATTTTTTTGACATAAATAATTATTAAAACCGAAATATTATTGTATTAACAATGTCTAACTATGGACGCAATTCAGGGAAAATGATCATTCATATCTTAAACAAAAAATACTATGAACTAAAATTAATATATAATTAAGATATTAAAATTTATATAAAAAAGTCGATTTTGACATAATGCCTAAAAATGAAGAGGTACATTTGAAACATCGTATAAAAATATGGTTTTATAGGATATAAAATATAATATTTTAGTATAGTTTAATATTGAATATATTATACATTTTTTGCTACGTCAGTTTCTATGTAATCGATATATATGAACCATGAATTATATTTTAAAAATATACTGTTCTAAATGGTTGTCCATTGGCAAATGTTTAAATTAAAATACAGGTGTTTCAATATATAAAAATAATAACCGTATATTTATATATATTATATATATATATATATATATATATATATATATATATATATATATATATATATATATAAATAAATACATTTAAAATATATGTTGGAAACTTGTATCAGAAAACCTTGTTTATTTCCGATTATGGCTTACGATGCCGTTTTATTGTTCGATCATATTAATCACATGTAATAAGTTTTTGTTGTACATCAATTTACCAACTCGAATATTTCGTAATTACGTAAAAACACTATATTCAATATGAAAGTCCGTTTCGTAAAAAAATACAAAATAAATATTTATCGGTAAAACTGGTCGGATATCTAAAATTAAAATTAAAATAATGCGTTAATATCGTGCCACCCGTAATGCTGTATAAATAGATATTTGAGAATATTTTAATATTAAACAGGATCTGGTTTCATATTATTGAGTCAAAGTTATAAATTCATATTATGAACTTCTGAAATCTTTTTAAATCGATTCGATTATAATCATATAATTCAATGTTTTATTTGTCATTAAACTTTATTAAAAGATTATGTTATATGTATAATATATAAAATACGTGATTTTAATTTTAATATTTAAATAAAGATATACTATATATATATATGGATTCTTTATTTAAAATGAATTATGAATTTAATATATATTATAAAATAATCTTTGAATTTATAATTTAAATCAAATTTCTTTTTAAAAGACACCATTTTTAAACAGATTAGTTGATATAAAAAACAGGTTTTTCTTTGTGATTTTTTATATATATTTAATATTCTTAAAAATGAAAGATGGTTATTTTATAGCAAGATTTTGGTTAGAATTTTAAGATAATATTCGTATTTTAATTGTATAAATAAAAATACTTCGATATAAATAAACATTTGAAAGTCATATATAAAAATGACAAAAAAGACAATTTGTAGATTTATATATTGAAAATATGATTGCATTGTAATAAAATATTGAATTTTATTAATATATATATATATATATATATATATGCAATATTATAATTAAATTAAATATTAATGTTTTTTAAAAATGATTGTTAATTGTTTTTAATAGATGTAATCACGTTTCAAAATTTCAATATCGAGTAAATATATCGTAATAAACGCAATAAATTAATATAAAATAACTGTCTATCTAGGGGGGGGGGGAAAGAAAGATACAGCGGTCATTATCGAAACCAGTGCCACCGTTTTAAAGACATTCTAAGAAAAATGGTCGGCGTTAAAAATCGTACAAAAAGTGGAAACGATGCGTGATAATGCCATTGCGAAGCATTCATTCGCACGATCCGAGAAGATTATTTTTTTCACGTAAAATTAAATAATAATAATAATAATAAAATAAATAAAACAATTAAATAATTAAAGAAAAAAAAACGATTAAATAATAAAACAGCGCGCGTCATAGATTGACAAACGATGGAATCTTTTACGTTTATTTCCATATTAAATCGCAAAAATTTTTCATCGAATATTAATTGTAGATATATTTAATATCATATATTTTTAATAATTATTTTAAATTTAAATATTATATATATATATATATATATATATATATATATATATATATATATATATATATATATATATATATATATATATATATATATATATATATATATATATATATATATATATATATATATATATATATATAAGTGAGGAATCCGATGCGCATTTATCGTTTTCGATATCGTGTCCCCTTTTTATTTTATTTTATTTCGGGGAGGCTTTTACGCGTTTTTTTTATTTGTCGTTATCGAAAAGGAATGTTTACGGTTGAAACCGAGTGCGGTTAGCACACTTTCGATATATCGTCAATTTCTTACGTGATATCCCTTTCGATTGATAACCACAAAATGTGTTTACTTAAAAAAAAAAACCGGTAAATACCGGC
This sequence comes from Leptonema lineaticorne, assembly GCA_024500535.1. NCBI lineage: Eukaryota > Metazoa > Arthropoda > Insecta > Trichoptera > Hydropsychidae > Leptonema > Leptonema lineaticorne. Next base: position 657,217 of record JANIJI010000003.1, read on the forward strand.
TACTAAATATCGTAAACTTTTAATTTGTCGAATGAGATAAAAAAAATCTATTAACATTTCAACTTTTTATTTATTTATTTTATAATATAAATTAGTGATAATTATGTAACAAAGTATTATTAAAAATATTTTATATAGTATTGAAAAGTATATACAGTTATACTATTTATTTTCCATTTATATATATATATTTTATAATTTTTATAAAATTTGAATTTGATTATAATTTTTAATTCATAAAATTATAATAAAATGAAATGATGACTGTTTTCATGTAATTTTCGTTAATTACAGTTTTGGTCTAATCGAACGATTATATGGATAATTATATAATTTTAACTATAATCGGCATTCAAGCAAAACAATTTACAATATATTAATAATATTTTATATGCAAAAAATATAATTTTTACATAAAATTGATAAATTCCCAAAGAAAAAATATTAAAAGTCATATATCAAGATTACAGATGGTTAAATCTTACATTATTATATATGATATAAACTTTAATGTTAGAAATACGAGTTTTTTTTCCAATATGAATAAATAAAATAAACAGTCATTGTGACGATATATATATATATATATATATATATATATATATATATATATATATATATCACTTTATTCATCAGATTAATTACAATATATAAAAAATAGTATATATTTATATTATTTTAATTAAGTTCCAAAACGATACACTTTATATTATTAAATATTATATTTTAATGATATATAGCAATATTTATCCTTATATAGTTCTAGATCAAGAGTTAACTAAAATTTTTTAAATCCGATAGGAAATAATCTATCAAATAACGATAAAGCGATTCAAAAAATCGGATCAATCATTATGAATCAGCCTGTATAATTGAGACGTACGTCGTTTATAATAAAACCGCTCTTATTAATAAGACATTGGCTTTTCTTAATCCAATATCGTAATTAATTCTAGAGTTCGGCACTTTTTACACTGTGACAAGTGGCAATTAAAATTTAGAAATAGATTATTTCGTCGGCCTTTTTATTATTTTATTTTATTTTTACTTTATTTTTTATTTTATTATTATTTTTTTTTTTTACTTTCGAATTGGTACGATGAAAGTCATTAAACAAATAAGCCGAAGCCGGTCGGCTTTTGCGCAACGGTAGTTACAAAATAAAAATAAGATAATTAATCGGGCTAATGTTGATTGATAAAATTTCGTCTATGTTTATTTGACTTTCATCGTGTACGAAGTATAATTTAAATATGCAAGTACTTGAATGATTTATTTAATGCGTGCCTATGAAAGTTTCCGTTATATATAAATTGACGTCTTTATGTGGTTATATATGAGAAAAAATATATTTATAATAATGATAATAAATTTGAATGATTGAATCATTGATTTTTATATTTTTTCAATACACGGATGATATTTACAGAATAGTTGTAAAATATAATAATTATTATTTTGTAATATAATAAATAAAAATCACATAAGAGATATCTTGTAGTAAGGTCTGTGACATTATTAATTTATTATATAATTTAATATTACTAATTAATTATTGTAGCGATGGAACTGAGGCTTTATTCTAACACACACACACACACATTATTACACGAAGGAGGATATGCAAATTCGAGTCATTAAATTATATTGTCTATAATTCGCACGCTTGGCATTTTTTTCACAGCCAAACGGACATTGTATGTTGGAACGTGAAAAATTCAGAAACAACGTCGCCATTTATTGTGTAATAATCGTATGTATACATGCATACTATTATTTTTTTTTTTTGAATATAATATTATTAATGTTATCCGCGATTAATACGTACGTCTGAGGTCACCGAGAAAATGATTGTGTGTGTGACCAACGTTGTTACAACTTAAGAAAGACCACGTACCGATTTCGGTATGTCGTTTTCCTATTCGGTGGTCTTTGAATCTTTGAAATTGATTAACGATACTATCGTTACTTTCATCGTATATATATATATATATATATATATATATATATATATATATATATATATATATATATATATATATATATGAAGAATTTGAAAAGATCATTTATAATCAAGTATAAGCTAGAAATAAAAGATAATTTATATCAAGTATAAAAATCGTAAAAATACGCAAGAATCAATTTCATATTTTTAATTAATATATTTATATAAGCGAAAATGGAAAATTAAGATTAAAACTATCGTATTATAAATCTTATAAAAGTTAATGCGAGACCTTTGACCTTAATTCTACCATCTTTGGGAACTATGTCAAATTGACACAGTTCTCAAAAACTAACTGAATTCTATGTAATTTTAATACCATTATAAACAAAATTTATATTGTTTTACTTCGATATTTCTATAAAAAAAAAAATATATATAATAGAAAATTGGAATAAACATAAGACTATATTTACTATTGAAGTAAATATACGACTATAAGAGGAAAAAATATTTAATTGAAATAAAAAGAATATTGGATTATTATATAATTTTATGATTGTTTTCAATCAAAATACATTTCGTCGTTCAAACAATGAACGATTCGGTTAAACAATTTTCCTGGATCGATTCTTACGGTGTGTTTTCGGACAGTTAACATTTTTGTTCCAAGAAGCCAATCAAAAAACATCAAAAACAAGCCCCGGGCAAAGATATGGGTCGAACGTTTATAAATCATATCCGGAACAAGAAGAGGTCGATGTTGGTTTCGGACCACAAGCAAAAAAAAAATTAAAAAATCCACGTTTTTAGTTCAAAGTCACTGGAACAACAGTGGAGATGATTCGATATTATTTATGATTAAACTGATGAATTTTTACGAATATTTTAAAATAGATAAACATATTAAAATTTATTTATTTATTATTTTATAATTTAAATTATGAATTTTAAACTTTTACCTGATATAAAAATATTGTTAAATAAATCGATAGTCCAAATTAAAAAGCGCTTACCTGAAAATAAAAAAATAATAATAATTAGTTAAAATTATATATTGTTCATATTTATAATTATATATGGTAAACTCAAGGTTTTTTAGTAAAAAAAATATTTTGAAATAAAGGTCAGTTTTTTCCACTAAAAATTGGCATTATACTTAAGTAATTATGAACATATCAAAAATAAAAAATAATATTGAAATATCTCTTTACAATTTAATTTAAAAATAAACTGGAAAAAATATTTATAATAATATTTGATGACATTAAATAAATGTGCGTCAGGCAATTGCAAATCGACGTTCAACATTTATGTACATTCAACGAAGTCAATGTTTCATAATTAATAAAAACACAACCGACAACTTTTATTAAACGGATATCGTCTCTTCATTCAGAATACACATTATAATTTGTTATCCGTAAAAAAAAAAAAATTACGTAATTTATTAATAATTCATTAATCAAATATTTTTTTGTCTACAAAAACGGTCTAACGTGTATTTTTATTCAACACAAAAAAAACATATATACATTAATAATTAGTAAAAAAAGTTGCATCGTTATCGATTTATTTAATATATATATATATATATATATATATATATATATATATATATATATATATATATAATGCGATTCAGTAAATATAAAAGAATGTTTGAAATCGATTTTATAAGTTCAATCGTAGACGATTGTCCAAGTATATTAACAACTTAACTATCTACCACATTCTGAACCTTTATATTGAGAAATTATATGAAAAAAAAAATAATCGTAAAAAAGCGTAGCAACCCTTTCACGACTATAACAATATCATGAATAGAAGGACCGCATCGTAATCGAAACTAATCGAGTTCTCCTAGATTATTTTTTTTTTTTTTTTGTGAACCATTGTCATTGAGGGTGTATTAGATATATATATATATATATATATATAGATATCAAGAATAGAACGAACGGAATGCGTAACGAAAACGTTTCAAAAGTCGAATTTTAGGGGTACGCAAATTGATTTTATCACCGTAAAATTACACGGGCACGTAGAATTATAATAATTTATATTTTTCAATTTGTACAAAACATGGAGCGGAGCTGATGACTCGTACACGAGAAATGACATCACAACGATAATTGTGATGAGAACGAGATTACGTACAGACAGTTAGCTTTTTCGAATAATGACAGCGGTGGAAAATTAAAACTCCGCCCATGGCGGGATATACGACTAAATTTAATCTTTTCCTTCATTCTTACGTTCGTAATATTGAAAAAAAAATGTATATATATATATATATATATATATATATATATATATATTGTAATAAAATAAAATAAATAATAAAAAAATGCGTAATGAGAAATTGAACGACCCCAGCAGCACGAATTTCATCACGATATTGAAATATTTGATATATATACGGATTTATTTCAATAACAATAACGGTGATCAAATTGATAAAAAGAACATATAAGGTATATTGGAAAAAAATCGTAAACTTTTAGCAAAAAAAAAAAACAGCAATGCAATGATGCCTCAACCTTTATATTCGCCAAAAATTACCCCACGCGTACAATAAAGATATGAAATAAAAAAAAACTTAAAAGGCTTTGGTTTTATATGCAAGAGGTCAATCTATCTGAAAAATTGAAGATTGAAGAAGCACCGATATAAGTGTAATAATATCTAATGAGAATTATGTTGAAGGATATAACATTGATGGTAGACGAACAAATTTAATATGTATAAATTGAATGTAAAAAAATAAGTTGAATTTTTTATTTCATGTTTAAAAGTAACTAATTGTATTCTTAACAATTATGCTTATATATAGAAAAAATCTTTTCTAAATCACTATTAGATACTAATCCTAGTGACGCCGCTGAATCGGTGTAAAAATTTATGGCGGTCGTTTTAAAAAGATTTCATCGTCGACGTCTTTTAGAGAGATTTTTCATTAACGAACGTCCAAAAACCTCACAAGTCGATTTTTCCAGTAATAGATATAGATAAATATATCCGAAAACAAATTAACGCTTCATAATGAATATGTTCGATTTGAATGGAGAACTTAATTAAAAAAAATATAACAAAAGTCGTATTTAAAACGCGTACATATATTATAATGGACTAATATAAAATGTCTTCATATGTATATATATATATATATATATATATAAAATTTTCATATAAAAAAAGACAATTGAGATTAATTATGAGATATTTGTACGAAGAGCGAAAATATTTATTTCTGTATTATGTATAAAAATAATGAGTCATAAAAAGGTTATTCTCTGATTAATCGGTAATTGTAAAAAAAATCACTATCACTTTTTGTAATTAATATTTAGTTCTTTTCGCTTTAGATGTTAATTATGATAAAAATAAAAATTAAATTCGATATCATTTAGAATGCAAATTGTTTTTTTTTTTTTTTGTAAATATTTACATGTCGATGACAAGAGTTCGGTTTCGCTTAATTAAATCGAAATATATCCAGGCCATATCTGAACATCATTATCCTGGATTCTGATGTAGAAAAGGTACCTTTATCGCCTCTGAGCCCACCCAAGCTGAACGCGCGGCAGTCAACGGGTTAAATGTTAACCGACCAATGTAGACAAAAAAACGAGTATCATTTGTGCTCTAATGATTCCTCCTTATGATGATGCATGTTGATAATATATCTGAACTATGCACGCATACATATATAATGAGTATTATATTATTATTATATATATTTATTATATAATTTATAAATATTAAAACGTGTTATAAAGTATACATTATATTATAAAGAACGAAAAATTTGATATAATATGTAGAAAAAATGCACAGTCAGCTTTCAAACAATGAAATCATAATTTTTCCAAGGATTTTATATGTAGTTTATGATAGAATAAATTTCGTAATATATTTTTTTAATATAAAAATAAAACGTCATAAAAATATTTTGTTATTCGTAGTCCATTCTAAATCAAATTATACGGATTGAATTTTCCTCCTTTGCAGTACAATAATATATAGATTTTTTTTTTACTAATACGATACCATAGATTATTTTAATTCGATTGGATTCAGATTGATTATTATATTTTATTTGTGTTCGAAATTATCATGAATTTATGTTTCGACACGCCGGTCGTTATAAAATTGAAATTTAATATGCGTTTTAAAATTATCATAAGATTACAGTTTAAATAGTAATTGAAAAAATTCGTATGATTCGCTTGTATAATGAGTATTTGAATTAAATTAAAGTACATAGCAATGTGTGGATGATTATTGTATATATATATATATATATATATATATATATATATATATATATATATATATATATATATATATATATATATATATATAGTAAAAATCTTGTTCATCAGTCATTTTAAAAAGTGGATTTCAATATTATTAGATTATTGGAGATTTTTTTAAAATAAATATTAATAGATATAATTAAAATTGATGTATTAACAAAATATATGTGTGGAAAAATTTTTATATTGGTAATCTGAAAGTATGGTTTTTTAACAAAATTTTATATACTGTGATGTAGAATGTAATGAAAAATCACCACATTAAATCTCAGTCAACTTTAGATGAGTTTTTGAACACATTCAAGAACCGATGACCATTCAATATACAATAAAATATTTCTGAATAATATTAGTAATCTCAAAAATTAAAAAAAATAAATGACAATCTTCAAACACATAAAGGTATATAAAAAATGAATACACGATCTGATAAAAGAAGGAGGTTCAACTTTGACGCATTTCAATTAGCGTACGTCATAAAAATCAATAAATAAGTGCACCGTAATAAAATAGAAGACGCATAAAACACGTTTGATATAAAAATAATGGAGATGAGATGGAAACGATTATTATTATCCGCTATATGAAAAACACTTTTATAAAACAGTATAATCTAATGGTATCGATCATGGAACCGAGTTTGGCATTGCTTCGAGTCAAAAGACATACATGTAATATATGAGACTATTATGAAAAAAAAAATTTTTTTTTCATATAAAATAAAAATAATACACATAGACGCGTTTTTTTGTAGATATATATATATATATATATATATATATATGTGTGTGTGTGTGTGTGTGTGTGTGTGTGTTATAAAAAAAATGCGGGCAAATTGTGGTCAGGTTTGACCCAAAGGCACAACTCAATTACGAGTATGTTTCAAAATGTACAACACACTATACCGTCGTCTATTATATTATATTTTAATATATGTGTGGGTGTATTCAAATTATATGTACTCTTAAAAATATATTTACTGGAAGATTAATGAAAAAACGGTATTGAACGTCAATTTTTGTTGGACGATGGTGAGATACATTTTTCTCTAAAAATACATACACACACACACATATATATATATATATAAGAATTAATTTTAAATCCAAAATAAGAAAAGTTTAAAAAATATTAATATATAATATAAAAAAAATATTTTAGAATTTATATAATAATTTTATATTTATTTAATAAAAAAAAATAATGATAAAACATCACGTGTTGTATTACATTATATTATGGAAGAATTCTTCGAGATGCATTCACGATATCAGGTATACGTGATGCTTTCCGTAAACGCACATTATTATATAAAAATAAAAAAAAAACATGGGGAAAAAATTTGAAAAAGATTTGAGGAACCCAGTAATTATGGTATTTGAGAGCCGTCTTGAAAAAGAATGCGGCTCGAGAATAAATAATATGTAATATGTTATATGTTGCGGGCCGCATATGTTATATTAAATAAATTTATTAGGTCATATAATGTGTAATATTATTTATTTCATAAAATATTTAAATATTATATTATAAAAATTGATATATAATTATTTTATAGAATTATGTTATAATTTTGTATATTAAAAATTCCATATAAAGATTATGATTACAACATTATACGTAATATTATATCTCATATTTTACGTTCATATTTGTATAATATAATATAGAACAGTGTTTGTCAAAATATGCGCCGTAATAAATAAGAAAAATCGAATTTCTTGAATAAATTTTTAATATTGAAGAATCAGTTCATAGTAAAACATACAAAATTATTATTACGTTCTTAAAAAAATCAAAATTTTCAATATATGTATCAAATAATAATTCTAGAACAATTAATTGAAAAAAAATATCACGAAAAAATACTTGAGATACACTGACATGAATACACGACAATTAAATTTAATTGAAATTGCGCAAAAATAATTGTACAGTATATACAAATAGTTTGCGTACATCAAATATGCAATTGGAACATGATAGTTAATTTGAACCGAAAATATAAAAAAATCGTTACACTTTCGATTAACGATCATTTTTTTTCATATAATTTTATATACGAAACGTATCGATAAAATTTAACGAGAGCGCTCACACTCTAAAAACTGGATTAATTGCGTATTTTTTTATTTAGTTTTTATTTTTTTTTATATATATATATACATATTTTGATTTTCGATTTTAAAATATTCACTTTCAGAAATTAATCGTTCGCGATAAAATCCGACGATTCGATCGATTTTCGCGAACTTTTCTTTTTTTTTCTTAAAAAAAAAAAGAGCTCGTCTTATCTTCGGATCTTAATGAAAATTTGCATATTTAAGGCGCATATTTAGATCGAGACGATAGGTGGTATATATATATATATATATATATATATATATATATATATATATATATGCGGAATTTTCCTCTCTCAGTTCGATGATCACATCTCTTGGTAAATTGGTGTTTATGATCGCGACGTATCTATAATTGTACGTTAAAATCGGTAGATGTAAAAGCGAGATTGGCTAATTAAATTAAGCGCAAGTTTTAAATGGTGATGTGAATACGGTTATTAAATATTTTTGATAAAAGTAAAATATTTATTTTTCAATTAAAATTATATTAAAGTGTGTCGATATGTCAAAATTATAGTACATCTTAAGATTGGATATCAAAATAACGATTTGAACTTATCAAATATAGTATCTATAATCGAAAGAGATTTCAGTTCATATAAGGTCATCGTGCCTTTGAGCATTTAAAAATTAAATTTGATTAATAAAATAAAATTATAAATTAGAACTTTATTTATTGAATGATTAATAATTTCATATTTATTTTTAAATTTTTATTAAAAAAAAACAAATAAACAACGCAATGAATGTCAAAAGAAAAATCAGATTAATAAAGACGTATAGAGTTATTGATTTACAATGTAGATATACAATTTTACAGTAATGTAATAATCATATCACATATAGCAAATAGGCGTCTTTACAATCAGATAACTGAGCATATCCATTATAAAGAAAATTCTGAATATGACATCAATTTATATATATATATATATATATATATATATATATATATATATATATATATATATATATATATATATATATGTCTGATAAATATGATAGTCATGATCGTCATCGATTTTACGCCATATGGTTTAAGATAGATAATTTAACGTTTCGATCAATGACACATGTAACATTCTTGCGATCCATAAACGACAAGATAAATCGACGAAAAAAAAAAAATTAATAAATGTAAAAACTCAGAAATCGCACAGAGATTAAAATGGAATTCGACAGAAAGCGCCTTTTTTACAAAAGCACGCATTACTATGATCGATTGTGCGGATCAACGCGAGAAATCAATCAATAAATCAGATAGAGAAACTTGTTCTTGACTATATATATATATATATATATATATATATATATATATATATATATATATATATACATATATTATATACATATATAAAACTGGAACGATACACAATTTGCAGTTGATCTTTGTAATAATCGTCCGATGTACGAAAGTCGAGGACTTTCGATCGACAGGAGGTCTTTTTCGTTTCTATATTGATTTTCATTATCGAGAAGTCGGCGGCAATTTGCCATCGTCGACGAGGCATGAATTAAACATCGGATTAATAGTAATAAAAATGCTTTTTCTTCTTTGTCGAACGACGATTTTTCTTCTTTTATCAACAATTGTGATCTCTACGCAAACAAATGGATCTTAATTAATTGTCGATGCGGTTATTTAAAATATTTGACGATCCATATATAAATATATATATATATATATATATATATATATATATATATATATATATATATGTGTGTGTGTGTGTGTGTGTGTGTGTGTGTGTAAGAAAAAAGAAACAAGACGTGGAAACTTATTAAGGCGTTCTTTTATTACATTGTAAAACAAAGTTGTATTAACTGTTGATTGGCATACCAATACCAATATGTGATAACCAATTACCAAGTGTCATGTATATTTTGTATGGCAATATTAACGATTTATCTTCTTTGATATTTCATTATTGTCTATTGTTTGTGTAGAAACGTTATATTGTAATTATATTTATGACAATAGATATTGTTGTTAATTTGGATCGTAACATGAATATTTATCAACACAAATTTTAAGCTAAAAATATCTCGATTCAAAGCTAAAAAAAAATCAATAAAATATTTTTAAAATATATTCGGTAGCATTTTTTTTTAAATTATTCATGAATATAATATAAAAATAAAAAGACAAATTTAATGTTCAAAAAATAACCGTTCACCGAGCGGCTATTAACTATTAAAACGGGTCAATTAGCGAAATAATTCACCACACTGCTAAACTATTTAACGCGCAAATAGATGGTAGTGAAATAATTTCGGCATTCGAGTTTAGGAAACTTAATCCGTGTTAAATTGTTGTTGCACAAACTAACAAGATTTAGACGACGTCGCTTGTTAAAGTATATTCCATCGACATAACCGGCACGGTTAACTTTAATCGAAGTGAATCGAAAGTTGTAAACCGACGAAATTTAACTAATTGTTTAAACGGTCTATATTATTGAATAAATTAAATTATTATGATCCGAATTTGAATAAATATTTTCAAAATAATCATATATATATATATATATAAGTAGTTCGATACGTTATAATAAATGTGGAAATATACTAGCATAACGGTATTGACGAGTTAACTTTGACGTTGATATGGTAGTCTCGGATCGATCCAGTGACATTCTTGATTCTGGTGAAAGATATAAGATATACATTATTTATAATGCCATACATATTATATATATATATAAAATACAATATGGACTGTTGATCGATAAGGTCAAAAAACTTAGTATAACCGTACCGAAATGTAGGAGATTCCGGTTCAGAAGAAGACGTGCGAACGAGATTTGGAAAATGTTGAATATTAGATATTGATATCATTTATTAGTAAATCGTGTCAGATTTTATAAATAACAGAATAATTTTCTTCTGATCCGGTAGTTCATTATTGAACGTTATGATTATCAAAATTGAAATCATATATATTGTACTGTTTTTTATTGTTGAAATAATGTAGTGATTTTCTATTATTGTTTTGACGAATGCTTGAATATTTAGTGTGAGATACGAAAATTGACCAATAAATATATATATATATATATATATATATATATATATATATATATATATATATAAATATATAAATCTGGAGATAATTATAATAGAGATATCTTCAATGTATATCAAAAGTTTAATGTTGTTAATTGAATAAAATTCGTTGATTTAAATTATGAAAATATTAAAAATCTGATATAAAAATTTCTAGAGATGAGAAGGATTGACATAATAAGAGCGTATTAGAGGAATAATTTGATTTCGAATATCAGAACCAATAAAATTAGGCATAAATGTAATGTTTTAAAAATCACGATTTATTGTACTATTTAATGTAATAATTGAAATATATATATGAATGCTATAAATTTGATCGCGAAAATATTTAATAGTATCTAGGGAATGTATCGTATAGCATTATGAGAATAATAGATTGATATAAAAATATGAAATTCGGACAGATATATATATATATATATATATATATATATATATATATATATATATATATATATATATATATATATATATTATTTTTTCTTTTGTATTCTATATACACGCACTCGTATAATATACAGCATATTGAAAGAAATAAAAGTCAGTTTCTTCGTAAATCGTCTCAGATCTCGTAAACATCTTTCGTCGGACGTAAATCCGACTTTACGATCGGTCCCAAGAGTGCCGTAGGAAGAAAGCCACGTGCTTCTTCGCACAGCAAAATAAGTAGAGAAAAAAAAAACCAGGGAAAATAATAATAAAACGAAGAAAAAGAGGAGAACGTTTAATATCCGCAAGGTCGGCAACAAGTGGCAGGAAGGACTTTTAGGAAAATTTTCTGAGGAAAACTCGAGCGCGGCATGCAAACTGCCCGATTTTCCCAGGTAAAAATCTGTTACCGCAACCGGTCGTAATTCTCGTGCACTTTGGAAAACCTCCAAAATGGGATTCGTTGCGAATTTTCACAACGGGAATTTTTTTTTTATTCCCTCTCTACACATGTAACCGTTGTATGAAAATGGGGAAAAAATAATAATAATGCACATCTAACGAAACGATTATGGCACCGTGTCGTGTGCAATAAAAAGCACGACGTTATTGCATAATATATATATATATATATATATATATATATATATATATATATATATATATATATATATATATATATATATATATATATATAAAGAGTTTTAATTTTGTTTTTGGCTTTTATTTATAATTAGGTTAATGTGTTGAATTGGATAATAAATGCTTATGACTTTAGAATTAAATATATATTATATTTATTTTTTTAAATTTGGAATATTTTTTAACATTTAATTTGTGATTCTAAAATATTTTTTGTTTGAAGAATTTTATAATAAATATTATATTATATAAAGAATTTATATTATATAAAGAATTTGTTAATAAATATTATATTATATCAAAATCATCGCTCTCTGTAAGGTTATCGTAGCTTTTACGTTTAAAGTGTGAGAAATTCTAAGATATTTTATTAAAAAATTAAGTCTAAAAATTTTTAATGTTTAAACTGACAAGGAGATCGACGAATAAATAACGAATTAAACACGATTTTAGATAAATGTATTTATCAATATATATGCCTCGATAAGATGAATATTATACTAAAAAGAATATTTATAAAATAAATTAAATAAAAAAAAACGGAAAAAACGAACGCGAAAGCATTGAAAAAAAAAATAAATTAAAGTAATCAATTAATAGTTATTATTGTTTTTTCTTTAATTTAAATTCTTCTTAAATGGTTATTAGAATATAATAAATAATTTTATCACAATATATTATCATTTATTCTTAATAAAAGTAAAATTTCTATATGCGTTAAAAGTTAGGAAACGCAATCTTCGCGCACAAAGAGTGTAAGTGATAATAAAAAAGGTCTAAATTGAAGTAAAAAAAAAATCGATTTTATGCATAAATTTATAACGGCATTTAACAATTTTGTCCACTTAGCGACGCCGTTCGTAAAGTGAATAAAATTCTCAACGCGTTTCAAGACAAAAAATGGGAACGGGGGACACGTTTTCAAAAAAAAAAAAAAAAATCTCGACATTATTTTATATACATATAAATATAAAAGGGCACTAAAATCTGTGCAAACTCTTCCCGTGGGATATATTTTACACGGGAAAGCAAATCGGGGAAGTGTAACAGGTGCGTTTCTCTTACCTGCCGAAGTCATTAATTCAGGTAAACGCGCCATAGACGAAAATTAGTCTATTGCCATTTCGAATTTTTGACCGTTTATCACGATATTTTACAAGATATTTTTATCTATATATAAGAAATTCGCTTTTGTAAATTTTAATTTTCTTCTCAATAGAATCGTCGTAATTCTGTCGTCAATTTTGGTCAGATATGCAAATTTTCCAACCGCAATTTCCACATTCGCCGCATAATAACAATTTCGTGAAAATGTTTCGAACGCCAAACGTAGACCGTTTCGGTTTATCCTTGGCTGTAATAATAATGCTAATACTAACCGTTTGTATAATTGTTAACTGTTATTACTAAACCGATAACGTTTGCGGTGAAAAGGACTTGTGTGATGAAAAGAAAACGTTTTAATCAAAGATTATTATATAGTTCGAAATATTATCGTTTAAAATATTTATTAAGTTATTATAAATTATATTAATAATGTGAATTTTTGATTTATTATATCATATATAATATATACAAAATCATTTTACATATAATTCATATATGAATTATATGTAAAAATTTTGTATATATATGGCTAATAAAAAAATAAGTTGGCGCCATGAATTTCAAAAGTGAGACCTTGAGACTGAATAGGATTGTAGTACTATTGATTTATTTTATTATATAAATTATATTATATTTATATATTAGTTGATTTATTATAAGAAAATATCAATATATACATCCGTTAATCTGTGACTATCAAAAACGCAATATTTGTATCTATATTTAATACTTAATACGAATCTGTTGATGTAAATTTATATAAAGATTTTTCGTTTAATATTTTATATCTTTTCTGAATGAATTATAGCCTCTTGATTTCTTAAGATATTTTTCCTTTAAAACAGAAATGTAAAACTCGTGGTTCGCGGATTGTATGCGGTCCATAATGAATATTTTTACAACTAGGCAGGTGTTATTTATCTATTTAAATCCTCTAAATTCAGTATAATTGCAGAGAATATATATCAAGTATATTTCTCTCGTAAATATATAATATTCATTTAATCATCTTTATTTTCTTATACTACTTTCACATTAAAAGTATGCCAATTTTCAATATTTAAAAACCAATTTCAATACTATGCTATATTTTTTTTTTAATAAGTTAACCATTATCGATATAATGATACAATAAAATATCAATCATTTTACATTCAACATTTTAAATATAATAACCATAATCACAGAAATAATAATGAACGAATCGAAAACGCAATAAATCAATAAAGTAAAAAAAAAAACAATCGTGAAAATTGAGCTTAATAAATCGTAATATATATATATATATATATATATATATATATATATATATATATATATATATATATATATATATATATATATATATATATATATATATATATAATTGCATATTGATTCAAAATTTTACAATCACTTTCCATTTCCAATTATCGCCGAATTATATACACACACATATGAATAGAAAAAAAAACGAATTTTCATAGAAATTAAACCTAATATTTTAGAAAGTTTCCATTTCCCGTCGACACGTGTAAATACTTTTAAATGTCTCGATATGCTAATTATAAACATTACGTCGTAAAATTGATATGTTTTTTTTATTCTAGCCATTTTCGCCAGAACGTCAAGCGGCCATTTTTCGACGTAATTGAAATATACGCCCGACATTACGACGATTAAAGTGCGTCGTTAATAATAATAATAAATGTATAAGAAACGTTATATATTATAATTTCGTTTCCTACTATGAAAAGTTCACACTGTATAATTAACATGCTGAATATATGCGCGATGGTTAAAAAAAAAAACTGGAACTCGTCAAAAAGACGAAACGGCATTTTGAGAACGATGTCTAATGATACGTTGAAAAAAGAACACCCTGTAAGTGTAAATATATATATATATATATATATATATATATATATATATATATATATATATATTTCAATATTAAATTTGTTTATTCATATCCTGCTCTTTTTGTTATAGATATATATATATATATATATATATATATATATATATATATATATATATATATATATATATATATATATATATATATATGATAGATTTGTTATTTATATATTGAATTTTAAATTTAAGTCTCGAAAATATTATTAATATATTTTTATTGATGGGAGATATATTGTTGTAATATTATTAAAGTTTTTTAATTGAAACAACTGTATGAAAACTTTTCAAAAATCTAGACGTATTTTATTTAATATAATATATAAAGTTATAACTCCAAACTATATTCAACTTTCATATATCGTTCATTAATGAAAAATTTATATTTCATATTTAAAATATTAAAAAAATAATAATCGTAATGTTATATTTAATATTAGTTATTGAGATTACAATTTTTAACTGAAAGAAATAATCCATATTCGGTGTATATTTTAAAATGTAAAATATATATTCAAAACTTAAATTCTATTTAATTTATACTGTATTTAAACATTAATACGAATTTGAATAATCAATAATATAATTATGGAACTCATAAAAAATTATAAGAATATGATATTTTTGAAACATGCTGTATATGTATTAAACTAAATATGGTTAATATGTAAATTTTAACGTCGTTAAGTCGAATTGACATGCGATAATTTGTAAATTGCATGTGATAGTTGTGTAAATAATAAAACTTCTCTAATAAGATGCATTTTTGAAATTCTTCAATTTTCAGATAATTATTTATATAATTTTTATACCAAATTATTCTCTAAAAAAATGTCATCGACAAAAATTATACAGTAATTACCGATATCAAATAACATAATATAAAACAAAAATATTGCTCAAAATTTTAAAGTGGAGATTTTTAGAATTATATCTGATTCCATATTTTTGTAAAAAAATCTTCTATTATAATTACTTATTTCATCATTAAATAGATCCATTGTTTTTCAAAATAATGATGCTAGTACATGTCTATATTAACAATATATCCATTACGTTACTAAGATTGCGTCAATTTAAAATAATATAAAAAAATATATAATGATACTACAATCCATGCAAATTGCAAAACATTAAAAAAGCTACCGTAAAACAATTAACAAAAAAGAAAGAAAAAATACGAAATATATATAATAAATCTAAAAAAAAAAACAAATAGTTAAGATTACACAAGAAAACAAAGTTGCGCTGAATTCTTTTCTCGTATATATAAATAAAATAATATTATATATATTTAGTGTAATTTTGAATGAACTCAAAAATGAGCAATTCTCAGAACAAATCGTCGAGAATTTCGCAAAAGTTTCCACGGAGTTTTTTTTTTTTATTATTATAAACAATCACAAAGCGATTTCGTTGCGTTCGACGTTACACCGGAAAATACATCGTTCAACTTCCGGTCGGATTGCATGCCTAATTTAAAATTATTTTTATTTTCAAAGAGACAAAACGACGCCTTTTCGAAAATGTCTTTTTCGTAAAAGATGTGCCTTTTCTAAATAATTAATTAATAATTCTCATTTATCTAAGAATGATCTATCATATTGAAGTTTTATTCTAGAATACTCGTATATTAAATAATTGATAAAATTTTGATTATTTATTATGTATATATATCTGAGTGAATTAAAGTAAATGTTGAATATCTCTGAATGAATGTAAAATATATATTAAGCGAGATTAGTTAGTTTTGAATCAAAGCCAACTGCATGTAATTTTAAAGCATATGTATTAAATGCTAAATTAGCAACCAATTTTCAAAAATTTTATTTTGATAAAAAATTCGTAATACTAAGAAATATGTCAGTATTTTTAGTATACACATTTCTCTTTTAAGACTTAGAATAAATCAGTCTTCCGATATTTTTGAAACATTTCTTATGATCTGTATTTACAATTATATGCAATATTATTACTTCTAATCTAATTTTAAAATAATAAATTATTATTTTATATCAAAATATAATATCGCTTATCTTTTAATGCTCTGAATATAAAGGTCCAAACTGATTTTATAATGTAATACAGTATATCATTATAAAGAGAACGTTTCAAAATAAATATATTATATTTTGTTGAATAAATACACAGAGTACAATGGCCACAATTATTTAAATATATATATATATATATATATATATATATATATATATATATATATATATAAAGTTAATGTGTATTTATATAATTGAAAATATACCATTGTATAACCTGTTGGCTGTTTTACGCGCGAAAACGCACATTATTATAATCAACACGAGCAAATATTTGATCCCGAGGAACTAACCCTTTGTGATACAGTCGAAGTACAAAGACCCTCAGGCAAATAGATATAATTTTCTAAATGCCCTTTTAATAATTAAAAGACGGCAAAAGGGTTATTTACCTTTGTCTTCTTCTCGTTTATTTGTCTTTTTTTTTTTTTGGGCAATTTATACGATGTTTTTCAATATATCGTTTCATTATTGTAATAATATTTGTTTGATAATATTATATTTTAAAATTATTTATTTTAATATAAGTGTTTATTTATATATTTTCGGCGATTGAAAATTTTTAAAATTAAAATCAGAGTACTAGAAGTAGTATAATATATGACTGATGTAATTAATTGTGTTATTGCTTATCATATAATGGATTCTTGTTTCATATTTTAATTTTTATAAAAATAAAAAAAGTAAATATGAATGAAATAATAAATATTGAATAAATTATAATATTTATGACAAATATTTAAAATCTATATTACAAAGAAATACGATAGAATAAACAGAGAGCAGATTGAATTATAATACTTTATTTTATTGAAATAACGCTATCGACCGTTTGTTGTAAAAATTCATTTAAATTCCGATATTCTAATCGTAATACGAATTCCAAAGTGGAAAAATAAATCAAATTCATTATTTCACGGATAAAATTTGAATATTTCTACCTAAGGGCGGAAAAAACGAAATTGGATTCCTCGTCTTTCGACCTGACGATTAACCGATACGGAATTATCGACTTCATTAGCGCTAATGTGAGAGTTCCTCTAGAATCGGCAAACGATCCATTTTCTAGATAAGCCCTTGAAAGGGCGCCCGCCGCCCTCGTTCTTCGAAAGCATCGGAGACAGTCGTAAAAACTTGAATGCGCGCCCCGCCCATCCGCCCAAAACGCGAAAGCGTAAGGGCGGTCGGTTTTCAGAAAACGGAAGGTATTTAAGCTGAGCTTAAGCGAAATGGCTTTAGGAATAAATATAAACTGGCTGAGAAGAACGAGTGGCAGACGCTTTAAAACCATTAAAGGGTTTAAAACGGCACGATGTTCATATATCAAAAAAAAAAAACGTGTTCGGCATTTATAAAGTTTCACTCTCTTTTCTCTGGTGATAATTATTCATTTACTTTATTAAAATTACGAAAAAAAAATTCATCGTTATATATTTTAATCTAACGCATTTAATCTAATCGAAAGCACATCTGCGTAAATTTTGGATATTTATAATTTTACAATAAATTATTTTATTCGTATATCTCGCTGAATACGTCAATTTTTTTATAATGTGATCAAATTTTATATTGTCAACATTTATATAAATATTAAAAAAAATTCATATAATAAATATTCAATTTTCTGATATGCGTTCAAAATTTCAACAGTTTTATACGTACTTTATTCATTTTATTTTCACGCAGTAATTAACAGATTTCTTAATTATTTGACTAGTATTTAATTAATTAATTCAATATAAAATTTTATAATGATATCTACTTATTCTAAAAGTTTAACTTTATATTGTCCTAGCTTCGTAAAAAAAAATATTTGACAAAAGTGTTATATATACACACTTTTAGAAAATATGCTTCTATTGGCGATTATCTAAGGCTAAAAAAATATACGAATACAAAGGATTAAATATATCCATTAACTTTAATAGATTTAAATGTACAGTTATACGTTGATCTGAATGAATTTGACTTATTCATTAAAACGAATGTTTTTACTTTGATGCAATACAATTATGCCGCTTCTTACTACCGAAAGAAGGAAACGGTTCATTTTAATATAAACAATTATATATTATCGCTATTATAATAATAGACAATAAAAGTTTATGCTGAGCTTAACAACTATAAATTACACGCTGTTCGCGTTCAAAAACGTAATATAATTCGTACAAAATATTTAAGAAAGTCATTATCGATGTTATATATAGATTCTAATGTCGTATAAAAAACTAAATAATTGAATTTTTATTGATATATAAATAAAAAAAATTAAATATATTATCTATAATTTGATTCATTAGGTTTATCAATCATATTTATATACAATAACTGTATTATTATTATTATAATATTGAAAATATGACTGAAAACGATTCAAGTTAAAATCGTAATAAAATTTATAATCTATTTAAAATATTATTTATATATAATATATAAAAATTGATTGTATCTAAAATAGTAATATAAATATCCATATTTGAATCAGATCCAGATTGAAATAGTTTGGATAGTATCCAAATAGAAGAAACATACGCAAAAACAACATCATTTATTTAACGTTTCGAAGACTACTATATAGGGGAGGGAAAATGTATAAAATTCGAATAGAAACGGAAGGGTTTTTCTAAGATTTTCCTATGCTAGACATATAAAGTGTTTAGCTAGATATTGGACAAACAAACTTAATATATACATGAACGTTTCATCTCGTAAATAATTGAAGAATTTTTACGATAGTTAAAAAACGTGCCTCACGTTAAACTCACGTTTTACACACGTATTAACTTCGGTAACAGTACTTAAATGCAGATGTTTTCAATTATTTTCATATTAATAATTCGTAATTATGGTTTATTATATCTATAGAATAAATATATTAATTTATATAAAAAAAAATAATATTATAGAATAATATTAATTTGATTCGTTTTGTAATTAATATTGAATATTTATTAATCAACAATAAATTATAAATATTTTAATCGTATTATATATATATATATATATATATATATATATATATATATATATATATATATATATATATTATTTATAAATAAAGAAATTAATATTTTATGTCAATCTATATACAATTTTCAGAGATCAGCAATAGGTACAAATTCCAGAAATATTTTCTTTCTGAATAATTTAATATATTTAAATATACTAATTACAAAATATATACGTTTTTTTATAATATTAATTAAATAATATGTTGGCGAAGTGTGTGGGCTCAAATATTTATATCCTGATCAATTTTATTATTGATATACGAATTTAACCATAATAGATTTAAGTTAAATTAATTATATATTTAATGACAAATATTTTTATTTATAATTTTAATATTTTAAATATTAGAAAAAAAATAGTATTAAATAATAAAATTTGAAAATTGAGAATAGAGTTTATGTATTCATTGTTACGTCATCGATTTTAAGATTAGATATAATAAAATATCTGAATAACGTTTACATACATACATATATATATATATATATGAGTCGTCGTTAAATAATAAAACGAAAAACATGTTGAGAAGCGTCGTTTTCGAGGGTTAAAAACGCGGCAGATACGCATCGAACGTCGAAAACTGGTCGTATTTCGAAACCTCACGCCACGATTTGATACACACAAGACGATTTTAGAATCTCATTAAATTAAATTCTAGAATGTGCAATAAATATCCGTGTACGTATTTTATTTTATTTTTATTTATTTATTTTTTTTATAATACAATTGAAGAGTGGAAAAATCTTTATAATGCGCCGCTGGTTCGTTCGACATGTGAATATTTCAGAATATGCATTCTACGCATTGTCGATTATAATTTATTACACTCGGCCGCCATTTCGCTCTTTATAATATCCCTTTTCATAGATACGAATGTCCGTTTTATATTTATATACATATATTCGAATGTGTATACTGTGTATGATAAAGATCTACATGTTTTATACGTTATGAACTACATGAAAATGATGCTGCGTAAGAAAACATTTCTGCATCGGCGACTATATATATATGACGATGAAAAATAACGAGGAATTCTCAAAGTTATCTCCGAGTCGATAATTTGTTATTAACAATGATCGAAAGGGTAGTCGAATGCGATTTTTTTTTTGTTAACATGTTATAAATCAACATGAATATTTTTTATATATATATATTTTAATATTTTTAATTTCAACGAAATATTTTGAGTAGCGACAAAAAAATATATAATTGATTTATAACCATATATGGAATTGAAAATTTTGTGTGGAAAATAATAAATGAGATAAGTTGAAAATCGAAATATTTCAACATTCCGTATCAATTAATAACGCTATATAAGTAGAAAATAATTTCAACAACAAGATTTCAATATCAAATATGGGTGAAAATATAATAACGGACAGTAATATATGTCAAACATGAATGTAAACATATATTAATATATATATTTTTAATTTCAATTTAAACCGATTAATGAACGATTTCAACTTTCCATATATAATATATATATAAAATTCACATTTTTTTTATACTTAAAGTCTAATTGAATTTTTTTAATATTCTTAAATTGAATTTTCGCATAAAAATTTAATTAATAATATAGATAAAAATGTAATTTAATATGATTTAGAAAGAAGACAAATTTGATTGAAAACAACTTCTTTGATTTATCCATATTTTTTTTAACATATGTGCAAAATTATCAAACCTTCTACTTTCAAATAATATTCACAAATTATTCACACTATCATAACTATAATCAATATAATATAAATATTTTGATCATGCTTTATAAATTATATATATATATATATATATATATATATATATATATATATATATATATATATATATATATATATATATAATATACAGACAACGTGTGTGTTAGGTCATTAGAAGCATAATAAACGAAATGTAAAATAAATCGAATCGTAAATATTTATTATATAATATAAATCAATAAAAAAAAACAATTTCAATATTTCTAAATATTTAAATATTAAATTTAATTCAATATTTTTGACATCAAAATAAATACATCAAATTTTATCGATATGAATTTAAAAATGGAAAATACAAAAAAAAATATTTTAAAAATAAAACAAATGGAAAATTACAACACAATTGGCGTATTAGCATTTTATATTATATATATGATAATTAAAATTACAATTATATCATTTTAACTAAAACGTACGAACAATTAAATATGATATATATATTTAACTATATATGACGTAATAAGGGTGTATAATATATATATATATATATATATAACACAAATATATAAGAGAAAAGCTTTTAGTTCGTTCTTGTCACGGTTGTGAAAGCTTCCCCGCGGAGCGTCAAATGAAAACGTTTAAATTTTACGACCCGTTGTTAAAATGGCAATCATTTCCGGCGTCGCAATTCTTACGACATCTTTGTTCTTTTGCTCACTCTCACTCTCGCTCTCTCCCACTATTTCTCACTCTCTATTCTCACCCGATAATAATTCTTCGACGGCGGAGGGATGAACGTATTAATTTTTTTTTCATTTTTTTTTTCCTCGACTTCCGGTACGTCGGAAGAATAGCGTCGTCGTAAACGGTAGAGAAAATCGTCAACGACGCTTCACTATATACGAGCTAGTATAAATGTGATGGGGTGGGGGTGGGGGGTTGTATTTTAAGTTTTTATCGGGTGCGTAAATAATGTGTTATATTTTTATTTTTCGGGTGAATTTTATTATTCGTATATAAACGTGTTACATTATGAATATTTAATAAACTTTGCGGTTGAATTTGTTTATTCAATTGAAAATATTTTGTATTATTTTAAACGAATTCATATAGAAATTATATTAGCCTAATATAAAAAAAATAATTTTATTTAAAAAAAATGTACATTATGTGAGTACAGCAGTCGTGTTAAACAAGAGGCACGCGGGCCGCTTGCGGGCCACCGAGATGTCGTGCTGTTTTTGATAACATATGTAATATTAATATTTAAAAGTCAATTATGTTTATAGTTCTGTTTAATAAAGTTGTAGTGTGTAGTTTAAATTTTTCGATTACCAAGATGTTTTATTTAAAAAAAAACTAATACAATATAATCATTTTAATAATCGTTTTTTATTAATTTTTTGAACAGTGCGACCCACAATTTTGTACATAAAAGCTCATATGATGTAAGTTTAACATGCCTGATATATAACAATATTATCTACTTATGATATGGTGGATTAAATTAAAATTTTTAAAAAAATATTAAAATAAAAATATTATATTTAATTTGTGAATTGGATAAGGTGAAATTTTTATTGCATTCGAACAATCGTCGTTTCATTCAGAACGCTGTATTTTATCGGATAGCTGATGGAATGAAATAGAGTAAAAAGTAATTTTCTATTTCTTAGTGCACATACAACTAAGAATTCGAATCCTGAAAACCTTTTTGTGCTCATCTATAGTAAACCGTTAACCCATCGCTGGTGGAGTACTTTCGATATTTATGTCGGGCATTACGCTAGAATCAACCGCGTGTCGCAATCTGATAAATACACTGAAATCTTAATGAATCTTGAACATACAAAGGATATCTCCAGACAAAATGCCCTTTTTGTAATTAAAACAAAAGGATCAACAAACTAGATTCACTCGTTCGTTTAATTGCGAAATCCGTTTTAGTACGGCAATAAAGAGAATTATGCTAGAATAACTCAAATGTACGTACAAAATTTTCCGTTCTCTGTACGTGTAGCGTTTTGGAATTTTATTGAAATTATTTCAGCGTGTAAGATTGTCGTAAATATTTCGTAGTTAAATTCTGATGTGACATGTAGCGAAATATATATATATATATATGGAAAATCCTACGCTTGTTTCGACCCAGGATTTGAACTCCAGATTACGTATCAACATTACTGTATATACCATTATGGCAACAATAAACATGTCTACAAAGCATTTCAGATAATCGCTTTAAGGTTCTAAGGTCATATTCCTGGCTATTATCGACCTTTAAAAATATATATTTATATATATATATAATAAATTTTGTTTTCAAAAATTGAACGACCGTTTTAATTATTAGAGCATATTTTCTTTTTCAACCGCATCATTTTATTCGCATTTTTATATAAAATTTAATCTATTAATAACTGTCAATTTTTAATATTTATTAGAATTCACTTCTGTTGTGCGTTAAATATAAATAAATAAATAAATAACAAAAAAAAGGAAAGCGTTCAATTATGTCGATCGTTTCTTCGTTAGGTTTTAGATGGCGTCGAATCGATAAATATTAACGATGTTAAATATAGTGATTACGGTCAATTGTGTCTCTGTTACGAGTCAGCCGTTTTTACATAATAAATCAATTAATTATTATGTATGGCGAGCGGCGCGTGTGGGATGTGCTTTAGACGAATCTTGTTTAATGAAAAAAAAAAAAAGAAAAAATATGATAATAAATCCGATTAAAAGTTACAGTTAGAAAAATAAAAGTGCTTATATAAATATATATACGAATAAAAAGATAATAAAAATAATTATTATTCAGTATATTATTTATATATAGTAGGCGTTTTAAGGAATGAAAATATTTTATTTTATCTAAAAATTTATTAACATAGTAAATTCTTATATATTTCAGAAGGATTATTTTTAATAAAATTCGAGTACGTTTTATTTATTAAATTATTCACATTCGTTCATTTTGTTTTTATTTTTTCAACGATCACTTTTTATTGTTATGAGAATTGGGAAATATTGTGCGAGTTTACAGAGAAACAGATTGTTTTTTAGTGTACAAATATTGTACATTATTATTATTATTATTATACGTAGAAGTTAAACGTTAACTGTTCTAATTAAACCATTAAAAACA
The DNA here is from genome assembly GCA_024500535.1 of Leptonema lineaticorne. Taxonomy (NCBI): domain Eukaryota; kingdom Metazoa; phylum Arthropoda; class Insecta; order Trichoptera; family Hydropsychidae; genus Leptonema; species Leptonema lineaticorne. Next base: position 682,676 of record JANIJI010000003.1, read on the forward strand.
AACGATACACATTGCAATAACGTTTTCATATCCGGTCTAATCGATACCATTGGTTTTCGATTATGGAGAGTTTCGTTTTTATTACTATGTACATATTAGTATTTATATAGTGATATAGTTTATTAAACATACGCATATTATTATTGATCAATTTCAATATATTATTAAATTATTAACTATAGGAATAAAGTTTTAAATTAATTTTTAACTTTATTTTTGAAAATGCCTGCTATGTACGTATTTCGTACAGATGTGTTATACGTATTGCCTACTACAATTATAACAGGCGCACAATATTAACTTTTGTACAAGTTTTAACTCGATTTACATTGAATTTAAAATTGAAAATTTTTCGTTCAAAATAATAAAAATAAACATTAAAAAATATTAATAATAATATTTTTTAATCGGTAAATTATTTTTAGTAATTTACTAATTTTCCTTAAAATAAAGAATTTTATATTTGAATATTAATTAAATTTATTCATGTACAAAAATAATTTTATATACAATATAATTAAATATTCATTAACTGGAAATTATATGCAAATATTGATGAAATAATGTATTAATTACCATTATTTTTATATAAAATAAATCAATATTATAAAAAAAAACAAAATTGTGACAGAAATCTGTAAGGGTTATATATTTAACAATTTATTTATTTTATATTAAATTTATATATTTTTTTAAAGTTAAATCGACATATTATGATCGCTTAGACGAAAGCTTCCTTTTTATGATATTATAAATGATTCTAAATTTTTGCAACGACTTTGCTAAAATAGCTCAGACACGAGCCTATATAGGAGCGTCGGACGAATTTGAGTGCAAAGTCTTGTACGATTGATAAAACACACACGGCGTTCAAACATTCGTATACAAGCGCATAAAACACTGGTGTTGTGTACGTAATTTACGCGAAAGCAAGCATTTTCTGGAGATGAAGACAATGCCCCAGTGAAATGTAGGCGGATTTGCATAGAGATGACGGTCGGTTACGTGGGTACATTTCACCCGCAAAACGTCTGCCGGTAACAACATTTACCAGAGCTCAGTTTAGGGTTATCGCCCGAGAAGGCCCTTAACGAAACCCGGTCTACTAGGGATGAAAATAATAATTCAAAAACCTCGAAACGCACCTTTATTCCGTGCCACTTGTCAAAGAAGGCTTCTGGTGCACAATTCGAAGGCTCCTGTTATGGTTTAACTTGGTTAACTTTTATTGCCATCTAAATCAGAACGATGTTTACGATACTTGTTCTAGTTTATTAATTGTGTTGTAATTTTGACACTTTTAAAATATATAAGATTATTGTTAAACATTTTTATATATTGTCTATTCATCGAATAGAAAATATTTAAAAATATCAAAAGTTGCCTTTAGCTTATTTATGATTGTACAATTAATTAAAGGCATTATTTTTTATGAAAATTAAAAATATCATATATATATATATATATATATATATATATATATATATATATATATATATATATAATGCTAGCACCGCCGCACGCCGACGACGGTCTCACGCAGATGATATTTATTATTTTTCGTTTGTTTTATTTTTAAAATAAGTTTCTTTATATTATTATACAAATGAAATCATACACAGGTCCACTTATATAATATAATTTATGAAATCCAAAATAATTTAATATAAAAAGGAAAATTCTGAAGTATCCGTAATCAATTATAACAACCGTAACAATACAATAATAAAATTTAACACAATCGTATCCGTTTTAATATATATATATATATATATATATATATATATATATATATATATATGTACTTCATTTCAAAAACATTCGTAACACAAAGCTCGATCAAATTTAATTTAAGTCGTCCGGTTAATTAACGCGAAACGTACAAACGAACGAAAGTAAGTAAGATAAAAGTTTCTACCGCGAAATAAAATAGAAAAAAAATCTTACAGACCTTTTCGTAATCAAATTCAACTATACTATATATATATATATATATATATATATATATATATATATATATATATATATATATATATATATATAATCCAGAGTGGATTTTCATCTTGAAAATGTTTGGTTTGGTCTCAGGGCTTCTAAATCGGATGCACCCTCGGGCAGAGTGATGAGCCGGAAGATATACGGCTACGAGTTCCTAGCACCGTGATTATAATGTTAATCGTGCTACTCGCTGACTCCTCATCCTCACGTGGAGGCTTTTATCAGGGTTATCCATCTGCCGAATGGGGATGAGGGGATGATGTTAGGGGCGTGCGATATCTCGGTCTACGTATGGACTAAGGCTCTGAAACAGGCTGAAAATACTTCAGCGAAGACAATGGGTTAAAGCGAACGCTTAACACGTATAGTGCGATTTAATAATAAGTTTTTGCTTTATTGTTTCCACTGTGGAAAATGCATGTATGTGTAGATGTTTTTTAATATAACAATATGCGTTTTAGAAATAATCTGGAAAATTTGATCTCGAATATAAATTGTGGCCTTTGGTTGTGTTTAGAAAGCGGAGATTTAATGTTGATTAGTTTTTAAGTTGTGCTTTCAGGTGGTTAATGTAAAGTTTGCATTTCGCATGCCTTAACAATCTTATAATATGTAATAAAATGCATGTCGGAGATTTTCAAGTTTTATATAAAATGGACATGTATCAGATTTGGATTAAGGAAAATTATATTAAAATTATCCAATATTGTGGTTGAGCTAGGATTTATTGATGAAATATAAAAAAATAACTGAAATCAGTTTTCAATCAATATTATGTTTTATCGTTGAAGAATAAAAATCTGATAATTTTGTAAATTGCCTAGGCAATAGTATGGATTTCAAATTTTATTTTTTAATATATTAAATAGTCAATTAATGATTAAAATTTTATAATTTTATTACTATATTGTTTTTTCAAATGAAAATAGATAATCTAAAATATTACTTATTAGTAAAAAAAAATAATACTGAATGATTCAGTATAATAAAAAATTGGATCTCCTTCAAATGATGCAGAATCACTGATTTATTTTCATATATATATATATATATATATATATATATATATATATATATATATATATATATATATATATATATATATAATATAATATATAAGTGCGTATATATACCTTTAAATATACGCTCATATATAGTTGTATATTTAAAACGAATGTACAAAAGAGACTATGATTTAGTATGAAACACCAGAATTTATGTTTCGCTTCAAGACAGTTACACACTTCGAACATCGTCTTCTCGGAAGTGCGCTTTTGCCCGTTCATGTTATAGCGCAACGGTCATCTCGGACGCATTATTACATTTAATACGAATGCGAAACGTTTTCTTTTTATTATTATTATTATTATTTATCGGTTTTTGTCGAGTAAAATATTTGTATATATAATACGAGTCAATTCGGCGGTGTTGTTAAAGCAATAACCTTTTTGCGGAAAGTTGTAAAGTCGTACTCGAGGCTCATTGTTGGGTCGTAATATTCATTACTCGCGAGGGTTGTTGTGTCTGTGCCTCGTTCCAGTATTAATATAACGCAAATCGGGGTTCGGGTGGATGAAGGAGGATACTCTGTGGATGATATGGGGGATGGTTTTGAAACCTTTTTGCACTTTCATCCGCCACCTTTTTCCCGTTTCAGAGCGTCGGGATCGCATATCATCCGACAATTTTCCAGTGGAAAATAAAAAATTAAATATATATATATATATATATATATATATATATATATATATATATATATATATATAGCAGGAAGTAGATTCTCGCCGGTCTTTTATTGCAAAAAAATTCTTTTTTTTTCGCATTTAACGTACGCCATATTGTATTATTTTTAATTATTTTTTCACGTACGTAGTTAGCGAGAAGAGAAAAAAAATACATAGAATGCTCGTTTGAAATTGGAAATGGTGTTTTGTATGAAAATATGGTAATGCAAAGCGATTCCAAGAATAAAAAAAAATACTAGAATATAATTTATTTTATATAAAACGAGTTTAATATTTTTATATAACTCATTAGAATATTTTATTTAATGAGAAGTGAAAATCTTTTAATATATATATATATAATATTTATTTTGTTTTTTAAAAAAATAAATAATTACTGTAAAATATTAATTTTATTGTAAATTATTAAATATATATTTAATACTTTTAATTTTACTTCTATATAAAAATTACGAAAAAAAAAATATTAATTAAACAACGTATTTTTTATATACTATATATATTTCTACTTTTATAATATTTAAATCCTATGAGATTTTTTCAAATATAAAAGTTTCATACTCTGAACGAATTTCTGAAATATTAAATGAGAGTTTTTTTTTTAGATTCACAAAAAAATAATATTTTTTTTTAATTTTAAAAAATAGCAAAGTTTCCGTCGAATCAGAACGAACCCCCCCCCCCACCCCAAAGCTGACGTCCGCGACTTAATTAAATCCGAAATGCAAATTAAAATTTCAGACGGAAGAATTTTCCGTGTCGAACCAGACATTATACGACACAGTCTAAAACTATGATGATAGACCAAAAACCTAGCTAGCGCACACAAAGAAACATCGCATATTATTACATATATTGCGTATACCGAGGACGCGTTTTAATCTGCCGTCCGCCAATGAAAGGGTTAAATTTGAACCCCTCGGCTTTAATAATAATGGTTTCTAAATGTTTGACGAAGGGCACGCGAAACGTGATTGTTCATTATGTGGTCAATTTTGTCTGACGAGTCATCAACAATGTTTCCCTCGCGAATATTCAACGTTATTGCAGTATTATAGTTTCGGTGCGTTTGTTATGAAATACGATATATCGTGTTTGAATTTGTCCTGAATTTAATATGTTTTCATATATATATATATATATATATATATATATATATATATATATGTGTGTGTGTGTGTGTGTGTGTGTGTGTGTGTGTGTGTGTGTGTGTGTGTGTGTGTGTATGTGTACTCTGCGGGCATGTTGAGTAATTTCATATTTTGATTTACGTTTGATGATATATATATATATATATATATATATATATATATATATATATATATATATATATATATATATATATTAAAATTATATTTAGCATAAATGACAGTCGCTGTTTGAATGGAACGCGTATTAAATTTCTCATTTGTGTCCGTTTCATACAATTTTATGATATATGAAGAAACGCAAAAAGCAGCGAGAAAAATCATACTTTCATATAAAATTTATTTTAAATATAAAATCATAGATTTTATATTTAAAATAATTTTCATAAATTAAAAATCACATATAAATCTTTTATTCTTGAGAAAATTGGCGAATATGCTGATTTATATATATATATATATATATATATATATATATATATATATATATATATATATATATATATATATATATATATATATATTTCATACAAATAAAAAAAGTGCACCTTAAATATTTTTAAAACCATTGTTTTTCAATATAAAATCTAGAAATATATTTTCTTAATTTTATAGAAAATTAATTTATTATCAATATAACGATTAATAATTCATATTGAAGAATAAATAAAACAAAATTATAAAATATATCATTTTATAAAAAAAATTAAAAAAAAATGTATTTTATTAAAATATTAATTCATACCATAAATAAAACAAAATTTATATATCTGTATGAATGTATAAAATATGACTTTAACATTACATTGAAATATATAAGTCGTAAAATTAATCTGTATCAATTAATATAGACCGGTTAGAAACGAGATTAAAATAGTATAGAAAATTACCAATATTATTCTCGAGACAGATATCTTTACTAACAATAAGAATATAAAATACGAACGATAATAATAAGAAGAAAAACCAGTTTTTCAGAAAATTTTCATATATAAAAAAAAAACATTGAATGAATCGTTCATAATATATAACCATTTTTTCAGTGGGTGTTTTTATTAATTATTGCGTTAATAATGAAATAAAACGTAAAACGGATTACGTATATTCGTTTCGAATTAACGAACGAGATCTAATGCAATTATTAATATATATAATATAATATAATATATACCTTATATTATTATTATATTACAGTTACGTCTAGTTGGGAAAGTTTCGTCGGAAAACAGACACACGCCCCGTGAAACTTAAATTAGATTTGCTCAGTTAGAGATAAAGAGCGACGCGTGCATAATTACAAGCCGACAACAAAACCGCAATACGGCCCTTTTATTATCGTAATTATAATTATTGTTAGACGATATTGTATAAAATTTGTCGTAACATTTATTTGTGGCGCAATATGATGCGGAAGATGCGGAATAGAATTTGTCGTGCTAGTTTGAATGTTTCGATTTCAAGTTTTCGCATTCGAAAGCAATCGATTAGTGTTATTAGTGTTTAAAAAAAAATGTTACTATAAATATTTATAAATAAACAGAAATGTAAAATTATATATTTACAATTAGAAATTGAATATTATCAAATTGATATAATTTATACAAGAAAATATGTGTAAAAGTAGAGTTCATAATATATTTTTTATATAGTTTCGTTTTTACGCTTTCACGTGCATATTTATACGTGCGGGGAACATATGGTAGTATTATTTTTATTTTTTTTATTTTTTCTTCTTTTTTGTAGAGATACGAGATACTCGTACCAACCTCAGGAAAGTCGTAAAATTCTCCCACCTAACTCAATTCTCGTCCCTATTTCATTTTTATCTATCATCTCTGTTCTATGTGCGAGGAAACTGTGCGGAGAAAAATCGTAAAAAATATGACGCAAGAAAATTGTAAAATTCAAAAATGTCCAGCCGATAAAACTGTGCGTGTATACGTTAAAATTTTTTGTCAAAATAATAAAAAAATATATTTTTTTTGTACTGTATTTGGTTTATATATAATATATGAAAAAATTTTCATTGATTCAATAAAATAAATAAATTTTATTAAAATTGAGACATCTTTAGAATTTTACTAAAACTTATAAGATAAAATCGATTTTCTTCAAAAATCGTTATTTTGATCTAAAAGTATTATGATATATAAATGATAATAAAAAATATTATATATATATATATATATATATATATATATATATATATATATATATATTGTGAAACTATTTCATTAAAATAATGCGATGCAAATTTAAAAAGAATTGAATTTAAATATTGCATAGTAATCGAAAATCGTTTTACAGCATATACGACATCGTATATCAAATTACACGACGTCATAAATTAAAAATTACGTCGCGAAGCCCTTTTAAAAGTAAACGGTAAATAAACGCATTCGTACTTTTTAACTGTTTGGAGTTCGTAAATTTTCCCCCAAGCAGTCCGAGATTTCCACGAAGTGTTACCCGTCGGTTTATTTGTCGTTGTGTGTGTGTGTGTGTGTTTTTTTTTTATTTTTTATTGTTACTTTCATATTTACAACCGACAATAATGGGCCCTTATCGGCAAAAAGGATCGTCAAAAAAGAAATCCCATGGGTTACACATAAATTCGACGTCGTTTAACGGGACGATTTCAATTTATGTGAACGCGCCCGGCGTAAACAATTCCCCGATTTTTCCAACTTTTATACGTTTTACGCGTTATTATATATTATTTATATACATATATATTGTATATTTATTAGAGAAAAGGAAAATAAATTTTCGAATACGCATTATGTTATAGGTATGTAATAAGTATTAGATTTTTTTTTATTTGTTGAAAAAAACGAACTAAGAATTTTTCCTTTCTAGTATTGCGTGTCAAGATTTTTCCGGAAAATATCAAAGATCGGATCTCGGTTGGCAACGAGGTAATATTTTTTTTTTTCGTAAAAATTCGTGTTTCTTACGTAAACACGTACCAAAAGTAAATTACTATACGATATGAACATAAAATATATTCCCGTTGTACGTCTTCATTTTGGATCAAAATATGACAATATTGATATAAGAATTCTTTTATACGTAGATCAATTTTACATAGAAATATATAGTTTTTATATACTTTATATAATTATATCGATTATCAAAATCTCTAGTAATTTTTTCTCATATAAATAAACATAATTTCTATATTAAATTTATTTATAAAAATAAATCTAAGTACTTTATGACGAACAAGAAAAATATCGAACGTAATGTTAAAGATCATCAACAGATGTCAATAAAACGTCGTTAAAAATCTGCAATTTTTAATGATATCACAGAAATAAATTAGATTTCATAATTTAATATAAATTATTTAAAATATAAAAAACAATAATATTTATATATAAAGGTTTCTAAAAATATATTATTACAAAAAATATTATAATTGATAATCTGAAAACATATAAATGTATATTAATATATTTCAATAAAACTGAAAATAAGTTTTAAATCTTAGTTTTTCTATCGGAACATTCTTTACATATATTTGAATGGAAACGATCGTATTTATCTCGATTTATATTTAAATCGAAAATTAAACGGTTGGAAATGTTTCCTTGGCATATTATAATGAGAAGAAAAAAAATTCCTATCAATTTACTTTTAACGTAATTAATGACTAAAAAAAGCTATGAATATTCAAAAGCGCATATAAAAGTTTTCATATAAAAATTCTTATCTGTTCATCAATTATTTACAAGAAACTTCACACAGAGTCAACTTTTTTTTATCGAAATATCGTAAAATCGATTAAAGATTCTGTTTGAACAAATTGAACATTAAGAAAATTTATCTGATTAATACAAACTAGTCTATTATACTTTTACAAGTGGATTAAACTAGCTCAATATGAATAAAAAATATATTATATTTTTTGTTCTAATTTATTTATATGAAAAATTACATGTAATTAGATATAAAGAATAGTTATAAATGGTAAATTCGCCTGAATATTAAATGAATAGTATATCAGGCATGTCAAACTCATATCATATTGCTTATGTGTATTGTATTGGTGGCCGCACTGTTCATAAAATATTTTAAAATAATTATATTGTATTTATTAGTTTTTTTTAGATGGAAAGTATTATTATAGATCAAGCGTTACAAGCATGATATTCGAAAAATCATTTATAATTAATTTCAACTCCATACTGCAATTTTATTAAACGGAACTATATACAAATAAAAACAAATTAAATATTAATTTTATATATGTTATTAAAAACAGCACAACATCTCGGCGGACCGCAATTTTCGTATTGGTGGATCGCATACAGTCCGCGGACCTCGCGTTTGACACGCCCGGTCTATATTATCAACGTAGCCGCGATCACCGAACCCCAAAAGCGTAGAATGCATTCCCCAGTCCATGAATATTCAAATGACGAACTCCTCGATCGAAATGGAGGACTAAAGGGTGGCAGATGGAGGCTTCGGCGAAAGTTCGGGGGTGTCGAAGTGCAGCGTCGAATAATTAAAACGGTTCTTATGCGTCGGTCACGTGACCGAAGTCATAAATCGGCAACATTTCCGGAAATTCGGTACTGACCGGAAACGAAGGCCGCCGCAGATACCGACCACTGGCTGCTCAGGGGGGTTTCTCGACAGATAGTGGTGACTATTTATCGCTTTCAAGTACGTGTTTAATGTGACACCTTCAATATTTCACTATTGCTGATAAAAAAAAAAAGAATACTTCATATAAAACCATATTCTAGAAAAAGTAATTCTATAATAATATATATTTTTTTGTATGAAAATATTTTACGGTATGCGTATTAAAGAATTTGAATTGAAATGTGATCGTGAAAGAATTTCAATTCGCGTTCAGAATATTAAATCGATGTTGAAGAAATGTGATCAGTATCAATCTCATTGTTCTGCTTCATAATCTGATGTATGTAAAAATTGAATAAAGTCAATGACATTATTGTATTATTATAAATAAAAAATCATATATATAAAATGTTAGAGCTACCGCCGCACGCCGACGACGGAGTCACATTAGAATACTATTTTTTTTACAATTTAATATTAAATAATCTGTACAATTCAGAATATAGATCATCATCATGTCGGTGTTTAATTTATTATTATGTTTACATGTAAAATATTTCAATTTTCACGATACAATTTTGCTTCGATTTTCTTCGATTTTGACAGCTGGCTTCTATAAACGCGAACATAACAATACTTATAATGACCGTAATTTTACACATTTTTTTACAAGTGATTTTTAAAATATAATATTTTTTTTTATAATCGTCGTTTAAATTAATTCGGATTTGTTTTATTTTTAAATTTATTTTGATAAAATCCGATACATAATTAAAACGTGCGTACTTCTAATAATCTGACATACACGATAAACCCGCGTGCAAATTCACTTCAATATAATATATATTTTCAATTTTAAAATTATATTTTTATTTCATTATATTGCTTATATAAATTATATTTAACACACAAAAAAATATGACAAATTTAAAATTAGTTCAACCTACTTGATTAAAAACGAATAAAAAATCGGCGCGACTAATCGTTAATAATACGCTAGATTCGAACTGCATTCACTGTTTTTTATATATATATATATATATATATATATACCAATCTACGAAATAGACACAAATCTATAAAGTATAAAACGATGGTAATAGAAAAAAAAATTCAAATTTATTCGTATAAGGATATTTGAACGGATTGACGAGCGTCTGTCTGTTTGCCAGATGAAATCTTATGTATACGGCAAAATGTTCTTCCTTCTTGCGCATTACCGGGCAAGAGAAGTGCACTTCCTGTCAATCTCCTGTCGGTTTCCTACTTGGAAGTTACGACTTGGTTGTTCGGCAGCATCCCCCTTGCTGCAGCCACCCTTTGAATTATTGCAGTCATAGACGAGATTCTGCACTATAACTCCTTGGGTTAGTGGTGGCATTAGTGAGCGCATTGTATGCTTTACGCTCAATATAGACGGGCGTATTTCGAATATTAATTCGAATAAAACGTTTCATTCGTATTATACTTCTCATTTAATAAATCTGTTTATTAAATATTTATATCAATAGTAAATATTTGAAATATGACAAAATTTTTAATTAATTCTTAGCACTTCATTTTTTTTTATATATAAAATATATGAATTTATTGAACAAATTTCTAAATCTAAAAAAAAAAAATTGTCACAATTTCAGAAATTTTCTTAAAAAACAGTATATTAAGGTATACACTGATATACGCATTTTTTTATCATTACGTGTTTATAAAGATTAAAAATTTTAACTTTAGTAATTCTTCTGACGTAAATTCGGTTCGGTTTGTGGTTGTGAAATATTTTAAAATAAGATAATCTTCTCTTTATTTAAGAAAGTTTCATTTTACACTTCATAATATTATATAGAAAGAGTATGAGTAATTCGTTCCAAAAAAAATAAAATAAATAGTCATTGACGCGCATATAGTTTTTGGTAACCAAACCGCACCTTTGGTGTACAACGGGTTAAAAATTTATTGTATTAATAGTAAAAAATGATTAAACAATATTACTAAAAAAAAAAAATAAACAGCAAGGCCATGGTCTTTATTGGTTTTAATATCATTTTTTATTCTATATAATAATTTATAGAACCAATCTAACCGTTTATAAATTTCAAGCTTTGTTCATTTCCTATTTCATAAGATGATTCAACAAAATATATGAAAAGAGAATAACTGAAAAGATAAAAAGGATCGTTGATGTAGAACCTCGTGAATGTCACTGTCGGTAAAATAGTAAGGTTTTTAGTTAGGATTTTCTTTAAGACATTTTTCTCAAAAGATGCGTTTTAGCCCCACACCCTCCCCCTACTCCTCTTTCCCCTTCGAATTTTCCCGTGGGATTAAAGAGCCGGTAGATTCTCATCCCATTTTCTTGTCTCATCGGATCTTGCGTTCCTGAAACGTGATCTGAAAACTGTAGACGGTCTGGTACAGGGATAAAGCTTCACCTGTGCTTTGTCAATGGCTGCATATTCGCACCGTGTTTTGTATATATTTCATGCGAGATACATACTAAAGCGCTTTCGGTATGTTTGGTTTAATAGAAAGCTTTTGAAACAAAAAAAAATATTTTTATTTTAATAATTGTCATGATGAAACAAATTTGAAAATTATGCAACATTCTGAACAAATTATGAAACAAGATCTATATTTTGAGTTCTATATTAAACCAATATTATTATCAACGCTCAACTGTCATATAAAAAAGAACAAATTTAATTATACATACAAATTAAAGTAAATTAGTTTTTAATGTTTATATATGATGTAAGAAAATTTTTTTTAACTAGACGTACACAATTTTCCTTGATTATTATGTTAATTAAAATTTGTATTACTCTGAAATAAAATGTAGAGAAAATATCAGATGAGATTTTCTAAGTAGTCAATCAATGAAAAAAAAAAGAAATAAAATCACAATTATATATTTTCCCGTCGAGTCTTATTATATAACATATGTGTTAATAATAAATTTAAAATTAAATTTAAGCAGTACGTGAAAAGAAATGACTCATTTTGTTTACAATTCAAAAATATATATTTTCGTATAACGAAACTGAAATGTATGTATTATATATGTGACACATAACATAAAGGAGGGAAAATCTTGTTATTTTGTTTCTTTGACTGTCATGTCACGTGGAGGGTTTTCCTTGTGTAAAGGTGGAAAACTTCTTTGTTCAAGTTTCGGAATATACAAGTAAACTTTAGTAAAAGTTGGTTGGAAACGGAGCTGAAAAGCTTCAATCGATACTTAAACATATATAGAAATTATATATAAAAAAATATTATTTATTTCAAAATAAATTATTTTATGATATATGATTTTACATGGAATTATCTGTTAATAATGAAAATGGTCGTCTATAATAATTTATAGTGAAAGAAGTAAAATAGACGAAAAATGAAGGGTGCTTTGATGAAAGCACGAAAGAAATGTACACTAATATGCATAAAAAAAGAAGCGCAAAATAAGCTTTTGCTCAAATATTGTTGATAAGATCCCCATTAACGTTTGTCTTCCGTCTGGTCCGTCATACTTCAAAGGAAAAGCGTGGAAAACCCGCCATTAGCGCGAACGACAACAGGACGAAAAAAGGGAAAATCGTAACTCAATAAGTACCATAACATCCCCTTTTGCATCGTTGAAAATATATTTTTTTTAGTTGAATTTTCTCCCCGCATTCACGGCAGATGATATTTCGAGGAGAAAATTTCAACAACGAGCTCTCGGCGGAAGTGCATACATCTTGACGAAAATTAACAAATTTTTATAATATGCTCGACCTCATTATAAAGTCGATCTTTTTTTGCTTACGGCACGTTTTTATAATATATTGATTGTGAGATTAATTATGAAAAAATTTGACTTTATTTAACGAATAGTCAATGTAAGTTATTTCATTTTATTTCCGCATCTAAAATTTTAAATATAAAATACAATAATTTTAAACTAAGAAAAGAAAACGTTGTAATACGGAATAAGCTACGTGCATATTTGAGCATTGTTAAACAATATTAATATTTGTTGATACTGAATGTTACTTAAGTAAAATATGAATATTGTATATGCAGAACCGTTGAAGCAAAGTAAGAATAGTATGTTTTCAGCGGATACTGAAAACGGGCGAACGCGAAGTTTTGAATAATAACAGCAAATTTTCAAATTTAAAGACCGCCATTTTAATACCCCTGGGTCAATACAAAGGCGAGGTTTTCAGCGATGTGTTTCAGCGGCGACGACAATGGCTGAATACCAGACGCGAAAGAGAACTTACATATATTTACATACAAGTATATATATATATATATATATATATATATATATATATATATATATATATAATTCATACTTGGAAGAATTCGCGACTCATATGACTTTCATGAGCCTTTTCTCGTGACAATGGAATATTACTAATGTCGGAATTCGAACGCTGTCATACAAAAATCGCATGAATAGGACGAATATTTCTTGATATTTTTCTTACCTGAAACAATAGAAAAAAATATATAAAATTAGTATATTATGATTAATGGTGTTTTACATATATGCTTGTATATATGCGAGATATTTGCGCGATTCAGACTACAGATAATTCGCTAACAACGTTTAGTATAACCGTTATTAATATGGTCTGATAGCGAGTTCGAAGTAGAAAACGCCCAAGGCGACAGGCCAACCACGTATACAGGTCCACAGGGAGTCTGAACAATATTAATGGGATCAGACGCAATACAGGAGGACATATGAAAGCGAAATATAACGGTTCATCTAAAGTTTCACGCAAAATAAACCCAAGCAAACGCCATGGTGGACTACGAAAGTAAAACGGGATTTGTTGCATCGGAGGTAGACATTCTGATTGGATCACTTCAGAAGGATCAGAAAGTACACTTTATCGGATCTCGTCGAGTGCACGAGATGAGGATTCTTCCAGGAAGTGGAGACAATGAGGGGATTTCATGTTCGAGAGTGACCCGAAGGGATTATGCGCTTTGAACGTTTGCGTTGCTATAGCTGTCGGGATTTAAAGTTCACAGTTTTCCCGACTATAGAAAATAAAATAGAATTACACCCACTGATTACTATATTTATATACATATATAAATGCATTGAAAATATATAGTTTATTATAGAATAATACATTTCTTTTATCAATATGATTATTTAAGGTATATTATAGAACTTGCGTATATCATATATATCAGAATATTTTTTTTTTAATTATAGAAACAGAACGTTTTATAATTCTTTTGCAGAAATCGTTATATTATTTTTGGAACATGAAAAAATTAAAAAGGAAACATTTTTTGGCCATCGAACATGGTGCGTCTGCATTAAGTCAAACCGCAAAATTTAATTTACCTTCTACGTCTGGAACGTGACCGAAATCTAAATAAAACGAAATTTCTCTCGTAAATTCCCAACAACCACAAAAGTAAGAAATAGATAATAAAATAACGTTAAACCGTTATTATTATTATTATTATTATTTTATAGATATTATTACGTAACACGACATCCAAAAATAATGATAAATGTGATATTTATTTCAAAAATACCAACGACACCTATTCATTTATTTTTTTTAATTTGTAATTCAGCTTGAATATGTAGATTATATTATAAGCTATATATATAACTAGTTTTCTTTGCATAAAATTTATTATTATTCATTAAAACAACAATAGTTATAATAGGAAATAATAAAAAACGAAAGTGCTGCATTCTAACACGTATAATGACAACATTTCAAACGACGTCAGATCAACGACGGCCATTTTAATCCGAAATAGCGTCGAATAAAAACAAAACAATACTGCAAAAAAAAGAAGAACGAAAAATGGCCGCCGCTTAGCCGCCATATTGATGAGGCGTCCGCCTGTGAAGACTTACGACTAGTTTTGTGCGATTTTTTCTAACAATTTCGACGCTTTTTTATCGGTTATATATATATATATATATATATATATATTCGGGCGCAATACAAAATAAAAAAGGAACTGAAATAGACCGATGTGGCGTGACCGCTTTACAGAAGTGCACAAATATATAAACTACAATACAATGACGATAACGTCGACGAAAATCGCACACGATGTAACTTTGCATATAACAATTGAACACGGTGAATAGTAAAATCGTGTAAAAAAAGGAAATGAATGAAATTCGTTTATGGAATAAAAGTGTGAAAGTTTCGCATACTATGCAGTAGAATTTTTATGACATTTAATGATGCTGAATTTGTATTATTTTTTTTCATGACACTTTTATGTTTTGAATAATTGTTGAAATATTCAAATCAAGTCTCAAATGTATTACATATATATATATATATATATAACTTTATTATTCATTGAACTATCGACTCAGATGTACAAAATATTTAGATGATCAATATAAGTATATATTGTAAACTGTTTAAAATATATAGAATAAAACCTTGAATTTACACTAAAATAATATCCGTATATAAATTATTATTAAAAATAACAAAATATGATACATAATAATTATATTTTTTTTTTCATAGAAATATTATTATAACCTATAATTATATTAAAACAATAATGCGGATTTATTAACGTTACATCATTATCTCATATAATTAATATAAAAATTACATATTGTTCTATAAAATTGTTTCTTTTTAAATAAATTATTATATATTATATTATAAAAGTTAACATTTTCTACATGAAATATACCAAGTATATATCAGGGGTGTCCAAATATCAAATTTTGAAAAATAACTCGTACTATCAAGGAGCTTGGCCACCTCTGGTATATAGTATATTGTTAGATCACAACAGTGAAGTAAACATAGTGCTTTAAATTTATCCTCACAAACCATGAATATGATGGTGCAGACATAAAACTTGCTAATCATGATAAGTTGTACCGCATCCAAGTAAACATGCTGACATTGAATTATATTATCTTTGACCGTCAGCTTCGAGAGAATGATAATGGGCAAGGTGTCTGACAAACTGTCTAATACTATGGATATTTTATTATATAAAATATTTTCATTATTCAGCTTTAATAATATATTATAATAAAATATATTTGAAACAACAAATATATTGAGTATATATTATACAATATATAAGTAAGGGAGTGGAGACATTGACGCGAGTACCAATAGGATAATTCTGGTAATCTTAGATAATGGCTCCGTTTCTGGACACCGGTACATAACAAGGATAACGAGGACATATGGTAAGGCATTAATCCTGGAGACGACGAGATTCTGTTCCGTCATTGCGAGTAATCTCGTCGGCATCGACCATTCTTAATCACTGCTCCATTTTGGACGTTTGGACGATAACGAAAAGCCGTGAATTCTGACATAATAACGACGCCTTTTTGTGACTTCAATTTCAACCTACGCTCGAAACGAAATCGAACGACGGCCAATTAAAGCGGTTCGAATTCGACATATTGAATTTTTCAATATATATATATATATATATATATATATATATATATATATATTATTTATCAGGGGTAGTCAAATTACGGCACGCGTACCAATACGACTCTTTAAAGGATTATTTGAGGCTCTCGATATATATACCCTGAAAATTGAGTATATAAAGTTGGCTCAACTAAAAAACTAATCTACATCACTAATCATAAAAGATAAAAAACTTGATTATTATTAAAATGTAGTTCTATTATTTTTTAAATTTTATATATATATATATATATATATATATATATATATATATACATAAAATCTATTAAATATTTTAATATAATTTTTAAATATTTAAGATCATTGTTATCATGTTTGTATAATAATAATATATAAAAATTAAGAGTAGAACTGATGATTCGATTTCAAAATCAAGTTATTAAAATGAATTTCAAGAGCGATACCTTTATTACGATTAAACTGCAATCGCAAAAAAAAAATTGCTTTTTTAATTGTATTAAATATAGTAATATATTTCGATTAATATGTATGAAACTCAAAATTTATTAAATATATTGAAATTCAATTTATATTATATTATGATTTTTTTATATGACTTAAATCAGTCTTATCATGTTCATATATAATAAATATATCTAATTGAAAATATATTTTTTTAAATATTTAAATTAATATAATCGTGATATTAAATTTTAAATGAACAATAAAAAATATAGTACGACAAGTGTAAAAATAAATAATTTGCGATATATTCAAATTTTCAACACATTATCCGTAATACAATATTAAGCGCGTATAAATTGTTTCATACAATAAATACAATTTAAATGATAAAAACTGAATCGAAATTCAACGGAATATTTTCGCATTCGTTCGATATTAATTTGTAAATCGTTCAATTAGCACCGTAATAATACGCTATTAATAATTTAATTTATTTATTTGTTGAATAATAATGTAAATAGAAATGCAAATTTTCAATTCGCGTCGCAATAAACATTAACCAATTAAAAATGGACAGCGTTGATAATTTCACGATTCGACGTTTAATATTTATATAATTGTGCTACAATTCAAAAATATATAAATAAAATATGTAATAAATAAGGCGTGATTTTAATAACGATATTTGCGTTGTCAGATTTAACCGAACATTTTTCTAGTATAGTACATATATAAAATTTTATAGAAAAATTGATGTCAAGTGAATATTTTTTTTTTTTTTTTTTTGAAACAAACCGATAAATTTCGAACACACATTAAAAGGTAACACGATTACAAGTATAAATTTCAATGAGGGCAGAAATTAATTTGAACGCAACATCCGAAACACGTTAATGCAAAACATTGCAGTTGAAAAGTATGCAAATGTAACTGAGCACTCTAAATGCGGGGATTGAGGCAGAAACCGTACATTTCTATACATATTTTACATAAAATCATCCCTCGTTTAATGTGTTAAAATTCAGGTGAGAAAGAGACGGAAACCTCAAAAAGCATAACTAGAGGGTGCGCAAATAAAACATAAACTGACATTTATTAATTTACCCTCGGTTAGAGTGTTATGATATATATTTGCGTCGCGGCGTATATTGAAGCTGCAACGTCGCAAAATTATTAAATTTCATATTTATTATTTTAGAATATAAATCTTTTATATATTTTTTTTAATCTGACAGGATTTATTGTGTATATTTTTAATATTACGAATAATGAAAAATATACGATTTTTTTAAAATATTGTAATAAATTCATGTTTTAAATTATAAAATATATATTTTTTTTTATTAAAAACTATAATTATTAAATTAGAACAATTATATTAATTAAATTATAAATGCAATAATTAAATGATGAATTACATGTTTTTATTCGTGTAAATACATATTATTATTAATATATGACAAGTCATGCGTTTAAATAGATTATTTGAATCGTTCAAAAAACAATATTTTTTTTTAAAATTCAGAAAAGAAATTTAATTTTGCATTGACATTAATTATTTACGATTTTACCTAAATAATAATAATAATTTTATGCGGGCTTGAACCAAATTTAACGAGTTTCTATTTTTATTATCTGTAAATTAAAAACTAACAATTTCTAATATATTTTCACAAAGAAAATAATTAGCAATATATTATATTATAAAAAGAAAATATTTATATTACTGAAATGTTAAATTTCAAATATGAAGTGTAATATGTTTACCAAAGGAAACAAATACTAATATGCGGTAATTTAGCAATTCCATTACAGGTAAAATTAATATAATTTACATTTCGTTGTTTAACCCTCGACGCGCGAGCCATTTGCGAAATACTGCGTCATTTCTCACTTTAACCCCATCGCCGCAACATAATGTATTTGATTAATTATAATTAATTAAAACCACATTGCGAATGTGCAAACAAACGGTTCCGAAAAAAAAAGACTACCACATATTCCAATTTAAATTAAACAATATATATATTATATTAAATGTGGATTATTTTATTTACATATTTAACATTGTATTTTCGCAATATTTTTTTATATATATGCCTATATATGGTGATGTTCGATAGTATCAAGTGGTGTTCTTTCTTTTTTCATGCTTTTTGAACAAATATCAATATTTTTCCTCTTGTGTTTGAACAAGAAATCCTCGGCTTTGTTTATATGTTCACGGGATTAACACGCTTGAAAAAATACAAAAACTATTCCTTTAACATTTTCCAAATTGTCGGATATATTTAGACATTATATAATAAAATAAAATATCAAAAAACAAAATAAAACACTATTTTATAAATATTTTAACGTGTTAAATATATATTTCAAAACATTATTTTGTGTGTATAAAATTTATTACACACAAAATTTATAAAGAAACATTTTTATTTTACTATGACCCAACGATAAACTGTTATGAAATTTATGATAAATAATGACAATTCTAGTGATTGCTCTTGTATTTGTTAGCAGAAAATTGTTTTGTGTGTATAATGTAATTATTCTTTATATATATATATATATATATATATATATATATATATATATATATATTGTTAAAAATATCTAATATTGATATTAGATGTTTTTTTGCAAAATAAATAAAAAATATTTCTATTAATATGGATTAAAATATAAATATTTTTTTTCAAAATTTTGAGTCATTAAAAAGTATTTTCTAATTTTTTAATTTTTATTTTTTTAGACACAGAACATTTTTCTATTAGCATTTTAACATAAAATTAATAGTAAACGAAAACAAAATTCTTATGATAGATTTTTTTTTTGAAAGTTATATAAATAGTTCTTATCTATGACGAAAGAAATTGTATATATTGTATTATAATTGAAATAAGTATTAAACGATTAAAAACTCCATAGAAAGTTTTCAAAATTCCAAAAATCCCCATAAGATTCATGAAAATCCCCGATACGTATGTTTTTTTTTATTTTATAAAAAATCAATTATAAATTATATATAAATAAAAAAACTAATCAAACATTTGCAGATCAAACTATTTAAAGGTTAAAAAAAAATAGCTTGACTAATTCAATTCAATTATTCAAAGCAATCACGATTCTGCGCAATTTGCGTAAAGACAACATAAAACGGGAATCCCATCGGTTAAAACCGCAAAATATATAATTATAAACATTAAAAAAAATTAAAATAAATACACAACGACCTGCTATACTAAATAATCGGTTTCTCTTCAACTAATAAATACGAGATCTTTCCTGTTATATATGTATAAAAAAAAAAACGCAATACTAAGTTTTTAAAAAAACAATTATCATTTTTCCAGTGAACGATGTCTGGTAATTTATTTTTTATCATTATTATTACAATCGATATCTTGTATATATTATATAAATAAATAAAAATAATATCGAGTACCGATATAAAACTGAGCTACATAATACACGGAGAATCTGTCGTCGCTTATCCTTCGTACGGGTCGTTTATTTTCATATATCGTTTATATAATAAATAAATATAAGTTGAATCGTTTGCGATGGAGTCGATTCGCATCGTTGGAATATTGGCAATTACCATTGTTTTCAATATTATAACAGTGGAGTCGAAAGCAGTGGAGTCACCGGTGAAACCCAACATGGAGTTGGCGAACCAGATAAGAGAAAATCTTTACAATGGCTATCAACAATGCAAAGAAGAGGTGAGTGTATTTTTTTAATATAAAAATATAATATGTTTATAATAATTGGATCTAATATATATATATATATATATATATATATATATATATATATATATATATATATATATATATATAAATATATATATATATATATATATAAATATATATATATATATATATATATATAAATATATATATATATATATATATATATATATAAATATATATATATATATATATATATATATATATATATAATTTAGATAATAGAAATGGTATATTATATATTAAAATCATATAAAGGTTTAGACATCTCTATAGTTTCGGAATCTTAATTAGTTTTTTCACAAAACCGAGTCATCAGATTTACATTTATGCTTTAAATTTATTGCTTTTTATAGTAAAAAATATTAACATTGTATTTACTTTATGAAATAATGTTTGACAGCAATGTCGGTTTGAACTCTCACGTTTTGAACAGTTCATATAGATAAGTGAATTTATTGATTTGGTTTTTCGGAAGCAATATAAAATTGTAACTATTATGGAACGAAATGAAATAATATATTATACAAATTTTCAAAATAATATTTTTTTTTTTGACATTTCAGTTAGATCTTCCTGGAGCAAATTTTTCAGAATTTAGAAAAGAAATCACTGAAGATAGGGTAGACGATACAAAAGTCGGTTGTGCTTTGACATGTTTAGCTATAAAAGCGAAATATATTAATGAAAATGTAATTGATAAAGAGAAACTTAGAAATGACCTGGACGGTTTATTTAATACAGGTATTTATTAATAATGTTATATGTATATTCAAATATCTTTCTAAATGATTTCGATATTATTTAATTACTTTTTATACATTCGTCGAATCTTAAAATTTAAACTAAAACATAAATATTATTTTCAGATTTACAACTTATAGTAGAATTTAAAGATACCGTAAATTCTTGTGTTAAAAAAATCAACATACAATTCGCAGAAGATAAATGTAAATTGGTTAAAGGTTTGTTCGGATGTGTTTTAAAGGATTTTAAAAATGGTGCCGCCATTAAAATTATAACTAATTATGCATCGCTTAGTCGACAAGTTTTAATTAATAAATTCACAAATGTCGATTGAAAAAAAAAACTTTAATGTTCAACTATTACAATATCACTGTACAGATATTTTTTAATTATTAAATTGATTGAAAATTCACGTACAAAAAATATAATTAATGTTTCCTATAAGATATATAAAATCAAGATCAATAACTATCAATAAAAAGAAACTATATATTATTATTTTATATAATATATAAATAAATATATGCCTGAGAATTATTATATATGCTTAAATTCATTAAAAAAATATTGCAATATTAAAAATCAATTTCTCCAATATAATTATTTCTAAATATAATTTCAGTCTTCACACTGCAGATTAGATATTTAATATTAATCGTTTAACTTTCGTTATAACAAACTATAATTAAAAACTTGTTTTCAACGAGGCTGTAATTGATTTTAGTCGAATAATCAGTATGCGTAATATATGTAAAAATATATATATATATATATATATATATATATATATATATATATATATATATAATAAATACTATATACATTGAAATCATCCATCGATGATATATTATAATATTAATAACTTTTCATTAATGCATAATTTTAATGGAAAAATATAGTTTTGAATCATGTTGAATGATTTGAAAATGACGTTGTCAAATACAGTTAGTTAAAACGTGTCGAAGTTAAATGAAGCTTTAATGATGACTAAATAGCTGTAACTGACGTTTGAGGAAATTAATTTTTTTAATATTGAAAATAATATTTATAATTTGAAACGAAAATTTAATACAGTTTAAAATATTTTTTTGATATGATAATTTTAAATTATGGATTAATTAATTCAATAGTATGTAATTTTTTTATATTATTCATAAATAAAAAAAAAATGTTATACTTAAAATATAAAATTTATTTATTTGTATACTAAAAAAAAGCTATAAACAGATTCTTATTCGAAAATAATTTATACAATATAATCGCAGTAGTCTATTATTATTTATAGGTAATGCGGTTTTTATATCAGAATTGAAATAATACAGAATTTCGATATAGAACGCATGATATGGGGGGGGGGGTGAAAAGTGTAAGTCGAAAAAAAAAAGAAAAAAATGAAGTCGGCTTGATATAAATGCATTTTCCGTTCTATTGTTGGGAATGTCGTTCCATTTACATTTTTCCGCTTTTCCTGCCCTTGTTTTTCATTCGGTACACGTAAAAAATGAATGTCGGAACCCCACACCGACTTTTTCGAATATAAAGTAAATCCGAACGAAGCGATATATGAATCTATAACTGGTTTATATGTATAAGAATATGAGAAAAGTAATATTTTCGATAGTGTTTTCTAAGTAACAAGGCGCTGGTTATAAGAAGCAATATTCGAATATAGCAAAAATATTACAAATAATCATTAAATATTAAATATTCATATTTTTTTTACATTTTTCATACTACATATAATATGTATATATTGTATAAATATTTTTATATATCATTTTTAAAGACTATTGTTCAAAATAGTAATTTTTAGATCACGATATATGAACATTTGTCATTTTTTTCTATATTCAAGATTCTTTTATATTAAAAAAAAATATAATGTATCAAATTTTATATAGATAATAAATATTATATATGGATATAAAAATGGTTTACAAATTTTATGGAATAATTGAAATGATTGATATCAGTACTTACATGATCAATATCAGTGTTAACTATATTTGATTTGTTCAAAGCGAAACGAGGGTTGAATTATATGGAAGGGTCTTTTTTTTTCGTAATGTAATATATAAAATTATTTTTTATTCATGATATAAAATAAACATTTATAACGAGCGATCATGCAATGTTATAATATAATTTTTGTTTTATACGTGTGTAATATTTATTATGAATTATTATCTTCATTAGTTCAGTAAGGAATTACGTTTACACTATTTTTTTCCACCCTACACTATAAAAATACTATTAGCTGGTATAGAATGATAAGACTCTTAACGCGGAGGTGTTCAAACTTTATACGAAAACAAAATTAAAAGTTAGTTAAAATGATTTAAATATTTTATTATATATATATATATATATATATATATATATATATATATATATATATAATAAAAATAATTAAAATGAATATCTAACTATTTTTCGA
Organism: Leptonema lineaticorne; assembly: GCA_024500535.1. NCBI lineage: Eukaryota > Metazoa > Arthropoda > Insecta > Trichoptera > Hydropsychidae > Leptonema > Leptonema lineaticorne. The sequence goes on from JANIJI010000003.1 coordinate 706,970, forward strand.
TTAAGAAAGGTATGATATATTATTAAGGGTAGCACAATATAATAATAGTAATAAAAAAATGTATCAAAGAAATCTCATCACAATTTATCAATGTCAATATAAAAAAATACTAAGAAAATTATGTCATAAAAAAATGTTATATTCGAAAAAATTAAGATATAAACATTTTCCACAGGGTCAATAAGAAAAAATGGTCAAATTTGAATAAATCGTACAAACATTGATGCGTAAAAAAAAAATACCTTACCTTATCCGGCAAATACGAGGACATGATATAATTTAATAAACAGGAAGGGTCTAAAAAAAAGAAAACGTAAAGGGTCCAAACAACCCGGAGAATATTCAGAATCTTTCCAGGTGATCTTCTCTGTTAGTCGAGGGTTGAGTCGAGTGAACCGTTTTATTCGACGCATATTCGTATTACGTTGGATTTGAACCGTCGCATGTGTGCGATTCTACGACGGACTTTTACGACCATTTTTCTGCGTTCGTCGCAAACAAAAGCCTTTTTTTTTTTTTGGTATTTATTTCCACCCTCTATCACCGAGTGTATCGTTCGTCATAATGGCGGTAGAAATGAAAAGGTCCGATAGACGTGGATGCGAACGTGACGTGAATTTATTCGGTGTGTATGTTCGGGGTGTTGTTATTATTGTGTACAGATGGATCACGGTCGGTGCGCTATTGAAGTGATGATTTTTTTTTTAAATTATTGATTCAATTGAATCAAAATCTTTGTATTGAATTTCAAAGTATTGATTTATTTTGTTTTTATATAGGATCGAGTTTATTTTTTTTTTATAAAGATCGAGTCGTTAGCCCTACACTCAGCTATCAAAATTTTTAATTATTCTCAAAAAAATTTAATATATCATCAAAATATTATTATAGTTTAACTCGAAGCATAAATGTTTTACTTGAATTAGTATTATAATACAAGTGTGTGTTAGGGTATTAGAAGTACACACTTTTTTATTATATATTTCGATAATTAAAATTAAAATGCAAATATTATAAAAGTAACATAATAATGATCAAAATTTAACATTAATTAAAAACTAATATTTTTAAATATTAAATAAATTTTTAATAAATTTAATTCAATATTTTTGCCATAAAAATAAATATATCAGATTTTATCGAATTGAATTTAAATGAAAAAAAAATACTTGAAAAATAATAAATATAGTCAGCGTGATACCGTCGTCGGCGTGCGGCGCCGTTAACATTTTACACATATTATATGATACGGCGACAATACGACTTTGAATAGCTCAATGAAAGTAAGTGAATTTAGTCATTGAACAATTCGAATATCGTTTATTCAATTAGTATTATATAATTTAATTGTGTATTAATATTAAATATATACAAGTCAATCTATGTACGAACAAATTTGCAAATTGTATTAAAATTTATTGAAAAAAAAAATATTAAAATTAATAAGATGCGAATCGAGTTTTTTTTTTCAATTTGATATTAAAAAATGATTCGAATATTTCGTATGGCATAATTTATTAATAAAACTCTTACACAAGTGTGAATTTGTATGCGAATTTATTTGTGTGCAAATTCGCCGATTTAAATATAATCGTCAATTCATCGCATTTACAGCGATCATATATAATAAATTATCGCTTGAATATGTACCGACGAATGCGATATAAAATATTAAATGTGCCGGTAAAAATGTAATAATAATTTATTTACAATATATAAGAATATTAATAATGTATTATAGATTCTCGTTAACCGTTCAAGTGCAGGCTCATGCTGTGCTAATAATTGAATCATTATAGAATAACTATGGTAATAAATCGGGCGCGAAATATTAAAATTTTAATTAAAAAAGTTACTATTAAAAATTACCATTTGCTATTTGCAATTTTGATAAAAAACTTCCTGCTTTAAAAAAATATAGAAATTTGTTATATTCATATAAAATCTATTACAATATATTATATATGCAAACCATTTTTTTTCTAAAATTATGATTAAAAAAAATAAAAAATAATTTAATTAGTGATTTATAAATCAAATATAATTTGTAAATATATATTTACATACTTAACATATTTTTTGTTGAGTATATAAATATATATATTTCGTTTCAAAAATTTCTTATCTAGATATGTTGTGTTAAAATAATCAAAAATAATTTAAATAAATAGAAATGTGATCATAGTTTTTGGCGTTCAATATTAGTGTTTCTCAAACTGAGATTTTTTTCCCGCATATAGCGTTCGTTATGGGGGACTGTAATCACAGGTTCCCGCAACAGATGTGTTAATAATATTTTTTTTATATATAATTTAATTTTATATTATGATCAAACAAATAATAAAAATATTATAAAGATTTAAAAAAAAGTACCTTTGCAATGTATCGAGAATATTGTGAAACGCGAACTTGATAACGGGTCGAATCGGTGAGATCCATTCGCTTCTATATAAATCCTCTGGAAAGACATATTCAACGAATTTTGAACCAAAAGTATTATTATAAAAATTCATGATATCGCTATTTGTGTGACATATGTTCTTCTATTTTGTCCTTTTAGAACAGAAAGATGATTCACATTGGCCAAATTTAATCAGGCAACATCCCCAAATTTCACTTTTTCTCCGAGACGTGAACTCATTATTGGATTACTATAACGAAGTGTTTTCACCGCACCCTTTGTATTTGTTTTCTAACATCGGAGAAGATTGAAAACTTATATTGACATTTCGTTATAACGACGAACGCCTCGTTAGCTCGTTATATCCGATCATATGGTGTGATAAATTCAATTTTTTACTTATAAATCCACCCTTTTATTAAGTTTATATCGATAGATGAATCACTATTTATACGTTAAAATTGTTATATTGATCACTTTAATGTTGTAAACAATTGAATTTTACTTTTATCACTAAAATATAACCGCTTCGTTGAAGTTAACCTGGCAAAACCGAGTTCAGTACTAAAAGTACGAGCTAGTCGAGACTAGAGGGTTGTCACCCCTATGGTTAAATTCGTACTACCCTCGTATAAGCAAATAGTAATGAAGGGTGTTATTTAAAGTTGTGAACTTTCGATTTCGAAAAATATGAATTTTATTTTTGTGTTTCTATTCAAATATATCGATGTATCAATTAAATATCTATCTAAATAATATTTATTTACTATAAAAAAATTTTTTTTTGGAAGATCAACAAAATTAATTCCATATAATAAATGAAGAAAATCGATGATATAATTAATTTTCGATATATTTTATATAAATAATACTATTTCAATGTTGATAGTGATTTTTAAATAAAATTTTAATTATCGCTTTTCTATTAATAAAACTTTTTAATCACACTATACCTATCATGCACGAACCATTAATAAAATACACATAATATTATGCAAGTATATATAAGATATAAACATCGATAGATGCAAATGCGATTCTGCAACATACATTTAAATTGATAAATTTTCAATTAAATAATATTGTATAATAATTACAAAATTTCCAACTAGTATTAATAAATTTTTTAAAGAATTTTTAATACAAATTAATTAAGAAATATTTTAAAAAATGAAACCAATAAGATTCTTAGTAGTAAATTATTTTATATATATAATATAAATTAAATATTTTTATTTATAAATATAATAGTATAGTGTTCCTATATTATATATATATATATATATATATATATATATATATATATATATATATATATATATATATATATAGTATATGCTATTTATGAAAATCAAACAAAATATTTTTGTTAGGTCGATACATGTAACTTAGAGTTTAGCAAAACAGATAAAATAGAAACGTACAATAGGGAAATAAATTGTCAAGTTTTAGTTTGTTAAATGGTTTGCAACATCTGCAACGAGTGATGTACGATCGTCGTTCCAACTGGAACCTGATGCGTCACCCCTACACGACCAGACTGCTATTCCCTTAAATCTTTTTAAGGGTTGACACACACGACAAATATTAAAACTGCAGCAGTGTGATCGTAAAATACGACGTGATAAATGCGACAATAAAAACTCTAAACATTTTTCAAAATGTGTTAATCAAAATAATAAAATAACAATAATATATTATTAATTTTATAATTTTTGGTAAGATCTTCAATATATTGTTGAACCCTGTATTATTCGATATTCTATTATTATTTTGGACAAAGGGTAGACAATCGAAAAGGGGGCTGAAGACCAAGCTTTTCTCTATATGTACTTATTATATTATATATGAAGAACTATATAATATTGCATGTATGCGAATTAAACATGGAGTTGAAGGGTTCTTATCATTGACCATTTTTGGCACATTTATATATATATATATATATATATATATATATATATATATATATATATATATATATATATATATATATATATGAATGATAATTTATATAAATATAAAAATAATTTCTTATTAAAATTTAAATCAAAAAAATATTATGAGCATATAAAACTTTTACAATCATACTATTAAACGTATATAAATCAGAATATAGATTGAAATTAATGACAATCTAGATTTTCGGTAATATAAAATTTAAATCACAATATATACTATAGATATTAAATTGAACTGTTGATATATAAAAATCGATAACAAAACGCTCGTGCAAAACAAAATTTTTGAGCTTTTGATTAAATCATTTCAGAACGACAAAAAAATTATATATATATATATATATATATATATATATATATATATATATATATATATATATATATATATATATATATATATATATATATATATATATATATATATATATATATATATATATATATATATATATATATATATATATATATAGATATATGAATGTTGCCGTTTTATGATATTGTTTCGTACAAGAAATGCCCCATCAATCATCAATCCGACGGTATGTAGCCAGTTCGCCATATAAGACCAAAAAACGCTCCTATACATCATATAAACGATATAACTTACAATATATATATATATAGTGAAGACAAAAATAAACGGTCATAGTACTGTTCTGAAGAATTCGTATAGTAATAAGTGAGTTTTTCGGTAAATGTATTAGGTAACCGCCTATCAAAGTCGCACCGAATAAAACCGACACACTGGAAGTAATCTGTCGGTGTCAATGTTCCGACATTCTAAAAATAATATATATATATATATATATATATATATATATATATATATATATATATATAATTTAATCAAAATTCTAATTTTGAAACTTATATTATAAAATATTATATTCCGTAAAATGGTTAGATAATGAAGCTGATAAGCGTTTAAGTCGAAATCCATATAAGAACGTTCGATTTCCGAGTTCTTAGCACGTAGAAATCGAATAAATATCGAGTTTAGATATATAATATAATGGTAAAATCTGCTTTTAACCATTTATATGGAAAATCCCTTTATTTCATGATAGCGTATATAGAAAGTAGAAATATATAGAAGTGTCTGGTATAAACGCATGAAATATGTAAGAATTTAATAGTGTAATATTTTATAAAATAAGAGAATTTCTCAAATATTTTCGATTTAAAAAGAACGAAATAGATCTTTTTTTTTTTAGAACCATTAGTTGAAAAAACAATTTCATAATTTATTTCCAGAAATTCGATAATACAAAAAAACAATAATATTTATTTGAACTATATTTTATTAAATATTATATAGAACCTTCATTTTTGATGCATACAATAAAAATATATACAATATTAATTTGTTATATTATATTTTATAATAAAAAATAATTTTGTTTAATTTTTTATATCAAATAGAATTTTGGAAATTATAATATAATGACAAATATTTCAATAAGTAAACATATTAATTAAATAAGTAAACATCTTAAAATACAATTATAAATATAGTAATAAACAATTTTAATAAAAAGTTTTCTTTATTATTATTTGAACGAAAAAAATATATTAAAAAAAAATGGTATATAATTTCATTTGAATCGATCGAAACGATTCAATCGCATCTAACCGCGAGAAAAAAAATGATTCACTAAATTGATTTTTTCGAAAGCATCATAAGAAAAAATATATATACAGTGATTTGAAATGAAAAAAATAATAATAAAAGAGAACGTCTTATATTTCTTTTATATACAATTGAACGTGAAAATTTGATTAAGTTCCGTTGAAAAAGAAAAACGGATTCCGTAAAAAACGATCGATAATTATGCGACAGAAAGAGCGTGAATGATTCGCTGCATTCTATTTTATTGGATAAATAAAAATTTCATACTTTATCGACGCCGAATTATTTATTATCATGTCGATTATATTAGAAAAAAAATAGAGTAGAAACGAATCGAACGTTGTTATAGATACGATTTAACTAAGTAACACGATTTTCTAACTATGGAAAATTGATTACAAATAAAAAAAAATACGGTCTGTTACGAAATTTTTATGATAAATTTTGAGAAAAGCTTGTTGAGATACAATTAGTTTATTTCATAGTTAAAATTTTTAACATATTTATACACGAAACTATCTACTTTAATTTATAATTATATGATATAAATTTGTTTCTTTATTGCATAATAAAATAATTAAAATAATATATATATATATATATATATATATATATATAATATTTATATATTATAATAAAAAAATGCAGTAAAAATAATATTTCTTAAATTTTTTAATTACGAAATATCTGGTTATTGTAATATACAGACAAATTATTTTTTTCTTAATCCATCAAATTTTTTATCACATAAACGTTAAGCCAAGAAATTTCATTTCAAAAGCAGGTTTTTATTTTAAAATGATAAAAAAAATACGAAAAGAAACATAATTTAAAAGAAATTTTTCACAATAAAACACAATAAATTAAAAATTCGCAAACAGTAGAAGACGTTTTCGTCGTAGATTCGGATCAAAATTTCAATATATTCAAATTCGTCGTACGATAAAAACGTCAAGTTTTCAACGTCTGCAAATTATTAAGGCAGCAATAATCAATCAACAATTCGCGGTCTATAATTAAAATACGTTTAATATGGCAAAAATTATGAAATATTATGAAATTGTGTGCAAACGTACTAATTCATATTATATAACTATTTTTTTAATTATATATTATTAAAAAAAATCGAAACTGTTAAGCATCTGAAGATATAATATTACGAAAAAAAAAATATTAAAAGCGGTCCGCATGACATAAAATCAATCTAAAATTAAAAACAGTTGATTATTGCTGAATTCACAATCTTAAAAAAAAAATACATGCATAATAATAAAATGAAATCTTGCCTAGAATATTTTGAGCCGTTGAAGCAGACTTAACGGCGATGAATAAAAAAGTATTGCGATCGATCGACTTGTAAACAGAATTTTTTATTGGCATTTTTATTTATTCACCGTGTTGTTTCTTTTCTTATTTTTATTTTATTTTTAATTTTTTTTTTCATTTCAAGCACCGTGACCGGCTCTCATATTTGAAATAATGTCGTTACGAATGCGAAACAGGTAAAACAATGAACGTAAGCGACATTTTCGACATTTTTAATATTTATTTAAATGAAAAAAAAAAACTTTTTAAATACATGTATGAAATATATACGATCAATATATATATATATATATATATATATATGTTACTGTAAAATATATCAATATTTAATATATTATATAATAGTCTTTTTTCATGTACGTCAATACATATGAAAATGATTCATTTTTAATATCAAATAAAATATTTTTTCTTAAAATTTAACAATAAAATGATATTTATAAATTATTTAGAGTGTGCTAAATAAAAATACTTAAAAATAAAAATGATATATAGATTACATATTAAATTAATATATAATTTAATACTAATAAAATCCACACCTTTTGTATTTCAGTCTATTCTTAGTATTAATATGGTATAACGAGTAAGGAATTTTATGCATTTATTATTCTATATACCTAGAATATTATATATAATATTATTTTAAAATATTTAATTTTATATTAAAAACTACTGATTTAAAACGAGGTTAAAATGTATACAAGATTAAAGTCAGTGTAATCAACCAAAAAATAAACCAGTTGACATATTTAAATCAAAAGCTCGTCAATATCTGGAACTGTAATCATTATATTGACAATTTATTGATATTTAACGTAAAATTATTTATAATATTAAATAATTGTGCAATTTATAGTCTTAATTTATAGATTTCAGAACGTGTTAAAAATCAATGGCACGCTTGGAATTTCAATCAAGAACAGAAAATGAAATATATTATGAAGTGTGTATAAACCAGAAATACAACACTGGTTTCGGTTCTGGATAGTGTAATCATAATTTAACATGTCGAATGCAAAATTCTAGGTTCAATTCACAGTCTAAAGGTCAGTTCAACAATTTACAAGGTCCGATAGACGTGATAGAGATATTAAGAAATAGGATTTTAATATAAAATAAGCGCTTATCTTGTATCGCGGATGATTAATATATATATTTAATTCGGCAAAATGAGAAATAAATTTACATATGTAGATAAAAAGATATATATATATATATATATATATATATATATATATATATATAATGCGTGAATTTTTTTCAGTATTTTTAAATTACATGAATATATTTGTAAATTTTCAATATTAATAGAGTTATAAATTTATATAAAAAAATATATTAACAATCTTACTGAATAGTCGTTTTGTATGAAAGAAACAAGATTTTTTCCTCACCTGAAACAATAAAAATAAAAATATTAATAAATCACTAGTATAACATATATTTATATATATATATACATTGGTGGTGCATAAATGTTTATAAACACTTGCATTCCTGTCGCAAGTTCTATATATATTTATTTAACGCCTTTCAAAAGAAGTCTTTATTTTTTGAGAAATAAACAGTCGATTATAATGTATAAATAACATTACGTAAAAATAAATCTTTTTTTTTTATTTTTTAATAAAAATAATTTAATTCCTATAATTTTATTCGTAATTATTTTGCGCTGTTTATTTCTCTAAAATAAATCTCTGATATATAAACGTATTGTTGATATTGAAAGTCGAGTCGGCAGACCGTCACCGCACTTAGTATAAACGACGCCGTTAAACTATCATCGCAATTATCGTCGTTCAAGTCGGTCTCTCTCTCTCTTTTTTTTTTTTTTTTTATTCGGAAATATAAGGCGATTCGTCGAATTCGTGCCGATTTCGGCGTTTGAACGTCAACGACCTGCGGGGATTTGAACCGCGTTTATATCCTGTTTGTACGGCGTCGTAAACAAGTTCGAAACATGTGCATCGCAGTTGCGACGCACAAAAATAAACTTTACGATCGAACTTCATCCTTTACAATAATCACGATACGATGTGCGTTACCACTCGTGATAGCGAATGCTCAATAGGTGCAAGCGATTTGAATTATTCGAAGGCATTCGATATTTATTTCGATCGATGATAATATTGCGCCAAAATGACGTCACTATTAGACGTTTAAAAAGAATCCGGAAATTCCACTTATATATATATATATATATATATATATATTTGTTGAAAGATGGTTGATTCATCGTAATGATTGTTGTATGTGATGCGAAAGTGAATTTGCTGACATACCAGACATTCTTAAATTATGTTATATTCAAAATATAATAAATATCAATAATATTTTTTAATTTAATACGATAAAATTATAACATAAATTCTATGTATGATATATTTTTCGATTAATTAATATTTTTGTTACAATTTGACTTACAAAAATATTAAGGTTTAATTAAAAGTTTTTTTTTTCAATAAATATAATAATAATTTTGAAATCGTTTATCTTAGTACATATTTGTAATAAAATTTCTATTTATTAAAATTTGAAAATATACTATTAATAATATAAAGTTTTTAATTTGAAAATCAAAACGATAATAAACGAAATATCTAAAATACACAAATGCGACAAAAAATATGCATAATTTCGTACATAAATTAATAAATTATAAGTAGAAAATTTAATTTTATTAATGTAATACGACTTGAAAAAAAAAACGCCTAATAATTACGTATAAATCAATAATAAAATATTTGTAATACATTATAATAATTTCTTTTGTCGCAAATATATATTAAAAAAATATTCTAAATCATCGTTCACATACTTTTTTCAGTATTAATATATCGTAGAATATTGAATTAATTTGTTCGTACGAAATTTTTCAACGGCGTTTCGTGCATGAAATAATAATAATTTTTCAAAGAGCGGTTAAACGGGCGGAGAAAGAGAGACCGGAAAAAAAGTATATATATATAATATATATATATAGTATGAAAACAAAAATTAGTCGAATATTATTTTAGTTGAAACGTAATAAAACAATTTGCCTAAATGAAATATGGCGTGATTGAAACGACGTATATATTTATTCGCCGCATAAGTTACAAGTGGCCCGCAAATAAAGCCGGCGCCACATCGAACACACTATATATATATATATATATATAAACGAAATACATTTAAATAATTTTGTGGTGGAAATTAATTACGTGTTTGTTGCAATTTATCGACATTGATTTAGATATTGGACTAGAGTTGGAGCGTGTTTCGATATTTAATTGCGCTAATGTTGACCACCCCTGCGCGTATATTTAGCGAATTTTCGTCAGAAACCGAAATCGAAACCCTAAACTAATTGGTATCTGATGCACATGGCGACCGGTTAGGTCATTTATTACGGATTTTAACCGGAAATAAACGGATTTTCGTTATCTTTCGTGCGTTATGTGCGCTGACCGATGTTCCGACTATTACCTGGTGTAAGTGTTTCTCAACAATTTTAATTGAGCGGAAAATTAATTGTATTAAATCGATCATAACATATCTTATACTTCTTATTATATATAATATATTATAACAAAATTAATTTTTAACTACTAAATTTACACATATTTTTTCATAATATAAAATATAAAGAAATATTTTACATGCGTTTAGTTCAAGATGAATCTTAACTAAAAGCGTTGTTTAAGTGAGTTTAATTTGGCAAAACCGCAAACTTTCACATATATTATATATATATATATATATATATATATATATATATATATATATATATATATATATATATATATATATATATATATATATATATATATATATATATATATTAATCTGTGGTCGGACACAAAAGTTATTCCGGATTGTTTCACAACTTAGACAAAGGAAAACTTAGCGATTAGTAAATGAATACTCGATTTTACGTCGGCATGGTTTTGCCATAATGGAAGTATTGATGCGTTAAAGTTCAGAAAATTAAATCATATTATTATTACAAATTTACCTACCGCAAAAACTTAAAATACATATATATATATATATATATATATATATATATATATATATATATATATATATATATAAGATCTAAACTAAAAATATTGATTTTTAAGACAATATAAAAGAAAGAAAAGCTTTCAATGATAATGTTGAGAAACATGATGTTGAATGGTTTTGTTGTATGAAAAAAAAAATACGATAAAACTCGACAATGGTAAAACGAGGGTGAATGCAAAACAGAAGAGAAAATTTGTGGTTTTTCCTCTTATCGGCTTTTTGGAAAATCTGTTTTATCGTTTTTCCAGCATTCTACCCCTAACTGAGAGCGGTGAATAATTCCCCAGCAGGAAATTCCTGAATTATCGTCATCTGTTATGGATTTAGACACAAACCATCCATGATATTGATGTGGGGTTAACACGTATATCTATTAAACATTAATAAAAAAGACAATCTTGACGTTTCCTTGATATTTTTAGAAATTTTCATATTTATTATACGAAAATCTCATTTTGTAATATAATGAGATTTATGAAATGTTACAAAAAGAAAAATGAACTTTTGCTCAGAAATTTCTACGATTCAGAAATAAAGTTTTGAATTATATACATGTTTCGAAAACGCGATGATTTATGGATGAAAGTCACATCATAAATATGTATTTTTAATCGTTGTTCTCACTGAAAAACTTAAATTGGATTTTCAGTTGACTTCGAAAAATTCGTTTATCGTAAACAAACTTTGTTCAGCATTACAGTTTTGTAGAGACACGCAACTTTTGATTTATCTTTGTGGTGTTGAACTTTTCACAAAAGTAACAATTAACGGAATTTCAATAACAAATTAGATTAAATAAACTATTTTATATTATAGTTTTAACAAATTTGATTATAAAATTGAGAGTTATGAAAATAAGAAAATATTTTTATCAAACTTGTTATTTTTAACTGAAGAATATCGAGTAGTATTCATTATTATTATTATTGTTCGTTAAGAAAACAAACAAAATATGATTAGAAATTGTTTAAAATTATACATAAAAGTATTGAAATAAAATTAAAATATAATAAAATAATCGCATACACGTATTTGTTGTTATAAAAATTCAAGATTCAAGAGATTTTTTCACCTCAAAAAATAAAGAAACACAATAAAAGCTTTAAATAAAAATAAAAATTTAAATTCAAATCATCAAATAATTATTTTGATTTCATAAAAAATAGATCAATGTCAATAAATTCCGAAGAAAAATTATTTTAATGTATATAATTAACTTTGCATTAATTTTTGCTGGTAAAATAAATAGATTCAAATTGACGATCGAGCAAATTATAATATATTTTCTCAAAACTAATTTTATTATAAATATTAATACGAACAAATCCTGGTATAGAATTAAATAGAAAAAAAAACTACAAACCTGTTTAGTAAAATCACAAATTGATTATAATCATTTTCGAAATCGACGAGAGTCGTGCAAAAAAATCAATCGCCGCTACTAAAACATGTTTTTCTTCAATGTATACAAAGATTATTCGACAGAAGTAAATAAATAAATAAAAATCACGTCATTTCTATACGTCGCGATATGATTGCGGCTTTATAAATGCCAAAAATTCACCAGATAAAAAAAAATAAACAAAAACACACACGGCTTAATCGAGATAAGGGTGAAAAACGAAATATATATATATATATATATATATATATATATATATATATATATATATATATATATATATATAAATGAAAAGCGAAACGATCGAATTCAACGATCGTCGCGCATTGCGAATGAAAAAAAATTCTTCGTTTTCGGCAAAAAAGAAAAACAAAAAATTTTATTTTCGTATTTTCCTTCTCGATCGCGTTATAAATGTCAACGAGTTCCGGAAAAACCGGAAGCTCCGGGAAAAGCGTGCGACGTCATCCCGCTACCGGCTTCGGGACTCGACTGACTGAAATCGTCTGCATCCGTTCGCACGCAACAAATATATATACCAACCCCATCTTTGACAATTACAAAAGTAATTTATACACACACACACACACTCATATATATATATATATATATATATATATATATATATATATATATATATAAATTAATGTATTTCTTTTTTGAATTAATTAATAAAAATATTTACAGTCTAAATTAAGTTCAAATATTGATACATTTTTTTATTGAAAAAAAAAACAAAAATAAAATAAGGATTTTAAAATATCAGTTTTGTGTATAGGAAAGTTAAATAAAATGCAATAATTTAATTTATTTACTTATATTTTTTAAATTGATTTTAAATATTTTCCTTATATGGTATTGTGATCGATTACTTAATTGTTGTCATTTATTAAAATACACACGAAATAAAATTATTATTTTCGCTATAAATGAAAAATTTAATTTATTACGATTTAAACTTTGATATATAAGTAATTTTTAGAATTTGGCGTCTAAATACTAAATAAAAATCATATTTATGATACAACACAAATATAATACAAAATTTTGGATAGAAAAAATAAAAATTGCGCAAAATTAATTACGAGTTTGTGATAGCCTTAAAATGAAAAAAAGGGGAATTAAAATGGGAAAATATACATTTTTATATTTTTAATCATTTCAAATTATATGACAAATAAAAAATTTAATTACTTTATATTGCTTATTTTTGTTTCCACTTTAAATTTAATACGAATGTATTTTTTAATATCAGTGTAAGAAATATGTTACGTTATTTTTTTTATTATAAATCAATATGTAAATGTTTAGACAATCTATGAATAAACCAATTAATACGAAGAAGGATTCGTATTTTAAAGAGTTGATATTTTACTGAATTATTTAAATATCGTATTCTAGTTATTGAATTGATTGTTCAATGAATAATTTAGTGAAAATATTCAATGAATGATGTGTTAGTCATCCAAACACTGAATAAAATATTTGAAGATCCATTTTAATTTTTTTTAAAGTCCATAATATGAAAAAAATATTTTAAATGTTATAATGCATTAAAATATTCATTTCAATATTATATATAAGATTTTTGAAGTGTAGAAATATTCTTTTAAAAAGCACTAAAAATAGCTTTTAACACTCGCGCAGGGGAATCGAATCCCAGAAAGCTTTTTACTTTATGAAACGCCCGCGAGACCAAACTTTTATCGTCATTCGACATAATTTATTGTTTTAAAAATGGTCTCTTCATGAACATTATAAAAAAATTGCAAGAAAAAAAAATATATAAAAGTGGAAGAGCGGGCACGATGATAAATTTTCCCAGGAAAACGACAATTTTCCGCGAGACGGGAAAAATCGCGTTTTTGCAGCCCCTTAATGTCCCGCTGTGAAAGGGCTTATATTTCTGGAAAATTTTTCTGAATCGTATAATTATATATGTTTATATACAATTTAAAATCTTAAATGAAAGTAAACCGATTTTTTTAAATAATCAATGGTTCCCAATATTTTTTAAATATATAAAATCATTATTATCTATAGATAATAATGATTTTATATATATAGATATATATATCTGATAATTATAATATATCTATAAAATAGATATAATTGACAAACGTCACAAGTGTCGAAATAAATAAAAAAAAAGCAAATTCGAATTCATACGACATATAGCAAGAGGACAAAATCAAAAAAACATACGAGTGCTACGTGTCGAAATCGAGCGTGAACCGCACACGTAACCAATTAACGAGGGAAAAGGGTTATATAAATTCACAAACGAAACGTGTACGTTTGAAACCGGAAACCCTTTCATCCCTTCAAATTAAAATATAACATATATATCGCGAGCGAATAAAATGACACCAAAAAAAAAAAATATTTGAAAGTGCATACAAACCGACAACAGTCAACCGTCAACTTTTCCAATTCGAATTTATATATATATATATATATATATATATATATATATATATATATATATATATATATATATATATATATATATATATATGAAGGGCAGTTCGTTTTTGGCAGACGAAGGGTTGAAAAGCCTCATGCGGACTAATCTGACGAAATTAAACACGACACGTCCATCGATATTGCATACGTTATATTTGTATATACGTTAAAATTTGCTTGTACAAGTATTTTTTATCATTCAATTTCATCCTGAAAAATATATTTTTTAAAGATTTTTTATATGATTAAATTAAGATTAAAGTTGTACAATATAATGGCATAATTTAAAGATAGTTGATTATTAAAAAAAAATATATATTATTAAAAAAATATCTATGTTAAAATTTTGTATTGTGTTTTAAAATTATTAAAATAATAAATTTTGATTTATTAAAACATATTATTAAAATTAATCAATATTGCCTTATTTTTGTGAGGATTTTTTTTTAAATCAATGATCATATTTTTTAGATCAAATCATTCATTTTATCCAAAAATTAAAAATTAATATTATTAAAAAAATTAATTGATTTAATTTTAAAAATTTATGTTAGTAAATTAAATTTACATACATCACACTCATTATTATTCATATATATCTATAAATTATATAACTATAATTAAAATGATTTTTAGTTTTTTAATGCATCAATAAAATGAATTATTTTTTATTTATAATAATAACGAACAAAAAAAAAATATCGTATAAATTCATTAAAATTTACCGTGTATATAAAAGATTTCAGCATATTTGTTCAGTTCTATGCGCAAATATGAATATGTAATATTCGAATTCGTTCATATTTCACAGGCAGATATCGAACGTGCGGAACCTCGTCAAATTTAATTTTTTCGAACAAAGAATCGTTGACTTTGTCGAATTTTTTCATCAAAGGGAAATATTTACATTTTCGCAATGCAGCAACGAGATCTATGCGAAAAACCGAACGACATCCGATTCGCATCCGACGCGAAATATTCTCAAGAAACCGTATATACGTTTACGTTTACGTTGACGGGGTGAAAAAATACAAAAAAAAAATCGAAAAAAAAATAAATAAATAAACGTTTTGCGGCAGGTGCTGTGAACCATATGCGACGAAATAAACAAACACTTTTGAAATAAAATCACTTCTCGTATGATACGCGCCCTTCTACATACGCGTGGCGCAAAGGGTGTGCGGTTCAATTTATTCAAATGAAATTACCTTCAACGCCGCCGCCCCGAGGCGGTCGCCTACGGAGATTTCGACCGAGAGGGTGAAAGGTGATGTAGAATTGTCGCGTATTTTATTTACGCACAAAGGAAAATGTGCAAGGCGATGGTTTCTTGCCTGCGTAAGCATCTGATGTCGCCTTTCGGTTCTGAAGTCAATCGACTGTATCGATTGCTTTTTTTTTTTCATTTTATTTCATTGCACAAAATCTGATAGAAAAAATGGTATAAAGTAAATTGAAAAAAATATATATATATGAAACCGTGGCCGTGGAACTATTTGAGAGTGATGGATTAAGCCGGTTGAAAGCTCACCATAGTAAAATTTACGAAGCTGTCGAAAATTTTCGAATGAAACGAACGTCAAAATCCATCAATTTTTTTCATCTATATCTAAAACTGAATTTTATATAAGTACATTAATTTCAAGATATTTATTATTCATTTTGAAACATCTATAACTATCAACCAAATATTATTTATACATTTTATAATAAAAAAAATATTATATAAATAATGAAATTATAATTATAATTGTATTTATTAATATGTTTATAGATTGGAAATTAACACTGAAATATCAAGTTGTTATGTCAATAATCGTAACAATACTGTGAAAGAATCATTAAGTGAAAAACCGTTTGATATAGTGGCCAAAGTTTGAGTCAGTTTACACGTAATGCTTTTTGAGTTTGGCTCGGATCCGGCTCAACCTCAGCTTTGTGGAGTGGAAAACCGCTTTTCCTAACCGCACTAGAGCTTTTCTACTTAGAAACGGATTCGTCGCCCAAACATTCGCCTATATAAAGCTCTGCCAAATATTTTCGTTTGTACGAGACAAACGAAACGCTTCCAAATATTTCCATTCCAAATTTTTTTTATATCGTTTATAAATGTCGATAATATTGATTTTATTGATAATAATATTATAAACATGTAAACATTTTTGATGTCAGAACTTTAAAAATTTTTCAATATTTAAATCTATATTAAAAGTTGATACAATAAAATCATTTTATCAGTATTAATTAATATTTCGAAAAACAGATATACAAATATTCAATCAGCAATTATTAAATTAATTTACATTTATAATGTAATTTAATCGACTTAGCAACTATTTGGAGAACCCTAATAGTTTGGGAAATGACTATAAATTGTCGTATAATGGCGTACACTTTGAGAACCGCTGGTTTCGAGTGAAAGTTAGATTTTACCCCGCGAGTCTTCGGGGGTGTTTTGCACCCCTCGGCGGTTGACATATGTGCCGAATTAGCATACATTTCCCATAAAATCTACCGCCGAGGGTTGTACAGCCTTAAAGAGAAACACCGCAGAAAAAAATGTTATTATTCTTCAGCATCCGAATTCGTTTATTTTTGTATTCTTTTTCACGTTTTACGACAATGTTGCGAATCTTTGTCGCGATTGCTTCGAAACGATTTGAATATAAAACTGGAAAATCGTGATTTTTTTCAACCATATAATCGATAAAAATTAAATATCATATATACACAATATTTAAACTATATTACAATATCAAAATATACACAGTTCAGAATAATATTAAAAAATAATAATAATAACTAAAAATCGTATATAAAATTTCGTCGAATTAATGAATCACAGTTTTAAATGGTAGAGTAACCTTTTATTTCAGAATAAATGTATATCGTAGACTAGAAATATCCAATGTAAAAATGTGGGAGCCGTTCTGAATATAGAGTCATTCAGGGAGGTGTCTTATTTTGTATATAAGAAGACATGCACCCGCGATAAAAGAGGTTCATCATTATCCTACCGAGGGCTAAATTCTTCAATAGCCCTAAAAGTAACCTTAGCAATAAATAACCCGCCGAAAAACCCGGTTACATACCACTATATTTTGATTATGTCGTATCTATATATTTAAAAATGTGTCATACATTGATCTTACAGTGTATTTTGTTACATGTCCTGAAATTCTTCTACATAATATAATTTTAAATTTTATCTTTTATTTTCTATATGAAATATTTAAATTACATTAAATAATTTACGCGAATATAACGATATAGAATATATGATTATTCTATGGTGTGTCGAATAAAAATCAGAAGTTTATTTAAATGTCAAAGTAAATGTACATTTTTATGAATGTCTCTTTTCAACGGAGACTAATTAAATTGTTATTATATGATATATTCATTAATTACAAATGCTGGATTGCGGATAAAACTGGTAATAATATAAAAAAAATAATTAATTAACGAACGTGTATAAATAAAAATATTTATGTATTTTCATCGTGCAATAATTTGATGCATAAAAAATAAATATTTAATTGCAAATTAAAAATAAAATATGCATACTATTATGGAATCTAAATATTTATATTATTATATTGATAGACTCGTAGCATTGAATTTAAAATTAAAAATTATTTTTATGACGTTATATTAATTTTTCACGTTTATTATGGTTGGAAAAAACTATATAATAAAAATATTTACATTTACATACAAATTGTGTGATATTTACGATATCGATTTTACGAAAGATGTTTCAACGTCTCTTTTTTCGAAAGGTCGAACACAAACGCGAAAGTGTTGATACACAAAAGAAACCGTCGTTTCCCTTTAAGCGACTTCCGGTTTTCCCCAAATCAAAACAAATCGAAGAATGAAACGAGACAGAGAAGAAAAACCTTTCGGTATAATTGAATTTTTGCTAATAGATTTGGAACCCTCGAATCAAACAAGTGTTAATAGCCGCCAGTATTTAAAAAATATATACACTTATATTTATATATTTATAACAGGAAATCCAATTAGAAGCGAAATTTTCCAATTTTTCACATTCTATGATTCCGTTTTGGGCGGAACGCAGACTTCTTATTATGATGGCTATATCGGAAAACGTACTGTATAAATGTGAAAGGGAAAAAAATCTCTGAAAATTCAAAGTCTGTCTAGGGGGGTTGAGTCGGTAAGCCTAAAAGTTATCCTATCCCTTAGCTGGAACCCTTAGGGCTTTCGCGCTTTACCTCTTTTCAAATTCGGTAACGTTCTCGATAGGACTAACCCCTATTCATCTACACTTATATTGAATGAAAAGTTCACCCTCTTGAAGTTTATTTTTTTTTACTTTTTTTATGTAAAACGTCATAAAAAAGAGTAATTATCCGTTTATGTGAAGATATAAAGTTGACGCTTAAAGAAGAGTACGTTCGATTCATTATTTAAAGTATATGCTTTCAAGTTTATTACAAAATTATCGTATTTACGATGAATTTCGTTAATTATCTATAATATTAAACAAATTAAAATATTGAATAATAATAAAAAACAGATTTACATAATATTTATTATGTAACAGTAAATATAAATAAAGTATATATATATATATATATATATATATATATATATATATATATATATATATTCTGACCTAGTAAAGTTATAATATATTTTCTGAAGAGAAAAAGAAATTTCCAGCATCCGTTGAAAGGATATGTCACTCAAAGATAAAGATTTAGTGCGAACAAAGATAAAGTTGTATATGAAATATCTTCGTATATCACACAGAAATATGTCAGATTACAATAATATCGGTATAACTTATCTTTTCCTCTTACATAAACTCGGTTAAAACACGAATGTTACTTTCAAACCATCGCCACTATTCAGAGGAAACCTTTTTGACGAAAAAAAAATAAAATACGTGTATGTATAAATATATATAATATATATTATTGAAAAATTGATTAAATAAATATTTTTATATTTCTCGAATAAATTAAACTACAGTAATATTATTATAACGATAACTCTTCAAAGAAATATTTTTAAAAACGATAATAAAATTATACGAAAATTTTGTATATAGCAAGTTTGTTAATAAATTGAATTTTCACAGAGTTAGTAGTTAGTTAAATTTTCTCCGAACGAAAAATCCACTTTAAAACTATTTCACGTACCGCTTAATAATATGGAAGGCGGAAGAATAATTCGATTCGACTTTTCCATGTTGGAAGTTCATATCTTCACACTCGACGAAGTCGACTCGTA
This sequence comes from Leptonema lineaticorne, assembly GCA_024500535.1. Lineage (NCBI taxonomy): Eukaryota > Metazoa > Arthropoda > Insecta > Trichoptera > Hydropsychidae > Leptonema > Leptonema lineaticorne. Next base: position 727,474 of record JANIJI010000003.1, read on the forward strand.
AATATTCGGATATTTTTTCCGTTTTTCCACTCTTTTTATTTTTTATTTTTTTTTTGTTTTATATTCTAACAGAAAAGGTGCAGAATGCACTTTTGCACGAGGCAACGCCCTTCGGACTTTTCCGAGGGTAGATTTATTGTCGACAACGGAAAAAAGGGTGGTTTAAAGAAGAGAAAAAAAATGAAAATAAAACATTTTCCAATGAGACGGGGGGAGGGAGTAGCATAAAATGCATCGTCAAGGATCGATGGCCACTTTGAAAGCATTACAGCTTCAGGCAATTATCCTTGGTGGATTTTCACAAGGACGACAATATACGGTTGATTTATTGCCATGCATTGTTCGAATAACACTTGACATTGTGGCGAACGTGACAAGAATAATACGTCAAAAAAAAAAACATTTCAACATCGAATCCAATATTGCATGTTATTTCCATGATATTTTATAATAGGATATACGGTTAATATGCATATAACATATTTGATGTCGAATAAAAATATTTTAAGAATGCTTCTTTATTTCATCATATATTATATTATAATAGAAAGAATGCAACGAGGAATTTTCTATACATTTTTTTATTCTATCTATGATGTATAATATAAATTTATATACATATATAAAATAAAAACATTAATTTTAATTTTGTATACAAAAATAAAAATATAAGTGTTTCGTAAAAAAAAATAAAATTTTAAACGAATATATAAATTCACATTTTTTTCCGATTGTATGTAAGATGTTAAATTTCACACCGCTCAATGGAAAAATGACTAGTTTTTCCAGTTAACTTTATTGATTGAATGTATAATAATAATATTTTCATGCCATTCACGTATAATGGACTTGTAATAATTCCATATTGGCAATGGTTTATATAAAAAAGTAAAACAGTTTGATATTATATAAGAAAAGTCTTCATCATCATCACAAATATATCAAACGAAACAACATCGCCAATAAATTAATTTAAAAAGTAATACATCTTTCTACAATATTAAATAGTCATAAATTGGCAGTAATTAAATGTTGTCTGGAGCAATATTTGCATGTAATAAGCTTTTCATTGTATTTTTTAATATATCCCACGATTAATCCTATCATTTAATATCGTTTAATATTAGAATTACATAAAAAAATCCAAATATTTACTACAAAACAAGTTTCTATCGCAGTATTTAATCCGTTTAATACTTATATATATATATATATATATATATATATATATATATATTTATATATATATAAAAGAATCATTAAGATAAGCCGTGCAAAAATTCAGTTTGCATAATGAACGCGATAATTAGGTAAATTTAAATGGTAATTGTGCTTGCACAAGCGAATTTATTTCTCATACTTAAATAATATGACAAATTAATAAATTATGAGAAAAAATATTAAAAAATTAAAATAATCTTAATTAAAATGTTCATCGTATTAGCAACGGTGATTTTTTTTTATAATATATAATATACACATAGTGATTGTAAAAGTCATTAAATGTTTGTACTAGATCATTATTTTATTCGATTTTTTATAATTATAAATATTATATGGAATATTGTAAATATAAAAAAATATTAATTATTGCATTAAAAATATATTTTTTTACATAAAATATAGACGTTTTATATACAATTATATGAAGATTAATTAAGAATTCTGTTAACGATCGTCTGCAGTTTTGTTCGAATCGTCGCAGCATCGAATAATAATGCGAAGAATGATTCGCAGGACAAAAACAAAATAAAAAATAAGGTATTTCAGAAGAGAAGAAAACTTATTAAAGTTAACGCGACTTTCGTTAAATAAAAGTTTCGAACCCGGGAAACTTTTGCGCGAAACAAAGTTGCAATGCGATTCAAATGTCAGTTTCGACTCGCCTTTCGATTATAACAGATCAAGATACGAAGTATACAAAAAAAAAATATATATATATATATAATAATAATAATACAAGTCGTATATTTATATAAAGACAACGATACAAACGAGGTGTACATTAAAGATTATATTATATAAAATATACGGTCAGGTTCTCGAATTTCGTCAAAGAATCAGTTAGATTTTTTCGATTTCTTCATAGTTATCAATTTATAGCTACAGTTTCAGCGGTAATTTTTTAAATATTTTATATTAATTGATACATATTATTTTATAATATTATATATTTTTCAGCTTCAATATAATATTTTATTTATTTAAATATTTATAAAAACAAAAAGAAAAATGTTATAGTAAATCATATTCAACAAGTATGATTATTTATAATATATGTACTAATAATCTATATTAAAAACATTTTATTTTTCTAGAGAATTTCTATTTTCGGTATATTTTTTAAATTAAAAACGCGAAATTAAATATAGATTATTAAATTTTAAATATATCAGGGGTGGTCAAACTCCATGATAATTAGAATCATTTTTAAAAATTTAAAATTAGCCGAAATTAAATACGTATTAATTTTTATACAAAAATTATATTTATTGAAAACATATAAATAAAATATTAAAAATCAAACACATTTTTTAGATAATTCTTGAAAATTAAAAAAAAATGAAAAGGGAACTCGGATATATTTATCGAGTTGAGTCACAACTAATCTTTTAAAAAGCTGCAGTTTGGCCACACCTGATATATACTATAAAATTAAGATTATATTTCACTCAAATAAATATAGACTGGATATCATTAAACACTAATTACAAATGAATTATTCGCAATTTTTTTCTTATAAAATATTATACGAAAATCGAGTACACTCTATACATATATATATGTACACATATATATTATATATATAAATGATAATAGATATTAGTCTAGGTGTTGTCAGCTATATATTAAGGTCGCCAACACAACTTTCCCTTCTCAAAAGAACAATACAAAAGGAAGGCGTGTCCGAAGCATGCCGATCAGAAAAGCTCGAAAGTTTCACACTCCAAACTCATCATCGCATACAAAAACAATACTAGACGCGCGATGAGAATGTGAATTTCGATACACCGTCGCAAAAACGTACCGGCGAATTCGCAAAGAAGGCACCTTCGGTTAAAACGTAGGCGTTTTCGACGTTGGAAATTTACCGTTTTTTTTTTTTCTGTTAAACGTCGGCCACACACATATTATTCGATTTTATTACGGCGGCGATATTATTTTTATTATTATTGTTATCGTTATAAAATTGTACGACGGTTACGGTGAAATGGGTTATTCTCGAAAAATAATGCGAATTTATATCGGATTCATTGGCGGCGAATTTTTTTGTTTTTTGCCTAAGGCAATATGCAAATATAATTTATTAGACGATTATAATGTTTTTAATATTATGTCGTTTATAATAATAATAATATGTTCATCTTTCATATATTTTTTCATGATAGAAAAACTATTCAATATGAAATGATTTGTCTAAAACTAAAAATCAGAATATTTATGTAATATAAATTAATGATATGACAATCTTATGGGGTCAAGACCTTTCTTTTGAGTATCGAAGTAATGATTTTTTTAAATATAATCAAGTAGCCAATTCATTTGACCTTCAGATACATATTTTTTTTTCTAAAGGATTTGATTTGTCATCGCATTTTTTAATTATTAAATAATATGCGGCTAAAATGCAGATTACGAATTTACATTTAAAACTATTTTAATTACAATTATATATTTTTTTAAAATAATTAATAAATATATTTTATAATATTATAAAAAAAAATAAAGGATATAATTATTTTTTTCAATAATATAAAACAAAAAAAAATAAATTTAAAAAATATCCGTAAGATGTCACCACAGTCTACTATAATTTATTAGTAGTATCGCACGCATATAACAAAAACATTCAAATTCTCGATTATTATATTATATATAAAATATTTGTGTGTGTGTGTCGTAATGTCCGTCTCGAAATACAATAGTCGATTCCGTTTTAGAAAACCTATATTTACGTTAGTATAAATCAAATTTAATAATCAATAAAGTGGCGGCGTTTTACGTTTTGCGCCTTCGTCGAAAACGAGCGAACGTTTCGCATTACGTCAACGTGATTTATGTTAAATCGAGATTAACAATGAACACACGAAACGTGACAACGACGCTTTGAAATTAGCTGATTGAAAATTTCAACTTTTGCACATTCAAAATGTCCGTTTATTCGTTAATCGGAAGGATAACGATCGATCAAGACTCGCCAGCGAATAACGCAAAATTCGTATTATTTAATTTATATTATAATTTTGATTGTGATGATTGAAATATTTATAATCTAAAATACTATATATATATATATATATATATATATATATATATATATAAATATCTATAACAAATTTTGAAAGTGGTATTATTTGGTTTATATAGACATTAATTTATATTAGACAAATTGATCACTTAAATAGATATTGTATTGTTTGTATTTTATTAAATTTGCATTTGTCGTTTTCAATCTCTTTAAATGGTATTTAAAGAGCCTAAATCTTATCCCTAATCTATTTAAAACATTCCATGTGTTTCAATTCTCACCACCCGATATTAATATCCTTTTCAGCCCTATTGAAAAATATCTAATAGCTTTTATTTTCCATAGTTTAATAAGAGATTATCGTTTCTATTTAACTGCATGAAGCTATAAAGAATTTCTAATATGTAAATCTTTTTTTTTCTAGTTCGCCACACAAAAAGTATGCCTAGGATAATTTATTTTACTAAATTTTATAGGACTAATTCTGCTAGATTATGATATTATCTCTTTATCAATAATTTAAATTTGATCAAAATGTTTTCTTAATTTTCAAATTACTATAAACTTTTAATTCAAATATTTTATTCTATCATTTAATTATTTCGCTAATTAAACTGATTGTGAAGCATTCTTTCATACACCCACATAATAAATGATTTTAATCTTTTTAATGTCGCTTCCGCGAGTGTCAACAATTCCATTTCAATATTATAATATAAAATTTATAAAGATAACCTATGAATTAGTGGCATGATGGTTTTTATAGATCTGTATCTCTATTTTGAATCTCAACATACTGATTTATTTATATTTAAAAAGCTTAAACGTTCAAAAAATTAAAATATTCAATAGTTATAATAAATTTGCATAAATTTAAATCGATTTGAATTAAAATTGAAATTAAAACAAAATAAATATTTAAATTATATTATATAAAAATTGTAATTTAATACCCGTAATATTTGGATTTTATATCAAAAATTTGAAATAAATTTGAGAATTGAAATACTCTCAAGATGATCTTTTAATATGTAAAAGATTGCACGTTTTAATACGTATTCAAATTTTATAAAAACACGATATAATAATAATGGCGAAAATGACATTGTTCCTATATAAATTAATAATATGGATTTTAAAATAGAAAATTTACATCACAAAACTGTATCGTCGAACGTAACAATTTTAACATCTATTGTATTTTAACCGTTCGCCGAACCTAATCAGCATAGTAAAGGTGAAATTTATTCGTAATAGACATGTGGATAGTTCAATCGGCTCTATGCGTGATCTGGCAAAAGTTTCGCAGAATAATTTGCATAAATAAATATAATATTGCATACGATTCGTGTCCGATTATATATTTGTGAATATTAATTAAATCGATCAATAAAAACGATCCATATTATCATCGTGGTACACGCCTCATAATAAAGTGCGTCGTTAATTTTCAATATTTATAGCGTTTTGTTGTTAGTATTTATATGACGTAGTCATAAATATAGATTTTATAACGTGAATGATATTAATTATTTTTGATGTTATGGATGAATTTTAATATTTACGATAGTTGTTATGGTCCATTATATTTGTGCACTAAATCAAGAAATGAATTTTCTCATTTGAGGACACAAATTAAAATTAAAAAATTAATCTCTATATATGAAGATTAGAAAGATTTTTTAATAGAAAAGTATTAAAAAATAGATATTTCATTGATATATATCTAATATCTGTGACAAGAAGAATATTGATCTGAACTAATTATTAAAAATATATTTAATATACCTGTATCAATTGATCTATGATAGATAAATTGAAATATTTTCTGTTTTTATAATTATTTGCGATTAAATTTAATCTTAATATTGCCTCTTTCAAAACTAAGTGATTACTATAAATGTCAAATAGATCAGAATTAAATGTAACTATTACACAATAACAGATTTTTGAAAGTATTTCAATATATATATATATATATATATATATATATATATATATATATATATATATATATATATATATATATATAAATCTCAACGGATTATCAATGAAAAATATTTAATTCATTATAATAAAAAAAATGTGTGATTAATGAATATGATATATAGAGATAATGTCATATAAGTAAACAACGTCGCTTTGTACACAATTTAATAGAAAGGTCGCCATCGATGCTTCGTCGCCAAAAAGGTTAATTGCCACTGCGATGAGTCGACAAATTTATTACAAGATTTTGTCTCTTGTTAACCGTGTACAAAAGCCTCCGGATATGTTATATACACTAAAATGTTGTACCACCAAGTAGAAGAAAAAAAAAATTAGTAAAAACATCACAAAACGGTATTATCGGATACATATATTTATATATGAAGCGTTTAAAAGCGAGACGTTATACAAGTATATTTTTCGATCGTGCTGTGAGATATTATACTAGGATTAAAACGTTACTAGTCAATTTATAGTATGACAGAGAAAAAAATATATATGTATAATTACAGGAAAAGTGTTTTATTGCACGCTCAAATATAAACGAGAAAAATTAATCGTGACTATACTTGAAATATCGATGGTATAAAAGATATTATATTAATTTAAATTGAATATTTATATGGTAAATATGGAATAATATAGTTAATTTTGTTCATATATATATATGTATATATAATGTATTATCAACGTAGTGAAGCTTAATTAAAATGTATATTATATGCTAAGACTGCATGTCAATGTCTTTATACATCATATTAGTGTTAAACCTAAATATCTGATACCGTTAATTACGTATGCAAATCCTCAACGTAAACGTAACATTTCACAATACCCACGTATTTACAATCGAATTCTTTCTCTTTTTTTTTCATTTCAATTATATGCCAGCTTTACGAACGGGGGAAAAAAATGCTTAAATCCTTAGAAAAAAAACGTCGTATCTTCGAATCTAAATTGTCTAAACCGACGGTATGTTCGGTTTGAAAGATGATTAGAAAAAAAAAAGACAAAATAATAATAAAAGTACTATGCCATTCCTTCAAAGAAGAATAATGTGTGTGTGTGTGTGTGTGTGTGTATGTAAAAATGTTGTTTTTGAATGAAGACGATTTTTTCTACTGTAGAACAATTTATCAGATACGAGGAAAAAACGCAAAGAATTTTCGTTTTATACGTGTAACTTGATTTTTATACGGATAATTTCCAGTAAAAAATGATAATTTAATTATAAAGATGTGTCGTATATAGAATTTTCATTACTTTCTATATACATAATTTTAAAACTGTAAACAATATATCATTCAATCCACACTGATATCGATTTTATTAATAATTCATAATTGTGTTTTTGTTAAAAATTTATGTAAAATATGGAAATTGTACATATTTAACTTTTGAAACATTTTCATTTTGCACTTGAATAAATCGAAAATTATGTAGAATATTCGGAATACGCAAATTACCCCCTCGTTTATAAGTGAAGGTTGCTTTTGAAATCTAGCGAATATTAAAGTTCGCATCTCGTTTCTGAAAGACGTTATTTATTCCAACTTGGAATATCTCGAGGATGGTTCATTGACAATATTATACATATTCGAGATCAAAAGAACGACTTGAGTGGGATATTTTCATGGCAATTTCAAAACATTATATTCTCGATGCTAGTATTATATATTCGGATTACTTAAGAAATCTCGGATAATTTCAAAAATGTTATTCACAACTGAATCGTTCACATTTTACTGTATAAATAGTTAAATAACCGCGTCCCGTTCTGTTGTTAAACGAGGACAAAAATTAATTTTAATGCTTTTTCTCCTTTTCTGCGATTATTTAAAATGAAAAAAAAGGTAATTTAAAGTTTTATATAAGTCGTTTCTTATATATTAATAAAATTAATTGCACTTTTGAAAGACCAATGCAAAAATAATCAAGCTTAAGTTAAGCTCGCCGTTTATGGCGTTTCGGATTTACTTTGAAATAGTGAAAAATTAATTTCCACCTCCAAGCATTTTCAAATGAAAATTATAATTCATTATTCATATATAATATTTATATTTTTCTGAAACATTTCGAATTATGTTCGGATTATTTCACTTTTGTGAATGTAATTTATATAAAATGACCATATAAATAAATATGAAAAATATGCACGTCTTTCGAAATCTATCTACAACTGACAAATAATAAATTTAAATAGTAAATACATTCATTATTTAATTATATAATGCAATGAACGATCAGTTAAATATTCTTTTCCACATATAGAATGTACTTTCATAGAAAGAAATACGATGTATCTTTGTAATATATTTTATAAAGAAAGAGAAAGTCTGACGTGGTAATAGTAAACCGTAAATAAAATATAAGAGTATATATTATAAATTGTGTAATCAATCATAAAAAATATATATATGCTAAACTTAAATATTAGTAATTGACGATCGACAACATAAAATTCGATGATTTCAATAGCGTATAAGAATCTTATTATATTTTTTTATTAAAGAATCTAGTTAATATTATTATTATTAAAATATTAATAAAATATATTTATATTGTATCGAAATATAAACGTGATACTATTAACTATAACGAATAATACGATATACTTTGAACTGACAGTTTTTGGGTATGTTATTGAAAGGTACAGTTTTTCATCGTAGATTTTTATATGTATGAAAATATATCAAATTACAACATACAATCATAAAAGTAAATGGATAATAATACTGGAAATATAATATAAATTAATATGAATATATATATATATATATATATATATATATATATATATATATATATATATATATATAACCATTCAGAATGCGATACAAAGTCATTTTAACCAGTTATTCAAAATGCTCGTTATAAAGCTCAGATGAGATGAGTTCCAAGAACAATAAAACGACTTATAATACTTATATATATATATATGAGAACATTGTAGCTGACTAACGACAGTCAGAAAGCGTCAAATACCATTCCACGTCGTAAGTCCACAATGAATCGAACCATCGAGTTAATCTATCAACGTCCGGTTAAATAACGATCGATCGAAACTGAAAACGGTTAACCGGCACCCGATTTTAAAACCGAAGAAAATCGGCCGTCGTATAACGCATTCAAAGTTTTATCGGTAAGAAGGCGTTCGAGGCGAAATTCGCTACTTTTTTTGTTTGTTTGTTTGTTTGTTTATTATTATTTATTTATTATTCAAAAGATGAGTCCCGTGTGCATAATCGATGTCGTTTTGTATGATCGTGAATAATGTCGGTTATGGTCTTTTGTTTTGTGAACGAAACGTTACACGTAGCGGATTTTAATATATGGAACTGTATCGGTCATATCTCGAGGAAGCGGCGTCCTCTTTGTGACCATTTATCAGGTGTATCGAACTATTTATTTAATATTTTATTAAATATATCGTCTTATATTCTTCATATTAAATTATATATGTATATATAGTTTTTACATTTTACATTAAAAAAAAAGTGGTTAAATTATACATTTTTTTTTTACATAGATATGTAATTCGTAATTATGATAGTGATTTATTTTATTTTGATGCTAAAAATAAATAAATTCTAAAAAAAAAATGTTGTATATATAAAGTATATAATTTTAATTTATCAAACGTTTACAAAATTTATGATACTATTATATTTTTTGAAATAATATAATTATGTTGAATTTGAAAGTGTTGTTGTTTTATATTTAAAAGAGGTTGAATCATCAATTTCACACTTCACATTTAGACACACATTTTATTAAGAGATTTTTTTTAGCTGTGAATTAATTCAACTAAAACAGCGGTTCTTAATCTTTTTAATAATAAATATTGAATTAAAAATAATTCACACATAATTAAAAAATGTTATTTATTATTAGAATATTACTAAACGTTATTGAATAATAATAAATTCATATTTTCTAAAAAATATTAATATTTTTCATATTTTTTTTTTACCAAATCACTGGAAATACTTTAAATAATGCATGTGCTATGAATAAATTAAGTTTAAAATTTATGAAGATCTTGCTATAAATAAAATTTTATTATCTAAATGCTAAACGTATTATAATAACAGTTAAGTACACATGTTGTACTTTTGAACGACAGAACTGATATTGATCATCTGCCCACGCTGAAGATCGTCGAATCAAAGAGAATGGAAATCGCATAAATATACGGCATCATTCACATTCAAAAATGTATTCGTTATAAAATATACATTTATATAATATAATATATTATATAATTCGAAAAATAAGCAAAAATTATACATCAACCCTCGGGCCGTACTCGATTTTTCATCGTTGAAGAAAATTGATGGATCATATATAACGTCTTTCAACCCTCCATTATTTTCAAATGCACCTTTTCTTCTCTTGTGTTTTTTTTAATAGAATTCTATACCCTTAGAATAAAGATTGCAATAAATCAAAGAAAATAAATTAAATTCGCAGAGATCGATTCACAACCATATTTCATAACTTTATTTCAAAAAAAAAAAAAGTATTATAATATTTTTTGCATCATTTTCAATTCGCTTTAAACGCAGATATACAGTAATAAAATTATATAAAATCGACGCCTTTCAACAGATTTAAACTATTAATTTTCATTATTTATACACTGAATTTTTTTTCTATGACGTTTTCGAACGATAAAACAAAATAATTACCGATCGTTATAAATTTCACACCGTGGAAAGTTTTCGAAATATATAACTTTCGCATTAAAAAAAAAACGTATATATAAATCTTATATTTTCCGCTTGCAATAGTCTAATTTCGTGACGAAAAGCGATCTACAAACTTTACCCGTAATATATATATATATATATATATATATATATATATATATATATATATATATATATATATATTTGACTAATTTAAAATGCGATTTTATAGCTAGATATAAAAAAAAATCGAAAAAATAAAAATCAGGATTTGAAATAAAGGCAGATCGAAGACCAACTTTGAAAATTGTTTCGGCAACAATATTTAGCCATTAGGGGTTGAACGTGAGTCGCCTGCTAAAAAGTCCGTGAAAAGTGCTTCACGAGTGAGCTTTCTTTCCTTTCTCGCATTCTTAGGACTCGTGTTTGTTTTTATTATTTTTATTTTCTTTGTTTTTGTTTAGATTCTAAAAAGTAGACGCCCTTAGATAAGACATAGATTTGAAAGCTGTACGTGCGAAAGCAATCTGCATTCGTAATGCACAAACTGAATCGCCGAGCTGTATTTGAATGAATGCAAAATAAAAAAAAAAACGTGGTCGTAAGTTGAAAGTACTGTTTTCGACTACGACACCGAAATATGTAGATTTGTAATAAGAATATGAATTATCTCATTATCATATCGACACGTTTAATAATGCTTAGTAATTTGAAGAAAAAAAAACTCAATCTAAGAACATGATTCAAATTTTATATATCACTATACATTTAATGAAATAGATATTATTTTGAGAATTTCATATATGTATTTTCTTATTGAAGTATTAAAATTAAAGATGACATTTTAAGTATAATAACATAGCCCTGAAAAATAATATTTATACACGTTTTTTATTCATGCCACCCACGTATAGTGATTGTTATAAATTCTTTTTGTAAACAATCAACTCTTCACAATTAAAAAATAGTATTTCTATTTTTATAAAATAAAAATGACATATAAACTATAATTAATATATGCTGTGCGATAAAATATATAATGAAACAATCTAAAATTTTTAAATAATTATTAGTTTTATTCATTAACTACAAATGTAGTAAAAATACAATTTCTAACTACAATATTATTGTATTCTTTTATTAACTACAAATATAGTAAAAAAAATAAAATACGAGTTATCTGATGATATTATATCATAAAAAATAAATGGACATTTTAAAATAAATATGAAAGAATAATCTTGGTATTAAAAATGTTTATAATTTCATATTATTTTTAAACTTTTCAAAATATTACATATATATATATATATATATATATATATATATATATATATATATATATATATATATATATATATATATATATATAGTAAATATAATAACACAATTTTTATGATGCATATTTGTTATGAAAAAAATATATACCGTAAGTTATATAAAATAAAATAATGACTATCACGCGTATAGAAATAAATAATGATGCGTCGCGAACGCCGCCATAATAAATAAATAAACAAACAGTATAACAAAAATCGTGTTACAGGAAATGCGGGCGTTAACAAATGAAAATCTCGTCGCCATTCATAGTGATTTAATTTATTTCGCTTTACACGGAACAAAACAAACTTTGTTCTGTACAATGATTGAAACTATATAAAAAAAAAAAAAAAATATATATATATATATATATATATATATATAATAGTATAATAAAGAAGGAATCGGACGATTTGACAGCATTATCCTGGAATTAGAAACGGGATAATTTCCTGTCGATCCCGCGTGAAAAATACGTGAGACGTGAAACGGACACGTTTCGATAATCCTTAAACTTGATTATTATTGAACGAACGATCTTTTATGGAAATTCCGTATTTTCTATTTATCGTAATGACACTTGGAAGATTGAATCATATTGGATTTAAATTTGTAATTTGTGAATATACTATAACAATCGAATTACCGATAAATATATATAAAAAAAAAACATTGTATATATTTTATATAAATTAAAAGGATTCAATTTTAAACAATTTGAGTATTACAAATATCAATTTATATTATGACATGTGAGAAACAAAGTTTTCACAGTGAAAATATGTATACAAAGGATGCGGAAGTCGAGCGCGGTTTGTTCACCCTTCTCCTACGTTGAATGTGCACTTAAGGAAAATGGGCGATGGTCAGTTCGGAAAAGTTCGTCCTTTTCGTAAAGGGGAGAATTTTCCGGGAAAACAGTTTACTTCACCAGAAGGCGTCCGGATTTGTTCTTGTAATGCGTTTGCAATGAGACCCACCTGGGTATCGTTCGAATCTATCGCATAGCCGTCGACAAGGGACAGACCTCACGATCAAAAAACATTGATAACACGTGAAATATATTTAAATTAAAAATATTTTTTTTCAATAAAAAAAATCAATATTATATTTTAAAAATATCTATATATAATTTTGTTTTAAAAAAATTAAAAATATTTTTTATATACCTTATTAAATAATACTTAATTAATCATATATATATATACCATATATACGCTTAGCATTATACTTTTTGAGACAGCAGTGATATCACCGCGTGAAATGGGCGTGATATTTGATTTTCGGCACGACACTGTATTTGAAATCAACCCTCAATAACACTAACTAAAAACTGGGATCATTTTGACCATCTGGCATTCAATCGAAAGTGCCCACTTGAGAAACAAATCGCTTTCAACAGTCCGAAAAGGAAACTCACCCCTAAATTCAACCCCTACGTATTGGATTATTGAGCTTTTTTTCACGGTAGAAAATTTTCATTGTTCGAATATCGATAATGATGGAGAAAAAAAATTACCTTGGAATTATTAGAAAATAAATTTTCCAAGATATTCTCAAAAAAAAATCATCATTAATTAAATTATAAAATAAAAATATTTTTATTTAATACTTAATCATAATATTTGATAAATATATATAGTTTTTAATTATTTTACATTGAGAAAAAAAAATAAAACACCCTTTCATTATATCACATAATATGATATTTAACGACTTCAAAGCACACAATGTATAAAAAATAAGCTTATTTAATTACATACAATCTTTATTGCTATTTGAGAAACCATTTATATTATACTGGAAGCGAAGACATATAAAGATAAGAATTAGGATATAAAAAAATATCCATTCGTATTAATTCGAATCTTTCGTGAACAACTATCGATTTCCTTTTATTCGGCAATTTTAATAAGAGAATAAATTTTTTATCGACAAATAAATCAGCACCCTGTAATAATATATTTTTACTTTTATAAAAAAAAATATACTAAAATGCCAATTAGGATTTTATTCTCGAATATTGCGATACGACTAATGTTAAAAATCGGTTTACTTTTCTTTGGTAATAATTTTATATATGTTAAAAAAATCAAGTCAATAAAATACGATATATTATTAGTATATCGAAATCGAATTTAAATTTTTTTTCTTCAATTTTATAGTCCGAATAAAATAAATATAAAAATCAAATATATGTAATAAAAATAATATTCGTTTTCATACAAAAACGTTTCTATTAAATATTAAAGTTAAATAAAATGTTTTCTATGAAAAAGAATCTTTCTCTTATTTTAATATTTCAAAATATTTGTATTATATCAAAAATTTGGAAAAGTCATAAGGAAAAATCTATTTTTTTTAACCTTAAGCGATTTTTGTCATTAAGATATCGTAGTTATTTAAATTAAAACCGCTTCTGAACACGAATGGTAAATATTTTTTCCAAATTTAATAGATAATTTGATGAAATAAAATTCAACGTATTAAAATATGCTATATTTTATTTTAATTTAAACTATAAATTCTTAATGTATTCTCGGAAGAAAGAAATATATCGATATTAACATATATGTTAAAGATTTATTATATTTACACTAAAACCATTATTCTTATTATTATTTAAATTTATAAAACTAAATTGATAATTCTTGTTTTTTTTACTAATTTGTGGTAAAATATAAATTTTAACATCACCATATTTTTTTTCTATTTCTTGGAAAGAGATCTGTTTTTTAAATATATATATATATATATATATATATATATATATATATATATATATATATATATATATATATATATATTAGTATATTATTATTTAATACTGTATCACGATTTTAAAATATGGCATAATAATAATAATTACAAGTCTTTTAAATAAATTTAAAAATTTTAATATTTTATATATTGATAAATCTTTTATAATTAAACAAAAATATTAATATTATGTTGTATATATAGATTACATTTATTATAAGCGTACATTAAATAAGAATAGTTGTGAAATCTAGCTGTGGAATGTGATATATGCGATTTAGTGTATCTCCCCTGTCGTCAACTATTACAATTTACCGCCAATACACGGCGGCCATATTGAAAATGGCGGCGCGTGACAAGAATGGCGGATCGCAGGGGTGTTAAAGCGACGCCGACCGAATAACAAAATCTATCGGTACGTCAATCCGATTTTCCGATGCGTAATAATTGTAGCGATTTTTCCCCGGGAAATGTGAAATGTTTTACATATGTTATATTACTATATTATTTTAAAATACACTATGTATAATATATTGAATGATGTCATTGAATAAAAACTCGTCGCTTTTGCAATTTTATCGATGCAATTTTAAAATCCGGATCCTCGAATACGTCTGAATTTATGGGCACTTCGTCCCTTTTTCTTACAATGAAAATGTATCAGTATAAAACTTTATGACTCAGATTAAACTTTTATAACGTTCGAAAGAAATTAAATAAGGTTACATTTTTACGAATGATACGATACGAATAAACAATTCCGTTTATTATTATTATTATTATTATTTTGATGTGATATAATCACCGTAAATTTGACGAAGAAATATTAATGCGGACCAAGCAAGTGTATATTCATTAAAATTAAATTTAATATTCGAAGATACCGCGGACACGACTAACATAAAACAGCAAAAGTAGGGAAACTCGAATAACGGGGACGTAAATGGGGTTAGTTTTAGGGTCATGTAGTATTATTATCAATTTAGCGTTTACGTGCAAGTTACCCTTTTACGACATTGTCCAATTAGAAGGAAAATCATTTGGGAAGAAAAAGGAGGAAAGCCGTGTCGTAATTACGACACGTAATACGATTATTCAACGGCTGACAAGAACTGAAATGCTAATTTCTGAATGGATAAAATAAACTTTTATAATTAAAATTTATTATTATGATAATTATATATATATATATATATATATATATATATATTGGCTTGGAAAATATTATAAAATTAATTCGAAATAATTATTATTTCATATTAAAATTATAATTTCGTGTTCTCATATAGGGTTAATATCTGACTTTAAAACTAAAAGTACCATATACATAAAATATTAAATTAAAAAAAAACATATTTTAAGTGATATTTAATACAAAAAGATATTTCTAAAAGACTTAATTCAAAACTAATAATATTTCATAGTTCTTATCTAAATAATTTTGTAGCTAATTAATCCATGAAATTTAGATTGATAATTTGCAAGATATAATTCACCTTCTGAATTTACAATTTTTATAAAGAAAAAGATAAAGATATAAATTTAATATAGAAAAAAAAATCAAATTATTAGAAAATATTCTTCGACGATCAATAGAAAAATACAATTCCGTTATACGACAATGTATTTTATTATTTTTCGTAACGTTCTAATAAAAAGCGGAACATCGCTATAATTGCGAATTGTGAACAAGACTTAAAAACCTATCAACACAAAAAAAAAAAAATTAAACAAGTACACAGTAGCAATATAAATCAATATTCTTCATTTTTTATTCTCATCATAGCAATAATTGTTCTTCAATAATTATTTCTATATAACGAGACGCCTAGTTTTTATTTATATACAGTGGTAATAAAATCGCAGGATTCAAACTGGGATATTCACATTATATATATATATTTATATATATATATATATATATATATATATATATATATATATATATATATATATATATATATATATAATGCACTTCGAAGAAACTCAGCTGAACTCCTGAGGCAAAGAAAACCAACCGGTCGAGTAATATCCGCTTTTGTTGTATGAGACGATCAAACGTAAAAACGGGCGTTATTAATCACGAAACAATTGTATGCAATTATCTTTAAACCGGCAACAATTAGATATCACACGAGAATGTTAGCTAATGTGAACTAATAAAACACGAAATGGTCGAGTAAAATAAAAAAAAAGAATTGAAAATTGCGAAGACGGAAAATATTAGCGTATGTATGCAAATCGCACATGATGATGCGCTAAGGGTTCACGTAATACTATATATGTATATCAGGGGTGGTCAAGCTCATCGATAGTTGGAGCCATTTCTCAAAAATTCACTTTTTTTTTAAAGCGGCAATTAAATAGTATTTTTTTTTTACAGAAATTATATTTATCGAAAATATATATAAAAGTAGAAAATATGTGTAATGAATTTAAAAAATAAAAATTAAACACTTTTATTTTACTATTTTTGATATTTTTTTGAAATTAGGTGAATAATTGGTGACGACACTTTTCAGTAATTCTTTCATTTGGATACATTTATCGAGAGTTATAAAGAACCGCAGTTTGGCCACCTCTACTATATATATTATAAATAAAATCTAAGAACATTTATAATTTTTATGATTGACAAGATTGAACTATCAATTCTATACAAAAATTTAAATATATATAAATATAATATACATATAAATTATATTTGAAATAAAATCCTAGATTCTGACATCAGTTTTTTTTTGCAAATCGATCAAAGGTTGAAAAAAAAAAGATATTGTAAAGGATCTGTTATGGATATCATGAGTTTTGATGTTATTCATCAAAATTAATTAGTATTATTAGTAAAACCACTACATCTACTTGAACGATAATATTAATGATAATTACATGTCTAATATTGAATAGCCGCAAAATTAAAATTAAAATAGAAAAATGATGGCCAATTTTCAAATACGAAAGGATACGTTAAGACATATTATATATACATTCAAAATTATGAACAAATATATTATGATAATATAAAAATATCGTTTTTCAGCACATATATAGTATGTTATATTTAATAAATATTATTTATCTTTTTCTTAAAATTAAATTATTATGGCTATATTCTAAATTATGTAATCCTCATTAAAAAGTTTATTAAAGATTAGTGTAATTACTATATATATCATACAAATTGCACGAAGACAAAGCTTCATTTACTTTAAAAATTACACTCCATTTTCACATACGCACATTAAATATATATATATATATATATATATATATATATATATATATATATATATATATATATATATTTAATGTGCGACTAGTATATAATCATATAAAAATTTCTAAAATTCCAACGTAGTAATATCGCCTCATAATTGTATAACTGTAACGCTTTTTAAAACTATTCCGAAGTCAATGGAAGAAAAAAATTCACGCAAGAACCTCATTTATCCGACAACGACGACGTAAACGCGATATTTCTTTCTTTTTTTTTATTAATTTTTCAATTTTTTCGCGGTTAAATAATATGTTCGCTTAACGGAAACAATATTGCCATATTGATATAAAAAATATAATATTATATATATATATATATATATATATATATATATATAAATTCGTAATTTATTATTATTATATGTAATATACAGTATAAAAAAGATTTAATGTTCGGTATAATTATAATACATAATAATTAATTGACGACTTTTTATAAAGATCTATTGTTAAACTAGTAATTAACTCTGTGGAACATATTGAGTATGTTACGGTTAAGAGTCTTTTTTTTTCTCAATTATCGTCAATGTTATTTTAGAATTTTTAAATTATAAATTCATATTAAATTTTATAAAAGCTTTAAATTATTGATCAATAATATTATTATTAAATATTGATTAAACGTGAATCGACGTTTCGAACGACTAAATAAAATAATTATAGAACGTCGTTTGATTGAGATTCGCGCGGAATAAACGTGCTTAATCAAGCAACAAATATCGAATTAATACGACAGATACACAAGGGGAACAAAAGCGACGAACTGAAACAACCGAAATGAAAAATGATTTCGATATTTACTGTGATGTGAAACAACCGTGAAATATTCAAAGGATACCGACCGTTCTCACGATCGTCACGGTTTTGTAGTCCCACCGGTAAAACTGTTTTGTACGCCTTTTTTTTGTGCTTATTTATATTTTTTTTATTCGTAATATATATATATATATATATATATATATATATATATATATATATATATATATACAAGTTAAATCTCTCTCCCTTGTTATGGCCGTTTCAATTTTTCCGACTGCTTCCTATTATCGTGTCTATTTTTCAAATTGGCCACGGTGCGATTTAATTGAGGACTCTATTAACCGTTTTGACGTCTTAACTCGATACTATAATAGAATGGAATCTAATTAGCACACATTTTAAATTATATTATATGCTAATTGTATAATTATATGTATATTGATAAATGCATATATTAACCTCATTATCATTTCATGATATATTAGTGGCATATTAATTATGATTCAATCATACATTCTTATTTTATCATTAGATACATTTATTGTTTAATATCGATTGATAAATGTATTTAAAAAATTTGATATCGCATATCTTAAAACTAACTTATTCACTATATAATGTATAAATTAAAAATTTAAAACCGTAAATCGTTTTATTCATAAATAAACCGTTGTGATTGCATTATTTGCAACGTATTATAAAATTGTAAAAAAAATATATACTCACTCATTATTGTTATTGTAGAAATTTATGCACGCAAACTAAGTAATGATTATGATGTTAATAATAATGTAAAAATAAATTTACATGCTGATTATCTTATAGATAATAGAGACGTGAAATTATTCACATACCTGCAACAAAACAAAAAAAAATATGTGTTAAAAACATTTTCATCATAGAGAAATTATTTAAACCATGAATATAAAGGAGTATAACAGTATATTTTTTTTTTACTTTCACACATATCAATAAAAAAAAATACAAAAAATATACATTTTATCACACTATATTATAATAGATATTTTAATCAGAATTTATATATAATATAAAATAAAAATAATAATAATATGTCATAGTTGCATAATGTCTATGAGCACGCACACAATTTTTATCTCGACCGTGTCTAATCCCGAATAACTATGGGCGTGTAGGGGTCATAATTGCGAGGCCCGCGGCCTATGGGTGGTCCCAATCATGAACCTGATTTATTGTTACATCTTTCCCAACCCTTTACTTACATTTTGGTCTAAACTAGCTTCGAATCCTCATAAGCATTCACTTTAAATTATGAGTTGGCTACGAAAATTGTTATATCCAGCTCAAATACAAAAACATATTCCATATGAAATTTTCAAATATTATATATATATATATATATATATATATATATATATATATATATTCATATACATATATATATATAAGGAATACTTGTTTTAAAATATAATATTCAAAAACCGTTTTAAATACATAAATAAAAAATTTGTTTATGTAGCAGAATATTGTTCAATGTTGCGATTTTTTTATATAGCTTTAAAACTTTCCCCAACGTTTTATAAGTATAACACATATTTTCTTCAGTAAGGATAAACATTATCCCAACCGTTTAGCCACCCCACAAAAGCGTTAAGCTTTCTTCAAATAGCTTTTTACCCCGCGATCCAAAAAAAAAAAATGTACTAAAAAGACGTTTTAAAGCTCACGTCGATACTTCAAGTTTGTGACTGTGTATTATACCGTTTTTTTTCCTTTATAGATCGAAATAAAATGAAAAAAAAATAGGAAAAAATATAACCTAGGAATGCGATCGATCGTCAACTTGCCGATTTTAATTTGCATAAACTAGTCCGATTTCAAAGACCGAACTGAATCATATCGTAAATTATTTTCGACCGGTTACGTCGTACCGTTATATTTTATCAACGCACTCCATTGTAAAACGGTGAATTCACGAACGAACAATTCACACATCTAGTGAGAAAAATGGGCTTTTAACGTCGTACAATATTAAATTATATATAATAAAACTTATTCATTTATCGTATCATATTTGATAGCAAAATGAAATATATCACCGTCGAGATTTGATTTATAGAAAAGGGTATCGTTGCAAATTGACAACACCTGGCCCTTAAAGCTTATATTGTCTCTCGTCTTTTTCCCGTGTGGTAAAGCTTCTCGTTTATGAGATAACCGATAAGGCAAGACTTTAAAAGAAGACAAAAAAAAATGTAAAAAGAAAAGGGCCATCGCCCTTCCTGACGACTTCCTTCCTTCCTATATTATTATATATCTGTACGTTTTCGATAACTTAACTTTTTTTGAACGAAGGGTAAAATTCAAACATTCACATGAATTGAGTTATATAAGTTACGTATATTTTTTTTAGATAGATCTGGTCCTATATATAGTTTATCCGATATATATCACAACAATAAATATCGAATAAAATAACAATATCGTTCATTTTTGTATCAGTATTACAGATATTACATTATCATATTCTTCTATGTTCATGATCGTTAATAATAATGAACAATAAGAGTTGAATATATATAAATATAATCAAATTGAATAAAAACAAATACCATTCAGCATGAAACCTCAAAACATATTCATATTGAAACCATCGACCAGATTAACTTTCTATAATGTAAATCGTCAAAGATATTTAACATTGAAAACGAAACAGTAACAAGTATTACAAATTTTGTTCACCGTTTAAAATCATGTATTTATATATGAGAATTTAACTTTATATATTTTATATTGAAATTTAGAAAAAAAAAATTGTCAAAATAAATTTATATATTATGAAACAAATTTGATATTAATAAATTTCTAATTGAAATTTTTGAATAAATATAAAATTATTATCAACTATGCAGCTACAAATATATATATATATATATATATATAATAAAATTTAAAAAATGAAGAATTTTACTTAAAAATCAATAGATTTTCATAATATAAACAGCATATAATATAGCAACAAAGTAGAATAGAATAGAATAGAATAGAATAGATTGTCATCTTGTCATATTATACATAAAGAGAATTCTGCACGCGTTCTGGCTTTTAGAAATCGTCAAACGTAAACCCTCACTGGAAGACAGCACGACACGAGGATCGAGGACAATATTTATGTATTAGATTGTCCCGTGTGTTCTGGAGACCACATGGCTCGAGGACCTGCAGTTTACCGATGGTATCCAACGATATAAAATATACTGTATATATATATATATATAAAACAAGCATATGCAACAAAAGCACCGCAAAAGTACACTTCCTAGACGGGATATATCTCAATACGGAATCAGCCGGTGGCAAGTGGGCGCTTTTACTATCATGTGCTTATTTCTTTAGTATAAAATTCAAATAATTCCATTAGAAATTTCACATATATAGTTGTATCGAATAGCACAATATGGAATTAAAAATACGTATGCCTAAATGTTACGTTTTTTCCGTTTTTTTGTATGATGTTCAAATATGAACACTATACCCTGGAATCAAAAAACGTATGAAAGATTTCTAGATGTTGTTGTGCTACCGGAAAATATTAAGAATATCTTGGACCGGTAAAGTGGCAAATAAAGAGGTTTTCGAAAATATTGATAAAACTAAAAAGACGGTAAAATTTTAAAAATGCAATACCTTCGTCACATCTTGAGAAATGATAAATATAGGCGTCTCCAGATAATTTTTGAAAGAAATATTCAAGCGAAAAGATCAATGGAAAGACGTCAAAACTTATGATGATTACGTTCAATTGTTAGTCTATAGAGCTTTTTCGAATGGCTATGTTGAAAGTTTCGTTAGCCGTGTATAATACCAACCTTCTTAATATAAGGAGACGACGTGAAGAAGAATAAGGTATATAGTTGATGAAGAAAAAAATATTTGCATATAATGAAATCTTCAAGAGACACTCAGCGCTCATCATCAATTCAATTCAATTGCCGTTAGATAATAATAATCGGTTACTTTCGATGCAATAAAGCGCATTCTGAGGATAAGATATATAGCAAATTGATCGTTAAACTTAAAATATTTTAAAATCGTTTATTATATATATGTATATATTATTGATGATGGATAAATGTCGGTACATAAAGGGTTACGTTATGCAAAAATCTTATATAGCGAGTTCAGAGTTAGACGTAGAGGAACAACATTGCATATAATCAAGCGTTCAGGTTCGGTAGCCATTCTTGTGTGGTTATCTTCAACAGCAGTGGCCTACGTTGAGTACTATGTGAATTTCAACAGCAGAACCGGACACCGACAGAGAAAGAGAGTATATTGACCGGTTTTGCATTCAAACAGCAGCACCAAGCAGATGCACATAGATTAAAGTCGAATAAAAATAAAGCGAAATGAAAATAATAAAAATAAAAATAAACGGCAACAGTAAAAAGAGAGAAGGAAGTCTCGCAGTCGGCATAAGAAGCGCAACAAATTTAAATTTAAAATTTTCCAGTACCGGGGGGGGCAAGTAACCACCATTAATTATTGTCGATGGACAAGTCTTCCCCTCTGGTTCGACAATCTGGTGCCCATTTTAAGGCGACACGATAACGCAACAACGACGCCGAGGTCGTCAGCAAATCGTGCGACCTCAATAAATTTAGGATGATATCGAAAAGCATCTTTTTAAGACTTTAAAGTTACACTGTGACATAGTAATTTATTTATTATTATTATATTTTTTAAATTAAATGAAATTTTTAAAATGTACTATATAGAGGAATAATATTATATTAATGGTTATCGATTAGTCATTGATAACTAGTCGACAGTTAGTAACTGGTCTTGAAATATTGATATATCATACTATAAATGAAATTGTAATTTAAATATTTTATCAATATTTAAATCAGCATAACTTGAAATATAATTATAATAAACTACTGAAAAATATTTTTAATAAATAATATTATATATGTATAAAACTATCTACTTTTCCGAATATTAATAACTTAAGAATTTTCAGAATGATCACAATGAATCTAGACGGTATAAATTATATTTTATTTAAGAATTAAAAATAATAGATTGTATAAAAAAAACGATTTTTTATGTAATAAAAATTATTAAAAAAAATTTTTTAGCTGACTATAAAGTCAGCTAAAAAAAATTAATGATAGAAGCGAAATTCAAAGATTAAACTGCTTATGATTAATTAATAAAGCCAATTTTGTTTAAAAATATAATTTATTTCGTACAAGTTTTAAGATGTCTTTAGCAAAATCAATAACTAATATTCCCTAATATTTAAATAATCTCTTTTATATATAGAGTATTATAATCAAAGCCAAATAAGAAAAAAAAGCAGCATTCTGATTAAATATTTTTTTTTTAAGTTATTTTTATCATTTCTAAGAATCGTATTCTGCATGAATTAAAAAAAAAATATTCCAAATTTTTAACAATTTTTCTATGGACTTTTAATGAGAGCCTTTTTCGATTCAAATTTTAATACAATATTATGATTGAAAAATATATTAGAGAACTAAACGTATTTAAGAAGAAAAAAGAAACAACACTAAAATTTTATAACGATCTCATATATATATTTGACACATAAAATTTTTACAACGCATCCCCGCAGAATACAATACGACACAAATATATATATATATATATATATATATATGTGTGTGTGTGTGTGTGTGTGTGTATTTATATATGGATAGATAAAAATAAAAATATTTATACATCATAATTATGGGTAGATGATGTGCAAGTTGTAAAATTTATGCGACGATAAGTCTTATCTCGAAACGGCGTATGTGCGCAACGCCGGTCCGATATAATAATGATAATGCGACGCCGCCGGGTCGCAAAAAACAACATTGCCGCTAGTAAATTTTAAACAAAATGCAAATTTTAATCGGCGTCGTTAATTTTCGACATTATTTCGTTCGTATTGTGAGACCGATGATATATGATTTTATCGATAAATTCCAATTAGGAAACGTTACGCTTGTACGCCGCGTTTAAAATAGCGTCGTTATTATGATGTTTTATATTATATTATATACATATGTATATATATTCATAAATTATGTTTTGAATCGATTTTATGATTATTTTTTTTTATTATAAAAAATAATATTATTTGAATTGTTAAATTTGCAAATCTATATTATATAATAATATTGCGATATATTAAATCCTGTGGAGAATAATAATAGATCTGAAAGGTCAGCATAGATATATTGATTTGATCCTATAAAATATATGTAGTCAATTTGTTACAATTTTGACTAATTATTGGCTAATGTTTCTCACTTTTATTATGTAATTTAAATATTAAAAATATTAATTTAGTAATCGAATTTTTTAAATCACATAGTTAAGACTTGAAATCTTTGAAATTATCTATATTGAAATAAGTTGCGTATATTTTAGTGTCTGAAGAAAAAATGCACATTATTTTTCATCGCAAATTAAAAAAGAAAGCGTTTAAATTTCTTTGTATATATAATAAACCCTCATGAGAAAAAGAAATTATGCACGGTAAAAGGTTAACGACCACTTCTATAAAATCTCATAAAAAAATGGAAACAAACCTAAATCCATATATTGATTATAAAAAATAATTTTAATTAGTATACATGATTATTTTTGAATTATTATGATTATAAATATTTTAGTCATAAAACATGGAATCATTCAGTTAAAAATGATAATAATAAAATTGAGTATCCAATTATGTAAAATTTAAATATTCAATATGAAATTAAAAAAAACAATTTTAAAAGCCATTATGCCGCTGATTTAATTTTAATTTAATATTTATTATTAATTTTATATATCGCATAAATGAACATAAACATCAATATTTTAGTCATAAATCAATTTCACTATTAAAACTAGTCATAAACACGTCACTCTTTATAAAATCCATCGATTACACTTGTGAATATTTTAACTCGCACTTTTAACATTATTATATTGTGAAAGCTTAAAGCTCGAACGCAAATATTTTAAGTTGTGTCATTTTCAACTTTTTGAACAACATTGTTCAACGTCGAAATTTTCACAACGGTTTTTGAAAAGTTAGCGTCTATCCTATTCAGTGAAATTTTACTTCAGACGCCTTCGCGTCTTTGTGATTGACATTGATTTATGTTCTGCGGAATAATCTGATTTACAATATATATATATATATATATATATATATATATATATATATATATATATTAAACTTATTTAAAACATAATATTATATTAATAAATTATTTTTGATTTTATTTTATAATATATATACTGTGTATACGTCGACAATTTGCGATTAAGAGTTTTAACTCGATTATATAACGAAAGAAAAATATTCAACGGCGCCGAGATTACCTTCTAAATAGTCTTTTAATACGATCATTATTCAGAAGATTTTATACGTCGCAAAATATACGACTCGGATGAGAATAAAAGGCGAAATAAAAATAACAAAAAAAAGAATAAGAAAATTAAAATAAAAATGGTAAACGTCGATGGTAATTGCGATTTAAAGAAAATTTAACGTCGTCGAGTCGGATCTTAATTCACGACTAATTAAAGCTCTGCCAACGAAGCAGTTTGCCACCGTGGCAAAGTATGAAGGCATAATAACAGGTGAGCTAATGACCGAAGAAATTATGGGGTAATTGATAAAAAAAGTTAACTTATGTATATGTGAACGAGTAACCTGTCTTGTGAAATGCAATGAAAAATTATCATACTTTACCCCCCATCACCCTTGTAACTCGTTTTTACCTATTTTTCTTGTTTTTAGTTCAAAATATGTTGAAAGATTTTTAAATAATATGTATATATTTTTTATATATAATTAATTTAACTATTATTTTTTTTATTATTAGACTTAATACTTAATACTCAATAATATCAAATTTTTATATTATTATATATATATATATTATTTAATTTTAACGAGGATTTAAACTTTTACATTCTAAATTATTCGATGAAGGTAAATCAATTTATCAATTCGGCTATCTAGGTGTCTTTCGTAGTAAATTTGGAATTGAATAAAATATGTTTTGTATTAGTTTTATATATAAATCTGAATAAAGTTGCAGCATATACTGGAAAGAATTTTTTTTATTTAAAATGTTGGATTTATATTTCACAGAAAGATAGTATTTTTGGTTGAATTTTAAATTATTTTTTGAAATTTTAAATTTCCCTACAGAATTCAACTGACTACATACTATTATATAATATATATATATATATATATATATATATATATATATATATATATAAATATATATATATATATATATATATATATATATATATATATAAATATATATATATATATATATATATATATATATATATATATATATATATATATATATATAGCAAAATGCATAAATTCAATCTAAAAAACAGTAGTAATCCAAGAAAGTATTCTGTGTTTGAAATGTGACTTGACATAGAAAAGTTTGAATATTTTTGATTTGAATCAAAGGACAAAGTTCAGAAAATGTCACTGTATTTCACATTCATTGTATGAGCTCTGTGATATTTTGTAATCTCATATACTGCATTTATATTTTAGAAATATTATATAAAAATAAACTAAATATA
This sequence comes from Leptonema lineaticorne, assembly GCA_024500535.1. Taxonomy (NCBI): domain Eukaryota; kingdom Metazoa; phylum Arthropoda; class Insecta; order Trichoptera; family Hydropsychidae; genus Leptonema; species Leptonema lineaticorne. The sequence goes on from JANIJI010000003.1 coordinate 755,131, forward strand.
TTTCATTACAATAAAATCATAAAGAAAAACATCGAAAAAAATTATAAATTATTTTCAGGTTTAAGTTTATATATAATTATTGACTGAAAAAAAATATGATATAAAAAATAATGAGAATTTAATCCATCATATATGACTTGAATAAATAGCCATTATTATTGTTTTTAAAACAACATATGCTTATAAGAGATATATAATATTAATAATGAAATTCGATCAAGATAGACAATTATAGAACGTCTCATATATCAAATACTCTCTCTCTCTCTCTCACACACACACATATAAATATAATAATTTGCATACAAATACATATTTAGAATCGAACTATAATTATCACATCTATTATACAAATATCGTAATTAGCCGATGTATCATCGCACGTAACAAAAACACGACAACGTAATAACGATCTTATAGCACAGCACGCGCTTCGAACACAGAACAAAAACAACAACAAAAAACAAACAAAAAAAACTATACAGCACAGTAATAATAATTATAAATGTATTGCGTATACATTGATGGAGCCGTACTTCATTAAAAATCATCTCGATTAAAAAAATAAATATTCGATTTAATCAGAATCGTTTGTCTTGTGGATTCATAGAAAGAAACGTTTCGACTGTTCGAAAAGTTCGTGCCGCTTTATTCTATAAAAAACGCTTATAAATTATTTCATTATTGATATTATACGGAATATATTAATATATTTATTATTAGTATGAATCGAAATTATATTAAAACATAAAAAATATATTAAATATTTGTTAAATAAATGATTAAGAGAAATTTTTCAAATGCCGTAAAGGCGTGAACTTTTATGTAACCACTCCCATCCGACGGCTGATTATTCGCATCGACGATTTTCTATGAAAAATAACGATGCTGCGATAATTTTAATCGTGTATTAAATCAGCGATTCGAATCGACTAGTAATAATAATTATATTTAATAAGTACTTGTTAGAATTTCAATAGTGTGAAATAATATTTTTAACGAGTCGATAGAAATCGACTCCAATTTGTTTTACATACATTTTGGAACGAAAACAGTTAGAAATTTGTCAAAATATGTGTTAAATTTTTATAATGTAAATTTAATTATATTTAAAAAAAATATGATGTATTAGTAAAAATAAAATAAATTACATTGATTTCATTTGAAATTTATATTATTTAGTTGTATATCTGTTTAAATTTCAGATTTAGATACACTAATTTTCAGTATGAATTTAAGAATAGTTAATTGTAAATACTCTAATCAAAATTATTAAATCCGAAATGATTAAATTTATATTTTAAAAAAGGTTGTATCTATTTAGGAAATAAAATTTTTACTGAATTTATAATTTTTTTTTTCAGTATCAATTTGATCACTTGAAGCTATATAACAATAATTTAGTTATTTATTATTTTTAGGTATAAAGCAACAAATTTTAAATAAGCAGTTTTTAATTCAAATCAAATGACAAATTTGAAACTATATTATATATATATACATACATACATATATATATATATATATATATATATATATATATATATATATATATATTATAATTATCGTATAAAATTTATAAAAATAACAAAAACGATCATATCAGATAATTTTAACAATTAAATAATTAGTAAAAAAAATATATATTTATACAAAACGATAATAATACGAAATACAATTATTCTAATTACTGGAAAAACAAAAATAAACGCCACACCAGAAACGATAATAGCCAGGAAATTATTTCCATTTACTTTTCATTCCGACAAATTTTTCCAACAGCGTCGTTTGCACAATCTCTTCTAAAATTGTAATCAACGTTTTTTTTTCTCCAACTCTCGAACGCTAGATTTATCTATCTGCCTTCTTTTTGTAACTATTGTGTTACCGTATTATTACATCAAATCCGCAATGACTATAACAGTCAAATCGAGCTTTATCAACGAAATCTTTTTCTCACAACAATTGCGTTTATGCGTCATTTTTTTTTTATTATATTATTATTATATTTTATCATTCTTTTGCTTCCATATGAATGCCATTTTGGCGTGAATCGAAATAGAAATCAGTCTTTTTTTAAACGTCAAATAGCACCTGTATGTGATTTTTTTTTGTTGTTGTTGTTATTATTGTTTAGCGAATAAACAAAGACAATGCTTTGACATTACGAAAGAAAAGGTGTGTCGTTTCGAATATGTCTTAAATTTTGAATTCATACATATAAAAAATAAACTAGCATTTAATTTTAATCGTAATATATTATTACGCAATTCAAAAGGTCATAATTATGTTTTTTTTTTATTTAACTATAATATAAGTATCATACTAAATATTCATTCACAATGATATTTTAAATTTTGACTGAAATTAGCGCAACAATATATAAATTAACATTTCAAGGTGTACTAAATAATTTTATTATAAAATATTTTTACAAAATAAAGAGAATATGATTTATGTTTTATAAATATAAATAATTATTTTAATTCATACTATATATTCAAAGAAATTATAATTCATACACAAAGTTAATTCTCAATATCAAATATAAATATAAGTTAAAAGAGATAAAATCTTTATAATAAATATTTATACTTAATAATATTCATCGGAATAAACAACTAATATATCGAAATGACACTTTATATATATATATATATATATATATATATATATATATATATATATATATATATATATATGTGTGTGTGTGTGTGTGTGTGTGTGTATGTGTAAGAAAATAAGTGAGATTTAAAAGTTGTACAAGTAATATTAACTCGATAAAGCAACGTTTATATTATATTACAAAATATTTTATCTCATTTATCAAAAAAATAAATAAATAAATAAGAAAGATATCGATATGAATTGCTTGTAATTCTAGATGTACAAAAATAATATCATTCGATAATGAACAGGATTTTCAGTGGCGATTAATATTAATTGACACTTTATAAATCTTTTAATCGTAACGCATGCGAATAAATAACAAATATAACGTCGATTTCATTCAAAATACATTCTATTTTATATTATAAAATTGAGCGGAAATTGCAAATTTATTATTGAAATAAAATTATTTTATTTTCTTATATCTCTGAACATATTATTAATTTTCAATATTAAAATAAGTTGAATTTAAATATTTTTAATTCTAAATTTTCGGATTGGAAATATTTTATATCACAAAAAAAAAAGAAAAAATGTCGGTAAGGTTTTTAATTTAAAAATTGCGGATGGAAACATGTTCATGCACAAAATGTAACGTTTAATTAATAATGAAAAATGAGCGAACATTAAACCCTCCAAGTATGCTTAATTAATAAAATTCCCGGAATATTCAAATTCGTCCCTGTTCAGATTAATCAAAGCACCTTCGTTATCAAGATCGTTAGCTTCTTTGACGATATTCAAAATCTTAAATTTAAACGTATCAGTTGCATGAAATATATATATATATATATATATATATATATATATATTATAATACATTTTCCATGTATATTTTATCCATAAAAGAAAATTTTTACAATACATCACCCTTATTTGTTAGTTGATAAAAGGTAAATTTTTTTAAATAATATAATACCTCAAGTTTTAAAATTATTAAATGAAAAAAACAATAATATAAAAACATTAATACGATACAAAATATACGACACGTTAAATAAGCCATTAATTAATATTTAAAAAATATCATATTATTATAAATTAAATTAAGATTTTTTTATATAAAATATACAATATTTTTATTTCTAAGCAATACTAATTTATCGAACAAAACTAAAGCCTGTTTTATAATTAATAAGCGCTAGTTATATAAAATATATTAAAAAACGGCTTTTAGCTAGCGTTCTCAATTTTTTCTTCCCCTGTTTCTCAATCGACATGCTTATAATTAATTATCATCGTTTATAGCTTTAGCATAATATAATAATTTTGAGAACAGCTCATTTTAACTCGCTTCATATATATATATATAAATTCTCAATTTGATTGCTAGCCGTTAAATAAGAATTAAACGGTTACTAATGAATCGATTATAATTCGGTAATGTGTTCAATTAGTAAAAACCACATATGTTCATATGAGTTGTTAATATCGAAACGCGCAATAGTTAAATTTTGATTAAAGACGCGTTTCAAAAAGAAAAAAGTAGAAAAATATTCGTGATAAAAATCTGTAATGTCTTAATTTTCGATTCTAACGACGTTGATGTATTATATGATGGTATAATTGCGCTCATTTATGCCGGTTAAATATTTAAAATACATTAAAATGCAAATAGAAAATATGCGCCTACTAATTATACTAATGACTCTATTTGTTTATTTTATATCGATGATTCGAATGGTTAAATAAATATTACTAAAATAAACTCGAATTTTTATTCACATTTTTCGTGTTTATTTTTGAATGTAAAATCATATAATCAGAATTGAAATTTAGTTATTAACATAACGAGCGATTTTTCAATAAAATAAAAAAAAAACCTCAAGCGACCAACTATTACTTAATATCGATGTAATGATTCGTTTTTTAAGGAGCAACAGCGTATTTATAAGCAAGATATAGATAATTATTGAAACCGGCCACGAAACGAGAGTTACAAATGGACCATCATCGGACGACAACAGTCAGATATCAGTCGAACGGTTGAACAAGCAACGGAAACCAGATATTCTTGTTTCCTAAACGGGAGACGAACTCCCGTGGGTCGTTTTGGACCCCATCAAGATGGTCAGTTAACACCGTGACGATTGGGGACCGTCATACGAAACGGCAAAAGTGTAAAGAATACTTTTTCTCCAATAAAAATTCGAATATGATATATATATTGTTACGTCCCCGGGGTCGGGGGTTTCTAGGATAGAAAATGATACGCTCCTATTTGTGTATATCGGTCTTACCAACGGGGTTTTATTACTGACAGGTTTACAATAATCGGCAACAAAGTACAAGAACAAAGCAAGAATTACAAATAATAGAGACAATAGAATAAATACATCAATTAATAAGAATAATCAAAGATACAAACATAAATCATTAATCAGAGATACAAACACAAATCATTAAATGCCAATAGTTAGAGATACAAACATAAATCCTTGAATGCCAATAATCAGGTATACAAATATAAATCAATTACAAAGCAGTTAATAACAATAATGGACATACGTCAATTAATAAAAGACATACATAAATGAGTTACACTAACAAGAGCGACAAGGGATTAATTACTGGTTACCAAAACCTTAATCTCTAAACCCATATTCCATATATGATCCACCGGATTGGAGTATAACCGCTACTCCTTCTGGAACCAGATCGTAGATATCCAACGTGAGACTTCTCGAAGAACGTCTTCCAGACACTCTTCTGGATTCGTAGAGCTCCCAGATGCCGACCAGGCCGCTCCTACATCCGATCGTCCTTCACCGTAGTCTGACGTCCTTCCTCGATCTATCCATCCGGTCCGAGCTTCACAGAGCCAAGGCTCTCACATGTGAAGTCGGGCAGAACTTCGCCTATCCAAGACTGCTCGCAGACGAAGCTTTTTGTATACTCGTCGTACACCCGTTTTATAGGCGGCCGACCTGCAGTCCTTATCGGTTTCAGCTAATAGCGAAGTGGTAACGCCCATTAAATATGGGAAATCCCGTCTACATTATTACTTTGTGATTATCTTCGTCGCTTGGGTTTTTAGAATCCATTAGCAGTGTTATCGTAATCCATCTTGTCTATCTACTTTTATATTTACAAAGAACAGGGTTTTTCCGTATCTTATCTCTAACTTAACTAAATGCCGTTTACCTGCAGTAATTATATTTAATTCTTATATTAAACCCCCCAAGGTCGTAACAATATATATATATATATATTTTTTTTTTCAATATCAATTATTTTTTGATAAGATTCAATATAAAAATCATACTAATTTAGAGTTTTCATTCAGTATAAATAATTATTATAAAAAAAATGTATTGAAATTTAATTACTAAATATACATTATGTTTAAATGTTTCGCATTCTTTGAACATCTCGTATAAGGAATTTCGCTTTGTAATTAAAATCACGATACGTTCAAGTAAATAAAGCGATTTTAAATGTATAAAAAGAGAATTTTTAAACGACCAAAATCTTAAATTCAAATAATTACACACACACACACACACACACACATATATATATATATATATATATACATATACATTAGCGTTTATACGTCGATATATATACGGTTTTTATATGTGGAAAAAACTGCACCGGTGAGCTGTTCGCCAAGTGTCTCATTAAAATTCTGATATACGAAGATTTATTTGGTTGCATTTGCGAAAATGGCTATAGTTCAGCATCCTTTGAAGCGATCAATCTGTATGCCGCATGCAATGCATGTCGACTCCATTATTTCATTTCGTTTCATATATATATATATATATTTATATTCATGTCATTAAAATGACAAAGAAAATCTTCGTTGGCTCCGTAAAAATTAAAGTATCGCAAAAATACGAAATCGATCTTAGAAATGCGATTTCATATAGTAAAACCACTTGTGAGACTTTAACTTATAATTTCGATTCTATAATATTGCAATTTTGATGCAAATAATCTGTTAAATAGATGCCTTCAACAACAACAAGTACAATGTGTAAAAATCTTGTCATTTAATTTTTAACTAATGAAAAAATGTATATTTAATAATACATTTATGTATAAATAATAGCGTTAATAACAACTCGACGTTCCATCATCACATTGTTTTTTCATCAAAATTATATTTAAAAATACACATCCCTCACATTTAATTTGCATTTACAGCAATTTTTTATGACGAGTGCGCAACGATTAAACGTTTTTCATAATTTAAAAATTATACAAACCGCTCGCAACATATATTATTATATTTTCGCATTATCGTCGTAAAAAAAAATTAATTTTAAACAACAGATTGTATCGAAAAACGAGTATTTTGCACGATACTACATTTATTTGTATTTGACTCGATTCCGTATGCGTTTATCGTGAAATTTATAATGAGCGCATAACATTGTATTTATAACTCTTGAGTTGTAAATGTTAACAACTGTATTGTTTCGCCGTTCGCAAAAACTCGTTACAAATTAGTTAAACCATTGTTGAACCGAATGCATCGAATGAATTTCACACTATAATTGGATAGAAGAAAAAAAAACAAAACGTATATATATATATATATATATATATATATATATATATATATATATATACTTTATAAAATTGTAAAATTTATAAAATTAAATACTTTATAAAATTGTCACAAAAAATATATGTCAAAAACAAAATAGGTGTAGTAAATATTTTAATATATTTTTTTTTAATTAATTAATTAAATTAAATGTTTGAAAATACACAAAAAAAAATTACATATCAATTTTTGATCATAGATATCCATAATATATATATATATACATTAAAAAAAAACTATGCATATTTTTTAGTGAAAACTATATTAAATTAAATTTTAATATATATAAAAAATAGACTTCCTTTACGGCTTCGCGAAGATCAATTTTATTTTAAATACAAAACTAGTATATATTATATAAATATTTTAGATAGTAGCAACATAAAGGTATGCAGAAAAAAATAATTTTATGATAAATTATTAAGCAGAAAACTTTGAATAAAAAAAATCGTATTATCGATATATAGTATATATATATATATATGAAAATATTATTTTGTTTTATTCGAAAAAAAAATCGTTTATATGCTTATCTAAAATCTGTAAAATGAATACGAATAATAACATATAAAATATGATCGCCTCGAGATGTCAACGTGAAATATTGTCACGATATCGTTCTTCTTGCCATTTTTTTCTATATATATATATATATATATATATATATATATATATATATATATATATATATTTCTATATATATATATATTTATATATATATATATATATATATATATATATATATATATATATATATAAACGTACGCAAACAGACATACTTATAAACGTATAAAATATATTTGTAAAAAAAAATCATCGTCATTCCAATGATATATAGAGACAACTCATTACTGTCGTCAACCCGTTCAGAAGCAACCGGTAGCCGCAATAATTAAGAAGTTCCCCTCTAATTGGCATCTTTCGACCCGAAAACAAAACTAAATAAAATTTTAAAAAAATAATAAAAGAGTTGCCAATTTTATTTTTGCACACCCGATACATAAATAAACGTATATATATATATATATATATATATATATATATATATATATATATATATATATATATATATATATATATATATATAAAGCAGCATGCGTTCGAAAACTCGAGAAAATTTTCAACGTTAAATCGAGTGTGAACATCGAGATTAAAGACTTTGACGTCGAAGACCACACTTCGATTAACAAAATATTTTTTTATTTCATTTTATTTTTTTTTTTCACTCTGACGACGTCTTCTCGAATTATCATCGGCGTAATTGAAAGTGGGTGTATATAAATATATATATATATAGAACGAAAATGATAATATGTCGTTAATATAACGTAACTAATATCACACGACTTATAAGAACGGAATGCGGATCGGGCGTTAAATATGTAACGAATAATAATCGTTCACATATATGTATTTCGAATAGACCGTATCATTACGAATTATCAAACGTAATGATGTTTAATAACATATACTGAAATTGTATGTGTGAATTTAGGGCGACGTACACATCTGTGTTAAGCCGTAAATTGTATGAATTATTATATATACCGCAATATGATCGATGAACGATATTAAAGAATTTTCTTATTGTTTGTTGTATATAAAGATAACAATTTTTATATTTTTCTAAATCGATTTATATAATTATTATTACCGAAAAAAAAAACTTACAATATATTAGTATTAAAATAAAATTTTATTTTAAATCATTACGATTAATACATTTTTGAAAAAAATTGTTGCCTATATACTTAAAACACAATTTAGTCATATTAAAAGAATAATCATATGAATATTTTTTTTATAAGTTTTCAAATAAATTTAAATGAATATATTATACTTTTTATATATTAAAAGCATCTTAAATTAGGTTGAAAAACGTATAATAGTTTTAAAGTTAGAAATGATAGATTCTAACTATTCAAATTAAAGAGAGTTTATAAGTTTTTTTTGAAATTTTAAAGTTGATATAAGAAATTATAGTTGATTGATTAATTTTACACATTTTGATGTAATGTTTTTTTTTAATATTTTATATTGAAATAAAAAATGATTAGTCACAATAATTACTTATTTTCTAATCATTTATACGTTAATCACAATTCGCCCACGCTTTCGACAAATGTACACATAGTATAAAAGGAAGCTTTTACATTTACAGTATGGAAAAAAAAAGAAAAAAAAAATAGAAAAAAAAGAAGAATATATCTGTATATACTATATATATATATATATAATACATACGTCGTTTGATCGAAACGATCGATCTTTTGATAGGCAACAAAGTGTGTAATTTTGATTAATGATCAAAAGCGCTCAATCTAAATTCAATAATTAGTCACCGGGAATCGGATAGCGCGTTGCAAATGATCCATCGTTCGATATAACTGTAATTTTTCGATCAAAATAACCGCGAATTATGCCGTATTTTTCGCTGTCGGTTAATAAAGTTGTAAATCGGTTCACAACTTACACGGAAGCGTATTTACTCGCTTTATTCCTTCCAGCGTCGAACGGTTTTTCGTTTGAAATGAAAAAAATAAATAAATATCGAGCGGAAATATATTACTTTTTTTATTCAAATATATCAAAGGATATCTTTATATTAATTTTAAACCAGATGTGTAGTAAAATATATATTTTTCTACATATTAATATTTTTCATATAAATGTATAATAGTATGTTTTTTTTATTTAGAATGTAATAAAGTCTGAATGTTGAACATAAAATTGATGATTAAACTATATAAAATGAATATTATAAATATCTAAATAATAATCAAAATTATTACAATATGATTCTTATAATATATTAAACAAAAATTTTTTTAATAATGAAGGATGAATGTGAAACGTAACAAATCATTATTATCGACTGTATGATCTTAATATTTATAAATATCGTATCTTTTAAATCAAATATTTTCAATATATAAAAACCTTGAAATTACCAACAAGTTTTGATCACCATTATTAATATTTATAACACATAAATAAAAATGAAACTATGTATTTACAAAAATATTATACATTTATCATTTATATTCATGTATAAAATTTTCATGTTGAAATTTTATTATATAGAAGACTGAAACAGATATAAAATTCAAAAAAAAATGAGAAAAACAATAATGATCTTAAAATTCTCAGAACCTCAAATATATATACCATATATATATATATATATATATATACAAGATGAAAAATTTTTTCGAATTGAATGATTTAATAAGTCACGAATACGCGGTGAATTTATCCATCATTTTATCGCAATAAATCATCGGGATGGTGATTAAAATTCTCGCTCAAAAGCCAGTTTATGCACCTTATACTTATTTCGCAAATGGACTCTTAATGCGTGTCTCTTTGTTTATTTTTACTTGTATTTTTTATTTTCATAATACATATCGACGAATCGCTTCACACGAAGCGATCAAAATTACACACTTTTTGTACGTCGAATTTAATGTTGGTTTTATTGTATTAGAAATATGCATGTTCACAGTCTGGATTAAAAAAAAAACGGGTTATGTTTCGGAATGAATCAAATTCTTCATGTACAACTGGTATAAATAATGATTTTATAAATGAAAATGTTGTAATACTTTTAATGTGTCCATTTTTATAAAATATTGTCTATTAATATCTAATTGTTTCAATTTTTTTTATGTAATTAGTTGTAACAGTCATATATGGAACATAAATTTTAAAAATTATTTTAATATAGCAAAAAATGAAAGTTTAAAATGAGAATAAAAAATTTTCATAGTTTTTATCAAAAAAAAAAAAAAATATTATATATGGAAATTATTTCAAATATTTATCAAATTGTAAAATAGAATTTATATTAAATATTTATGTATTTTTAAACTGAAATGTAAAAACTGATTATTGCGAATTTTTCTTTTTATTATATAAATATTTAAAAAAATTCATATTTGTTATTGTTTTTTTTTTACTTTAAATTTAATTATTATTAAAAAATGATAGATATTTATTAAATTTGAAAAATTAATCCTTAATTACAAACATTTTTTTTATATCTTAATTAATAAATTATTTAAATTGTATAATATAAACTAAATTTTTCACCATAAATATATTAAATTATATTAAAAAAAAATCAATTTTAAAATATAAAATAAAGTTTAAATAACATCGGTCTTAATAATATTTTCAAATTCACAAGAACATTAAGATATTAACATTTAAACTGCAAAATTACTAATGGGTTTCACTTCAAACCGCTCGTTCATCTCTATGGAAATTTCATTAATAATAATAATAATAATAATAATATTAAAAAAAACAAGAAAACTACCATAAATATTAATTTAACTTCAATAATAGTTAAAATAAATTTCTTAATCGTGCTTTCGAATATTAAATATTATTTTAATATACGCGTAACACGCGAATCCGACGGTCGAATCGTATAAACAATAAACGACATATATATATATATATATATATATATATATATATATATATATATATATATACATATATAGAAAAGAAAAAAACCGGGTGTATGCGTAACGACGAAATAAAATAAAATAAAAATCATTAAATCATTCATTAGGCGACGCTAAATAACGTTCGATTAATATTAATAATATACGATCGATTGATATTTATTGATCGAAAAACCGGCCGTTCGGCTATTCGAAATAGACGAAAATGCAATGGCGACGCTTTTTTTTTTTTGCTATTTTGGTATGTCGTCGAAGCGAGGTCGTTTGTTATTTTTCTAATGAACAAATAAAAATTAACATCCGAGCACAAAGTCTGATTACTTTGTACAAATCGCGCATCAACTTAGATACTAATATATCATCGAAGTCGATGTCTACGCAATATATAATCGATTTATTGTATAAATTATGTTCCAAAAAAAAATGTCATAATTTTTTTTATAAATAAAAAATGTATTCAATAGTATTGAAGAATCTAAATATACTTTTTATATGGTAATATGTAAATAAATTAACACAATATAAAATAATAAAATGTTTTATAAACATTGAATTTTTTAATCAAATTATTTTTTTTAATTACAAGATGTTGAATTTTTGAATTTTATTCGTTCTAAATTTTTCCCGCTATTTTTGTATAAATATAAAAGTTTTTTTTGAAATTATACATATTTATACTATGATAGCAATTTGTTAAAAAAAATAAAAATAAATATTTTTTATAATATAATATATAAAAAAGCTAGTACGTTTTATCATAATTTTAATATGCAATATTTAATTTTATTTTTTATTCTCGTAATGTAGCAATATTTTTATTTTAATTTAAAAAATATAATAATTTTTGAATTATATTTCTGGTATTACACATGTTTTTGATAATTATTATTACATACAATTAAATGAGCATTAAATTAAAGCCGCACAAGAATCCTATATTAAAAAATAAAATCGAACGATAAATAATAACCTTTTCAAACATAATTTTTTTTCAAGTCTAAATATTGAAAAAAAAATGATATGATTTTAAATTATAAACGTATAACTATCGATCTATGATATAAATATAAATAATAATAACTGGTCGCGATTCATTTAGACAAAATTGAACGGTGGGTTATCGCACTCGCGATATTACAAAAAAAAAAAAATCGCACGTGTATCAAAAGACTAAAACAAATGACCGACGATTCAAAACTAGATAAAAATGATTTATTAATATTATAGACAATCCTCAGTGGACGATATAATAATACGAGTCAAGATATTATATATTGGAAATAAGATGTTGCTCGTCGAAATTGGATTTTTCATCATCATAAAAACAACTGAAATATATCCATCTGATAATATATATATATATAGTATACATATAATGATGAATCGAAATTATTTTTATTTATTTATTTTTTTGTTCAACATTATTATTATAGCTTAAACGTGTAAATTTGTGACCATTCGCGTAAAATTATCGTGTGATTTCTTGTATAGTTCGTCCGTCTCTCGCGTTTAGAGCTTTGAGTATGATGAAAAAAAATAATAAAAAAAAAACCGCAATTGACACCCGAAGTATGATTATAAGCATTATCGCGTTTTAAATGTGAAATAAATAAATGTCGAAACACGATATTTTTATATTTAATACACGCTATAATATACCGTGTAAAAAAATAATATCGTATAAACGAAAATGTGTCACATCAATAGAAACACGTTCGCATTTTATTTATATTTTATTTCTATTATATATATACATATATATATATATATATATATATAAATAGCATGATAAATCGATTTTTGTCCACATTAGTGAATCGTTCGATACATTGTTGTAATTTTATTTAGATAAATGCGATAGTAAATTTATGGAAATAACATATGATAATATATATATATATATATATATATATATATATATATATATATATATATATATATTAATATGTGTATATCTTCCCACGCGAGCTAATAAATATATTTATTTATTGATTCGTTAAAAGGATCCATTATATAAATTACTACTGAATTTAATGATTTATCAAGACGAATTCAATTTATATATATATATGAAATATTCATATATACTATATTAAAAATACATTGATATTGTTATAAATAAGAAATTAAATATAAAATCAATTTATATATTCAAAAAATTGTGATTATAATATTTAATATAAATTAAAAATATCAATTTATACAAAATGTTATGTATCCAATATATAAAAATATAAATATTTACAAGATAAATAATTAAATTTTTGTCAAAATAAAAAGTATATATATATATATATATAAATATATATATATATATATATATATATATATATATATATATATATATATATATATATATATTTAACAAGGGTATATTTTTTTATATTAAACCTTACAAAATACCCTTTCATTTTTTAATATATATATTTAAAAAAATACAAGAAAACGAAATAAAAATTCTCGCATGGACAAACCGTATCTGTATAAATTTGCAACGATCGATACGACAATTTTTATACATCGCCGAATCGATTTATTATGCCTGAACGAATCTAAAAAGTTCACACATACAAAAGACGTTCATATAGAACCTTATTTCGTCGATATTTCTTGTTTTTTTTTGTATATATATATATATATATATATATATATATATAAACACACATGTTATAGGCACCCATATATACAGTAGGACCTCGCTTAATACGATATATTTTTTTCTGGTATAAAACCGATTATTTCTCACGGCTAATATAACGAAACTTTCTATTGACAAACACTTGAGCCAACGATGAAAATCTTTAAGCGACGAGTTTTGACTTTTTAGAGAAGTCTGTATTTATTATTTTTTAAGATGCGACAGAGGTATTGCATTTTTTTTTAATTTATCCGTTTTTAATAATTTTTTTTAGTTTTATCAACATTTTCCAAAAACTCTTTATTTGCTATTTTATCGATCCAAAATATTAAAAATTCTCCATTAACACCTTATATCGATAGTTTTTTGATTCCAGATTTCCAGAGTTCTTGTTTCAACACCATATAGAATAACGGGAAAAACGTAACATATAAGCACACATATTTTTGATTTTACATACTTGTGTAAATATGATAAAACTATATTTTTTATATCCGAATAATATTTTAAATTATCATAATAATATTTATAAATTTGTAATATTTATAACATGATCCTACTGTACAGTATATATATATATATATATATATATATATATATATATATATATATATATATATATATATATATATATATATATATATTATAATAATCCTTTTCATAAAAAATACATACACACTCATATATATATATATATATATATATATATATATATATATATATATATATATATATATATATATATAGACGTGTTTATATTATATATCGGATATCGATTTGTTGTCGGTTGAATGAGGTGACTTGTCAAACGGTGTTGTCCCGCCCATATGTCAGTTCGAACGACAAGACTCGAGGACTCGTTTCATGCCGAACCGTCGACAATTAACACGTACTCTTGCACACATCTCTGTTCGAATGGTAATTAAGAAAAGAGCTACTAGAGAACGATTCCGAACACGTATACATTAAATACACTTTTTTTTTTTCAATCATTACATGCTTAATAATAGAGTAATACAATATTTTTAAATTTGGAATATTTTTCTTCTTTATGACATCCTCTGTTAAATAGCGATTTATATCTAATAAAATATTATATCATGAAACTTATATTTATAATATTGTTCTCAAATGTATCAAAACGAGCACTGCTCGCAAGTTTCAACTTATTTGTAGTTTGTATGACACATGAACAATCTACATTCGAGGATATCGTTTTTTTTATATATATAAATTGTACATTTAAAATATAAAATAAAAAACCTGTTATTTTTAGTTATATTTTGTGGAAAAAAAACAGAATATGAAGTGATATATCACACATTGAATTTTACTTTCATTTCATAATAAAAACATATAATCTTTCCATACTAAAATTCTATAAATAATTTTGTAAAATATTATTAATCTGTCATAAATATTATCGACCATAAATATTTTCATTAAAAATCGTCGTTATTTATTATAACAGATATAAAGGTTGTTTGACTCGATAATACAAGATCCAGGCGATACTTTGATGAAGCTCATTCGATCATCGTTAACGTGACAAAGTACATAATTTTTTCGATCGTATAAAATATGTAGACATTTTTCATTTTATGTGTATAACACGTGTGTTCGCCTCCATCGTTTCATCTCGAGAATACAAATTGAAAATGAAATAATAAATAAATAAATAAATCGCTTACAACAATTCTATTAATGCGGATTAAAAATTTTTAGTAAACGATAATGATAGAAATCATTAATTTTTTTTTGTTCTCATCACAGGTTAGAAATTATTATTTAAGTTTTGCGCGAATATTAGTCTCATTTCCTTTAAAAAAAATATCATTATATTTGTAAATTTTGCAAAATTATTAAACATCATAAAATTATGTTCAACTATACAATTGCAAATTACAACATGTATATTAAAGAAAATATGTAGAAATATAAAAAAAAACTAAAACTTCATCTCGTAATAATAACAATAATAGCAGTAATTGTAATAGCGTCCATAAAAGGTGTTGCTCATTATATGAACGCTCGCAGTGTTTATTATAAACAAAATTAGAAATCGAAATTCGTAATAACACCGTAGGGTCAAAAAAAAAGACAATAAACATTGAAATATTCGTAGAAAATTCAATGTTGTGCTAGAGAAAAAAAAATCTAGAATCCGGACTGTAATTTGATGATGTAAATCGCCTTTGAAAAGATGAGTAAAAAATAATCCGCCAGTAAATAATAACAACAGCGTGGTAAATCAACGGATAATCCGTACAAAGTCGGTAATCAAGAAAAATATTTACATTGTAAACCTTGATTTTCTAATCTCAAAAATATTATTTTATTTAATTTTTTAAATCGATTTATGTTTATGATTTTATTTTAATATAAAAAATAATGCTGCATTATAGATATGTAAATTGAAAAATAGATATGTGCTAAATATGTACATCGACCGTGTGTCTATTTCGCAAGTCGTTAATAATAAATTTACGATCGATCCACAAGTTCAACACCCCTGGCGTTAACAAGCGATTACGAAATCGTTAACGCGAAACTAGACAACGAATAATAAAGGTGAAAAAACCAATAATATTTTTACGCAAGAAAAACAATATTGATCGATAACGATTTGGCTCGAGCCAAATAAATAAATAAATATATGTACACACACACACACACACACACACACATATATATATATATATATATATATATATAATATAATAGTGAGGAATATTCACGAATATATATTTATGTAAATCAATCAAGTCGTGATTCGAAAATTAGAATGTTTACATGAAAATTTCTTGTAAAATAGACAAGGTATTGAAATCTATTTTTCAACATTCGATAATTATCTAGAATTATATCTGTAATAAAACAGAACGTATGAATATTTATTTTTTTATAAGTTCATATATAAATATATATATATATATATATATATATATATATATATTTCCTGTTTGAGATTTTAATTTGAATTTGATATATTCATTTATATGTTGTGTAATTAGTTTTTATTTATTAATCACATATATGTTTAATAATGTTGTTACACAATTAATTAAAATCGTTTTAAATAAATATACGACTTGCGCTTTGCTTCAATTTGTCACATGAAAGCGATTTAAATTTGTAATAAATTAGTATTAAAAATATACACACGTTGTTATGTATGTAGCAATAATTTATCATGTAAATTATAAATGAATTAAAATTGATTTAATCGTATTATCATTGATAAAATATTCAATAATTTTTTTTTTCACAAAATATTTATGAAAAAAAAACATATCGTATATAGCTCTGCAGCTTATGGAACGATGACTATAATCAATGACCTAAGATATCTTATCATTTTATTTAGAAAAAAAATATTTGGGGAGTGTCCTATTGTCTAACTCAGACCATTCTTTATAATATAAAAACGCAGGTAGTATAAAATATAAACATACATTTATACGAACAAAAAATAAATAAATCACGAATTTTAATCCCTATAGGTCTACATTATTCTTTTGAATTTTGTTACGACATATTTGTTCATTAGATCGTTTAATTTTGACGTTGTATATTCTGAATGAATATACAGAATATTTAATTTAAATTAATATTCAAAAAAAAAAAAAATATTAAGATATATTAATACAAATCGCTTACTAAAGCGAAATACGTGTGCCAAATTCGTTTATAAATTCTACAAGAAAACGTAACAATACACACGTAATAATAGAAAAATGATCGTTATTAGTGGCGTCAGTATTAAAATAAAAATTAAAAATTGAAAAAAAAAAAAAATATATATATATATATATATATATAAAAGAAATAAAGCGGTTCAGAGTCGAAAAGTTAATGTGTTTTTTATACGACCGTCTCGTTAGATATCGTGACCGGATCAGAGCCGGCAATTTAGAGGCTGTTACGGAAAATGGCCGAGCATTATCAATTAAGCTCGTCGGTGATTTTGAGCTTTTTTTTTATTTATTTTATTTTATTCATCTACATCCCCGAACAAAACGCAATTACCGCACGTGAATTGTTTCGTGTACACACGTGGTACAACATCCGCGTACGTCGCATGCACATAATAATAATGATAATACGTCATACCGGAAAATTTTCAATAAAAATAAATTAAAATAAATTGTCATATGACTACCAAAAAATTAATACATATATATAAGGATTATATATATATATATATATATATATATATATATATATATATATATATATATATATATATAAATGTTGTGATAATTAATCGACGATTTCTCGTATTCGTATAAATAAATTTAATTCGCACAGAATGAAAAGCGGTTTCGCGTTAATCTCGCATTGTATAAATTCGGAATTTTATCTAAATTAATTTTCTTCTTTTAGATAGTAATTTATGTGCGAATGTTTTGATCGTGGTCGACGCGGATTATTATCGGATTAATTTATTGTGCGCCGTTTATAGCACACTTTTAAAGTAAGACAAAAAAAAAAAACGAATAATATTCAAATTTTCAATCGTAGCAATTGACTGAATAAATAAAAATTTTCGATTTGTATGTAAAACGTGTTTAGTTGAGAGCGACTGGCGAAAATTCTAGTAACGCTTAGGAATCTTAGATTTTAATCGCACTATATTATCATATAGAAAAAGATATATTTCTATATAAATTTATTAGACAATTTCAAAAGAATAAAAAAAATATTTTATTTATATTTTTTATTATAATATTATTACTATTTATTATATTAAAAATGATGAAAATTTTACTACAAAATATTTTACAAATAAAATGGTTAAAAAATAAATCAAAATAAAGATATTATTAAGTATGATAAATCGATGGATAATTATAGAGCAGTGTTTCGTAACTAATTATGTAAACTTTATTAGGAGATAAATGTTTTGTAGATAATTTCTATAATCGTTTGTCCAAATATAAACAATATCTAAAGATAGTCTATAATTATTATATTAATTATAAACTGTGCATTAAATTAGGCGATATTTAATTTTCTTAATATAAAGTCGTAAATTTTGATGCCTTTTATATTAAAAATATTAAATATGGCACTCCTATATTTTTTTATTGATTGATATCAAAAATATAATTAAAAAAATATTTTTTTTCAATAATAATACAAATGAAAATTTTAATAAATATATTATTATATCATAAGAACTGTTTACTTACCTTATGATATCTCTTAGATTGAAGATTATATTATATTTTAATATCAATTATGTAAATGAATGAAATATTATTTTTCATATATAATATAATTGTAAATTATCAAAGACGTTCGTAAAATTCACGACTTTCATCGATCATCTGCCATCAAACTGAATTAGCTTACATTATAAAGCTTAGAATACACTCATATTTCATACATTTTTTTTTTAATTTTTAATTTTTTTATTTTTTATTTCTTGTACACGGGTCAAACTGCAAACGTGCCGGCACAATATGCACCATTATACGCACAATAATACCCGTCATACGACGGGCGTCGTTACGTTGCGCTAATGAATCAGTTTTGACACCCAAATCCGTCTCGTACATATTGTATCATAGAAAGCGTATATTCAAAAAAACGAATAAAAATATGACGAATCATCGTTTCTGATTATATTCATATATAAAATACAGCCGACTTTCGAACGCGCGGAAAAAAATACGACTTCTATGGCGAAACACGAGTGGCTAGCTGGAATATTTTACTTATGTTTTTTTTTTCATAGTTTATTTTATTTCGATACTATTTGTGTTTGTTTGCTTGTATGTAAATTATCATTTATGTGTGTGTGTGTGTGAATAAAGCTCCTTTACAAATCATTGAACTCGTGTCATTTTGTAATTTGTATACGATCGACACAATCGGATTCAATGCACGTGAATAAAAAAAGTTGCTATGTAACCTGGCAACTACTAAAATTCAATGTCGTTTTTATTACACGAGTTGAACCGGAGCGAAAAATTCGTGCACGATGATATAAAAAAAATATTTAAAAAATTAAAAATTCTGTTTATAATATTATAATATTATATATATTGGTTCAAACTTAAAATAAATAGATGGCATGAATTTCGGATCTAAAAGGATTTCCATATTTTATTAAATATTTATAAAAAAAAAAAAAATGTTTGAAAAATAGTAATACTATATATGAAAATCAATATCGCTGATAGATGCGTATATTTGCATATTTGCGTACTTATACGTCTTTTAAGTGAAGTTTCCCAAACTTTTACTTGTGATTACTTTGCTTTTTTAATAAGATTTTTTTTTTGCATATTATGTAATAATATATTTATCCAATATATTATTAAAATATAATCGCAAAAAGTGGAATAGTATTTTATGAGTCTTCATATGTCTTACTATATTTTTAAAAAATATATTAATTTCATAAACAATATATGATAAATTTATTATTGATATATTCATAAATAAATAAAAATAAAACATGTATGAAAATTACTTTGATTGCTATTGATAATTCATAACGTGTCGTAAAAATCCACATAAATATATATAAATAAATATTATCAATATCTTATTTCTATTTCGTTTATTGACACAGCTTTTAGCACTTCAATTTTGAATATAATTAAACATCAAAAATAACTATAAAATACAATATACGAAAAAATAAATAAACTAGAAATTTTATTATGCGAAATATTCATCGAATTAGCATAGTAAATAAACTGAATAAAATGAGAAATACGTTTTGTACTAAAGAAAATCATACGCCATAGAAATATAAAAATATAAAAGAATTATAACCCGCATAACGACTTGAGAAGATTTCCAGTAAAAGATATTAAACTAGTCCATAGTTTCCATGAAATAAGATGCGGGCTTCAATACTGAATATTTAAATTTTTAAATATGTCATAGTATAATATAAGTAAAATTTTTCTAATATAGAAGGTATACTTTAATTTAAATATTTATTGATATTGTATTTTAGAATTCAAATTTGAAATTCGTTACGCATTAAACTAGTTTATTATCAACACGATTGTCATATACTATCGTAAAATTTAGGATCGAAATAAAAAATAATTAAAATAAACATTGTACATGTATAGATTTCAATTTTGCGCAGTAACATATTTCCGAAGTGGAAATTTAACTTCCGTCATCGCGGGATTTTCCTGTGGGATCCTCGCTTTAAACATCGACTTCGAAGGCTTCGAAGGAGAGTTGACGAAGTTTAAGAGTTGTCGATTCTTTTTTGTTTTTTTGTTTTTGTTTTTTAAAGTCGGCAATGTGAACTGGTTTGGCAACTTGCAAAAGGGAGCCGACAGTGCATCGGGTTCATCTCGCGCGCTTTTAATGCAACCGGTTGCATTTCATGCACGCATCCTTTTCTCCTTTTTTTTTTGTTTTTATTTCATTTGACTCTTTTCTACGTCCATTTTATGTGTTGTTGTTACTCGCTCTTTTGATTTTTATTTTATTTATTTATTTATTTTTTTTGATTACTTGGTCGTTGTTGCACTTGAGCCTCCGTTTTTCCTCAATATCTTCGTCCTGCTCGAGAGCTTTTAATAAGAACGATAATGGCGATGAAGTTCTATCCGTCAAAATGGACGCTTTACATGTCTCTATTCTGCGCTCTTATAAAGTACACGATATAATAAAGACTTCACTATTAATTTTTTTATGTAGATCAAGCAATTTATTTACATAGCACGATCGCGATATAGATAAGTTTTTTATGCGACGATGAAATTACTATACAGCGGGGACACTCTTATACAAAATTTCTTAAAAATATTTGAAAACAAAAATAAAAGATGTATCTATAATTTATATATAAAAGAAACGATGATGTTATAATTCTTATAATTTAAATTTATATAATGTTTGTATATTAAGCGAGATCCTACTATACATTTATTTTTGTCGTAATTATGTTGTGATCGTTACCGGTAAAAATTCTTAGAAAAAAAAATATTATAAAACCATTAATAAAACATCGAAGGTAAAATAAGAAAAAAAATATTTATGTAAGGTTTTAATGGGTGTATGCAACGTGAATTATAACAGACACGATCCGGATTTAAAAATCGATACAAAATCGGTGTAATTTAAATTTTTCGGTTCGAATCGTGATTTATCGGCCGTCGAGCCTTTATATACATATATATTAATATATACTTTTCTTTTCGATTCCAATATAAAATATTTGGAAAATGATCGATAATTATCGATTAAATTTTACATATGATATGAAAATTAACAATGATATTAAGCAAAATTGCATACAGCTTAAGTCTTTAGACGAATCATCTCTATTACATATTATATAAAAAAATATATATATAATTAAAATTACTTTTATTTACTATTTAATTTTCGTGAATAATTTTTATAGAAATAAAACTATATATATATATATATATATATATATATATATATATATATATATATATATATATATATATATATATATATATATATATACATATACTATTATTATATATTAACTTCGACTTATATTTATTTATTAGCAATATACCATACGTATGTAGGTCATTTAATAACCCTTTATTTATAAGAAAATAAAAGATTTAAAAAAAAAACGTTTTCGGTCACGAATTAGGGAAATAATTCGATAACGATGCATTATACAAAAAAAAAATAAAAATAAAAAATTAACCACGATGCAGTCAATCGAGTTCCACGAAATCGAGTT
This sequence comes from Leptonema lineaticorne, assembly GCA_024500535.1. Lineage (NCBI taxonomy): Eukaryota > Metazoa > Arthropoda > Insecta > Trichoptera > Hydropsychidae > Leptonema > Leptonema lineaticorne. The sequence goes on from JANIJI010000003.1 coordinate 778,185, forward strand.
TTAAAACAGAATCGAACGGTTCTTTCGATGAAAGTATAAAGGATAAACAAAATCATCTCTCAAATTCATCTTATAATATAATATATGTTAAACACGTGAAAATATAATTATATATTATATATGTATTGAAATTTTATTAAAAATATTTTTCAATTCGTAAAAAAAATATGATAATCTATCTAGTTAAATATATTTAGTACAGTTATAAACAATATTATAGTAATGTTCTTTTAATACGCATAATAATTTCATATGAAAAATAGTTGAAAATAAAAAATTAATGACATATCTTATCTATCGCTTATCAAGACATTTTATTATTTAAAATTGCAAAACGGTACTCGCAGTGTGTGAATACAATAACTCATTTCTTTTGATTACATATTAAAATTGCTCATTGTTATTATTTCTATGCGAAATACGTAAATTCATCATTAGTGAATTTCTTTCGCGTAATCACATCATAAATTATTAACATTATTATGCAATATATATATATATATAAATAATAATATATAGTATAAAAAATGTAACATATATTATGATATTTTTTTTCAAATTTTTTGTTCTCATTTTAATATTGAAATTGCTCGGTTGCGCTATTTTAAAAATATACATTAATACAAATTATAAATTATGCATAATAAGTATAAAAAAATTGTAAAGTTTCGATCGACAGTTATAAATCACCCGGTTAAGCTTGGCTTTCGTGAGTCATGACGTGAAAGTTTTTACCGACGAGGGTCATATAAAAAGTTAACGAAGTTGTTATAGCAATCTATATACTGACATTATTGACGTTTTGCGAGAAATCTTCTTTTTTTTATTATTATTATCTAGAAAATCATTCTATACTCGGTAATGATAAATGTAGACCAAGTTGGAAATTTAGCCTAATAGCCTTAAAATATAATAAAACTAGTTTATTATTAGAGAGAACCTTTTACGTTAAAGTTTTAGAAAGGTTTTTAAGATTTTATTGAAATTCTAAACACCGCTATATAAGACTATTAAAACTGCGTGAAGCTATTTCCTCGGGCTTTTCTATACTAATTTTCCCACTTTCACAAGTGAACGTAGATTATAGGATATAACTAAAGTTAATTACACTTCGAATGAGCTTCTTGTCGAACTCTAATTATAGTAACTGTTTAAAACCGTAAATATCGCTTTAAATTTATCGAATTACAAAAGCAACTATAATTTTTAAATTATATTAAAAAATTTTGTAACTTATAATTTTAATATAATTAATTATATATATTTTTTTTTAAATATTTTTGTATAACCTAAAATCAATATAAAAATCGTTTAGATCAAACGACAAATTATTTTTTTCAATGATCAATTCGTTGAACCAAAATAATGCAGTTTCAAATAGCACCGAAACTATTGAAAAGCTCCTCGTCATTTCGTTTCGAGAGTGAGCTTTAAAACGAAAATCGTGTATTTTTTCACTTCATTTGTTTCCCATAGAACAACAATAAAAACGTTAACAGTGAAAATGGATCACGCGGCGATCGGACGCCTTCGCCATGTTTCTCCGGTTCACATTCCGATCGCATCGTCGCCAGCATTTTCTTAGGCGCGGTGCGCTCGGAATGCGCCCCGTTGCATCGATGAAGCGGTCAAACCAAATTGAGAATAATTTGGGGTCGCGGTCCGAACAAAAGGTGGGAAATCGCACATTGTAAACCGGGAATGCTAAGGTTCCAGAACTTTTAAGACATCACAAATATTTTAAATATAATAATTTGTTAAACGATAAAAAAAAAATTCGTCATATATTATGGATTCATTAGACAAATTTATTCAGAGGTCATTTTAATTAAGATTTATTAATAGAAAAATATATTAAAATAAAAATATTTTTATTTATAAATAACCATTTGCATTTGGTCACTATTTATATTAATTTCTTTGTAATGAATTCCTATATTCTTTCTGTATATTATTTATGAAGTGTAATATTATACAGAAGTGTTATCTAAAATTAATCTGCAACCATGTAATCACAAACTTTGAAACTTTTTTGAATTAAACTTGTCAATCTTATTAGAAAGATTACTAAAGTTAAAATGTTTAATCCTTATAAACACAGAATGATTAAATTATTGTGTGAGATTAGTATGCCTCAATACACTATTTTTTAGGAAAATTTTTGAAACGGTGGGGAAAAGTATCTATTTTTTTAGGTTTAGATTTTTTTCAATAAATCCATATATTCTATATAAAACCACTAAAATGCAGAAATATATAAAATATTAAAATATAAAAGCATACATCATTTTTTTATATAATAATTTTATGTAGTAAAAATTTCGCTAATAACACTGCGTAACGTCTCGAGTGCAAAGGGTTATATATATATAATAAAAAAATATTAAATATTAAACAGGAAGACGATAAATTTTGTATACAGTCATATACGAATTTCAGCACACAATTTCATTATGTTCGGTTGCAGTCGATTATTATAAACGACATACCTTTATCATAAATTAACCGTATTTCATTATGAATCATAACTGAACACGATTTTAATCATTGCGAATATATAATATTTTACGTATGTGTGTACCATATATATATATATATATTTATGTATGTTTATCGATGTGCAGATTCAGAGACAAGAATTCAAGTTCCAGATCAGTATTTACGATCAGGTTCAACTACGAATGCATACATATTGATATTTTTTTCTATGTAAATATAACCAGTGTACATGGAAAACTCGTATTCTATAGTTTGTTAGTTATTTTTTGCTTTATATATATATATATATATATATATATATATATATATGTGTGTGTGTGTGTGTATGTGTGTGTGTGTGTGTGTGTGTGTGTGTGTGTGTGTTAACAATTAAATAGTTCAATACTCTTAATTTAAATTATAAATTTAATATAAAAACCAACACAATGTTTTAACTTTTTTATTTTGGTTAAAAAATAATCGTGATTTATATATATATATATATATATATATATATATATATATATATATATATATATATATATATATATATATATATACTATGTTCCGAAATTTCGTTAACCGCTCGGTTTGTAAAGTTAACTAATATCGTGCGCAATTAGAGTTTAATGAATGATTTGTTGAATAGAAACAAACGTTGAGTAAATACGTTTTTTTCCCACACTATTTTCGCACCTCACTTAATACGTAAATATTTCTTATATATTTTTTTAAAACAAAAAGTCATTAATATATAATATATGATAAAAAAAAATATTTGTATAATCCCTTAACGGCTTTCTAATGCAACGTTATTGTAAAACATGCGATTATACTAAACAATGTGTATATATTATATTATATCAGTGGTATTAAATATATAAAATCGACGTTTTTAATAAAAAATATTTGTATACGAAATGAATATTTTTAATTTAAAAAATGGTAGTATTTGATAATTCGTACAATAATCGATTACTTTAGAATGGTTTTATATCATTTGAAATGGTATTCAATTGATGAAAAATATTTATATAACTACTTCATTTTTTAATGAATATTCAGTTTTATTTATTTGATAATGATATACTGTTTATCAGTGACAATAACGATATCTAAAATATTTCTTAAAAATGGGACCATAATATGTGACCCTCATACAACACAAGTTTAACACGACTGTACATATAACAAATTTTAAACGCCCATTATTTTTTCAACAACGGTTCGATTTCATATATTATTAATTAAATACAAATATATATATATATATATATATATATATATATACATATGATGAACTAGAATCTCACAACAAATAAAATAAAATATAACACATTTCTCAAGAAAACTTTCGTTCTCGTCGAAATCCGATAAGATTTATATTCATAATAATGCCCACGCCCGATTTTCGTGTCAAAATCGCAATTTTTTTTCCTCTATTTAAATCGGTAACGAGTCGTCAAAAAAAGTAGACAATCGCGTCGTTATTCAACAGTCGTAATTCGGATCAAAAAAAAAAAAAAAAACAATATGAAGTAAAAACGTAAGAGCGATTAAAATTTATGACCGATTTCAATACATGCTGATTTTTCCTTGATAAAATAAAATAATAATGTGAAGGGCCAATTTGAACAGCATCTAGTTCCTATCTATGTGGCAAATGAACAAGTTTGACCGGGAATATAATTTAACACCCTGTCAACATTCGACCCAGTGTCAGTATAAAACTGGTATTATAATTTGCATGAATAAATTATTAAAACTATGCGGAAAACGTGATTTAATTAAAATTTTAATACGCTCATTCGATAGGTTTTCTCGATGATTTCTAATTAACCCTCGTCCAGAAAGTGGACAATGTCTTATCGTTTATACATTGAATTCATTAGATATCGAACAGTTTTATTCTCATTTAATTGTTAAAAATATTTGTAATTATATACAGTGATTGAAATGGTCTAGGAATTTTTTTTTTACAATATATAATAAAGATAAAAATTTACCACTAATTTTATAAGAGAATCGTCAAATAATACTGAAAAAAAAATCTACTAGTCCATTCAAGTGAATCAATTGAAGTTTAATTTGACAAAAAATTATTGTTGTAAAAAAAAAACAAACATTAAATATTGAATATTTTATTTTAAATTCGAAATATATTCATAATTAAATTATAAAATACCAATGACAGTGCCTCCGGTTATTTTCTATGTAAAAGTCAAGACTCGAAATGCTTATTCATTACAACAACATTCGTGCGAATTATCTAATATATCATCTTTAAAACGGAGCTCGGAGCTTTCCAACGTTCGGATTACGATCTTCTTAGAGACCACAGCTAACAATCAGCATTAACGGACAAAGTATTTCCGTTAATTAATCGTTCGATTTAATCGATTCCGTTAAAAAGCGTCGACTTAACGATCGTCGAGCTCGCGGCCAACAACAACAACAAAACAAAACTCTCCAACAATAAATAAATAAATAAACGCCTATATATATATATATATATATATATATATATATATATATATATATATATATATATATATATATATATATATACTTTTTTCTCCAATTCGGTAATTTCGAAGGCGACGTAATAAATCGAAAAAAAACACAAAACTGTTTATATATAAATATATATCGAATAAGGCGAGAAAAAGAGAGAACACAATTTAAAAAGATACAGCTTGAAGCTTTCGAGAACGAACCGCACACAAATAAATCACCGGTCGTTAACGGGTTAAGGATGTTCGTTGCACGCGAGTCGGACTCTTGGTCAGGTGGCGACTTCATTTACCAGGTTATACCCATTTATAATATGAACTCGTATTCGTGTTATTTTATTCGGTGTTAATATTATACTATTTTGTATGTGTGTGCGTGTGTGTGTGTGTGTGTGTGTGGGTGTGTGCAAACGTTATTTTAATTATAATATAAAATAATGCGAATAGGTTAAATAGAAATCGTAGCATAAACAGGTGAGAATTGTTTCGTATTTTTCTATTTGTTTTTGCTAAATATATGAGATTTTATTAAATAAATATAATTTTGAAATTGTTATTTTATACGCTTTATTAATCTGAGATATATAAATGTTTATATAAAATTGTAAAATACAACAAATTTCGAATAAATTTTGTTTTATTGATATTTTTTTTTAGAGATAAAATAGTATTAGTTTTGTAACAAGAAAGATTTTTAAATAGAATTTTATTTTATTGTTGATCACCTGACACTATTTTATATCAGTGATATCCAGCAGATGGTCACTAAATCTTTTAAAATAGATATTTATATAAAAATTCGACATGATTATACAGAATTAATTAAATAAATTCGTTTTTTTTCTGTTTTATGGAATTTATAATCCTATTTAATGAAATATATTTAACATATTATATCATAGATTTTTTTTAAATAAATATTTTCATTAAGAAGCATTGAAAAACATTTTTAAATTCAGTTTTGAAATAAAATGTAAAAATCTAAATGAAAATAATTTAAATTTGTCAAAATTTCGTTCTTTGAAAAATTCAAATAGTTTTACTGTAGAATATTCATTTTAATTATATATTATTATTTTAATAATTCTTATTTCATTGATATTACGATATCAAATATGATATATTAATGTTATTTTTAGAATAATCTGAGTCAAGATTTTGACTCTATTAACCTTAACATCATATTAAAAAATCACGAATCAATAATTATGACAAAATATACTATAATAATAGAAAATTATATATGAAAATATATTTTTTATAACCTTGAAGTTATTTTTTTTGTAGCAAATATTTTTTTTTCAATATAATAATTACTATACAGCAAAGTTGAAATATAAAAATAGATGCATTGTAGACACGAAATGACTTTTGGATACGAATACGTATTAGATTCGCATCCATATTATTCCGATGAAAAGAATCTAACGATTTCTCATTTTCAATTCATCATAAGAACGAATTGAAATGTTGAATTTTAATCTCGGAACGAAATTCAATCGATTCGTTCCGACGAATGTTTGTCACATTCGAAATTTTAATTCAAATCTCCGTGGAAAAGACGCTGTCGGATTATCGATCGAAAACGATAATATATTTTTTTTCTATTACATAATACATATAAAAATTTACAGTTATTTATATTAAATTTAATTGAATTATTCCATATAAATTGAAAATAGTTTTATTTTATTTTTTTTTCTGTGAAAAATGTAATATAAAAAAGTGAAAATTTTCTCATTTCTCGATATTTATCGTTTACATAAAAGGTTTATGTTAATATATAATTGTATCGGAACTCGTAAGGACGATATTGTTTACCTGTAAGTGCATATGTTAGTTAAAAAAAAAACTTAAAAACCTGAAAAATACAAGAACAAGTTTGCTAACATTAAAGTCGAGTATTGTAGTTTTTTTTATAAACATGTAACACCTTTTAAATACCATACTCGTTTTAAGTACAGGTTGACAACGACTTTTTTTGACAAAATACTACTTTAGAGATGAACTGAATATGGCGATGAATTATATTATGATCACTAATTAATACTAATTATTCAATTTGATCAATAAAATATATAAGATTAAAAGATATTTCCTTATATATTTGTGAAAAATATGAATATATATTTTATAATGTTAACGAATAATTCGTGACATAAATGGAAACAGCGACTCGGAACCGTGACAAAAATAGAAATTTCTCTCTTTCTTCTATGGAGAGAACGTCTAGGAGAAAACGATTTTTATTTATTTATTTATCTATTTTATTTGTCGTTTTTATATCGAATCCGCGGAAAACTTCCACATGTCGCACAATACTGAAATAAAACCGATTTCCGATAAATATATAGCAAAACAGGGGTAATAACGAAGCTAGGGGTTGAAAATAGGTACCGAATAACTCTATTTATATTCCTCAGGGATTGCATAATAAATAGACATTGTTGTTGTTATTGTTGTTTTTTTTTAAACGACTTTACTGAATATACAAGCGGGCAATTCGCGAATGTTGTATAGAACTCGTTTGGAAAGTCATGTTCCTTGTGTTCTTTTTATTTTGTATTGTATTTATTTCGAAATTTTAAATTGGAAATTTTTATTGTTATATTTTTCTGTTAAATTGTTTTGACATGCAAAAATTTGATATTATATTACAATAAATTCGTTGTGCAATATTTTGATTTGATCGAGATTGATTATCTAAAACGTTGAAATTATAATAATATTTATGACGTTTGCATATTTAATGTGTTTATAAATTTGTAAGAAAACAATAATTATTTATATCTAGATTTAAATTATATAATACTAAAAATTCATTCGCTAAAAATAATATTGAATCGATGATTACTTCTTAAAAAATAATCAATGATAAAAAATGTTACATATTGTAGATCGATTTTAATTTACATTAAACAAAACTAATATAAAATATTAAATATCTATTATAAAATATATAATTAACATTTTAAACTATAATTAGTATTTATATATAATGTTTTATATATATATATATATATATATATATATATATATATATAAATTGAATCGATTTTTTTACTTTATATATGTAGGCGTTTTATTAATAAAAAATGAACTAGAATATCTTCATTAATAACACTAATTATGCGAACTACTTTTATAATCTATAATATAAAAAAAAATCGGAACTAATTTCCTCTTAAAATACAATTAATGACATATGTCGGTCAGCGAATAATTTCACGTTATTAAAAGATGAGGCGTGTCTCAAATTGTCTACTATAACAATATATTATATATAAAAACTGTCGTATTGATTTTGGACACGTATTATTATCTTATTTTTATTTTATTACATATTTATTATTATTGTTACATGTTTAGTGTGTCGAATATCTAGTTTGAATATTCAATATCTTCGGGAAAGTATCAAGTTTTTCAATTAATATATCGAAAAATTTAATAGAAATTTTAAACCAAAAGGTCTATAGTGCTTTATTTATATATTTATTATTATTATTATTATTATTATTGCGATTCTTGTTCATCGAAACCTTCTTTTTTTTTGATCGGCAAAGGCCCCAATTTTCGACATCGAGATGCGAAAGGTTAACAACGAACAATCTTTTTGCGAACGATAGCTTCGCGTGTCGAAATATACCGAGAAATAAATTATTCGACCCGAATAGTGTATATAATATATTGAAAAATGGCAATATTCTAGTTAGATAATATATAAATATTTTTTTTTTTAATTTAAACTTTATTCCGAATCGACACTAAAACGTTTTATTTATATGATGGATGTTTAAGTATTTGCATAAAATGAGACTTTACTAAGTGAACTGCTTTTATAAATGCTAAATAATCGCATCGTATAATTCTTCCAGGCATATTTGCAATGTAAACACAGTTTTATGTATGGCAATATGACAGAATATTCTAGATTAACCCTGTAATAACCGTAAAAAAATGTTCATTTTGCCCATTTTAACAATATTTCAATAGTCAAATCGAAAAAGAAATTAAACTGCATACACAAAAATAATTTTTAGTACAATAATTTTATCATCTTTTTTTTTAAATTTATATTTAAAAAATAAATAAAAATATTTATATTATTTTTTTACTACAAAATTTTAAATAATCATTCTGTCGATTAGATTGTCATAGATTTCCTAATAAAAAATTGTAAATTTGTCTTCTAATACGATTTTAATTCGGTTATTAAAGGGTTAACTGCATAGAGCTTTTAAAAACGACTTTATAAAGCGTTGTAAAACTTCACGTTGATGATCTATAATGACGTGTTGCTATATTTTCATACTAAATCTAAATCGAAATTGATGCATTAAAAAAGCAACATGCAAAATTGCAACGTAAAAAATAAATAAATAAAAACGTCCGTAAACATTATATTCGAGATAATTGCACATAATTTTATTTAAACTCCGTATTATAACTTTCTGAATCACTTTCATTTTTATTTTTATTTTTTTTTTTTATATAATCGCTTCGTTTATAAAATGAAGATCGAGCAAAAAAATATAATAGAAAAAACAGCGCCAAATTCAAATCTCTTTGTCTCGCCTGACGTAAATATAATCGTTTCGAGATTTATAACAATGTTATTATTATATAAATGTTATTTTTTTAGAACGTTACATGGCAATTTCTAGACTAGTACATTATATCAAATACAGTAGCATAATAAATTTTATTACCGTGTACATTCAAAGGCGAAGCCTATGCGTAAAACGTGTATAATAAATTTTTAGACAGCCATATAAACGTGTAAAGTGAAAAAATACATATAAATAATGGCTACATATAAAAGTCACATTCCGAATTCGATTGTCGTCACTCGATTTACTGCTCGACTATGTAATGCAATTGATTCGAATTAAAAATGATTTATATCCGATAGAAACACCTGAAATAAAATAGTTATAGTTATTACACTCGATTGATGTAAAATATTCACGATATTGATTATAAATCAGTAAAGTTTAAATTTTGATTTGTCAACATAAAGAGAGTGCCACTTAGAAAAAAAAGCTCACAATTTCAACATATTATTTTTATTAACGATAATAAATTCATAATAAACTAATTAATATCAAATTTATTATAGAAATGTAGAATTATATTAATATGAAACTGACATATTTACGGGTGCATATAGAAGAAACACGTTTAAATAATGACTTGTCATGACGCGCCATTTTCTTAAAAACGTTTAATAATACCGTACTCTGAATACTTGCAGAATAAAAAATTCAATTAATTTCAAGAGAAAGACCCAATAATAAGGTCAGTCACTGAACATTTTTCCAGAACCGTTACACGTATAAAATGTCATCAATTTTATGATAAAGATAAACAAAAACGATTAAAAAAGGAACATTGAAAGTAGTGCAAATTTTCGAAAATTAAATTAAAATATTTTTCAAACTAAAAATTTATTTATTCATAGTTAGATCAATATATAATCTTGTTACATTTTCTTATGATAGAATAAATGTTATCATTTACAATAAAAGTATAATATTATTCTTGAAAAATCTCGGGAAAAAATATATAATGACAGTTCATAAAACGAAGAATATACACACCAAGACGATATTTATGTATAAAACATTTATAACAGAAAAAAAAATAATATAGAGAGCGAGAGAAAACATGTAAGTGTTGCGAAAGTTGTCGAAATTACCCGTGGAAAGGTAAGCAAGCACAATCGAGAGGTCAAATATGAGCCTGAAGTTATTTTAAAATTTCGACACACTTTCGGGGAAATTTTTTTGAATCTTTTCACACGAAATTCCACTCGAAAGTCGATGAAAAAATATGAAAAAAATGAATATTTATATAAACAATATGTGAAACGTTTATTTATATTTACTTGTTGTTAAATCTGTATCATCATTCATTATAAGATTTAATGCAAAAAAAATTACTGTAATATCATTTTTTCAATGTTAACCCTTTGCGTTAGAGACGTTTTGCAGTGGTGTTGGCGAATTTTTTTACTCAAAATTTAAATTTAATATGTAAAATATATATACTTTTATATTTTAACATTTTACATACCTCTGTTGTTTAGTAATTTTATGTGGAATATATGAATTTATCGAAAAAAATTCTAATCTTTAGTAAAAAAAAAATAGTTTTCGACACAATTTTAGAAATTTTCTTAAAAAAATAATATATTGAGGTATACTGATTTATACAATTGTTTTATCATTCCATATTTATAGGGATTTTGATTGTCAAGATAGAACCAAAAAGAAGTTTCAATGCCGAAAATGCTCCAGTGAAAAGGATCAATTTGATCGATATTAAGAATTGATAATTCGATATAAGTCGACAACTTTTTGAGTTCGCTATATATATGAATAAAAATATTTATTGTATCAAGTAGATTTTTAAATATTTATATTTAAATTATTTTATGATATTTTTACTAACAGTAAATTTTAATTATCGTCATAAAAATGATCTCGGGAAATATTGAAACAACACGCGACATTTAAAACGTTAATAAGTAAGTATATAATTAATAAAATAAATGCGAATAAATCTCACCTGTTCTTATCGACGCCGGTGGCCTCGACTGAAGAAGTCATCCACGTGGACGACTGAGGCCACTCCTCGTCGTCGGAAGGCTCCGGCTCCTGTCCATCGTCCGATACTCCTTTAGTCTTCAACAATTGCTGAAGCCACGTGTACGATTTCGACCTTTTCATCATCGTCGCACGGCCGACAAATCAACACGCGCGCACAATCAATTATAAACCAATTACACAACCATAATACACATTTCGATCGATTTGCAAATAATAATCAAAAACACCGTCACACACGATGTATTTCTTCTATATTTATATATATATATATATATATATATATATAAATATATTTTTTCTTAATATGATTTCGTATCACATGTCGACGATTCTTGTCACGCGCACGTCGCATTCCCTCGCGTACATCACCATCGCTGAAATTCCAAGAAATACGACTCGTTGTTAAAACTGCACACACATGTATTTCATTTTAAACTATAAACGAGAACATTGTGAAGTATATAAGTATACTGTTTCGTAGACGATATTTCAGCAATAGTCGGAATTTGTAAACGTATAAAGAATGAATGAAAAAAAAAAGTAGCAGTAACAACGCATCTCTCGTCGATGTTCGACATATTACGAATCGGTGTTAATTGACTGAATGCTATGTATTATTATATTATTATTGAAATAGAATCTACGTCACAATATATATATATATATATATATATATATATATATATATATATAATTTTTTATATAAAAAAATAATTTTAATAGATAAAAAATGGCGATTCACTATGAAATGAAAAAAAAATGAAATTATTGAGTAATTTGTTTTAATATTAATTTAAAAATTATATATGAAATAAAAATAATTTAATTTATGATAGTGAAAAGCGTTATTTTATAGTATAAAATTAATATTGGCGAAAAATATGATGCATCATATTTTCGGTGACCTCTTTAAGGACGAAATGTATAATAAAAATCAAGATAAAAATGACATATATATATATATATATATATATATATATATATATATATATTAAATTAAAATATATCGTCATAAATTGCACTTAATTATTAAATTTAAAATAATCGTTTAGTGTAAAACTATAAAAATTTGTATTTATACTATGGTAAATTTTATTAACATATCTCAAAAGAGACGCGTCTACTTCAAAAAAATAAAATTGAGCAATAAAATTCTATAAAATCGCATATATCTTATTTTGAAACGTTATATATTGTATTTAATAGAATTTTGAACGAAAAAAAATGAGATAAATAGTGCGAACTGCGATTTTTTTTTTTAGTATCATATAAAAGTCGTTTTATTTGTGGAATATCAATCAATGTCATTCGCATTTTCACAATATGGTTTTTGGTTCCATAATGCCTATGGCAAAATGTATATATTTTTATATGAATATATATTTCTCTTCAAATGGATCTTATTTTAGAACAAATATTAAATATACACGCGAATATTATATAAAAATACAATAGATACATTATATAGTAGAAATATATCGTTAAAAATTATTACAAAAATATTAATCAATACTAATAAATATTAATCTATTATTAAATAACAATAAAAAAAATAATATTTGTATGTGATAAAAATAAAAATTCAAAGTCCAACAACTACAAGTTAAATCCAGTTATTTATATTCAATTAATGTACTTCGCGTAACATTGCCCTTATACTTATATACATGATTCTTCAAATGGATCTAAACATCCTTATGAAGAAAAAAACATTACAAACCTGTTGACAATTTCTATTTTTGCAACTTTAAATAATAATTAAGAATAAAAAATAAGCTTTTACGTCATTAAAATGTTTTTTTTTTTAATAATATAAAAGCATAAAGTGCATAATATAAATAAACTTTAATACGAAAAATAGATGAATAATTTCATCACAAAAGTTATAATATATAATGTGAGATTATTTCTTAAAATACATTAATAAAATTTTATGTAATAAATGATATAAATAGACGATTATTAATTTACATGTTAAATAAAATATTATATGAGTAGTCAAATTTATTATATACTAAAAATATTAAATTATATTTTGGCAATAGTATTCGTAAAAAAAATCCATAATCAAAACGATATAGCACGTTACAAAAGTAATTTGCATAATTATTTAATTACAATAACATTTTTACAGCTTATACATTATTATTATTATTTAATTTATGACGTATAAATATATTATATTTTCAAATTTATGTTCGTTTTATAAACTAATTTGTCATAATTACCGCACGATTAATATCGACGTCAAAAAACTAACAAATCCCTACAAAAAATATTTATTTATTATTTCATATAAAAAAAAATATTAAAGGAAAAAAAATGGCGGATCAAAATATATAATTATTTATATTTGTGGTATTAAATTGTATATAAAAAATAAGACATCTTATACAAATGCATCAATAATGCTAATATATAAATAGAAGAAGAAAAAAAACTATTCAATAATTTCTTCGTTGTAGGCAAGTTTCTCGCTTTGTTTAATCCCGACATTCTTTAAAAGACGATTCCTTTTAACCTTTTCTCGTGTCGAAGGATTTCAAAAAATGAAACAAACAAAACCGGCGTCAATAATAACTTGTTCGTGTTGTGAACTACCCGTTTTATAATACATATAATATATATTATATATACATGGTATATATGGTATATAATATATTTGTAGGCTCGATAAAGGAATTACTTTTATTGCCGACATTACACATTTTCAAGTGTGTATTGAAAATAGTCACGATGATGTATCTGAGATAATTCTTTGATTATATATATATATATATATATATATATATATATATATATATATAATTTTTTGGCAATAAAATCATTGTAATTATGTCCCAACCTCCATCTTCGCCAGACATTGCTCCGTGCGTACAATAAAGATAATATTGAAAGGTCGTCGTTTTACAAGTATAAATATGATTAAAATGATTTTTTTTGGATATTGGAAAGGGCGCTGAATTATAATAATATTTTTAAAATTATTTATAGCATTATTCAATATAATAATAATTATATATTTTATATATAAATTTGTTGTCATTGACATAGTCAATCATTCACAAAGTAGGAGTGAAGCATTATTAAGATTAAAAAAAGAGTTTGATAATAAATGTCAAATATGATATTTACTAGAAAAAAATCTTTGTTATAAGAATTATCTATAAATAACATATTTCTCTATATTTAGAAATTATTTTTAAATAAATAAAAAAACATGAATAAAAATTATAAATATAAATAATTTAAATCAAAAACTAACAGAATATTAAACATATGTAGTATTTCAAACTGTTGAAATCGAATGTTCACCTTTATTCGATGTTCTTCATAATATATTATACAATATAATTTATAACATATATAATTTATCGATAATAAATATATACTTTTTTAGAAAACAGTATGACCTTACTATTGACAGAAATATGTAGGAGAAAAAAAATACAAAAATCGACGTTTTTTTTTAAATCAATATTCTTCACAATATTTTTTTGACATGACACAATATACGATACACCGAGAAATTTATTAAATATAAGAAAATTCTTCATTTTTATAGTAAAAAGAAATATTCACTAAAATAATAATCATATTATAATGAAACATTAGAAAAAAAATAATCATATATATATATAAATAGACGTTTCTATTATCAAGATTCGTTACAAAAACAATTCGATAGCCATATAAATTATTGAAATTTAATATATATTGATCTACGTAAATTTCATGAATATTTCAAAAGATATTAGATTAGAAAAAAAATAATAATAAACAAATAAATAAACGCAAAATCATAGTTTAGTAGCTTCGGGGTACGAGCGTCGTATCTAGTTGAAAATGACATACGACGCGTTCACTTTAAGCGTCTTTTAATAACGGCGAAATAATTTAAATAAATATTTATTGATCGTTAATCAATAATAATTTACTGACGGAGCATTCTCTTCATTATATTTATATATATATATATATATATATATATATATATATATATAAATAATTTTTTTGCGCAATATTTATCGCCTTTAGCGTGTATACATTATTTGCTAACAAATTAAAATCGTGGCGACATTCGATGTTTTTTTCATTCTTCGCATTTAAAATGTGCACATATATTTAACATAGAATAAAATTTGTGCGTGTTTTTTGGTGATTTACAAGGTTTTTTTTTATATATTTTTCGTCGATGTTAAAATCATTAGTGTTTGTATAAAGAATATTGTTAAAGTTTTTAGGCAGAATTTTTTTGTATAATTACTATATTTGTATTTAATTTTTGACTTGTCTGAAAATTAAAAAAAATATGAAAAAATATGTTTTTATTTTAATTTAGACTTTTCATATATATATATATATATATATATATATATATATATATATATATATATATATATATTAAAAATGTTGTATTAAATATAAACAGATAAAATCGACTGATAAAAAATAAATTAAAACAAAATATCAAATAGTAGTCGAATTTTCCTAATTAGTTTATAAACGTTGTATTATAATTTTAATAGCTTTTAAACTATTGAGAAGTTGAACTATTTTTCTTTTTATAAGATACAAAAAACATTCCTTATTAAAAGATTTATTTAACATATTTCCAATTAAAATTCTGAAATCATATTAAAATTAATTAATAAATAAAACAAGCAACTTCGTGAATCGTACAATCAGATCTTGTTGCTATTAACTACAATATAACAATTAAAAAATGTATGATAAAAATATAAATAGAACCGGAAAGAAATAATATTTTTTTTTATCCCCGAAAGACCGGTCTATTCTCGTACGTTATTATATAAGGATTTCTTTTTAATGATTTTGTCTTCCTTTTTATTCATTTTTAAGCCAGAACCTATCAATCAATAAATACTATAATTTCTAGATTTTTATTCTTGTTTTAATAATAGTTTTTCATAGTAAATATATTGAATATAAAATATCATATAATTTCATAAAATGAAAGACATCTTATCGATATCGATAAAACACACACATAATAAATTTATTCAATAAAATATTTGTATTAATATCATCGTAGACGTTTTGTACGAGTCTATTGTTCTCGTCTTTTGAAAATAATGGCAGCACGTCTAAACAAAATAAAGAGTGGAACATCTCGAAAGCCTTCGACACTTCAATAAAGTTTCCACGGCGGAATATTTGAACGGGGCACCGAGGCATGTCACGAACGAGCATACAATACGGCCACTTATATACCCCGACCGTGTTTTATAATTATAATATATAAATAAATAATTTTATATTCAAAATTATGACGACTTTCAAATGTCGGGATGATAATCCAATTATCCATACGAAATGACCGTGATGATGTCACATTCGGAATGATTGATGGTTTTTGAATCGTTTTCCTTTATATATAATATTATATATATATATATATATAAATATTATATGAGTGAATGATGAAAATGTATTATGATATATAAATTTGATGAAAGGTCTACTTGAAGACGTATACTCGTTGATGTGGATTGAATGGAGAAATGCATCGTTGAACAATGCTCTGGCTTCGATCGTCCTTGTTACCCTCTTGAGGTCACCAACTGCCATCAGAGGTTTTCAACTATATATACAGAGTTATTAAAATATTTTCAATTTGATTTTTTTTTGTATATTTATCGATTTCATCTTTTTTTACTAATGGTAGATTTAAGTAATTAAATAACACGGTCTTGTTTGAATTTTCTTTTATCCTGGCAATAAATATATATATATATATATATATATATATATATATATATATATATATATATATATATATATATATATATATATATGGTATATATATATATTAATAAAATGATAAAAATTGTATATCTTATTCAATTATAATTTAAACATGAAAAACTCGTATTTCAAATACTATATAATTAAAAATAATACTAGAATAGAATTACACTGAATTAAAATTAATTTTTTTTTTCATGGCGTACATATAAAAATCTTCACATAAAATATACGCTTGTTCATTTTGAATGAATAGTAAAATATTATTTGAATAAAAACAACGTTTTATTATTATATATGATAGGAATTTCATTAGAATTAATTAAGCAATTATAAATATTTGCTAGAAAACTTTGATATAAATCTAAATTATTTATAATAGAATCATATTCAAATCACTCACGATAATATCATATATAAAATATTCGACGTACTAAACCTACGATCATATTTAAATTTTACATCACCTAAAATCTAATTAATCGCAAAAATCCATTATACGACGCGAATATAATGCTAAAAATTTTCAATTACAACCATAGCAATCTGACATCCGTCACGTACAACACATTATATCATAATTGAACATTTTTAATACCGTTTCGAACGGCATATAATAAAATTTAGATCCAATATAAAAATGTGCAATATGCATAAAACGATTTTATGGTTCGATTCGGACAACTTTGAACGGGTATTACAGGTTTTTAACGTTTTTTTTTTCCTCTACTCAGAAACGAAGGCGTTCTTTTTAAAAAAGTGCGCGCCGACGAGAAGAAATTGGGCTTTGAACCGAGCGAGAGTAAGAAAAAAAATTAAATTCGCACACGTTATTGCTGTTAACGGATATACGGTTTTAAACATTATTTCTATCGGATGAATTCCGCGATATTTTTTTCTTATTCGAAATTAATATCTAATAATTAGAAATGGAATATTAATTATATGCTAAATTAGTTATAGAAAGACTTGTTTTTTTTTTTAAATTTTCTTATATCTATCAAATTTATTTTTTAATCAATAAAAAGTCATCGTTTTATCATATTTCAATTTTAAATTTTATAAATGTTATATAGATCAATGAATAAGAATGACAAATAAAGTGCATTGTTGGAGTGAAAATCATTATAGAAATGAGAAAGACGTCTCTTTCATATTCCATAGCAATTTTTAATTCATAATAAAAATATTGTTGAATTTCATAGATAAAAGTGTAAATATGAAATTATAAATAATATATAATATAACAAAATTAGCAATATTACAACTGAGACGATTATTGTGAACGAATATTAATAACAAAAAAAAAGGTTAAAACAAAAAATTGTTTTCATATAAAAAAAAACGTTATATTTTTATTAAAATATTATAATATTCAATATGAATTATACTTCTATTTTTATTATAATTTTAATATGACTTACTATATAATTAATATATTTTTTTTAATAAATATCAAGTGCGAAACATCTGACAGCAGCCACATAAAAGGGCAGATGGTTGAGGCAAGAAAGTCAGCAGGTAACTATTTCACGACCGCTTTTGATATTATATATATGTATATATATATATATATATATATATATATATATATATATATATATATATATATATATATATATATATATATATAATATTAACCCGCTTTCTACTGCCAGCAAAAGTAAGAAAATCAAATCGATTCACGATACGATAAAGCCTACCGGTAAAACGGATGTAAAGCCTCCAAATTGCACCTGTAAATCGGCGGATATTTGTTAATTTGACGTTTATGTTTTTTTTTTTTTTTTGGTTTTTATCCATAAAGACGGTCCGTTATGTCGTTAATGCGAAAATAAAATTGATTTGTTCATGTTTTATTACAATAAAAATTTTGTATATATATTTCTTTATAATATTATTTTTTTAATTACAGCAATAATTAATTTATTCTTGCAACAATTATAAAAAAAATAATATATTGTTATAAAACAAGCATAAGAAGTATAAATAAACAGGATTATATAAAATCACAGTTTTTCAGGGTTTGATTTAATATTGTGTGAACTGTAAATAACGGTGTTCCCGTCGTTCATTTGCGGGATGACCGTAATCACGGTCTCCCGCAAAAGAAGTGTTAAAAAAAGTACATTAATCTTCGCGAGAGTAATGTCAAGTGGAGAGGTAATATCTATATATTATTAAAAAAAATAATTGAAGAATTAATTATAGAAAAAATAATATTTTAGACTTAATCGTTCAAAATTTACTTTCACAATAAATTAATCTTTGTCTAAATTTATTTATATTATATTTATTTTAAACGTGTGAAATTTTTTTTAAAATGAAACATCGATTTAAAAACGCAATAGATAGATATCCTAATATAACTTTTTTTTTTATATGAAACCATTATTTTTTTATAAATTGTATAATAGACCATATATTAGATTTAACTTCCGTCACTTCGATTCAAATTTCCTCGGTCGAATCGAATCTATTCAACACATATATCTTCCAAAAAAGAAAAACGTCAATTTAGATAAGACAAAACTCGCCTAAATCTATATATAATTGTATCATTTCCTAATTTTTATCTTTTTTATTGCGCATTATCCGCCGACGAAACGCGGCTTTACTTTGTACATTTTTCCTTTGGGTCGACATTTTTCCTTTTTGCCGCCACCGACATTTCGAAGGTCTTTGCACCTGTCGTCTTCTTCGTCTTCGACGACTTCTTGACTTCTTCGAAGTGCGACTTTTTTGTATTCCCATTTCTGACCGCCTTTATTCCATTTCACAATTAACCGGAGCTTTTTCATTTCATTATTCAATGTTTTTTTTTTTTTATTTTTGCATCTTCCGTACAAATTTTAATTGAAAGCGTCGTGCATTCGCGAACAAACACAACGGAACAACATAATTGAACATTTTCGAATCGTAATTAAAGCCTAATATAGTAAAAAAGAACGTGTATAAAATTTTATCATGAACGTGTCAATGATAATAGCAATAAATCCGTTAGACGTCGTTTTTCATTATGTATATATATATATATATATATATATATATATATATATATATATATATATATATATATATATATATTCTTATTCGTCGTTCGTCGGTATTAAAAATAAATACTAGATTTAGTAATTATACGTTACTAAATACTACGTAATTATAGTGTCAAAATAATTACTAGTTGGTGATCGGATGATTGATCTAAAACAAATTGTATAGTGATATTACAATGGCACTCCATAAATTTTGGGTTCGGTGATGTAAACGATAAAAAATCGTTTGTAAACAAGAATCTCACAAAAAAAAATTGAAAAAAAAACATCAATGCTTAAAAGATATTTTGTAAATTCTATAGAAAAACATTGAAAATATGTGATGCTTAAAATGTATTTTACATACTAAAATTTCAATTAAAAAAAATATAAGACAAACATCTCTAAATAAAAATGATGACAATTGAATTATCTTAGTGAAGATGAAAGGGTTAAACGAGGCCATTGATTTATTCGTTCGTTACCGTCGAAACGTTCCTTCATTCTCTGATTTATCGACTAAGAGAACGAAGAAAAAAAAAAAGCCGAGCTTAAGATGGAAAGGAAAGAAAGAAAGAACGACTTCCGAAGAACGATGCAAAAGTTACCGATTCGAATTTTAAACTGATAGACGGACGCCCGGTGATTTACGAGTTACCATGTATATAGACTTCTCACGTTCGATATAATGTTGTATGAATGTGTGATCGGTGTGTTTGACTACCGTTTTGCAAGACTCGGGTTCGATGTCGATATCAATTTGTAAATCGAACGATAAGCTTGAAATTTTGCGAAAAAATACTGTTGACAAGTTAACGTTATCAGAATTAAAGTCTTTTTGTCTGTAACTATTATTATAATACATTTTGAAGTCGATTAATTTAAGTTAATATTATATATTTTATATATCTCTGCTTAATTGTCGATGTGGTGATCAAACAGCACCTCTCAAGTGCAAAAGATTAATTCATATAAATACTACAATTTACATATTAAAAATAATTTAATTTAAAATTTCATTAAATATACCTTATTTTCTATATAACGAATTTAATACAACGATTGAATGAATATAATACAGTCGAGTCCAATTAGCGTGACATCAACAGGGACTAATTGTCACATTAATCGAAATATCACACTACAACTAGATGTATCATATTATTCAGATCGTCATACTAATCAGATTCAACCGTATTTCATCAAAACAGTTTCAAACGATAATCGCCTACATTCACAAAGAAAACAGACGCAAGAAGATGAAACCGGCGATAGATCTATACGGACAACAGATAGACCAATTTTTTTTCATATAATATAAAATATATATATATATATATATATTTATATATAGGTGTTTTTTAGACGTGCACGATAATGATAATGGCGATGATAACGGCGTAAAAAAACCGCAAAAATTAATTTTAAAACAGCATATTTCGTTCGTTGCGTAGGTTGCACGAAAGCCGCCGGTACAATTTATTACATTTGCGGTTCGAAATGTACGATTTATAATATTCTGAGTCGGTTCGTTTTTACACTTTATAACAGGGGTAATCAAGCTACTTGATAGTTTAAACCATCTTTCAAAATTTGAAATTTTTCAAAGGGTATGCAAAACAAAAAGGCAACAAAAAAAGTTTTAAATGAGTCATAACATTCTTAACATGGACGTGAATGGAAATTGTTATTATACAACGTTTTTCAAAGACACAAATAATCGTTCAAAGAGTCGCATGTGGTTCGCGAGCCGCAATTTGGTCACTCCTGCTTTATAAAATGCCGTGCGAAAATCGAAACGAAACAGATTCGATTCCCGGTCAATTTTATAAAAGGAATATCGATTATTGATCCTTGTTTGCGGTCGTAATGTGCTATGAATAATATTCATAGAAATTTTTTTATATGATTATAATTTGTAATGATATATTATAATACTATTTTTGTTCTGAACGCGTCGACAATTGTCTGAAATATTTCATAATATAAATGTAATTTAATAGTTTCGAATGATTTATGATGTAATTTAAGATCAATGTTATTTATATTCGTATCATAAACGAAACAAGGCGTATTGTTTACTATTGAGTTTATATATATATATATATATATATATATATATATATATATATATATATATATATATATATATATGTATATCAAAGGTCAGAAAACTTTAGATTTGTGCAGAAACAAGATTTCTAATCTATTTCTCAATTTAGAGCAACGAGAATATCTATTGTGGAGGTTAACACCGTTATATCTATTATATGTTAATAATATTAATTTGAATAAATGAACATTTGTTCGCTCACAGAATGTGTTAAAATTGATTTGATAATCGAAATAATTACAACTAATATAACCTTCAAATGGTTTAGATTAATGGTTTGGACTGAGACTAAACATTCAATGTAGCTGAAATTGTTTATCAACATGTTAGAAATTTTTACCAACATCACAATGAAAAAATACTAATTGGACTGATATAATCCACTATAATGATACAGTGTACAAAAAAAATAGATACATTAACCTACATATTCGCCAGACATAACCCCATACTTATAATAAAAAGAACCGTGAAGGACTGTTGTTTCACAAACATAGATAACATTATATGCATCACTGAAAGAGCTTAAAGCTATTTCAAAGATTGAGTTCCAAAAGTGTTTTGAGGATTTGCAAAATCAATTTATTTATATTTTTGAATTAATATTGAATTTCAAAATTAGTACCAAAATATATATATATATATATATATATATATATTATATATCATTTTAAATGAATAAATATTATAATAAATCATTCTAGATGCTGTAATTTTAAACTGAATGGTTAAAATTAAACAGTTTCTTAATTAAAAATAGCTTAAATTGATTTTATTTCTTAATTACGATTGTAACAAGAGATGAAAAACACAATCGCCGCCGAACAATGCTATTTCTCTAATAAACACTAATTTTTAGTCGACGACAATGAAAGCGCGATTATGAGAAAAAAAAACGAGTCGGAAACGTTTCACCTATTTTTCTCTTTAATTTTCTATATACAACAAACGACTTAATTAACGCGCATTAATCATTCGCCTAACGGCATTACGGCGTTAATGAAATTTCATCAATATTTAAGACGAATTTGCCGCATAATCTAATTAAAATATAATTAATAGACGACATTCTACAATGAAGACAATTTTTTTTTCTTATGTAATAAATATGTAGATATTTTCTTTTTGAAACATCTTTTTTATTTATACATAAAAACTCAATTTCTACGTCAATAGATTAAAACATTGATAAGTTAATAAAAATTACGACCCACAATCCCCAAAAGGAATGAAAGATATTCGATATCCTTTTATACAAATATTTTTTACTCAGTACCATTATTTCGAAAAAATCTTTCAGACAAATTCTATTATATATAATTAAAAAAATAATGTACAATATTTTATAATTCTCTCGTTTTTATTTGATATTCTTCAATTTTATCAAAAGATATTAATATCACCAAAATATATCATAGTATTATATTTTTTTTGTAAGGCATGCTTTAGAAATCAAAGGATTAATTTACTATTAAAATATATAAATATAACGTTTCACATTGAATCTTAATATATATTTATATTTAAAAGTAGAAATTTCGTGTTTCGAAACAATTTTAAATCAACGATAAATTAAATCATATAAAAAAATTATATATAATCAACATTCAAAATATGTTTTATATATGTAATATATATATATTTTTACAAAACATCAGTCACCTTTTATCTGTCTCAACTAGCGCTATAATGCATATTTTAATTCAATAAATTAGCCGAGAATTTAAATTATACTGCTTCACGAAAACCCTTTGTAATATGTAAGAAAATAGTTTATCGTAAAAAAAATAATACAAACATTATATATATATGAAATAAAAGAGAATTTAAATGGCTCATTGTTTGTTTATTTTACTCCATATAAGGACATTTATATCCGCGGTTTTAACGGCGATTGTTTTTCGCGCAATAAATAAAACCGATTCTCACATGGACTGTGCCCCCCTTTATGCCCCTCCCCATGCTACCGGTATATTTTATTTTTTTTTACACAAATTTTCCGAGTGTTTATTTATTTATTTATATATATGTACATTTTTTTTATTACTTCTGCGCAAGAACAAGTGTTTTCTTTAACGATTCAACACGCCGTTTCATTAATTTTTACCTGCCGTCTCGAAATTTATTACGACCGTTCGAAATATAATAGTGAATGAGTAAATACCGTTAATTGTTATTGCGTTTTAAAAACATTTATATGTATATATATAAATATATAAATTTTATTTGTCGATTTAGCGAAAGAGTCGCAGTATTACATATTGTTCGGTTAAATTTAATTAAAATTTACAAATAAAAATTATAGTGTCGGCGCATCTGCTTCGAGTTTTTACTGTGTGAACCGCGCTTAAATTTAATATAAAAAAAAAATATTTTGCTAATTAGTGAAAAATAAAAAGTAGTCAGT
Organism: Leptonema lineaticorne; assembly: GCA_024500535.1. Taxonomy (NCBI): domain Eukaryota; kingdom Metazoa; phylum Arthropoda; class Insecta; order Trichoptera; family Hydropsychidae; genus Leptonema; species Leptonema lineaticorne. The sequence goes on from JANIJI010000003.1 coordinate 803,111, forward strand.
TTACGTTGCTATTTTCAATTGTATTCAATGTAATTTTAATTATTTTAAATTTTAACTCTATATATCATATATTTAACAAGACAAAATATTTACGCGAATTACATGTATTATGAAATTTTAACCCGATAATCTCTAATTGCTATAATAAAAAATAAAATTCTTTTGTATTAATTTTAAAAATATATTATAAAATTATATTACAAATGGAATATAAACAAAATATTTGTACAGCGCTTTTTGTTATAATATATACATTTTAAAATATATGTAGTCATATTTTAAACCAAAATCTAGATCTAACACGAAATGAATTTTAAATATATATTATTGTTGCAATTAGAAGAACAACCAAACAAATGAGACATCGAAGAAACGGAAATAAAAAAATTATTAAGAAGCAGAAGTTTTAATAAGCGTCCGCGCACAAAATAGACGCACATACAAGCATATTTCGCAAGTCTTTCCTTCTTCAAGTGCCATTATTGCTTCAGTAAAACCTAGACTGTCTAGTTTTTTTTTCTCTACTATCTTGGCTACTTCGATTTTTTACCTCGACATATAACCTTATAAGTGAAACGACTCGACGAATCGGCGATTTCGCTATCTTTTGCAGAATTTTATTGCCATTACCATTTTTAAACAATTCGTTCTAAGTTTATATCTAATTAAATTCAAAAAAATTCGCACCGCGTGGTATTGACATTTTACTATCAACACTAATCTAAAATTTAGATATCATCATAATAAAATAACCTTCATATTTTTATTATCGATTTTAAAATTATATAATTTCAATATAAAATTTTTATTATATATTTATATTGAACGTATTTTTATTATCATCATATATTTTATTCATTATACATAAATAAAAATTAAATATTTAAATACATATATATATATATATATATATATATATATATATATATATATATATATATATATCACACGTCTACAAAATTATCTAACAAGACCTTAAACTGATTTATACTTTAAAATTCGACATATTCCTTTCACTGTTAACATATATTTTACTTTCGCAACGTTAATTTTGACCAAAATAAACGATATTTAATTTTAAAAAAAAACACTATTTCTCAAATATATATATATCGAACATAAAATATACTCACATTTATATTCCGGATCGATCCAAAAATAAAAAATAATAAAATAAAATAAAAATACACTACACTGTCACGTGTACAGATAATAATTACACTTTAAAATATTTTTCTTAATCACATCACTGATATATATATATATATAAAACACAACAATTAATATCGATAGGAAATTAAAAAAAAATATAATAAAAAACGCATGCGCGCCGAAAAGTTTTCAACCGTTCCCGGATGAAAACTTATCACAAATTTTCCGGACTGCTCTCTAATTAATAATTTAATAATTTTTATATAATTGATCAATATTTTTAAATCACTTTATATAAATATATATATATATATAAAAATGCACACGAAAAGTACGAAAATAAAATAGAATAAAATAAAATAAAGAACGGATTTTCTAGTATAGCGAGCGCGATGTTGCTTCAACCGCCAACGCGAACTGACTGAGTGACGACGACTGGTTTTCTGCTCTTCACTTGTTTTTTGGTCTTTGCTGCTTTTGCTGGTCTTGGAAACTTGGGTTTCGGTACCTTCGACAGTCACCGATTGCACGATGTACTGTCTACGTCGTTATTGCATGATTATAATGATATATATATATATGTATATATAAATCGTACTTTGTACTCGAGTAACACTTGAATTAATGCAAAAATTCTATTTATACTAATTTCTTTGTAACGAATTCTCATACTCTTTCCGTACAATATTATGAAATATAAAATGACACTATTTTTAAATATGAATAATATTTTATTATTTTAAATTTGTCCGTAACTATATAATCACAAATTTGACTGTATTTTCAGTATTGAAATTTTTTAAACTTTTTTAATTCAAACTTGAAAATCTTACCAGAAGAAATACTAAAGTTAAAATTTTTAATCATTATAAATGTGGAATGATAAAACGATTATATAGATCGGTATACCTCGATATAAAAATTTATTGAATAAAATATATAAAATCAATAAACAACAGAGTTACAACTATATTAATTTATATATATAATAATTTTAAATTTGAATGAAAAATTTTGCCAAAAACGTTGTAAGTACAAAGGATTAAAATTAAAAAAAAATAATGAAATCCTTTTATCTAATTACGTTAACTGCAATCTTTTTAATATAGTTGAATGTGTATTTTTTTTTAATGTAGTAAAATTAAATCAGTCATAGCTGACGATGGTTCACTTTTGATTTATTACATTCGAATGGAATTTAATCAAGAAATCCACGCCCAAACGTCAATTTTTTAATATTTATGTTGTATTTGACTTGTCATCGCATTTTAATATATTTTAAATTGAAATATAAACGTATTTATATCAATTAAATAATATATTATATAAACGATTGAATATTCACGACACACTCAGCTTACATATATATATATATATATATATATATATATTTTTAAGAAATTTAATTAGTGTCATATTAGTGTAATCGTAAGTATTGTAAATCAGTTATTCTCAATTAGTTTTGAAAGACATTTATGATATTTAAAAGTATTTTTTGTTCGTAAAATCAGATATTATTTTATATATAGATATAAATATTATTTTTGTTTCAAAATTTAACTTCAAATTCTAATCATTTTAGTCATGATTAAAGATCAAAATTTAAAAAAATATTATTTTCGTATGAAAATTGTTTTTTTTTTATTAGTGATATTTATTAAATGATATATATAATATTTAAATATTTAATGTTATAATGAAACCATTTTAAATAGATATTCCTTAAAACGAGGACATTAAAAGACTGAAAAATAACTTTAAATAGAGCGAAGCCTTCTTCATTAAAAAAAAATCTCAACAACCCCCTCGGATATTATAGCTAATGAATAAATAAATAATCAATTTTAAATCCCTTATAACCAGCTAATATTTTAAGGATATAATATTAATAATTAATTTTATTACGCGTATTTTTAATAGTTTGTTATTTTTATAACTTATATTTTTTTTATATCTTTATAAAATGAATGTCGTTTTAAATATATTTAAAAACTCTATTACAATTGATACATTGTCAATTAAAATGAAGTTTCTTGAAAAAAAATTACAAACTGGTTTCAATATTTAACTATACAACTTGTCTTCAATCAATATTACGTCAAATTTATTTCTGTTGAAATATGATGAGACAAAATATATTTTTAAAATAAAATTCTTCATATAATTTTTAGAATGATTTAAATATAATATCATTTTATTATAATATCGAAAGTCAGTAGAAAATCAGTGTAAATAAACTGATCTAATGTTTCACTGTCAATATTTAAAAATATCATATCCATGTTGCTGGTATGTTTAGACAACAGTTAAAATATATTTGTTAATTCTAAACAATATTAAATTTCACTCGGTACAAAATAAAGAAGACAAAACACCGCAAGTTTAACTGAAAGATTGAATTTCTTATTTACATAGTTTAGTAATATTTAGAAACCAGAAGCGTTAACAATATTATTCTTCAAAAATAAATAAGAAAAGCCAGTATTTTTTTACACATATATATAGTGTTAATTAAATTATAAGAATAATGTTGTAGAATTTTTTTAGAAACGAACACTTCATAAATCTGTCAATTCATTTTCAAATAATCGTATATGATAAAATAATATTTAAAAATGCGAATTATTTTTATACGTATATAATAAACGTTAAATTTCAAAATCACTTTTAAAATATTAAAGAGCACAATCATATAAATGTATAATAACAATATAATAAACTATTGCATAATAGCATCAATATATTTGTACCAATGAGAACATATACATCCGATGTAAATTTACATATCCATGTGCGTACATTAGTAATACAGTGGGACGTCGCTTTTTAACATTTTCAACAAATTATTTTAATATTATAATTTTTGAGGATCAATATTTTATTCCAGTTTCTAATTATTGTTGAATCGTCAATTTTTAACATTTAAACTTCGGACATTCTCAAATATATAAAACATTAAAATTCGAGACGTTTCGCAACGTTATTTAGCATTATTTTTTATTTCAAACTTTATATATCGAATCTATGGATTTAGAGAACAAATTTTTAAACTTAATGAAAATAATATTTTTTTAACATTATTTCATAATTTTTCTTAAAAAAATAATATATTGAGGCATACTGATTTACACAATCTTTTTATCATTCCATATTTATAAGAATTAAAAATTTTAACTTTCTAACAAAATTGTCAAGATATAATTTACCGGTTCTTTTTTTGCACTTTATCCTGATTTTTGATACTGAAATAACAGTCACCGTTATTATGTATTATATACTGTATAAAAAAAAAAAAGGAAAACACTGTAATTCACAGTAAAAGTGACCACTGAAAAAGGTTTCATTTATTCATTATAAAGAAATTAATATGAATAATCGTTGCCGTACATTGAGTTCTCGCATTAATCTAAATACTGACCAAATTACGGCTCTCAATTGTAAAGCACCTACCTAGCACCTAATTATACCTACCTAGGTAACAATAATCATATTTAATTTTATAAATAAAATGAATTTAATTCAAGCGCGATTCAACTGTAATACGAATTACTTATATAAACGTTATGCACATAGACTGTTATAGACTGAGGTAAAATTTTACGTATAAGCAATAAAGTTGCATAGATGCACTTTGATTCGGGTTCGTGTCCCGGGGCGCGATTCCTGTCAATTATGCACACGAGAACGTCTATGAATCTAGTCTCTCACATGCGCCGGTAAATCTGCACATTCGCCGCCACAAAATTAATTCCGAGATTTTAGCCGTTCGACCGAGTTGCGCTGTCCGATTTACGCAGACTTCGAACCGCAAATCTGGACGTATATGAATTTAAATTTATCGTAATGCGGTAATGTTGTCTATGTTTCAACAATTGTACCAATTAATTCAACGCGTTTAATATTATTATATATTTAATGGTTTGAAAACAAAAAAAAAAAAAAACATTTTTTTTTTCGTCTAATCATTAAAAATTTTATATTATTATACCATTATGATGTGTAATAAGCAATGCGCTTATTTACAATAAAATATTATTACAAAATTCAAAATGTGAAATTTCTAAATTGCCTCGATTATGATGACCGAGTCGGGGAAAAAATATTCCTCTTTTTTATTTTCCTCTTGGTAAAAGCCAATTATCCAAAACAAACATTACGCAAAATTATCCGTACTTTTGCGTCAAAACAAAAAGAAGATGGTAAAATAAAAAATGCGTTTGTTATGTAAAAAAAAAAATGATGTCCGTGGAAAAATTAAAATAATTGCTATATTTAAAGAAATGTCCGTATTTATTTTCCAGTTGTGAAAATAAAATGAAAGCCTAAAAGTATATATATATATATATATATATATATATATATATATATATATATATATATATATATATATATATATATATATATATATATAATAAATATATAATAAATAAAGAGAAGTGGCAATTTTAACCATTTTCTTTAAGCGAAAACAACAAATCAACCACAAAGTCATCGATAGTAATATAATTAATATATTATAAAATAAATATTCATATTTTTATTAATTAATTTTATTTTTCCAGATTTTTTTGAATTAACTCATAATAATAATAAACTTGAATAGAGTGATAAATGGGTTAATTTTAATGGTCAATTGTCCTTTGAAAATTTTTCTTGAAAAAAAAAAAAGGCAACTTATATATAATGTTTGCACTGTTATTACTTCATCTTCAAAAGTGAAGAATGAAAATACGTTAAAAAGATAAATAACCAAAAAATAAAATGCGAAAACAAGAAATGCTAAAAGAAAACACGTTCGGCGTCAACGACTTTATTTTTACGACGCGCATTCTGCTTCGTTTTATTGTTGAGACTCGTAATTAAAATATTGAACTTGTTCACTGTTGTAAATTTAAAACAACAAAAAAAAAAGTGTGCATAGATATTCCAGTTGGTTCCTTATGATAAAAAAAAATCGATCAAAGGCTATATATATTTCACGAAATAAATTGCGATAAAATACGTCAACGTTCTTTTTGCTTATATAAATAATATATCGTTATATATTGAAGAAAAAAAAAACAAAAAGCTTTGAATTATTGCGGACGTTGAATTGAAGTTAAAAACGGTGTGCATAAAACGATTTCCGTTCTTTTATATTTGATCGTGTGTAATTAATTAATTAACGCGGTAAACAAAGAAAGCTTATAAATTATGTGCAATTTGTGGGCGTAATTTTTTTTTTTATCGTTAAAATATAAGTAAACGTTCATTTGACTGATTCAATTCAATTGGAATTTCTAAAGGTTGCCGTTAAAATAAAATGCTTTGATATTTTTCACCTTCATTTTCGTTATCGAATGAAATTATTTTCATTATTATCTAATTGATTTGTATTTTGAAAATTCATTCTTTAATTTAATAAAAATTGTAAAAAAAATCGAATGATAAGATGTATAAAATATAAATATCGTTAATTACTAAATATCAACTGTCACTTAATAGCTATAATTAATTACTCTTTTCACTCATATAATAATAAACAACGTAAAAACATAAAAACCCAATAATAAATTTAAGCAACGCTGAATAATAATTAATTAACATCCATAAAAAAAAGAGAGAACAATTAAATTTTCGAAGATTAAACGCGTAATCGGTTAAAAAATTTTTTTTTTTTTTGGCCAAGCGTTATGAAAGTACGTGCATGTCATAAATTATAATTTTTATAATCTTAAATTTCCCATGTATTATTTAAACGCGTACGAAGATTACGGTTAACTTGCGATAATTATTACGAATTTTTTTTTTACACAGTTCGATCGTTAGAAAATGTGCACAGTAATAAAAATAATGGATTGAAAATTTTTCATGACGAAACGAATTATTTTAATTACATTCGTAAGCTAGTAAATCTATTTTAGTCGTATAAATGGATATTAAAAAAATATCGTTCATTATAAACACGATTAAATTGAAAAAAAATGCAGTTTAATGAATATACGCGATATTTAATATTTTTTTTTCTCTATGAATCTTCATATTCCGTTATATAAATAATTTAGATATATTAATTAACAACTGTTTATTAAAAATTTTATTAGTATAAAGATTTCTAATTAAAATACACTTCGTGCAACTCGTTAATTAGCTCATTAAATGTGATAATTACTATTTGCAATATATATATATATATATATATATATATATATATATATATATATATATACTATCATTAATTTCTCTATTTAATATAATAGGTATGAAACTTAATATTAAATATTTTTTATTTAAAAATATTTATTCTAAAACAGACTTTTTTAAAATTACATGTTTAATGTTGAAATATGTAAGGTTAAACGTTTTAATATTATATATATATATATATATATATATATATATATATATATATACATATATATATACATATATATATATATATACATATATATATATACATATATATATATATATATATATATATATATATATAATGCTAGCGCCGCCGCGCGCCGAACGACTCACGCTCTCACGTTGACGTCATCATATATATATATATATATATATATATATATATATATATATATATATATATATATATATATAAAATATATGAAATATTTTTCAACCAAAAATTTAATTTAAATAAAAAAGCGGCGTTATAGAAACTATTTTATAGCTTCATTAAACAAGTCCATGGATTCGATCTATTATAACTAATAGCTTCGGACGTGTCTTATGCGATGTGGAAGCGAGAAATATATCAATAGTCGAATGAAAAAAAAATATATATATATATGATATAAGTGGCGTGAAATCGTTTAAACGAATCCACGGACCGTAGAGTGTTAAAAGGTAATATTTCACATTGATATTAATTTACCCTGGCTGCCGATGGTGGAGGTCCAGTAGATAAATCTTCGACGGACCTCATGCGGTCTCTTTGAGAAGAAACCGAAAACCAAAAAATCGACAAAATAACACACACACACACACATATAAAAAAATAAAAATATCACATATTATATTATATATATATACCGCGTGTAATGCCGGATGCCACGAAATCCAGGTATCACATGATATGAAAGTCGAATATATGTGGATCAACGGTGATAAATGATCGACGAATTGTATTTTCGTTATGGGTTCGATATTCGATCGTCAATATGTAAAAGACAAATGTTGATTGTATTATGTTTTTGTAACATCGTTTTGTTTCCTATTGAATTAATTCAATGATCAATCATTATTTGAATAATATATGATTGTGTCAAAAGTTCATCGATTCTAATATTTATTTTTTTTTTACATAATAAAAAAAACATTACAACAGTTCTAAAATAATATTTTTAATTTTAAAAAAAATTAAAGATTAAATCAATATAGATATTATAAAAACAGGATATCGATATCATATATTTAAAAAAATATTTTTATATTGATAATTATTCAATTAAAATATATCGAATCGATATATATAAATGGATATACCATGTTAGATTAAAAATAAAATTAATCAAGACAATATTCTCAAATTAAAACATGAACACAACATTTACTATAATAGAAATCTAATATTGATGTTTTTAATATAAAAACAACAAATTCATTTGATGTTAAAATCGAGAACTCAAATTAAACCGTGATTAGATCAAGAAACAACAACAATCTTCCATTAACTATTTTTTTTTTTTTGATACAACCATTGAACTAAGACAACGTTCTATTATATAACAAACTTCATACAAATATTCACATATTCACAATAATCAATAATTCAAATAATAGCATATCTTCGTCGAGGATCTCTTTGTAAAATCAAAGTGTGCAATCACAATGTGCTGTAAATTACACAGAATTTCCTACTAGTCTATTGAAAATCGACTCGCAATATATAATATACGCATCAAAAGTAAAATTTACAACACTATTTGATAAAGGATCGGTTCATACATTCAGATCGGCATTATGATATTATATATAGATGCACTTTGACAAATCGAATTGGTGTGCTAAAATGCTGCTTTCGATGTAATACAATATCTTCGTAAAACTGCACAACATCGCATCGATTAAAGGGCACTTAACTTTTGCTGTACTTTGGTATAGAATTTCTGGTAATTCAATTCTAACCATTAATGGCTGTGAACAAATCTCATTATATTCAGTGTAAATCTAACCCTTATATATTTGCTTAAACTAGCATTTCGTCTATAAAAGAACATCTTTTTTTAATAAATATTTTTTTTTAATTTCATAAAAAAATATTTTGAGAAACACTTTCTCAGTTTACTTATTATTTATATTTGAGATTATGAAGTGTGATGTCCTTAAGAAGGCTGTTGCTGCGTAATATGATAGTTTAGAAATATCTTTCATACCTTAATCATAAATAATAATATTATATATCATTTGTAAAAATATTACTATATATATATATATTATATTAATAATTTATTATAATAATATTTTCAAAGAGCATTTATTATTTTTAATATATATTAGAATGAATTCATAGTGCGGAAAATTATGATCAATGTCTCTCAAACTTCTCAAAGCGATCATATAATATATCTTTGAGAATTTTCACACGATTTATTAGTATGAATATTTAAAATAAAATAATTATATTTTATACATTGAACATCCGTAATAATTGTATAGTTAGCGTATCTAATTATCTTAGTGAATCTAAACATATCTAAAATTCTTGTAATACTAAATGAATTAATTCAAGTTATATATTCGTTATATACATAATTTTTGCAAAATTTAGATCAGTACTTTCATCAGTATGTTGGATCATATATTTTAAATATTTTCAATCTTCAAACATTATTCCATTCTAAATATTATCACATTTTAAATTAATATACAATATGGTCAATTCTTTATCAGTTCATTGTGAATAAACAAACTTTCATAAATATTCAACAAAAAAAATCCTGTTTCTCATTTTTCACCCGTGAAAACGTTTTAATATCTAAGATAAAATTCAAACCTTTAACACTTCATCACGAATAGAATCGACTTTCTTGCTGTTAATTAGCAAGACCGTAACAAAATAAAGTTTACGATGCCATCGAACAGAATATTCTATGTTAAAAACAACAATTATAATAATAATAATAATACAAGGGCTCGGAAAAATAAAGAAAAGCTATGCTAATTCATGCGTTATTATCGCAAAATATTCGATATGGTAAAAATGTCGACACATAATGTCGACGGACAGCCATTTTATTACCCGGTACGGTTTTGAACTTTTGAACCCGAAAAGCAAATTTACAACTGAACCTGGCGATTTTCAACGTTCGAACACATTAAATACGTCGACATAAAGATTACGACGACAAAAATAACAACAACAAAAAAATAAAAAAAAAATAAAGATACGACGACGACAATTACGATTTTTCACTTTCGACGTTATTAAGCTGCGGGGTTTCGCATTTTTTCATTGTATACTCGCTAAATTTAAAGCAAATATCGCGAAAGAAAATGATTTGCATTATAATAAAACAAAAATCGCAATTTCCGTTGTATTGAGATAGTTGAATGATGTCGTTTATGATCGATAAACATGAAGTCATAAATGTGTACAACTTGCGCAAAAATGAAAAAAATAATAACTCGAAAGCTTTATATCGCACATTCTCAAACTAATTTAATTTAAAAAATATAAATTATATTATACGATAATATAAATATTTACAATGCGAAACATTCGATTCTGCTTCGTATTTCTAGACACATTCTAGAAGTTCTATTATTTAATGAAGATTTCGTTAACGAAGCCCAAACTGGGAAATTAATCAAGAACAAAGGCTTAGTTTAGTTACAAATACGATTGTGGATTATGAAAACATCACGAAATTAAATTAACGGCGAGGTTAAACCAACAAATAGTTAACGAGTTCTGAACATTTAGTGGATAATTTTAACCTTAGATGATATATCGCGTGTAATTCGTCAGACATTGTAAAGCGAGGAAAACTAATTAACAAAAAAAAAACACACATAAATAAATGAAAATAAATTATAATTAGTGTACATCTCGTGACCTTCAAAAATAAATTAAAAACGTATATAATTATTAAACAAATATATATAATATATATGCTTCCTTATTTTTCGAAATTTTTGTTTGAAAATATCAATTAGAATTAATCAAATTAAACGCACTTTTAAATAGTCAATCCTCAATTAAAAATTTATTTATAAATCGAGCTTAAAATCTCATATGAAGCTTTAAAGTTAACGAATAGCAGTAAGCGTTCCGATCGACGGTTAATCACTAACCGTATTCGATCGTAAATTAAAACAGTTGTACGTGGGGTCCATATAATAATAATAATAATATTTACAACAATAATAATAAAATAGTAATAATAATAACATAGAAAACACGTGTCGTATTATGGATGCGGACACTTAAACGACGACGATACAAATGCACACACGAGTTGAAATTAATTAAAATTTATGACGTCATAAAATCGACAAAAAGCCCGGGTAAAACAATATTTAATTTATTGTAAAATGCCGATTCCGGTCCTGTTTTTGGCCGTCGTTAATCCGGTCGTAATTCAAAAGAATAAAATAGAAACCACGACAGCGACGACGTTAAGGCTGTATAACACGCGTAAAATGTATGACAAGGCTGCGTTACAATCTATTGGCGTACGCATTTTTATGTCAGTTTGTAAAATTATTTTTAATGATGTAAATATTGTAAATTATAGTATTTTTTTAGTTAAAAAAAAACAATATTTGTTTCAGTATATTTAAAATTTATAATATTATCTAAATATCCGCTAGAAAACATTTCATTATGACTGATTATTTTAGATAAATAAATTAATAATGACTTATATTGGAGTTTACGATTGTTAAATATTTTTTATATAAAATTAATCAAACAACTCTCGATTCAATTTTATAATAAAAATTAAATCAATGAATTTAACCTATGATCTGATATCTGAAAATAAACATTTTAATATCTAAAATATTTAAATAATTATATATTAAAAAAAAATAATACAAACTTTATTTAAAAATACATATTTATACTGATAGAAGAAAAAATGAACAACTAAATAAAAAATAGCGGGAAAGTGGTTCGCATATATAGATTTATTTAATAATATAGATAAGAACCAATTATTATAGCCGGTAATTAATATAATAATATAATCGGTGGGCGGTTTTTTTTTCATACCGGAAAAGAAAGTTTTTATTTTGTATTGTCGTTCAGAATGTAAACGAAATTTAATAAAGATCGCAGTAGTCAGAACATATTCAATAAATGTCTTTATTTTGACTTATGGAAGCGAGAAAGTATTCAATCGAAACGAGCTTATAGAAAAAAATCGGGCCTCTGTCACAGTAAAAGCTTTTTTCGTTAATAAATTACTATAATTTGTCGGTAAGCAAACATTCGAATTCAATAGCAATACAAAAAAAAAATAAGATTAAATTATTATAGATGGCTGTTCTATATTTATAGATTCATATGAACTAAATTTTTGATATTATATTGATTAAATGACATACATATGAAGTAATTTTAGTCTAATTATATATTAGATTCGTAGATGATGATACCTTTGATAATCATCATCTAAACTTCCTTGACGAAAGATTTGATCGTTTTTATTATAGAATATTTTTTTTTTAATATCAGAAATAAATAATAATACAAATTTAATGAATAATGAAAAATGTTTATAGAAAAAAAAATAATATTCGTATTGCTTCTATTAATGTGCCCGTGGCAAAGCATGAACATTAAAAATATATATGTCGACCGTTATTCTTGATTTTAATCCAATCGAATGGAAGTTCGGCAAAATAATCAATTAGAAACTGTTAAATTTAACACTGACATTCAATTGATCTGGTAGTTGAATAACGAAAAAGAAAAAAAAATTGAGAAGAATAATCAAACCAACCGGTATTTGTTTAAAAAATTAGAATGCGCACGATAATGTAATGTTCTATAATAGAAAAAAAAGCGGAATTTCTACTTTCTACGAAAACGGTACGCATTTTACTGTTGGCTTATTTTTATTATTTTATATATTATTGAATCTATCTCGAATATATAGTATATATATATATATATATATATATATATATATATATATATACATATATTTTTTTTTTATTTGACCGTCTATCGAAAAACTATAATAAGTTTTTAGTGCGACAATTACTATTCGAAATCGATCGATTAATCTGCATAACCAGTTGACAGTTTTGATTCGATTATTTCTTCGACGTATCTATCCATTAGGTAAGTTAATTATGTGTTTTATAAAAAAATATATATATATTTAAAATAAATCGAATTAAACATAGATATCGTATTGTTTATATATAAATATATATAAATAAATTATCGCCGGTGATTCTCAATTGGAAAGTAAATTTAATAATTAAACAATAATAGAATATTTTATAAAATATAATATGATATGATCGATATATATATATATATATATATATATATTAATTTTGTCAAATATGATTATACTTTTATTTAATTTATTATTGAAATTTCTAAAAACTATAATTATTATTTCTTAAATTTATTAAAAAAAATAGATTACAAGATTCAAACTTTTGATAAAAACAAATTGTGTTCTTAAAATGAGATATCTCTATATATGCAAGTTTAAAATAATATATTGATTAGTTAAAAATACATATCTAAAATATGATAAAAGTTGTTCTATGAATGAAATTATAATTTCAAATATTATCAAAATATAATAATAATAATAAAGTTTAAAATTATCTAGTGTATCCTCCTTATTCTTCAAATTTGGCTCCTACTGCTGTTCTATTAAAGAAAAAATATGACAAATTTAAGAATTTACTTAAGAATTATATTTCTATTGTTAATAATGAAAAGAAATTAGACATAAATAAGTGTCTATGACATTAGCTATTTTTCATTAAAGTAGAGTATATAAATTACATATTAGAGACAAATTGCTCACTTAACTAGCGAACAGAAATTCGATCGGTTCAATTTTAAATTATTTACTAATTAAAAATAACGATCGCAATAAATTTTACACAAAAAGCATCCCAACAATTTGCTAAACATAGATGTAACATCGATATAAATATTTTCAATATCGATAGTACACGCGCATAAGAAAAGATCAAAAGGAACTGAAATTTATTGAAAACCACAATATTATGCAAATTCGTATAAAAAAAAATTACTTAAAATTGGAAATAATATATAAATATAAAAAAAGCGAACTTTTTGCACGCGAATCGTTAAATTTTATCGACATCGTTTGAATTAATTGTGCGCTTATTAAGGAATCGTCAAAACAAGTTTTCATGTCAAATTTGATTTCCAACGAACTTTTAGATTTTTTTTTTCTTAATTCACAATGGTACATCTGGGCTCAAATATTTATGGAGATTGATAATTTATATAAAAAAGTAGTGCAATATTAATAAATTAAAGATTAAAAAGCGAAGATTGAGTTTCGTTATAAATTCTGCAATGTCAAAATGGCGTCACATTATATAAGAAAACAATGACTTTATCAGTTAAAAAATAAACTGATATATATCAAAGTATAAGTAATATTTTTTAACATTTCGGTTATTTTAATTTATTCAATTTATGTCATAGATGAAATATTGCTATTTTAATACAGAAATGTGTATTTAATTATGACATAATCACATATATTCCGACGATATTATGTTTACCTCGGTGTTGCCATGTAAAACGCAGTGTTGCCATTTGTAATATCATATTAACAGTGTTGCCATAACTTGATGTATATGCAGATCGAAGATAATTCAATTTTTATTTCGACCAAATATGCATCGATATCGATAAATAAATAAACGACAACTAAAAAAATAATTAATTGATCCCGCAGTTGAATAATTAAACGTTCGCAATTACACGCCAAAGCATAAACATCAAAATACTCATTAAAATCGGTAAAAGTCAACGAACCGGATAATCTCTGGATCTAAAGATGAGGAAACATTCAGCAGAGAACGAATGCTTTAAAACGATAATTTTAAATCGTTCATACGTTCACGTGTTTAGTATGAAGAAGCATTTAAATATTATGCATTTAACTGCACTCACCGATCTTCGCCGTTTTATGAACGCTAATGAATTGTAAATTCACCTATTTTACGATCAATGAAATATCTGATATACCACTGTTTTACTGCACATTTAATATATTTAAAAAAAAATGCATCTAGAAAATGAAAGTCGTCTACGAAAATATTTAATTTCTTTTTCGATTTTAATATAGTAGAAAATAATAATTTTGATCGTTTAATATTATTATCTAAACGCTTGTGTATTCAGGGTTAGTATAAAAAGATCGACATATTTTATTACGAGAACGTTGAACTTCAAATTCCAAATGAACGACGTATCGATTCAATACAGTTTTATTATTATTATTATTATTATCTTTTTACTCATTAATAAAACGCGAGGTTCAATTCAAAAGTCGTTATAGAATCATTATTAATTCTTTAATTTCGTGAGAAGGGGCACCGCATATCTGAATACATTAACTTATTCTGCCCTTAAAAGGATTCCTTCCGATTCTGAGAACTCAATTCGTGTAATAATGGACGATAGTTAAAGCAAGTGTCAGAATGTTGTCTGTATATAAATGTAAAAAAAATAAAACGTAATTTGAATAGTGTCAGTATGTGCTCTTTATCGATTTGATTAATAATTATATTCGTAATGCCGTAAAATAACGTTAATTTTATTCGGATAACGTTAATATCATAAATTCAAATATAATTGTTGAGATTCAACAAATAATATAAAAGTAAAATATTTAAACTTAAATTTAAAAATCTATATATTTTTAAAATACATTGATATTAATAATTTTTAAATTTTAATCGTATATAAAATGAAACATCCTAAAATATAGTCTATACCTGAAAATTTTGTCATCATATTAGATTTATATTATATTTTTTACATATTTTATAATTTTGGTTTCAGAAAGAGAAAGTGTAATTTATATTAAAAATCAAATACATAAAGAGAATAAAAACAATTTAGGATAAAAATTTCTTTACTAACATTTTTTATGGATATATAATATTAAAATGTTTTAAAATATAATTTATATAAAAGAAAAATATTTTTAATAAAATAAAGAGCTATAAATTAAAATTTTTAAAAAACTGCAATTTTTAGAATATAACTTTATATAAATAATCTATATAGATTAAGAAAAAAAATATTAAGATCATAAAAAATAGTTTTTAAAATACAAATTATTATTTTTATAATTGATTTTTTAGACATAACTATAAATATGCGTTATAATTTTTAATATGCAAAAAATATAACATTACACGCTTCTATAAAAAAAAATGCCCCAAACGATTTTTTCTATTATATCACAAGTAGCGTGTAAAACATTTTTTTTATAAACACAATAATTATCGAATCATTGAATAACGTCGTAAGAAACGATAATTGAAAATAATCGCCTATTTAAAAACCGTGTAGAGAAGAAACATCGATATCGAATATCCAACATAGAAAATGTACAAATATATATATATATATATATATATATATATATATATATATATATATATATATATATATATATATATATATATATATATATTAAAAAAATACTTGTATTTATTATCGTCGTAATCTTTGTAATCATCGCGACCGATCGTAAATTTGCATAAGTTATCATCGGCGGTCCGAAGGCGCGGAACTTTATCTTAAAAATTATATTGTCGTAAAAATTGTATTAAATTATTATTGCGCTCGTTGAACTGTCGATGTGACCCTCGGAAAAAGTGAGGGGGGGGGGCGAAAAAAACAAAAACAAAAACCCGATCTTTCGAAACGTGTAATTTTAATTCGAAAATCGTTTTGTGAACGCGACGTGTGCATTTTTGACGGGATTAAAGCGATTCCTTCGTTTTAATTCTACGAATTATACGCGTATTAATATCAATAAGTGTGCAATATATTTATATTTTATAGATCATTAATAAATATTAATATGTATTTTGAGCGCTGTTTTAAATATTATATAAGTGTTTCTGTTTTGAGTTACTATATGCTATTTTTTTTTTATTATTATTATGTTTAATAGTTTGAGTCATTAACTCTGAGATTGAAATTATATATATATATATATATATATATATATATATATATATATATATATATATATAAATATTAAATAATAAAAAAAATGATATATGATTACAGTTTATACATTTTAAATTTAAATATATCTTATATACGTCTTTCTTAAATTAATATAATAAATATGAAAAATTATGATTTTCTTCATTTTCGTATAAATGAGAAAATAAGTTAAAATGAGTCAATTTTTTTTTAATTTTTAAATATATTTCGTTTTATTATAAATTTAATTTAATTTAAAATGTGATTGTACTGATTTAGTCACGTGCGACATATAAATGTCATAATGACAATGAAAATTTATCAAAGATACACAATTAGAATGTATATAAAATAAAAAGATCGTAAATTAATATATGTGAATATGAATAGTTGTCAAGCAGAACCATAAGATAAATATCGGAATAAAAAAACTATAAAGATTATAGGCGCCAGAAATAAAAGAGAGCATAAAATGACATAAACTACTATTTTATTATTGTGTTTTTGAGATAAAATTTTTGTATAATATAAGAATTTTATAATTGTCAACAAATAAAATGATCAGTACCTTTATATTATTCTTGTACGTTTTGGAAAATTGAAAATATTATTAATTTGTATATTTTACTAGTACATCCAGAGTTTGTTACAACTCTGAAACACCTATATTTTAATCATTTTTTCCTAATTTAAAATTGTCTGATACGCCTATAATGTGATAAGTAATATTTGTATTTTTTTTTGATACGTACACATGAAAAGGTTTGTCGCCACTAATTTATATCATTGATAATTATCAGTAAGAAAGTTATATTACCCGACAATTACGTCTACAGAATATCTATTAAAAACAATATGCCTAATGTGAAGTAAATCTATTATAAATCATTATAATAATTTTCTACAAACACGTATTACATAAATACGTGATAATAATTATTTGTAAAAGCCTTATTATATATCGCATATTCAATATGTTGCGTGTTGAAAATGTGTAACAGTGCTTTTAAACGATCTATTAATGAATTTGCAAAAGTTAATTCTTACTAAAACATCAATTGCAATTATATTATATAATATATAAATTTATATACAGATATAATTTATATAAATATACACCTCGATATTGAACACGAATAATCGATAATAACCTTTCATCACCTCAGCGAGAAAAATGTTTAAAATTTGTGTAAAAAAAAATAAAATAAAATAAATAACAACATAAAGCTTACAAAAAAATACGGAGGTTAAAAAATATAAAAATAAAATATTTAATACACGAAAAAAGGGGAGTCAGTCGCGTGCTTGCGTGAGATATTTTTCATACTCGTTCTCAGTCAAATAATAACGAGAGGTTTTCACTCGTATAACGAGATATAATAATAATAATAAAATATAAATATAATATATATATATATATATATATATATATATATATATATATATATATATAAATGAAAAAAGGTAGAAAATTTCTTTTCTCTTTCAGTCTTCTTAGAAACGAGTGGTTTTATTTTGAAAAAGGGATTGTTTAAAACGAACATCACGATCTATTCTGTAACGCCAACTTTATATTCTCTGCGTGATTTGTATACTAAATACATATGTACAAGTTTTATTATGCTGTTATTATATGCGCGCACGTAATTCTTCTTGCGTACGTGTGTTGGACGACGGTCACAGTGAACGCGTACGCAGACTTAAAAAGCTGGCAAACTATAAAGCTTAATAAATATGTAAAAGAAAATTAAGTGATAAATCATTAAAGAAAATTTCTTATATATATGTATATATATATATATATATATATATATATGTGTGTGTGTGTGTGTGTGTGTGTAATATTTTTTTCAAAATATATACAATATTTTAAAAAAATGGTCGAAAGTTAAATATTCTTAACTACATGAATGTGTTTAGAAGACAAATATTTATACCGTACTTATATATTACAAAAATATTCGTAATAATTTTAATATTAATTTATTACGTAGTTAAAGAATTTTATGTTTCAATTTAAAATATATAATGAATAATATATTTAAAATTGAGATGTAGAGCTGGCGGCTCAATTCTGTGAAATATAAATTCTTTAATCTCGAATAAAAAAATTTGTTCTATATTTATATACGAAATTAAACTTTTTATGGGACAATTTTGTGAAATGCACATTTTTTTAAATCTTTAAAAATATAAATGTCAAATTTAATGAATGAAAACGGTGTAATTTAATTCATATAAATGTATTTTTTATAATAATTGAAAAAGTTTAAATTGAAATGAAATACAAAAATTCTGATACTTCTTGCATCGTAATGATACAAAAATCCTATTAAAAAATATATATATAATAAATCCACGTTTATTTTAAATCTATAATATATTTAAATATTAAGGCTTTTTAGATAACAATAAAAGCTATTAAACTATTATCTATTTAGTTAATAATAAAAACTATTTTAACTATTATCTATTTAGATAACAATAAAAACTATTAAATGATAAAATATTTAGAATTTTTATCAAAAAAAAATAAATAAATACATAATTTGTATAAATTGCATTTTAAAATGGTATATAGATTATAATTAAACAAAATAAATGTGAATATATAAATATGAAAATTAAAAAAAAATACTTGTATTTTTTTTTTATTATAAAAACAAAATATATATTACTATCTTTTATAATAATAATAAAAAAATGATAAAACTTGTCGGCGATTATAAAGTTAAAAGGTTATCTTCTCGGACAATAAATTTCAAGTTTAGCACGTAAATTTATAAATATATATGCAAAGTTTAAAATGTTTCCAAAAAAAAAAAAAAAATTCTAAATATTATAAAGGAGATATGTTTTTTTTTTTTATGAATATATATATAAAATCGATCCAACTTTAAATGACACGTTTCGTTATAAACGCGAATTTTTTCGCTATCTGCATATGAAGCGAGTCGGTCATAATGTTAAATTTACTTTTAAAAATGACACAATGGTACCATAATTAAACGCGACACAATGACGATATGGGTACGATAAAAACGTGACGTTTAAATTCGATTATCGCACAACACAACTTTTCCATTATTAAAGTGTTAATTCTTTCAGCGAACATAATTTCACCGCTTCATTTCATACATTAAATTAATAATGCAATTAAAAAAAAAGACAATAATATTTATTTTTATTATCGTAATTAGATTCTTTAAGAATAACACTGATATTATTTCATAAATAATAAATCATTCTTTCTATTCTATATGTTACTATTAAAGTGCGAAAATCGGTATTGTATAAGATTTAATAACATATAATATATTTCGAACTTCATAATATCCATCACAGATTTAATGTACAATTTTTAATAAATAAAAAAATCTGAAAATATCTTTAAATTTGACACATGCTGTATATTAAATAAACATGCTACCATTTAAACTATCGCAGGTGTTATTACATAATATAATAATAATAAAAAATATATATATATTTTAGTAACAGATATTAAAAAATGCCAGTTGACAATAGTGAAAAATTTTAAAACTATAAAATACCACTTAAATTCATATTAGTTTATAAAGTATCGTTTTACTGCACTATTTGGTTTTTAAATATACGAAAAAATCTACACTAATTTACATGTAATGCGGATGGTCATCGATTTACGACTGATTTTCGACCTGATTGTCCGTTCCTAATGAGAATATAAACAAATATTAAAACGTATAAAATTAAGGTGGAAAAAAAAATAGCAATAATCGTAAAACACAAATGTCATAAGTCAGCGATATCGTTAAGTTAAACTATTTGAACGTGTAGAAAAAAATTTGATACGACATGCCTATGTTAAAACTTTATTATTTTTCGCGGTGAAAAATTAATAAAATATTATAAATTTCGAAGAATGATTTAAATAAGTATATAAAATTTGAAATTAAAATATAACTTAGTTAAATGATGTTATATATGTAATGAATTTGACTTTATTCGAAAGATAATTCTATGTTATTTTGATTTGAATATAATTTCCAGTATGTTGCTACTATGATTGACTTGGAGGAACTCTAATAGCAAAGTTCAATTTTCAACCATTTTTTTGTAGCAATTGAGGCCAGTGATAACGTGGCAAATATAGCCTTTCAAGATATCAATTGTTTACGGTTACATCAACATAGTGCAAAGACTTTACATGGTCCCAGAAAAAATAGTTCAGCGGTGTAAAATCGTATGATCTTGAAGACCAATTCACAGATCCATTTTCACCAGCAACATTGTTTTGAATCTATTCACTAAATGTACGACAACCTGATGTTCGTGTGGCTTCAATTCTTGCACGAATCTTCCATAAAGTGAATGGAAACACCTCCGATTGTTGAGCATCATGCCGAATTGACTCATTTAGATCTTCCTCGATTATATGATACAAAACAACAATATATTTTGCGGTTCGATATCTTTGACGAAACCTGTTATTCCGTATAATAAAATTGCTGATGGATAATTATATCGACAGTAAAATGTACTAAGTGATGAGTTTCTCGAACTAAACTATAGTTTTCGTAAAAAAAATTGCACGATTCGTAGGTTTTGTTCAGATGTTAGTTGATACATGATATAATATCAAAACAAACTAAATATTATACAAAATAAATAATGGCTGCTAAAATAATATATATATATATATATATATATATATATATATATATATATATATACATCAAAAAGTGTTGTCAAACATAAAATTTTATACCTTTATAATAAAACACCCTATATATCTTCTGAAAGCTTTTACGCGGTATTGATTTAAAAATTCTATCAATTTTAAAAGCTATCCTATACTGATGTGGTTAGTTATAGAATGCGTTATGAGTGTAATGCACTTGGAACGAATCCCGTGAAAGCCTTCTTGTTTTGGATCACGATGCAGAAAACACAACACGCAGACGAAATGCAACACCTGCTCAATACAAACACACACACACACACACAAATTATATATATATATAATTTTTCACATATATATAAGTATATGTAACATAGAAGAAACGAATCTGATATCTTAAAACGTGATCTTTAAAGTGAGCTTATTCTAAATGTACCAGAAAAATGGTTCACAGATAACGTCGACAATTCGACGTTAACCGGCGACAATGCTTCTATTTTTTTTTATTCTTTCTTTTATTTTTCTGTGTTCCACTTCTGAAATGATATGGATTTTTAACGCAACGTTTTTCACGACTGTAATATAAATGTGTTGTAATCAAACATTATAAACTTTATACGTAACGTTTCATAATCGCGGTGAATATGTGCGAAAATGTGAAACGTTTATATATGGTTTTATATGAAATATATTTAATACAATGTTTCAATAATTATTTCATATTAAATATATATATATATATATATATATATATATATATATATATATATATATATATATATATATAATAATTCAGAAGGAATCCAATTATTCTTTGGAATTTATATTGGTTGATTTTTATATGAAATTCATCGACATATTTACAACCATATATGGCAAAATCTCACATACTATTTATTATTTTTTTATATAAAAAATGATTTATGAATTATGCAATAGAATTGGTCTTCATTTTAGTAATAATACAAAATACTATTGTTCAATTATATTTATTATTAAAAATCACAAATAAATTTAAATTATAAAAAAAAAGTAAATTTTTTTTTTGAACCCTGTATTTCTATAACTTTCGATCATTGTAATGGCTGCAATTATGTCAATTAGCTATCCGAAATGGCATCTTTTATATCGGCAAGTGTTTGATTTATTTTATGAATTATTAAAATTGAACAAAAAACATTAAGCATCGTCCGCATAAAATCCGTACGCTGATTTGAATAATTGGATAAGATTTCGCCGTACAATAGCGTTCGCCATTTAAATCCTGAACTGAACCAAGAGTGGCGAAAAGACTGTATCATTTGTTCACGTCTTGAATAATATATATATATATATATATATATATATATATATATATATATATATATAATATAATATAATATATTCTAACCGAGAACAGAGTTTTTCAAAAGTTATTCGCGCGCATGCGATTTTATTCACCGATTACATTCACCTTTACGAAATAAATAATAAAAAAAAAGGGCGAACGATTCGCCAAATTGAATGGGTGGATAAAAATATACGAGATCGAGCTTATTAAGAAATTAATTTTTATATTAAATATACAGTATGAACAAATTAATTATTCGACGAAATTAAACGTTCGACATTAGTGCGACGAATCGAACGGGGAGTCGGTTAAAAATATGTAATTATCCGTAATTTATTTTTACGATATTGTCTCTTGTTAACGTTTTAACTGAAAACAAAACAAAAAAAAAAAAACGGTCGAAAGTATGTGAATATTATTAAATCGTAAATTTTCAACGTTTCATAAGATAATAATGTTTTTGCGGTTTCAGAACGTCTGGTTAGCGAATGGTCATTACGTGAAATTTCATCTTCGGTCACGTTGTTATATTAACTCGTTATGTGCAAAACATAATTTCTCACCGATGTAAATGCGATTCACCATAGTGTTAAAATAAGCCGTGATTAAAGACACGGTCAACGAAAAGGTTAAGCAAAAAACCGAAAATGAAGTCATCAATATTACATATTATATATTACATACGAAATGATGATAAAATTACGATAAAAATAAATATATTTATTACTCACTTTTATATAAGTTTCGTTTGTCAGTTTGTCTGAGTGGAATTTTATAATCGATTTTTCGAGCACTTCCCGATATTATATTGAACTGAAACTTTGCATATTTGTTCACGTTCGATGACAATGTAAGAAACAATTAACAAATTTACAAAATAATTGACCAATTAGTGGTAATTAATCATATCAATTTTATGATATAATTGCTACTAATAATGCGATGACCATAATACAATAATATTATTATTAATATAATGGTACATTTATCGATAAATTTATATGATTATACAAATGTGTTTTTTAGATTTTTATTAATGTAAAATATTTTTTTATGTATAAATATCAGATAATTTCAAATTTGAGTTACAAATCGTTGATCATTGCCTCGATTATAAATTATGTTTATTTTAATTATTTAATCTAATTTAGTAAGAATTATACATAAGAAAATTTATAAGAAAAAAATTTATATATATATATATATATATATAATTTCATATATATGCTTACGAATGTATTTTAAATAATTAAAGACTATAAAATAGTAACATCATATTTAAAATCGGTCTCATTTTTATCGAGTCGCACCGTTTACGACATGAAAGCATGTAGAACTATTAAAAATCATGTCAGCGACCTATCATAATAATCATTCATAAAAAAAGAAGCAAAATAATAATAATAATAAAAAGCCGTATTTTAATAATATAAAGTTTACGACATAATGTTGTAAGACAATTTTACGGCTTATTAAATGATAATAAATACACATTAAAAACGGCATAATATCATGCGAAACGTTAAAAAATATCAATATTATATAGTAAAAATTCGCATAAAATCGTTAAATTAATGTTCGATATTCAATTACAACCGACGTACTATCGTAATCATTTTCACGGTTTAAAAATTACTATTTATTACGATTTTTACGCTCGCTTCGAATCCGAACCGACTATACAATTAAGGATAATTCCACGCATTAAATTTGTCTAGAAGCTTTCAATAGATTTATAAAGTGAAATAAAACAATCGAATGCCATGACCTTATAATCATTGAAATTACTTTACGATTTTACAGAGTTGAATTGTTTATATTTTCAATTAAATATATTATTATTTAAATATTTAATCCATCGATGTTAAGAAAGTGCTGTTCAAAAATTTAATATGCAGCGAGTCTATAAAAAAAGGTTTATTGTTGATTTTATATATTATAGTATGTTTATAATTGCAGTAAAATTTATCAATTTAATTCATATGCGATTTTATTGACTATCATTTGTCTTACGATCGATAAAATTGCATTTAATTTATAAATGTGATATTTTTAACAATGTACAGTTATTTTAATTAATTTTATGTATCAACGACGATGCATAGTCGTTAAAATCTATGATTTTTGCTAATTTTTTTTAATAATTATTAGTCTAAAATATATAGAGACTTTTAATAATGTAAGTACATATAAAAATTTTTAATTTATTGATTATACAGCTATTCAAATAAGAAAACGATAATATATTCTATTTAAATATCATGAATTGCACTATTATTTTTAATCAATTATAAGTAATTTAAAAAAATATTAAGCGACTTTTATAAATATATAATTTAATTATAAATTTATATATATATATATATATATATATATATATATTTAATACAGCATCTTATATTGCGGCCGTGTGTGATGCGGTAATTAAAATTCAATTAACAAAGCAATTTATTTCAAACTTTTCAGACGTTGAGTCGTAATTAAAAAATAAAATAAAATAAACGAAAACATTCCGAGAATTTAAAACGTACATTTGTCGACTTTTATTCGCGGCGAATATTTGAGAATCTCTGCGTTTTATTGCGCTGCGTTCAATTCAAAGGTTATTCCGTGTTATTAGATGAAGCCTGACACGGATTGCATTAAAATCACAATATATAGTATTATTTATTTTAAACATTACATTGTAAATTCACTACTATATAAAACATTTAATACATTGTCAATTGACCAATTGATATGTAATAAACATTTATTGTCAATGTCTCCGATTCGACACACTAATCTAAAGTTGGATCTAGACAATTTCGACATCTTTGCGACGTCGTGAGAATCGAATATTCAAATTAGTTCATGCATTAATTTATAATCCATTCAATATAAATGGACAAAATGAAAAATAATTTATAACTATGACCTTTATAAATCCACCGAGATATATTTCATTAATTATTCATATTTATTTCTATTGACAACTTATATTATATATCGACAAATTTTCTTCAAAAAAAAAAAACATTTCTGATATTTCGGAAGATTTTATTCCATGTATCAAACAAAAATATTTTCATATATTTTTTAAAGATGGATGAAAATTAAAATATTTTAATTGTACAATTTTCACAATTCAAGGTAATTGAAACAACACCCCTAAATAAACCATATTTAAATTTACAGTATTTTTAGTGTTAAATATAGGTTTGAAAACATAAACAAATATCATTGTATTATATTCTAAAAAAAAATTATAATATTTTTTTTTTGATCGTTTCATTTGACGAGTACAAGTATAGTATATTGAATTATCTGGTTGAAACACTATGCATTTGCCCATTTTTTTTCCTCTTATCACATTTCCATTGATCTAATGTATTTTTTCAAAATAAAAAAAAAAGATTAATACGCAATCTGATAAAACTACCCTATGATTTTGAGCAATTAATTTAAGAACCCTCGTACGTGCGCACTTTTCTTATCTATAAAATCTTTAAAATATTGATTCAATCCGCCTTTACAACACGTTGAAAAATCGATGATTAACTATATATATATATATATATATATATATATATATATATATATATATATATATATATATATATATATATATATATATTTAATAACAACAACAAAAAATAAGGCAATTTTATCATCCATCCATATTTTAACTAAAAATAAAAATAAAAATAGTGTCTTAAAAAAATAAACGAGCCGATCTCACGTTAATTAACCATTTTCTCTTTGGATCGTTTACTTTTTTTAAGTGCACTATTGAACCTGATGAACTAATAAAGTTTATCTGTACGACGTTTTATACTTTAAACATGTATGTATATAAACATATATATATATATATATATATATATAAACATATATATATATATATATATATATATATATATATAATGAAAAAAATACGAAGAGTCGATATCCCGATTACGTTACGACGTAAAGCGGGGGAGGGACTAAATCAGCGGTTTAATGGTACTCAAATGGATCGAATCTTAGTATAAAATGTACAAACCGACGTCGATATTTAAACGTCGATTAATGGTATATTGATTGTGCTGCCATTTATACCAGAATCGAGTTCTAAAGCCGCGTCTAAACGATTTAAATCGTGAGTCGAAAGAAGGGAACTCTCTATCAAAACGCTTTAATGATATAATGAAACATGCACGAGGACTATCTTAAGAGCTTTCGTCTTCTACATTATATAATATATATATATATATATATATTGTTATATTTTTAATTAAATATTTTATAATTGTAAAATGAAATATAATTAGAATATATTAATATAGAAATAAATAAAATATATTCAGTATGATACTTCGTATTGAGACATATGTCAAGAATGCTTGGACTGTCAGATCAGATGATATGATTCTTTCCACATGAGCTGATGTCGAGATAGTGGCTCAAAAGAATTAAATAACTCAGATCAAATCGATAATATGAAATGTAGAATCCGTTCACGTATATATAAAATTAAAATTGATTTATTACTAAATTATGTATCCCATATTTGTTTTTATTCAAGTAAAAAAAATCGCCTTTATTTATGACAAATCAATCGTTCGACGAAACTTATAGAGAAATTCAATACGAAAAATAATAAAATAAAAAATATATATATACGGTCGATGTCATTTGATAGTTTGATTAAAAAAATATGTCCGTTCTATAATAAATCAATTATTTGAAATTCTATCCCGATTCTGGATATATGATCCTGTCAACTCCCTTTTTCTTATAAGTTTGCAAAACGAGCTTTTTCCTCGGGTTAATTTTTGCGTCAGAAGCTCATCGTTTTTTTATGTGAACCAATATTCATTCACTTCAAGTTTTCTTTTTATATTATTTTTATCGAGATAAGAAATCTCGAATTCACCAAGAGACTTTTTCATAACATGAAATTTTATACAAGGAGTCCCTCGTCATATTGAAAATAAGGGTCTTTTTATTTTTATTTTTCAACAATTCATCGGTTGAATACTACTCGAAAGCACTTGTAAAATATTCAAGATATGCTTTTGAAGTTTATGAATACCCTTAATATATGAAAAATTCAAGAAGCATACAAAATATTATCGATTCAAAATATAATATAAATTTTATTATAATATTAAATTTATATTATGACATTTTTAATACGTTTTTTTTTCATTCAAATTCACTCTTTCGTTCTTTTATCGTACATAAAAATCAAACTTTATATAATTAAATTTAAATTTATTTAAATTGAATATTAAAAAAGTAAGACATAAATATGAGAATACAAATTGATAAAATTCTAGTTTGACCGTTAAATATTCATTGCATCTTGCTTAGAAAATGCACATAGAACAAAATTTGCATATGGAAAGTTTAGAATATTACGTAAGAAAGCTGCAATACTTTTGTATTTACATTTAAGTACTGATGATTAAATTCATCATCTCTTACTTTATCTTATTTAAATTAAACTTATATAATTCAATATAGTCAAATTATATAAATTCATTGACGTTAGAATATTGATCGATGAGAAATATTTTTCAATAATAATTAAAAAAAAAACAATTCGTTTTCAGCGTTCAATTAACAACCATTTTTAAATTGATTTATAATTAAAAAAAATACGATATCAATTGCAAAACCCCTGGATCATAAATATGCACACTTTGCACAAATGAGTCAATTCGGTTACCTCACTTACGATAATAATTTATGATTCATTGGAATGCAAAAAAATAAAATTAATATATAAATAATTTCCGAAAGCATAAATCTTTGCGTGTCGTCGTTAAAGCGTCTCCAGCCGTGTGCATCATCAGCTCGTTACCGAGGAACCAATTTTCAATTAATTTATTTGGCGAGCGTCGTCTTATTACTCGGACACATGTATATTATAAATAACAACAATATGTCTCGGCTTCTTTCTTCATGCTGCGTGTTCTTCAGTTCTTCATCGAGACGAACGTTGACATTCCATCGTTTGAAAGACAGGTTTTATAACGCGAAGGCTACACCAGCAAAGGAGCAAGGAAAAGGACAACTCTAGAAACTATATTATACAGTGAGACCTCGCTTAAACTATAAAATACATCTTACATGGAAGAAAAAAAAAGTGCAAACAGTATTTTCTTTCGTAGGAAAAATAATTAAATAGCTCAGTAATATATTACAAATAAGTTCACTATATGCTTTTTATATAATAGCATCCTTCGTTCGATGTACCGTATGAAGCGGGATCTCACTGTATTTATATTCATATATATATATATATATATATATATATATATATATATATATATAAAGGTATGTGTGTAATATATATAATTTAGCGGATAAAACGACAACATAAACGGTCCTAAATGCTCAAACCACCTCGAAGCAGCAATCGACAAGCTTTTTTAGTGTTGTCTCTCGATATGAAAATCGAATAAGCTTAAAAATATAATAAATATAAAAAGAATGAAATACTGACATAAATATTCGCTTGTAAATGCAGTTGATTATGTGAAGATGTTGGAAAAAAAATACGAATTAAATGTATTATAATATGCATACTTTTTAGCATTTTCAGAAAGATAACATTATATTGAACGTGTATAAAATTGAAATATATTTTTAAAAATTGTTTTAAAAAACATACTGTTTAATAATATTTTTTTTTTTTAACTTTGTAAACATGTATAGTAAAATCTTAGACCATAAATTATTCAATAGTGAATGTATAATCGTTAAAGATCTACATATTTGGTAACAAAACGCAATTATTGCGTGTGATAATGAGTACGTTTTACTGTTTCACAAATGGCGATTGAATGTTAAATTTACCATAAGTGTATTAAAATAGATTGTTATTTAACGGAAATAATTGGAAATTGCTAATTTTATGATGCATGTTCTTCTATTTAAATAACGAAAATCGAACCTGTTAAATTTTTGAACCACAATCTAGAATTTTTTCTATATAAAATTTAAAAAACCAATATATTTATATTTATTTTTTTTGAAGTTGAGATTTTATTTTTAATACCTGAAATACAATAAATCTGATAAAATCGATTTTGATCTAATTATTAAATAAACTATTGTTAATTTTAGTTTTAGTTATATAAAATTTAATATTTTAAATTAAAATATGACTTGCGTTTTTAACCCAAATTTACTCGTTTATTTAAATATATATATATATTGATAAAAATATGCGCATAGAAAATTAATTTAATATTTCAATATAAACGTATACTAACTACGTTTTAGATTATTAAATATTTAAATATAAACAGATGTAATCGTATAAATAAGTGCATAGCAAATATTTATTCGCGAAATAATTAGAAAACGTCTCGCTTACAACTAGTAATATACATAAAAATGTACTTGGTCCAAGTTCACATGTATGATTTCGTCTTTTATGCATATATTTTCTACGACTATGTTTATAAAAATGTGATGCTATCTATATTTAATAAGTAAATAAAAATACGCCAAATACTCTGCGACGATACGATTAACCCTTTGCACTCGAGAGGTGCGGTTTTGTCACCGCTTAGATTAATACGAAAACTATGCGCGGCGATGACATTTTCTTTGTAACGAATTTCCATATAATATTATGCAGTATAAAATGATAATGTCTTAAATAGAGATTTTCTTATCTTGAATTAGTCCGTAATCACATAATCACAAACTGAACTGTTTTTTTTTAGATTTATAAAGTTATTCAACAAATCCATATATTCTCTATAAAACCAATAAACGACAGATATATACAAAATGTTAAAATAAAAAAAAACATTCATTAATTTTAGTTTTGTAATAAAAAAAACGTCAATATTGCTGTGAAACGTTTCGAATGCAAAGGGTTAAAAAATACCGATCGAACAAAAAATTCCAAGTCAATTTTCGCAGTGATTCCTTATAATAAAAAAAAAAAAAAAGCGAGTGATAAAAGCTCCCGTATGAACGTCGTCCGTTAATTTATATCCCCATAAATGTCATCCGAGAAAATAAGAAAAGTTATTTTCGAACGGACAATTTGATATAAACGGGTAAATATCGACAATTTTAATCCGAGAAAAGCGTTTGAGGTCGATTGCAGGTGCGCTAACCGTTCCCCGGTGCTAAATTGTAAAAGCAACAACTTTAAAAAGATAGTATAACGAATTGTCTGATACTACCTGGAGAGTGGTTTATATATATATATATATATATATATATATATATATATATATATATATATATATATATATATATAAACCATTTTTACGGTTGATTTCTGAAATAAATTTGATTTTTTTTTCTTGTAATTATCGTAAGATAAATTATAGAAAAAACCACCTTGCAGAACTTTTTATGGAGCGACTTTAACATTAAACCTTTTTTTTACGCTACGGATAAGTTTATATAAAGAATTATTTACTGCATTAAAAATAGAATTATTGATTTTAAATCTGAAATATAAATAAATTCGATTATTTAGAATATCATTTAATAAAATTGTTGACTTTATAACATAATTTACATTTCTGAGATTACAACATTCAACTATTAAATTAATAAAACGATCAATTTTGTCTGAACTTAAAAGTTATGTATATAATTTTTTGAATAAATTACGATTACTAAATAAATTTATTTTTTATATTAATATATATAGTCTATACGTATATTAAACCTTTTTTTATTCATTTAATAATTTAAAACATTTTATTAAATTATATTCATAGAACCTATATATATACTTATATAAATGTTAATATACACCGGTAACTAGATTATTAAAATTTATGGGTTTGTTATAAATTAGCTTTCACGACCACTTTTCAGAATATAATATATAGTGATTTTAAAATTTCTATTTTATTAATTTAAATATAAATAATTATCGGCAAAAATAAGACATCATGCAATCTATTTCATGACGGTATTGCACATGTTCACTTATTTTCTTGTTGAATATAAATTACGAATGCGATCTAATAAATATTGATAATATAACTTTCAAGCAATGATAAATTTATATTTTAACTCATACTATGAATATTTGTTCAAAAAGAAAAAAAAAATATATATTATTGTATATATAAATGCATAATTGCTAGTGTTAATGTTATACTATTTAAGCGACAATAATTCAATATGCATTATTTACAAAGTAATTTTCTCACCGATGTCGATTTTATTGAAATAATTAAAATCGCCTAGAATAAATGGTACATCGTTCTTGTTAATTAATTAGACCAAATTAGGACTGTTCTAAGGAAGTTGGAAAACATATCTTAGAAACAAAACGGCGACCGGTTTTTAGCGCGTTCGCAAAACGACCTGCCTTTTAATCGCGGTTCAATAAACGTGCACACGCACCCACGCACACTTGGTTAATTATGAAAAATCGATGCTTCTCAAATACTATATAGACTATATTATAAATATCCGATAATGCATAATGATAATATTATTTATATAATTTTTAAAAAAATGTTGTATAATGATCAAGTTTCTTGATAGACGTTTGAGAAACGAGTAATTTTGTATCGACATTGAAAAGCTCATTTTGAATTCGTTTTTTTTTTAACTGAAAAAAAAGGATGCGCATATAAAAAGAAAAGTTTTCTTTCGGATAAAGCACCGAAGACTGGTTTCGAAATTGGCCGATTTCGCAAAAGGGCAATTATGCGATGTAAATAAAATAAAATGGTACGCTTCCTTGGGACTTTTAATAGCGATTCGTGGGTGGATTAAGGAAGAAAAAAATAATACATTAACGCACATGAACGCCGTCGGTCCTCGACTTTCGAACGTGTATACGTATTATATGTTAATGTTTAACATTTGATGCGGTCAATTTTCATAGTTTCAAAATGTTAATGATTGCATATCTTGATTTAAGCAGATATATTATTCTTAAAAAGTTATATATTATATAATCACATATAGCTCATTCTATATTAATATTTTTCTTAATTAATGTTGTTCAAAATTATTTAAATTTACTTGGTTTTTAATGAATATATAAATATTTTAAAATGATTCTCGATTTTTATATGAAAATTAAGTAAACGAGAGTAGTCAAAAGAAATAGCATTTCTAGTGATTCCATACAACTCTTCTCATTTAACTTTTCTTTTCAAATTTCTCGTCTTTTCTAAAGGTAATGAATAGTTTTTAATTTGTGAAAGTTTTATCTGAATTTCAATCGTAGTTTTGTATAAATATTATACATTATTAATAGGAAATTCTTTAGATTTTATTAATGAGAGAAAATTTTGAACAGACTCATTCCTCATTCCACAGATTTACGAACTTAAAATATTATAAAAATATTTTTATAATTATGATATAAATTATTAAGATTTTTTACTCCTTTTTTTTAATACATATTTTATAAAGAATGCGATCGATTTTCCACGTGAAAAATAAATAACTGAAAATTATATACGAGATTAATCGAATCGACGCGTGATATAAAATTGTCGTAATTCGATATATCGACGAAATATTAAATTGTATTTTAATTACACACACTTATACTTCTTCTTCTTCACACGTTCATGATTGATATGTATTTAATTACAAACTGAAATCACTGTAATGGCAATAATTAACTCTCTTAGTATAATATGAATATAATTATACGTGTTTTTGCATGAAAATTAAAAAAAAAGTGGTATTGCAAATGTAGAACTACATTTCAAATATATAAATATATAGTTTGAATATAAAATACTGGTTTAAAATATTGAACAAATTTATGATATGTATATAAAAAAACACGATATCATTTAAAATTGCGTCTATTTCTGTGAAATATACCTATATATATTATATATATATTTCTGTAAAATATATGGTATAATACTATTTTATGCGACTTTGATTATGATAGTGATTTTGCAATATTTTTATAAGATATCATAAGCTTGTGGCATTGTTTTTTTATTTATATTGTTTATAGTTCTAATAACAATGGTATAAAATTATAATGTAATACGCTTATTCATTTGTATAATATATACGAATTCTCACGATCAAAAATATTAAAATGAAGCCATAAATCATTTAATATTATATTTAAGAATAGATGGAAATAATCGTTAGAAATAAAAAAAAAATAATAAATATAATGTGGTATAGTATATTTCGTAATAAATCATTTGACAGTATAGCACACTAATCTATCTTATATATGTATATATAAATAATTATTTTACTTAGTAATAAACCCGCATTGTTGCTGAATATTATATCACAAAATATTTTAATTATAATATTAATTTAAAATAATTATTATTTTTAACAATGTTTCAATATGAAATTATTTCGAAAATATAATATATTTTTGAAGGATAGTTGCAGAATTGAGATGATAAAATAATCATTTTTAAATGAGATAAATTAATATAAAAATAAATCAGTAAAACAACAACCTTTTCTGAAACAAAATCTTTCTTTTAATATTTTGAATTCTGATTTAATTTTTATAACATTAGTCGTCAGCTCTAGAATAGATTTTTGAGTGTAATAAAAAATAAATAATACTGGTTTAAACTCTTGCTTTTCGAAAAGCTCAATAAACAAGGATTGATAACATTTTGTGTAATAATCGAATGAATAAACATAATATCAGTATATTTTACTTTAAAATATTTATAATATTAAAACAATTCGATTTATTTTATAGGAAAAATGATTTAGGAATAAATTTACTAATATTTTATAAATATACTAATATATATACTACTAATACGAAAAATACTTACAGTATTCGAATGAATCTTCATAAAAAACCTTTTTGTGAGATGGAAAATAACGCTTGCCAAGTTTCCCATAAGATTTACGATTTGTACGAATAAATAAATGGATTGCTATATGTCAGACTCAATTGTAAAAGCAACTATACAAACGGAAAATTAAATTTCATTCTAATATTTTATGAACAATACGATTTTACAATCATTTTTTTTTTCATATCATTCAATTTACATTATATTATGATGATGAATCAGAAATGATTTAAATTTTTTTCATTGTCTAATATTTATTATATATTTTTATGGCTATTATTTTAAATCATAACATCTTCGAATATTGATAATGTTTTATTTTTTTTTTCTTTAATATATCTGTAAGAATCTAATTAAATATATTTTTTCATAATATCGATCATCGTACACGATATTAAAAACGAGATTACAATACTAAACCGCACGATTTACACCCGAATGATATCATAAAAAATTCAATTTCGACCAACACATCAAAAATAAGTATATTATTATTATTATAAATAGAAAAAATATACATTATAATAATCTTTTCAAGGCGTAGGCGAATGTGAGACGTTTACCAATGCCGACAAAGCAATAATTTCACTATAAAACCTATACAAATTATGACATTAATGATCTTAGAAAAAAAAGTAGGTGATATTCGACTATATAAATTGGAAAACTGATTTTTTGTATGTTGAAAATTTGAGTGTAATACTTTTAAAAAATTTTAATACGATTTTCCACGGAGATTACTTCGGTCGATGGGCATCAAGAAAGGCTTCCGTTTATTGCCTATTATAATTTAAAAATTCAGTATTGTGCCCGTATTTATATTATTTTAGTGCCATAACTGTCTCATAAATATTAACGATCGGATTTTTATTTTAATTTTTAAACAGGTTGTCTGCCATAATGAATAATATAAAACTGCAATGAAAGCGATAAATATTTATAACGATGATTCATAATGCCTTCTGAAATATTTTTCTACGCGTATTACGACATCGGCGCATGCAAAAATAATAATAAAAAAATATTTTTAATACATATATATATATATATATATATATATATATATATATATATATTTTCATTCGTTTATATATAATATATATTTTTTCGTTCGCGTGATGAAAATTCATCCGCTTGTTTAAACGTTCGATAATTTGACAAACAACCGATGATTTGAGGTCGTATAATTTGTGACTAAATAGACCCCCTTGTAAAAAAAAAACACAAAGATATCGTTTTCGTCAATTTCGGAAGCTGTAAATTTGTATGACTTTTATACCTGAACGTCTATAAAATTCAAAATTAATGGACCTCGATTTGATGACGGAAAAAAATCGAAAAAATTTGTTGATAGTTCAAATACATCAATAGAATTGTATATAAAAATAAAAATCAAAATTATTACGTATGTATATATAATGAAAAATCATTTTAATTCAATACACAATTACATTAACTACATATTCAATATCAAATTAATTGATAAAATTTTAATTATCTTTAAAGATTTAATGTATTGAAGAAGCCATATTGGCTTCAAATTTTAATTTTTGTATAGAAATAAAAATTCTAAATAACAAAAACTTATCAAATCATTAAAATTATACTGTTATTTTTATCATATATGTAAACGCATAATAGCACATGAAAAAGGTCATAAATCATAAAAATTGCACACATTCGGCATATTCGATATTAAACGATGTGTAAAATTCACACGTTTTACGCAATAAAAAAAAATTGTATGAGACAAGTATTTTTTTTTTCGTTTAGTAAAGATAAAATGAAGATTGTAAACTAATTCAATTTGGGCAATAATTATACGGGTCCGATAATTACCGGCTATTATTATAACGGATATAAATTTATTTTTACGATCCATTCACAATGAAAATAAACTCATTTATGACGGAATCGTTAAAAATTGTATTATAAAATAACGCGTTCAAATATATATATATATATATATATATATATATATATATATATATATATATATATATATATATATATATATATTATATAATACGATATCTTAACGTTCTTTTATAGACCACCTATTGAATTAACGGAAATCATCCAATATAATTCATTATAATTATTTATATTTAGATACTTATTGTAAAGAAATATAAACATTATTTTTATATCATTTTTGAGATTCTTCTTTTGAATTTTTGAAATTTTTTATTTTATTTATAAAAGCATTTCATTCGAATAAGTAGTAAACGTAAAATAAAATTAAATTGTTACACACACACACACACATCAAGAAAATAATATGAACAAACGGAATCTAATTAGAACATTTTTAATTGAAGAATCAATTAAACGAAGAATTCGAATCCTCAAAAAATTCGTTCACGGAAATTTCAAATCAAAAAAAAAAAATAAGACGACCGCACACGTTGAAAAATTTCGAATCGGTTGACAAAAAAAATAATTAAACCAATTTAATAACGTCGTTTTGACCCGCGAATATCGAATTATATTATTTTTTCAACAAAAAAAAAAAGAAAAAACGAATAGAAATATATTAAATGAAAAAATAAATAAATAAATAAATCCGCTCGTAAACACGACGATTATGTCGAAATAGTCGTGTTTTTCTTTTTCACGAATGAATTACAACAACAACCGGTATAGAATATTTTATATTATATTATATTATATTTATTTTATTTTACTCGTTCGTCGTTAATTTAAACAATTCTATCCGTTCGCCGCGTGAGTTTTCTTCATGAACTTTTCATTGAAGATAATGTTCATTCGCATCTGAATATAATTACAATAAATAAAATGAGACCTGTGCTAAATGTTCTTGTGCTCGTAATGTGAATAATTTACGCAACAAAATCTTTAACGAACGAATAAATAATTATATTCTTAAAGTGCTCGACGATTTATCGGATTGATATAAATTTGTTTTTTTAAAAAAATATATATATATGTTTTAAAAATCAGAAGTAAAAATTTAAATTTGACACGTGTCATTTATATAAAGATTAGTCTTGTATCTGTTCTTCTTCTGTCAATTTTAAAAAGGATGTCAAATGACTTTATTAAGAATACCAAAATAAACGTTTTCAAAATGCATATACATTTTAACTTTATTTAAACCTTCGTTGTTAATTGACTGTTTTTTTTTATCGATCAATCAGTGATTTTAATATAATATATATATATATTAAAAATTCATACTTTTATATAAGATTAAGTGTTTTAGATCATCATAAATTAAAACATTTTTAATACAATACCTTAAAAATCCACAAAGTCACAATTATAATTGGCATATATAGTTATCAAATATTGTTATTTGTAGATAATAGTTAATAATTTTTAAAAGAAATGTGAATAAAATAAAAAATAGTAAAAAAAATACTTTAAAATAAATCCTAATCAATTTTAAAGATTATTATACAATGGAAATATATAATCATTTTAAGTCATATATAAATATATCTTCAATATACCATATATATATAAATTAAGGTGGCGAAAAGTATTATTTTTTGCGGTATATTATTATATATTTGAAACCCTAAAATTAGATTTATTCGATTATTTGGTAAAAATAGATATTTAAATCTTTATATAATATGTAATATATTTAAAATAATTTAATTTAAAATTTTTGAATATCTTTAAAATTCATAGCCAATATATTATATTGGCTATGAATTTTAATTTTAATTTTAATGAATTATATTATAAATATATAGACAATATATTAGATGAAAAACTGCAATTATCTAATTATATATATCGTTTCTGTAATTGGATCCCATTTTGACACATTAAAACTCATATATAATATGAATAATTTTCGAAAATATATAGAGTATATTACAATTACGATTCAAAGATATGAAATAAATTAGTGTTTTAACATGCATTTCAGCAGCTCCGAGCGAAACCAATTGAATAAAATAACATTAATTATACGGAATTAGCACTTTAAATGCTTAATGAAATGTAGCTTTTGAAATTTCATTTTCTCAAGAATGAACTCACCATAAAGCATCTAAGGTGGTAATAAACATGAGGTAATTTCATACTATTTCTTCCACAGAACAGAATAAATTACATGCACGTATGCAATATTTATGGAAAAAGTTTTTCAATGATATATCTACATATCGTTTTTATGCTTTTTTAATTTTATTTTTAAGCTCGCCGTTAGTATGAATAATAATCGTATATAATCAATAATTATTTAATTTATAAAATATTACAATGATGATATTTTAAATTCTTTAAGATTTTACTTATTTTGAATGCATGTGCAATCTCTTTTAGGAAGGCAATGCATTAACGAGCTTTCGCCTTAATTATATCGCTTTCAGCATCCGATGAAAATATATATGTATATATATATTTTTTTTTTTTTGAATCAATAAAAATTCCACACGTGAACAGGAACCGAACCGAATCGCGTCGGAGCCGAACCAGCGCTCAGCGAGGAGTCCGGATAATCGAGATCTCCGGCGCCGGTGTATAACAATAAATCAACCGGACTAATCGTGAATATTCAACGTAGTGAGACAATGAGGCGAAAAGGACGAAGTGTTACAAATGTGAAAATATAAGAAAGAGAGAATGATGATTGTACCATCTGTAGAAATGTCGGTCGTAAACACACCGTGTTCCGGCAACGAGTTATCGTCGGCCTCCGTTTAAATTACAGACCTTCGTACTTTTTAAAATGTACATCTCGTGTATTAAACTCATAAACTATATAGGGTGTATACGAAATGACAGTGCGCTCGAATATTGCGACTTTACGATACGATGTACTTTAAACCGGCAGCATATTAAAAATATAAATATAACTAATTAATAATAAATGCGTTAATTAATATTTAATATATATAATAACTGTATAAAAAATATATTTTTCTAAAAAAAAAAACACACTTTTATATCGTATTACCAATAATAACAATCGCACTTATATTATAAAGGCGATATAATTAATTGTCACCAATTGATCAATTATTTTGTAAATTTATTAATTGATTCTTACATTGTCATTGAGTGTGAACAAGTATGAAAAGTTTCAGCTCAATCGGATATTGGGAAGTGTTTGAAAAATTAATAACAAAATTCCACCCAGACAAACTGAAAAGGGAAACATATAAAAATGTGTAAAAATTAAAATATTTTAAAAAATATTTTTAATCCTGCTAGTTGAATATATATTAAATCACAACTTTCAATCATTGATATATAATAGATTTACATCAAATAAATATATTATTACTTATATGGTATACAAGCTTAAAAGGTCACATCGCTAACATAAAATGGATAGTTATTTACCCAATTTTCCACAGTATTTCTAGCTTATAATTTTCGCTCATTTAGGTTTTATTTTCTCTTATATTTTCCTCGCTTTCCATTTAAATTCATCGCATCATCAGAAATAACCAACGCTACCACATAAATATAATTTTCGATAAATAATAACATTATAAAATATCTTTTGTATCGAACTGAAAATTCATTCAACTGTACAAAATCAATATAATAAAATTAAAAAATTCATTCGGAAAACTTATATATATATATATATATATATATATATATATATATATATATATATATAATACAAATAATAAGCTGTCTTTTTCAGTCTACAAAATGGCTCTATTATACGAATAAATATCGCACACGTCTAATTTATAGTTTCTTCCAGACACTATATATTATTCTGAATACGGTTACCAACTTTTATACATTTATTTATTTTTCGAATCGAATATATCGTTAATCAAGATTATCTTACCGATTCTCGACATCGTATATTTGCAAGTTAAATACGATATCATAAAACTACTGACAAACACAGCAATTACAGACGTATTCATAATAATACAAAGACAATAATGCTATTATGAAATAATAATAGTAATAAAAAAATATTAAACTGCTGAAATATGAACGAATGTCGGATGTTTAATATTTTTTTTTTATTGTTTCAGAACGATTCTGTATTATTTTATGTAAGTTAAACTGGTGAGAATCGCGCACCATTAGTGCGACATCGCTTCTCGGAAAATCTGGCACTGTTGGAAAAACTGTTTTCCGACTGGCGCCATCCAGTCGGGCGTCATAAGAATTCGCATTTCACCTACAGTTTTTATAAAAAATAAATTAACGATTATATAAGAATGAAATGATGAAACACAATTAATAATAAATATTTTATATTACTATATATTAAAAAAAAAAACATTGACTATTGTCATATTGTAGGTCAGATTTGTATGAAATATTTTCAAACCTCCCACATTTCCATATATACTTTAATAACAATAAATTGTCAATATTGTTATGCAAAAAATACAATATATGTTCTCTCTTATAGACCATCC
The DNA here is from genome assembly GCA_024500535.1 of Leptonema lineaticorne. Classification (NCBI taxonomy): domain Eukaryota; kingdom Metazoa; phylum Arthropoda; class Insecta; order Trichoptera; family Hydropsychidae; genus Leptonema; species Leptonema lineaticorne. The sequence continues at coordinate 844,599 of JANIJI010000003.1, forward strand.
GATTTATAATGTGCAATATTTTTTGAATATACGTTGTAAAACGGTTATACCAAATTTGGAAAAATAGGTTTATTGTACGTGACTTAAAACGGCAAAGCATTTTCTCTTTATAAGAAAATTATTACATTTCACTAGACATCGACACGAAAAATTCAATGTATAAAACGTCAACCGAGACTTATTGTACAATATCGAAATTGTTATTCTATAAGCTTTTATTGCGAGAAAATGCGATTTTTCCGTATTTCGCAACGTGTCATCCACATATGAGACATAAAACATTGTCGATTCAATATGCCTATAAACCAGATATAATAAACTAATGGATCGTTACCTATGTATTATTTTTAAAATTATAATATACTCAATATATATAAATAGATAATATCCTAAATCATTTTCTACATTAAAATCTTTCGAAATGTTAAGTTTATATTTGATCTCAAGATATTTTTGATTGTATTCAATCTTTCAACAATCATGAGCCTTAGAATAAGTTGTCAAAATTTTATATAATATTATTATAGATTGTCATATAATTTAAATAGCTTACAGTTACGAAAAATTTAAACATCCCTGACGCACACTAATGGGTTTTCCTTTCGGAAAATTTATTAGATTGAATTACGCACGATGTTGGCAATCATAGCTAAAATATATATATATATATATATATATATATATATATATATATATATATATATATATATATATATATATATATATTTCTCATACATAAATCGATATCCAAAATGTCACAATTTTTATTGCGCAATATATAAATCAATACAAATGTCAATATATAAAATGTAATATGCGTAATGACATGATCGATCACAAACATTTGACATTCGGTTTCATGTCAATTAGTAGTGATTACAGTACGCGTAGGTGATTATATTATGTGCACATATTGCATGTATTATCTATATATTGATCTACAATATATATATATATATATATATATATATATATATATATATATATATATATATATATACCATATATATATGGCTAATAATATTGACAGTGTTCGACAAATTGTCAACAAGGGTAATATCATGTGCGCTTATGTCTAATATGTTCTTGATTATAAATTAGCATATATTTGAATATTAAATTGTACATATATTATCATTTGTGTATCTAGATCTTTAAAAAAAATCTGTTTTGATATGTATTTTTTATTTAATAAATAATATAAGTATTTTGAATAGCGATTCTCAACCAGTATTCGGCAAAACACTTGTGCATTTTAGTGTTTCATCTACATTTACTATTGACATTAAAATAATTTTGTTTTTATTATGCATTTATATAAAATTTTAAATATTTTACATAATAATAAGCTCAAGAAGCATTGTTTTATATTAAGTCTTGAATTAAAAATATTTTTTAATAAAAAAATAAATTTTAATAATCATCAAAAAATGATACGTAATAATTTTTTTAATTAGTTTGTTATCGTTTCAAAACTATAGCGTTCAACTTTCTACCGAGGAATGTAACCAATTATTTCGAAAATGTCGTCGTATTGATTTTCAGCAAAAATTTGAAAAAAAAAGTCACATAGAGGGTGGATCCGAAAGTGACGAGTCATCCCGGTTGATCGAAAAAGTTCTGCCGCAGAACTAATTTGTCAGAAACTGACGCGACGACGAAAAATGCTAAATAATAATAATATATTTTAGAAAAAAAAAGTCAAACATTGTACATGATGTGAAACGAAGGGATGATAATGACATTTTAATGGCAACCTCAGATACTCATCGGTATCTTATATATCAGAAAAAAATACATTGATATATAGAAAAAAAGGTGAATCTTCACGCCTTCTTGTCACACTTTACTCGATGTATGTGAACAAATTTTAGATAAAAACTATATATATATATACTGTACAGACATTCTGAGTGATAAAACAATATATAGAAAGGAATTTATTCAATGTTATATTATTAATAAGATTGGATAAATAACATGCTGATGGTAACAGCCATGGTCTCCGTTGCACCCAATAATTTACTAATAGAATCGATCAGGAACGTATTCCATTTCAGAAATGCAAATGGCAAGATTTAATAGCTCAATAATCACGGACCTGAGTTAAGCCAAGTTTGCAAACCAAATTGCCGGCCATATCCATTAACGAAAGCCACGGATTATGTCCGAGGTTCGAAACCCGTAATTGCGATCCGCGTAAACTGTGACGTTTATGACTCGACAACGATTTATGGTTTATCAAAATCATTACACATTCACATGTGGAGAAGAGATCAAAAGTCGACTGATTCATATTACATTATGAAATGATGTTTTTTTTTTTTTTTGAAAATATTCTTTTAAAAATTATATAAAGTAAAAAAAATAAATTAATTAATTGTCACTTGTTGATCGATTGAACGATAAATATGTTAATTGATTCGTATATTGTCATTAGAAATGAATAAGTATGCAAAATTTCAGCTCAATTGGATATTGGAAAATGATATAAAAATCGATTTCAAGATTCGTACCAGAGAAACAAATTAAATAAAGTGCGCAAAAGAATCCGGTCAATTTATTGTTACATTCAAAATTATATGTCAATGGTAATAAAATTTTCATTAATCCAACACCTTTATTTTGAAAAATTTACCATTAATTTAAATATAGTATATATATAACATTACATAGTATTTTATAAACATTCACCATCCGTTCTGATATAATTTTCGGAATATTCTTATACATAAATGTATTAAACAATTCGACTTTCATAAAGATAACCATAATATATAAAAAATAACGCCGTCTAACACATTTATACACGATGACCGCCCAATATTAGACTAGTATATTTTAATTATAAATAATTTATTATTTCCGGTAAATCGGTCAATTAATCGATTTAGTCGTTTTGTATTCGATATAAAATATCTCTGTATATTATAATAAATTTTCTAAAATTTAATTTTATTAAATTCAATAATCTTATTTTTTCTAAAATTGAATTGCATATGCATTTTTAAAATATTCTTTCCGTGCACTTGCATCATTTCGCTTGTAGTGTTTCGATTTTGCGCATTTTCTTAACTCGCCAGTGTCAAGTTTCATACCCGGGAGGTGCAAAGGAGCTTTTAATAAAATAAAAATAAAAATAATTTTAATAACAGCCTTACATTATTTACACTATATAACACTTCGTGACTACCGTAACGGTTTACCAGTAAAAATATATATAATATATAGTACATATATATAAAAATAAAAATAACACAATTTAAAACTAGACACGGCAACTAGACTATAAAATTCCATTATCGATTAAACTTTATATATATATATATATATATATATATATATATATATATATATATATATATATATATATATATATATATATATATATATATATATATATATATATATATATATATATATATATATATATATATATATATATAATAAACACAATACAAATGTCTTAAGATTGTGATAAATGTGTTAATTTCTCGCTGGTTCTTATCAAAGGCTATGATCGGCAAAATGCAAAGTTTTCTTGCATAAACTTCCTGCAATATTCACACAATGATATCATTAGAATGTAATGAATGCATAATATAAATATAAAATTATTTTTAACCAATAATAAATCATTATAAAAATTATTTTTAAATATTTTTTTTTTCATATGGAACCACGCTTATAACTGCTGAAAATTTTCAACGTTAATATAATATGATGTTTATTAAAAATGATATTGAAATTTATTGATATGATCTGAATACTTATATTAAATAACGTGAATTTTTTGTCGTTTATGCGCATATAGATTGACATTTAAAAAATCGAGCTATCAATAATCCGGTTATTTCAGATTTCCAGAATGGATCTCGGTGTGCATTTTTATATTTACCGTTTTGTCTATTAAAATTCTGCGGAATTTTTTAATTCAATTTAAATAATGTTAAACTATTTTTTTTTTTTGATATACAATTTTACATTGTCAATAATATTTTTTCATTTCAAAATTCAAATTCACGATTAAAACGAGATTCCAGAAAATTATTGTAATAAATAAAAAAAAATGTTTTAAGTTAACAAAAATAAAATAAAAGTATTAATAAATTTCTTTTAAAATGATAACATCGAAAAAAAATTCGTATACATCGATGTAAACATTTTAAAAGTCAAAGTTTATCCGTCAATATTCAGATTGCAACGTCAATATGAGACATAATTTAAAAGTTACTATTTCAATAATGATACATAATTATTTTTTTTTCATTTAAATTTAATTCTAATATAATATTTCATTTTTTAACATCTTATTTATCAATATATATCATAATGTATGCTTCAGGAAAAAAATCTACAACTTTCATATATTATATCAAAAAATTATATATTACTTTTCAAATATCCCTCAAAATATTTATATTGAATATATATAATATATTGAATTTTATAAAAAAAAATCAGTCTATATATTATTTTTGATCTTGATACATTATATAAAATAATTTACTTTTCATTATGAAATATAAATATATATTAATTTTATTTATATCGACAATTTATTATATATTAAATATGTTCATAGTTACTGCAAAAAATTATGTAATGTGTCGTGTAAAGAAATGTTGTATGATCAAGGTTTTTGTATTAACAATATATATATATATATATATATATATATATATATATATATATATATATAATATTATAATAACAATTAATTACCAAAAGTAATCGTATAAATTTAAACTTTCAGGTAAACGATGCATGATATATGAGGGTGATGTTTTATTCGATGGAGTGTAAGTGAATATTTCGGCTATTATTATTATTTATATAAATTATTTAATATATTTTAATATATTCTCAGGAACAGACGTCGTGTAAAAAGGCGTGTTACAGACAATGCATGTTCTGAAACACATTGTACAACATTTTGCGGAATGTATTCGACCAATGCACTTGGATATTGCATTGGCAATAAATGTTTTTGTATTTATTAATAATAATCCTTGAAAAAATAATTTATAAATATATAATAGTTTTTTTTATATAGAGATTTTTATATAAAATTTTATATATATTATATTAATTTTATTTGAAATATTGTGAACGGCATTCAATTATCGATTATAATCATTCAATATTAAAAAAAACTGAAAATGCTTTATATATTATATATTATTGATTTTCAGAAAAATATATACTATAATTTATAAGTTTGTTCTTCTATTTAAATTTATTAATTACAATTAAATCAACCATAAGTAAAGATTTACTACTACATGAAATTTTCTTATATTATATGAAAGATAAAAATTTGCAGTAAAATAACTGCAGTTATATTTATATGTAAATATTAATAATCATATTAATTTTGTATTAGCTATATATTTATTGATAATTTTTGTTATTAAAATTTATTATGTTTTGTTAAATATTATTATTATATTATTTAAGTAAAATAAAAACAATTTATGTAGTCATAAATGATTTTTTTTTTATTAAATAACAAAATACATACACACGTCATATTAATAGAAATGTTACGAAGTAAACATAATAAAATTATATTACAGTGAAATAAATATATACTGTATATTCAGTTTATTACCGAAAGCGAGGTGCAAATGTCAAAAGCGTAAAAAAAATTGCGAGTTAATATTTCGGTCGAAAACGTGTTAAATTTTATACGTTTTCACCTCAAATGTCAATTTTCAGAACGTAAAAAAAACTCTGTTTTACGATCTGTATATAGGGTAATCAGAATAAATGTCAAAAGAGTTAGAAAAAAAAATTAAACTGGAGATGCCGGGGATCGAACCCGGGGCCTTTCACATGCAAAGCGAACGCTCTACCACTGAGCTACATCCCCTTTGATAACAGAAATCCAACTAATAAATACACTGATAACAATTTTAATATTATTTATTATATTTATATAATAATATAATTAAAATTATTATTACATAATAATAGAAAAATAAAAACAATATCCATTAATAGTTTCAAAATAAATCGATTATAAATATTTTATTATATATTTGTCGAAATATATATAACATTATAATTTATTTAATATATATATATATTTTTTTTTTCATTATTTTAATTATATTTTTAATAATGATTAAACAATTCGAGATCGACACGCTTCAAATGTGAAAAATTTGCTCGATCATCGTTGAGACAATGACACACCGCGAACGTGACACTTGTGTCAATTCGATCGATTTCGTCAGAAATCGAAAACCTTTTGTGGTGTGAGCTGTGAATCAATGAACGAATCTAAACGATGTACGCACATGAAAAATCAAGTTGTTTTTTAACGTTCACAGAATAATTGGAGAACGATCGATTGAGAATTCAAACGAATTTTTTTTTTTTTTGTACTAAACATTTATAACGAAAGCGAAGAAATTAATTTGCAAAAGATGTAATAAAGTATGAAAATATTTATCATTATATTAATTTCGAAAGTAAACGTTAAATATATATATATATATATACCTAAAAAAAGCGTATAATTTATTTAATTAAAAATTATATGTCAGTGATATCTGCGTTAAAATGTATTAAATTACTGCTTTAATTTGAAACAATTTTTATTTTAAATAAAAAGGAATATTTATACATTAATTAAATGCAGTACAAAGAAAAATATGACTTTCTGTAATTCGCAAACGATTTCAGCAACAGTCCTTAATGACTAAAGTAAATTTTTATTTTCATTCAGTCACGTTAATTGTTCGCAATAATTGTATTTTTTATCTCTTTTCAGCTGTTTACTTCTCCCTTTCTAACAGTAATTGTTAAAACAATGTTTCTCAACACACTTTTTTTCCATTATATTAAAAAGTTTTTCAATATTAATATTAATAAAAAATATATATTATAACATATAAATGATTATTCTATAATTAGATAGAAAGCCAATATTTATTTTATAAATTTTAGATATTTTCATGGCATATATTAAGAATTTTTAAATTTGAAACCACTATTAATAATCCGATTGATTTCCAAATTACGACTATATTCCAATATAACCATCAATTTTATAAATATTATATGATATTTTTATATAAGATTATGTATTTTCCCATGATTAAAATTGAGAATCACCGGTTTAAAACACTTAATAAATTGTCTTATTCCGGGAAATTGTCGAACGAATCGACCGTTTCATGTCGCCGACTCGTAATTTGTCATCTGTAAATGATCAACAATTTTTTTTTTAACGAAACGTTTCATTCGTTTTATTTATTTATTTATTTATATCCCCCCTCCGATTTTAAACACTAATTACATAGGAAGAGGCAGTAAATTCGAATTTAATTCGTCGCAGAGACGGAGCAATATTAATTATAAAACGAAATAAAATAAAATAAAATGGTAATTGCGTTACGTTCTATATTTAAGCGTCATAATTGAAAGTGTTTATTGCTAATTTTATCTTTTTTAATGCGGCACCAGACTTGAACATATTTTTGAGATTTTTCATATTATAAAAAAATCTAAACATTTCCGAATTTTGTCATCTCTATACCTATATCAAATGTGGCGCGTTTGTGTTCTTTTTAATTAATACTCTAATTATTATTTTTTATCAATGCCTTTCTATGGTCCTGAATTCAATACAAACATAAAATCTATAAAAAAATATTTATATTTAAACAATAAAAATTTTTAAGGCTGTATCGAACTTTTTTAAACCTTAAATCAAAATATTATATTTTATCGTTTGGATTGAATATAATTTTTTAAAATTAAATTTGATTAAAAAAATTTTTATAAGCATTTTTTCTTTATAATATTGTATTTGAAAAATTCATTATAACATTTGATATTTTTTATTTCGATTTTAATGACCTCATTCTAATCCTTAATACACCTGTTGCACCTGCCTAGTTACGTTACTGCTTTTACATATATATATTATATAGATTTATAAATTATTTTTTCATAATAATTTATTTTATATATTTAAATAGACATCAAATATACGTTATTCTAAAATTAATTAATTATATTATAATAATTTTTAATATTATAAAATATTTTAATAGCGACATCTATTGTATTAAATATATTTTTTTCTTCACTTTTATCTATTGAACACAGAGTGTACTGATTTTACAACAACAATGAACTATATGTGATATTACGATAATTCGACGTGATTACACCGATTATATCTCACTAGAAACAATGGAACAATTTTAAAAATAGAAACGAGGGGAATAAAATAGAAATAATAATAATAATAATAATAATAATGCTAAAAACGACAAACAAGGAAATTATGCTACAGAGCAAAACTTGCAACGTACAGATAACAGAATTGCGTTACAATGACGACGTGTTGAATGCTGAAAAGCAGTCACTGATCAACTGTTATTGCATAGAATGAAGCAATAAAATCAGTGGGAGAAAACTGGTCCAGGGCAACTTGCTAGAGCACAAATGATTCATCTTTAGAATTGCTCTCGTTATTCATTTATATACTGTATGGTATATACACAATACGTGAACATTTGCGAATGGAAAATATTCTATTTAACCCTTTGCATTCGAGACGTTTCGCTGATTTTTTTATTTTAAACTTAAAATTATTATACATAAAAAAAAATAATAACGTATACTTTTATATTTTAACATTTTATATACCTCTGCCGTTTAGTGGTTTTATATAGAATATAGGAATTTATTAAACAATTTTTTAAATCTAAAAAAAAACAATTTTCACCACTAATTTAAGATAATTAATTTAAGATTAAAAAATATTATCCTTATTTAAAAAAAAGTGTAATTTTATACTTCATTCTGTATACAGAAAAATTGTGGGAATTCGTTACAAAAATTAATATAAATAGTCATATTGCCAACTATCGAGTTTTAGTATTAATCTAAGTGGTGATTAAAAGACACCTCTCGAGTGTAAATAGTTAATATTATTGATTTAATACAATTTGTTTTAAATTTGAAAAATACATGTAAAATTTAAGATAAACGTAAAAAAATATCGATACACAACTCGTTATTATATATCAGATTTTAATCGTTCTAATTTCAAGATTGCGGTTTTATGATATATTTTATATATCGTCAAAAGTTAAAATATTAATATATTGTATTTTATATAATCTATGTACCGCAAAAACCACAAGTATTATTAGTTTGTTATTAATATATCATAATCTGTTTTTATATCTAAAAGTTAAATATAATATTATTTATTACCTTGTATTCGGATGTAATCAGATTTTTTTTTATTAATTTTTGTTGCTAACAAAAATTATTGTACTTCAACCTATTGCTTAATATTTAGTAATATAAAAAAATATTCGCCATCAAATAAGAAATATCTGATTATACAATAAATAAATCGAAGATTGAATAATGGATCTAATAAATTGACCTTAAATCTCGACTAAAAATCTAAAATAAAATCTGTTGCTAACTTATTTATTTTATTATAGTGATGATTTTCAAAATAGCAGAATATAAAGCATTAAAACGCCGCCGCCGCCGCTGCCGTCATCATTATTTTAATTTTTTAACATGAACATTGTTACAACTTAAAATATGTATCGTTCAATTATCATATTTCAATATTTATGATTCAATTTTATTTTATTTTTAACATATAATAAATTAAAATTGGTTTCGTTTTTTTTTCATAAATTTAAATATATATTAAGAATATTTACATGATCAAAAAACCTATCACAATATTAAAGAACCGTTTACGAATTTGCACTCAGATCAACTTGTATATTATTAAAAATAATGTTCGCTTTCTATATATGGTAAATGCTTCTAGTTATATTCATTTTAAATATAAAGTATAAAAAATATTGATATTTTTACGTTGAACGTTATCAACAATATGGATTTAATTATTTTGCTTATTTTTATATTGAATGTTAATAAATTGATTTAGATAATTTTTCTAATACATTTTATTAAGCACAAGTGCAACTTCGCACACGAGTCTACTTGCATATATAATAATTGAATTAATTTTTAAAACAGTTGACGATACCTGCAAAACTATAATCGTTCATACGACATTCGATTTCATTCAATGATAGTTTATAAAAAAATAAATTTTAAAATAATAAAATTCGAGGGTAAAAGTCAAAGTTCCAATTTCAATTAGCCAGTTTGGGACAATGGTTCAAAAACGAATTACCGTTATATTTGCGGTCGATTTTTTTTTCTCCAGACAAACACCATAATAGTTGTCGACACCATTCACTCAGAGGTCGTTAACATTTGGTTTCTCACTTCCTATATATGCATCTAAACTCGAAACGAGACAACTTCCTAGTTTATACACACACAAATGTATGTATATATACATATATATATATATATATATATATATATATATATATATACCATATATATATATATATATATATATATATATATATTTATTTATTTATACTCGTTTTATACACTAACTTGAATCCGAAGTCTTTAATACCACGTGGAAAATTAATATCTTGGAAAGCTTTCCCTTTTGCCCCCCCCCCTCCGTCTTTCCGCACCTTCGCTTTTGAAATCGTTGGAAAAATAAAGAAACCCATGAAACTCGCTTTCCGACTTTTCAAAATAAATACGATTCGATTATTCAATATCGCGTTGCCCGTCAAAAGACGCGGATTTCAGTAGCGTAAAGAATTTTTTCCATCTGTGCATTTTTAAAACGGGTTCTATGACTATTTTACTCGACGCATTCGGCTACTAAATATTATTAAAAAAAAAAAATAGTTGACTAACCTTCATCAATCTTGACTACGAAGAATCGATGTCATCGGAATATTTTCTATGTATTATAAAATTACAAGAAAAAAAAATCGTATAATTAAAACAAAAAAGTGATGACGTTTATATCTGTATCGACTTTGGTTTCTTTTTCAAATTCTACCATTTTTAACAACTTTATGTCCAATGTTCAATTTTTAATAAAATATGTCATTGTATATTTGTGAAATTTTATTTAAAAAAAAATGTATGAAATAACTAAAAATTTCCTCAATATTTAAGAATCAATTTTCTTTATAATTAATAATGAATTAAAATAAAAAAATGTATAATTAAAAATTTTGATACTATTGTAGATATATATGCTGATTTCTCCAATATATTTTAACACGGTTAATTTTAAAATATAAAAAAAAAATTCAGATTGTTTTAATATATTTTGACAATTCACCATAACGAAAGCGTTACTTGTTCAATTGAGCACACGTATTATATATAAAATAAGCATGAATAAATATATTTTTAAGATTAAATTCATATTAAAAATCGTCTAAAAAACATTTTTTGTATCAAAATTCTATTATTATTTTTTTTAATGATAACAATCTCATTTTTTTTAATATAATAAAAAAACTGTGTTTCACTTATATTAAAATAAAAAAAATTACATAAAACTTTTAAAATAATAAATAACGTATTGTCAATAATGTATATATATATATACATTATTGACAATACAATATTTACTATCATATAAAATATTATTATTATATAATTATTCATATTAATCGAAGACATTTTATAATCAAGAATTACGTAGCGTTGATTTAATTATATGTAAAGTCGAGTCGCCAACGCTACGCCCAACCTATAAAACACAATCTAACAAATCATCCCATTTATAATTTTACACTGAAAATATATGAACTTAAAGTTGGCCGAATGCAAAATTCGTTCGTTGATCAAATTTCAAACATTAAACAACCTCATTATACCATAAGGTTGTTATCAGGTGATAAAAGTCCTCTGATACGACGTTTATTGTGTTCGATTCTTTTGATACACTTATGAATTTGAGGTCACGTTGCGTAATAGCTTTTACTCTTTGTAACAGTTTGTCGAAATCGAAAATGTACGAACGATCGCACACGTTCAGATTCGCCTTGACCCAAATGCTTATAAAATTTAATAGTATTTTTTTTTTTATAATTTATCATGTCGTATTTGAAGTAAAACAAACGATTTTTCCGTTTAATATACGATAGAAGTTGCTTATTATAATGGAACTACAGGTAAAAACAAAATTAAAATTTTCAAAACGTATCTCAATTATCGGACCGATCGCTTAATTGAACCAATACAACTGTATTTATATTGTATATATATATATATATATATATATATATATATATATATATATATTTTAATCTCAAAAGGCATTTCGGATGTGACTAAGTTCAATTTGTCGTTCACGATTATATTGATGTTATTATGACGGTGTATGAAGACAATTTTGCAAGGTGCAATTGTCGTTTATAACGTCGTCGTTAAGTGAGATTTATCTATGATGCTTCATTATAATTGCATAAGTATAAATATGATAAAGAGGTTGACATTTTTAAATGCAAATTTAACAACATTGCCCTAGTAAAAAAATCTATATAGTTTTATTACGACTATTGATAAGGCCTTATATATAACACAGATAATAATAGCAATTGAAAGAAACGCTGAAATTCTAAATATATTAAATAACTTGAAATCAAAAAAAAAAAGATACTGTAAAAGATGAACAACATTGTCAGATAGGGAATTAGGCGAAAATGTTGGAAGTATCTTATATAAGAATGTCACAAAAATGATATGAAAAACAACTGGAGTTCGATATTAGAAGAAAAATATTTTTTGAATCTATCAAAAGAAAATGAAAATGAAAAATATATTCATTTTTTAATCTAAAATGAGTCAAAAATAAACTATATGTCGAGTTTATCGTTTATGAAAATTATCTAAATGTTCTTTCAGATGAAGAAATATCAAATTCTATAATTATTATATGATATCGTTATCTTTAGTAAAAAAAAAATGATATTCGTATTGTACAGTACATATATTAAAAAATGTATTTTTAAATTATTTAAATATAATTAGTATTAAATATTATACACTTACTATTTACTAAGATCATTAAAATCATTACTACAACTGCTTATATAATATTATTCGATTATATAGTTATATGTATATTACATAAAGGAGTGCCGATAATTATTAGGGAAATAGCAGTGTAAATTAACCATTAACTGTAATCACTACTAAGCATTCATGCAAATACGACTATCATTTATATATAGGGGAATACTGAGATGAACTGTATATTGCATCGGATTGAGATCATTAATATAATACATTGAATCAAATTGGATTATATCTGATGAAATTTCATTTATTATATATATATATATATATATAGATTTTATGTCTAATTATGTCATCGTATAATTTTATTGATTTTTTTGTACTTAGAGTAATTGCGTTTTCGCGACAAAGTATTACTTTGTTGTTTTTAAATATCTCATTGGTGTATCGTTAACAACATTTTAGTTAAATGAAAAAGAAATATTTGTATAAATTTTGTTAAATATTATTATTTGCATCTTTAAGTGAATGATTATGTGTATATTTATAGTTATTTGTTTATTATATTAGATAAAATAAAAATATTTTTTCCTTATGTGACCATAAATACTTTTTTTTTTTGAAAATAGCAATCGTTTTCAAAAACAATGTTCGATCCAATATATATCTATATTATGAGTATAATATAAAAAAATATATGACGTCATACTTTTCAAAGTTATTTTCAATAATGGAATATAATCAAATATTTATGATACAAATAATGCTTTTGATTCACTTTTACTATAAACATTTTAAATCAAATTATTTAACAAAATATATTGAAATAATTGAGATGTAAATAATTTTTTATTTGTTAAAAATTTTAATAATTTTTGATATGTGAATTAAAAAAATATATAAATTGAGGAAAAAAATTCGCAAATTTCCTATATAACTTCGTCAATACATGAAAAACATTATATATAATATTTTATTATAATCGCTAATCATCATAAAATATGATTGATTCTTATATAAATACAATTTTTTACATCCGGAACAAATAAAACAAGTTGTTAAACGAGTGCAACAAGTATAATTGTAACACATGATTGAAATTTAAGAAAGTAATTCACACGTTACTTAAGTCAAAATAATTCAATGAATAATAAATATAAAATAACACTTTTCTATTTTTTCAACGTAAACTAGTATAAATATAATATATAGAAAATGAAAAATTATTTTAACAATTTTTAATATCTACAAATTTTATACATATATTAAAAATATTTTTATATTTATTTAACTTTTGTCTAAATATAATATATTTTTTAAATAAATCAATTCAGCAGTTATATCAAATCACTTTCAATTACAAAGGCCTTGCGATCAATTGAAATATCAATTTTTGTCTGAAGAATAAAATTGATCAATATTTTCATAGAATACTATAATATGTATCTATATTTTAAAATTTAATAATAAAAAATTTTAAACTGTATCTATTATATTTGCTCGTCAAAATATATCATATATTTTATTTGAAAAAATAAAAAAAATAAGTTTTAAGCAATAAATAAAACTACTTATCATCGTAAAACACTGAAAAAAAATCATCTTTTACAACTAATAAAACACTGAAAATTTTACACTCGTTCTAAACGCAATTTCAATAATTTCCAGGCGAGATATATCATAATTTATGACTGAAAAAAAACACACACACACACAAAATAGACATCGATTTCCATCTCATGTCGATGATTGCGAGCTTTGCAAAAGCTCGAAGCTTTCACGTTATACTTAAAAAGGTGCAATAAACGCTCTACGCGGCCCCGAGGCATTGTAAAGTTTACGCTTTCGAACAAAACCTTATTCGCAAAAGTAACGGAAAACGTTTATATATATTATTATTATATTTTTATTTATATTAATATTATTACCATATCGTATATTTATAAATTATATTATGCAAAGGTTGTTCCTCTATCGCGTCTCCGGTATTATTTTGACTCATAAAACGTGACGCAATAAAAAGGACGAAAAGCTTTATTATGTGCAAACCTCGTATTTTGCACTTGAGATTATGAAATATGAAGCATTCTATATATATATATATATATATATATATATATATATATATATATATATATATATATATATATATATATATATATATATATATATATATATATATAATGGATATTTTTCGATTGTTAAGACTATCGACTATGCAATTTACACTTTATAATACTGGAATATGACGTGTGAAATAGTCAATTATTGTCATTATATATCCAAGGAAAATATTCCTGTAGCTTTTTATGGATCAATCATGAAAGGGTGATATATATATATATATATATATATATATATATATATATATATATATATATATATATATATATATATATATATATACCATATATATAATATAGATATTTTTTCAATATTCGTATTGTTTATTCTTATAGCTAAATAATTATATTACGATAAGACTATAGTATAACTGATCTGTTCATGAATTATGTAAATTTTTACACTCAAAATTTTTGTACCTGCATTTAACGCAAAAAGTGAAATAAAATCGATAATAAATTATTAAAAAAATAATTCAATAATTGTATTTATTACATAATAATTATTTAAAAAAAAACAAAAATTTCCATTACTTTTTAAACACCTTATGTATAATATATATAAAATCATGACAATGTATGATAATAAATTTATCATAGTATGCTTATTTAATTATTAGAGTAAACACGTATTAATCCAATAAAAAATATTGTTTTTCACTGATTTTAATTACTGTGTCAATTTCTTTATCTTTTCTTCAGGTAAAAAAAAAACAATGTTATCTTTACAAAATAATTTCAATCAAATGATATACAAAATTTAATAACGATTTCATAAATTACTTATCATGGAAATATAGTATGATAAAAAGTTACCACACCTACAAAAATTAACTAAATAATATATAATATGTTTGTATTTATATGTTCGTTTTTAATCATAATGTGTGTAATTGATTAACAATAAAATTGAAAACTATCATTGTAACTAATTACATAACAATTATAAAATCCATAAACCTAATTGAATTAAATTAATTATTGAAAAAACTTTTAAAATCCTTTAATAAAAATTAATCATACGTTTTATAACAATAATAAGCGATATTTTTTTTTATATATTATTGAATTACTTTGATTATTTTTAAAAGACATATCTCAGTATAAAGTTCGTACGAATTCATTGTTTATCACATTTTCAATACATCAATACCGCTGTCATTGCACCGCATATATTATTTTGTTTTATGTTAATTAATTATAAAAAAAAAATCCATATTTAACACATAAAATGCCATGAAAAACTTCGCAGTCTCATTCTGTTAAAAACGCTAGAACGAGACGCACGTGTTTATATAATATTTTTTTTATATATTTGTCATCACGCGGTAGTTTAATCAATTTCTTTACTAAATTTAATAATGAAGTGCATATTTTTAAATTTTAATTGTAATTAAGTGCATTGTACTTTTATGTAAAATAAATGTTATGTGATAATTAATTTTGTTCATGTGCCACTGTCTAATTATCTTGCAAATGCTGAATTAAATATGAATTTACTTCTTCAGTAAGTTTTTAAATTATTATTTTTTATTTAAAATAATATATAATATATTATAAAAAAAATGTATTTATATATATATTAATGATTTAAGAACTAAATAAAGTGGAACAAAAATACCATTCAGAATGCACATCTTTATAAAACTTTTATTATTTATATAATATATCACCATTCAATTTTATGCAAATATTTATACAACGTAGATAAATATATAATAATAATTACTACTATTACTACGCATGAATATATATAACGTCAATAAATAAATAAATAATAATAATAATAATCTCCAACTGAGGAAATAGAAATAAATTATATTATATATAAATATAATTAATTTAATAATATTTTATACGATCATTAATATACAATTGCACGATAAATTATTATTATTAAATTACAATATATTTGCATAAAAACTTGTTCACTTAAAAACGTCGACATTCGATCCTTTCGTCTACGTTCATAGATCAAGATCATTGCGAACGCGTAGCAAAAATAGAAATTTGTATAATTCTTAATAACGTAATATATCGATTAGAATATCAGAATTTGTTAAACAGAATCCGAACGAGCGTTTGTAGAATTTCCCAATTCTTAATTTATTCGACCTCTTAATTTATTCGCGGTTAACATTTTATTTATTTTATATTTTTTTTTCTTTTAGAAAACGATTTTTGTTTATTTCCTGAAACGCACGCAATATTAGAATTTATTATATATAATTTAAAAAAAAGTATTAATAATAATATTTAAAGATAATAAAATATTAATATTTAAAACCGGATTTAATACATTAATATTTCATATAAATAAAACATAAAAAATACGATAAACGATGAACATCCTACAATAATTCTACGTGACTGTTGATCCAAATAACTAAACGTATTTACATTTTTAATGTTAAATAAATTATATTCTTATTGGGTTAAATTCGTTATATTGCAATCAATTTTGCAATTGTTGTATACTTATAAAAAAAAATTTCATCATAACAATTTTGGACCACAATCTTTATTTTGTAATTCAAAAAATAATGCTCGTTTTGAAATTTTATATGTGAATGTGTATATTATCACTTTACAATGTACAAATGTAACATTTAATTAATTTATTTAATAATATATTTATTTATAATATTTATATATAATAAATTAAATATTTATTTGAACATACTGTTGATGTGTGCGTCCTTATTTTATCATTTTGAACGCGTTGCATTAAAATCATCCTTTGTACATTTTCTCAACAATGAATGACCTTGCATTGAACTTTAAGCGATTAAGAAAATATATATATATTTTTTAATACAAAAATATACAAAGAATAATTAACATATCGTAATTTCCGCAACTCCTCGTTTGGTATTCAAGAATATTGCGTTTTAACATTCATTTTAATTTCGAAATATCTGATGTTCGTTTCATATATATGTATAAAAAAAAACATCTTCCATTTAGAATTCTTCATATAAATCTCTCTCGATATCCAAAGATGATTTTCATTCTAACTTATAATAATAAACTATTTAAAGTATATTCAAAAAAAAAAAATAAAAGAAAGTGTCCTCTTTTTCTCGCGACAGTCGAAGAATCACCATATTTTGCGTTCATTTTCATCAGCTAATAACGCTTTCGAAGCACTTTGTCTATTTTAAAAATTCAGTTAATGCACTATAATTACTGTATAATATTATAGTTAAACTTGAACTTTATAAAACGTCATATATGTTCGTTTTTTTTTCTGTACGATTTCTATCGATGTAATTGAATTTTTATTTTTCTTTAATAATAATAACAATAAGAAAATTGCATTATTACTCGTTAAATTTAATTATTATTTATTTATAGTTAAGATATTTGATATTATTACGCTTTGTTTGTTATCTTATATTTGTATGCTTCACTACTTTATGAATGCAGAAGGTCAAAGTGTAGACTCAAAATATATTATGTAGTTATAAAAAAAATGTTAAAATTAATTTTTCATTGTATTTATTTTTTTTTAATATATGCATAAGGAAAATTTATACAATAATATAGTATTTCATATTTATATATATATATATATATATATATATATATATATATATATATATATGTGTGTGTGTGTGTGTGTGTGTGTGTGTGTGTGTTCGTGATATTGAAATTATGTTTGAGAAACTAAAATGCGCACATGTTCACACACTTGCACAACACTTCAGATGTTTTAAAACCGCTTTTATAACGGGTTCAAATCAAATAAAACAGACCATATTATAAGCGATATTAATGCTTATTTTTATTTAATATAATAAAAAAATAATAATTAAATTTAGTTTTTAAACATAGAAATCACAAATTTTTACGTTGTAGTTTGAAAATCTTCAGCGAATTGGAGTAATAGGTTTAGTTTACCTAATGCTAATTAAGTTTATGTATATAAATTATATGTATTAGTGTGTATATGTATTTTAGTCAAAAATTAAATATAATTCAACAATTACTATAAAAACTACTATAATTTAATATCTATTATTTATAAATATCAAAAACATTATGAATACAAAATAATTGTTACACTCTTCGTCGGGACATATTTATTTTTTGTTTTTATTTATTACCACAAACATTATTATATTTACAACATATGAGATATCATTATAATAAATTGATTTATTGAGAATTTAAATGTAAAAAAATTCATACATTTTATTTATTAAAATTGTTAATACAACTAGCTTATTATTAAATTAGAAAAAAATGACTTTACTATAAAGAATGTTCTAAATTAAAAAAAAATGTATAAATTTTTCATCGTAACAATTAATAATTCTTTCAAACACACAACATTTATTAACAATTAATATGTAAAGTATTATTATTATTATTATTATCATATTAATGACAACAGTGTCACTTCCGCATTGGATGGTTGACAACACCTGGCGCTAAGCAGCAACACTGCACGGGTCGGTTGTCAGTGGTGTTTAGGCGTCCGTTTGTGTGTGTTGTGCGAGCGTAGGCTTTACGATGGCCGTGGACGTGAGCTGGATGGTGCCACGGCTTCGTAAAGCTGGTCTTCTATGGAATGTAGCCAGTTCGATCACTATCGCCGTGGTCGGCATCTTCACGAAGGTCTTCATAGGTGAATATATCGTAAATATTATATACATGTATACGCATAACCTACAAACATAACCTCAAACCGCGTATCGCACTGCGAACTCGTCTTCGACCATCTCAAAAACTATCTCGTTAAATCCGCTAAAAAAAATATCGATTTATATCTTAAAATAAATATCATTCAATTATTTTTGTGCGAATTTTTATGTGTAAATGTAAATTTGTGTACGTTTTCATTCATGATTTTAGTTTATAAATTTTCGAAATTTTGACAATTGTGACGTCACCCGCATGACCACGTGACAGGCAAGTAGGTGTAATATCTTATCGGTTTAAAGTTGAACCGACGATGGAATATACTGTTGCAGTTATATAACGCAAACAAGATAATTATAGAAACGAGCCCCAACACCGATGTACCATGTTTTTCTATATATAGATAGCTATATATTTTTTTTGACTTCGTTTCGAGAATTCACCAAAAATATGTCTCCATTATTAAAATTTCATCAAATATCCATAATATTGTCTTTTATATATATACGGTAAAACCTTGATCGCCTGTCGTTCGTGAAACTGGAAACAAGGTCGCAATACGAGAAAATAAATAAATCTAGACTTTATTAGTAACTACTATGAAATGAAATAAAATTGAATGTTTCCGGGTAAAACGATATTCAATTTATTGAAAATACTCTAAGGAAATGCTTTAAGTATTTAATTACGAAACAGTTAATAATTTACAGTAATACGATTGGGTTAAATAAGACTGTCATTAGTAAGAGTATTACTATAACTTGTAAAAATTAATCCATTAAATATCGATGGAAGTTCTTACGAATATTTTAGTATTATCTAATAGTCATTATTTTATGGAATAATCTATTTTTGTAAAATTTTATGAATTTTAACGAATACATAATTTTTTTGATAAAATAATAATTAATGATCAATTTTATAAGATTTCAATTCTTCGACTATATAATTTATTTTTTTTTAAACAAATTTTATAATATATAAACAAGTTTTAATAACCTTAAATAAATGAAAAAATATATATTTAAAAAAAAAGTTCATAGATGTACCATTTTATATTAATAATATCATATATGGTTTTATTATCAAATTTTGATTATTGGTAAAATTATTTAGAACATTATTTAAAAAAATGTAAAATAATAGATAAGTAACTTAAAAAAAGAAGTACATATTTCATTATTTAACAGTTAATTGTATATTGTTTTGAAAAACTTGTATTTTTACAATGTGTTGTAAAACATTTATGTTTTATTATTTTTTTATAATTTTAATGATAAAATATAGAATATATTTTTACATTTTTCATAATATATTTAAAATTTTTGAAGAATGTTAATTTCTTTCAACATTCAGAAATTTATTATCCTACCCAGTCACATATCATACTTTTCCTAATCTTCAAAGTTTGATAAAATGCTTCGTGTTACTGTTTTTTTTTATTGTGTTTCACGTTTAAAATTAATAAAAATAAAATGAAATTTCTTCAAACAAAGATCGACATATAGTTAAAATATCTACAATTATGATTAAAACATAATATCAAAATTTTTGAATTATGCTGAAAGTATGATAGTTACATGAAAAAAAAATTATGTCTTTGCACTTCGTAAATATAGTATGAAAATATTAACAAAATAGTCGATTATAATGATTACAAGTGTGCAAGTTTTGCTTCAAAAAATTTTATCAGTTTGAGAAAATTAATATTATTTCTTCATAGTTTATTATTCCTATTAATAGCATGAGAAATATACACTAATATTTTTCTTCAATATGAACTATTCATTTATTAACCATAAACTTTCTACATTTTCGATGATTCTTTTTAAAATTTTATTTTATTTTATAAAATAAGCAGTAAATATGAGGAGAGTGGATTATTTTTCATCATTTTTTTTGTCGCATATTATACTTACAGCTAATTTTAATAAGTTTCTTCATTTCTTATCTTATCATTTCTATATTTATTTTTAATATAGAAACTTATCAATTATTTTATAAATTAAATGTTTTTCGTATTTCTTTTTGGATTCCTTATTTTTTTTTAATAATAATTAAAATGGAAAAACAAATAATTAGTAACATTTTATAATATATAATTTATATATATAATCAACGGTCACTAATTTTAGAAACATTAATATTTTAATTTATTAGAAAAGAACAAAATATTACATATAGTATATGAAGAAAAATCCTATTATAATAATACAGTTAATTCAAAAAAAAAAAATGTTTTTCATATCACGTCCGTTTCCTATATTCGACTTTCCTCTCCAAACACCGGTTCATTTTTATAATTTATGTAGTCAGTATATATTTCTTTTAAATTATTTAATTAATAATTATTTTATCTTTGTTAATACTCAAACCCAGGACGTACAGCTGCCAACACAGGCACGACCGGTATGCCACTTTGAAACACAAACTCATATTGCTGCACATCTTATTTAAATTGCATCAGATTAAGGGTTGTTATTTAATACCAGTATCAGTTTTGTAAGTAGAGGCAATTTTTGTATTTATATATAGCAAATTCTATCATATGCTGCACTTGTTGATCCGATGATACACTGCCATTGTTGAGTATACACCGAGTAATTTATATATTTCCTTTGTTAAAACGTAATTTATTATATTACTGTAATTATGAAATATGTTATAAAAACTTCGTCCACAATGGCGGAGTGGTATTTTTTAATCACTCTCAACTTTTAAATTTTTAGTAGAAATGAATTTAATAATGATAATTTTTGATGTTTGTAATTGTTATAATTATTAAAATTAAATTTTCTTATTGAAAATTTTATATTCTTAATGATGTTTTAAGTAATTAACTTATATGCTGTATTGTTTCTTTTTTTTTTGTTAATTGCCTCTGCTTTTTTATACTAATGATCTTTATTTTTAGGATTTTCTACTAATTAATACTAATAGCAGTTTGTTGTAATGTTTTCACATTTAAGCTTCTCCCATATAGTGCAGTAGTGATTTTTAGCATTGTATTTAAAAATTGCATGCTTTTTATTACTAAAATTACTAATTGCAATTGTGTTATTTGACTGTACAACGAGACGGTTGAATATATTGTAATTCTGATGGTATTTTGTTTTTTTTTACATATAATAAAATGTTTTATAATTTGTACAGTAAATATTTTATTAATTGCGATTTTCAGTAATTTATTTTTATATTTGAATAGTTTTAATAATACATTAGTATAATAAAAATGAATCACATGTTCGTTCACTTTCCAGCTTTGGTGGTGGTAGAATATTTTATTTTATTTGTATTTCTCTACATTCACTATTTATTACGAATATTTAGATAAAAAAAAATGGCCTAGTTTAGTTTGCATATGCAGTATCATAAGATGCATTAATCTAATTAATCCAAAGTTTTGTATAATTTTTAAATAAGTTATTATTCACTTTATTTTATTTAAATAATCGTTTACTTACATTGTTATAAATTACAATGTAAATCAGGTTGCAATATCGTATTTTTTTTATTATTATATACGTATGCAAAATTAATTGACAATTGTGTTAATTCTATAGTTTGGTTAAACAAGACAACTGTATTTAATAAGCAAAGATTGGTAGGCGCTTTGAGTGACCGTCCAGAAACTGTACCTCTAATTACTGTTTCCAATCATCATTCATGTTTCGACGATCCAGGATTATGGGGTATGATTTAAATAATTTTAATAAAATAATGCGATTTATATGTATATATATATATATATATATATATATATATATATATATATATATATATATATATATATATATATATATATATATATATATATATATATATATGGAATTACATTTTATTTTATTTTTTTCAGGAACAATACCAGTAAAACATTTATGTACCCGTAAGCGAATACGTTGGTCGTTGGCTGCACATGACATATGTTTTACAAATTGGGCTCATTCTATATTCTTCATGCTCGGTAAATGTATACCCGTTATTAGAGGACACGGCGTTAATCAGGTTACTGTTTATTATTATTTTTTAAAATATTCAAGTATTCAATAATCCAAGTATTCATTACGTATTCAAGCTATTGTCAACATTCATTTCTACTTGTAATTTTATTCATGTACAATATATTCAAAGTATATTTTTACTTATAAAATATATGTAAATTTTAAAGTATTCAATATTTTCACAATAGTTCTTTTAAAATGAATATATTATAATTACAATCAAATTTAACCAATTCGTTGTTATCTAATCGACAGCCAGCTATAGACTTTTGTATTGAAAAATTAAGAGAAGGAAGTTGGGTACACATTTTTCCTGAAGGTAAAGTGAATATGACGAAGGAGCCGATGCGATTAAAATGGGGTATTGGAAGATTAATTTATGAATCTCCGGTAACTCCTATTGTTATTCCAATTTGGCACGAAGGAATGGATGATATTTTGCCAAACGTTGAACCATATATGCTTAAATTTAAAAGAAAATTAACCATAAATGTAGGTGAACCGCTCGATTTTGCTGATATGGTGAACAAGTGCGTTTAAATTTCTGTTAAAGTTTACAATATTTTTAATAGGTTGATAATAATATCTAAAATTGTATTTTATAGGCTTAGAAAATTAAATGCTACTCCGGAAGAAGCTAGAAAAACAATTACAGATTATATTCAAGAACAACTATATACTCTAAAATTTAAAACTCTTCAATTAATGGAAGAAAACTCAAATAATAATAACAAGAAAAAATCGTAATGTTACCAAATTTTTTAGTGTTTACTCTTTTCTAGTATAAATATTAATAGACTGATTTATCTCATCATAGATCTATTTTAATGTATCATATAAATTATTCCTAGCCATTTGTAAGTCATAAGAATCAAAGAACAAATATTAACATTTATTTATTTTATCTTGTAAATTTTTAAATATTCAATGGAATCGTTATGTTGAAGAACTAAACGAACAAAATTTAGCAGATTATTATTAAACATTGAATATGTTGCTGATTGTTAAATAAAATTATTATTTGTGTCATCAATTTTGAAAATTGTCCAAAATTGAAATTTGTAACTTATATATAAAAATAATATATAGAATTATACATTGTAAATATTTTTTTTTAACTTACGACAATTTTCAAAATTTATGTCACATTCGTGTTTATTAAGAAAAAAAAGCTGCATATTTATAAATTTGTTGCTATTGTTATATAAATAAATCAATGATATTAATGTGATACCTAACAAAACTGAACACAACCAGAGTATTGGTCTTGTTTTATTTTATTTTGTTAGCTTTGTGTTGTTCAATGCAGTGTTATCATGTGTAAATTTGTCCATTCTGCGGTTTGTTGGTCGCATGTGACTATACAGAATTATTGTCTTAAAATACTTTTTCATTATTATATTGTTTTTAGTGATATTATAATGGATATTGAAGACGATAATGGACCTCAAGATAATTCGTATTTATTCAATGCGGCCCAAACAGGACATTTATGATATATTGGTAATCAATTTATTTTATAAATTGTATACTTTTATCGTTTTTTTTTTTTTTGATATCTGTTAATCACGTTTTCTATTGCAAATAAAAATTTGAAATATTCTTGATAATTACAGCTCATCTTTAATGTTGTATGAATATATTTTTTTTTTAATATCTCTAGTCATTGTAATATAATGATATTATAAGAAATTATTATATTTCAAATACTTCAATTTTGATTACTTTAACCTTTTCAAACGTCGTCTATTAATTTTCTTTATTCAAACGTCCATTATTTGTTTATCGCAATTCAAGGGACCAATAAGATACTATTCTTTCATAAGTTAAACTATATACATAATAATCCAAGAATTTTGTACAAATGAAATTTATAATATCGTTTAATTTTAAAATCACTTTATGAATGATTTTTTCTCCCAGTTTTCATTACTGTTTTGTCTTAATATATATATATATATATATATATATATATATATATATATATATATATATATACATATATATATATATATATATGAACGTATCAATCATATCATATAATTCATGTGACGTATAAATAAATTCAATATAATATCACCAGTAAAGTTGAGATTTAGGTGGTATTTAAACTGCATTCAACGATTTTACTACATTTTAAAACTATTTTACCTCTTATGTTTTTCTTTTTATTTTACTATATAAGTATTGTATATATATTATATATTGTTAAAGTATTCTTATTTACTTTGTAATTATTGTGTATAGTTTAAAATACATTGCAAATGTATTGTTTAAAACTTTGTTCGGCTTTTAAACTGTACTATTTTCTATAAGTAGAATAAATTTTTGTTATTCTAAATATGAAATATTTTATATAACGATGAAGTCTATTTTTTTTCACTTAATGCTTGCATATACATTAAATTATATTGACGAAATTAATTTTGCCTAAATATTCTTAAACAATTAGCTTAGAATTTCTTAGTCATGAAATATGACTAGATAAATAAATATTGTAATACAACATTTTTTATTGAAGCCTTTTTCCAAATAAAAAATCGTTAAACTACTAGAGAAATAGTTAACCATAAAAAATGTCATAAAAATAATTTTCATTTAAATACCATTAATACTTTATTAAAAATCTAAATATTGTATAAAGAATTGGTTCATTTTCAATCATTATTTTGTTGTAAATTGTGAGTTAAAAGAATGAACTAATGATTTTTATATTATTTTTTTATCAAAAGGAAATCGATATATATCTGAACATTATTTCTAACTCTCTGAAGGTCTATTATTTTTTAATATATTAATCATATATATAATGTAAAAAAGCCATGTCTTATTAAAATTATTTATATTTAAATATATTTTTTTTATTTTAATAAGATGTTAATTTTTTCTATTATTCAGTAAAATTTATTTTTTATCTTTTCTTGTTTTTCTCCTTTCTACATATATTGTTATTATTTTGATTGTAGAATGTTAAAATTGTGTAGTAATATATTAATGTCTTCTGTATAAATTATGTATTAAGTATTATTTTAGTACAAATATAAAAAAACACTGTTTGTTCCTCGCTTAGTATGTTAAATCATATTTTACATTTCATTGATTTTGTTATTTTAAATGTTTACGCTGGAATACAAGTTAGTGTTAAACGAATGTTGCATAGTTTAGCATATAAAATAAAACTAAGCATTAATTGTGAAGTTTTTATTACAATTGTTATATATGTATTGGCTGTTTTACGTTTTTGGTGCCATAATTTTGAATTATTCTTAATAAAATTGTAACGGCATCGATTTTTAATATCTTCTCGACTTCGTTTCGTTTTGGCCTAGTCAAGATTTTGTATTTTTATATAGATTACGATAAATCTATAAACATTATTTTTAATATGATTATATGTGTATATGAAAATAAATAGGTGATCATCGTTCACAACTTCTTTTATTATTTTTTACCTTTAGAATAAAATTTTTTTAAATGTACATATTAATAGTTTATAAAGACTATAATATTAAGGTACATGACGTGTAATTCTGAATATTTAATAATTCTAAATCGAAATGAAATATGGTAAATGAATATCTTATTAATATTAACCTTTACCGTTGAATGTCTCAAACGTTGGTTTTCATATAATAATTTTTATTTTAACATTACAATTATATGTGCTCCTTTATGTATGTTCTTATGGTAGCTTATGCAATTTAATTATTATTTCATTAATAATAGCAATTGTTTAAATATGGTTTTTTACTGAAATCAAGTTGACGTTTTTATATATAAAGCACCAAAGTATATAATATATAACATTTTCATTATAATATATAATTTTAGAATGGTTTATATACATTTTTATTAATAGACCAACGATTTTGATTTACAATATTTATTTTTATTAATTGCTTTTTTTGATAAAAATTTGCATTAGAACTTCTTATAATATAGTTTAAATTTTAATTGATATTTTATAAAAGGGTACACTTTAAAATATAAATATTTTACAGTTTCGATATGATTTCTTAAAAAATATTTGATTAATTTATTATATCAAAAACATAAATTGTGAGTGTTCCGCTCTTAAAATCAATTACGAGAGTAAATAATTTATTTTCATCCTTTTTTTTATATAAAAAAATTTAAACCGACGTCATAAATCCGATTTTAGAAAAACACGAACATGGTCGTCGTTTATGCGGATTAGTGTCGATCGCGTGCGAGTCGCGGGGCGCGCGTGCAGGTTGACAGGTGCGGAGTGTCAAGTTAGGTTATGAGATGAGCGATGTGAAGACGGAGGCGGGGTCGGGAGCGTCGGTCGAGGGCGGCGCCGCTTGTATGCAACTATGCATATCGAGAGCGCCGAGGCGCGTGCAGCTCGCGGGCTCGGCGCTAATAAAGGGACGCGCGCTACAGACGAGAGGCGTAGGCCCCGGCGGAATCGCGCGAGCGAGCGCCTCCGAGGCTTCGTTCTTCGACGTCGACACCGAGGACGATCTACCGTATCTCAAGTCTCTCGACCCTCGCGAATGGAAAGAGCAAGACCATTACAAGGTGCTCGGACTTTCTCGACTCAGGTTCCATGCGACCGACGACCAAATCAAACGCGCATACAGAGCCAAAGTGCTCAAGCACCATCCGGATAAAAGACGCGCTCTCGGCGAGACCATTTCTCCAGATACGGACTATTTCACTTGCATCACGCGCGCTTACGAAACGCTCGGTAACCAAATTAAACGTCGCTCGTACGACTCGGTCGACCCCGAGTTCGATGACTCGTTACCGTCCGGTTCCGACCTCAAAGCTGACTTTTTCGAGACGTTCGCGCCTCATTTCGCACTCAACGCGCGTTGGTCCGAAAAGAAAAATGCGCCCATGTTGGGCGACGAACAGACCGCGCGCGACGACGTCGAGAAGTTTTACAATTTTTGGTACGATTTCGAGTCGTGGCGCGAATACTCCTACCTTGACGAGGAAGAAAAGGAGAAAGGTCAGGATAGGGACGAGCGTCGTTGGATAGAAAAACAAAATAAAGTAGTGCGAGCCAAAAAGAAGAAAGAGGAAATGTCAAGAATACGTGCGCTCGTCGATCTCGCCTATAACAACGATCCTAGAATCGTTAAATTTAAACAAGAAGACAAAGACAAAAAAATCGCCCAAAAGAAGGCGCGACAGGTAAATTTATTTATGTAGTTTCTTTCCCTTTCGATAAAAATATTTTTTTTATTTTTACAATAATTTAATTTAAGTACTTAGTGAACTATTTCATTTCTCGAAGAGCATCGCAAGTTTATATTATAAATATTATGATTTATAATATGGGCTTCATCTTTATTTTTACGCTTATTTATTATTTTAATTTTAGGATGCGGCTCAAGCTCGTAAAGCCGAGGAAGAAAAGCAAATGAAAGAAGCTCAACTCGCAAAGGAACTAGCCGACAAAGAAGAAAAAGCGCGAGCGGATAATCTCCGCGCGGAAAAAGAAGCTTTAAAGAAGAACATGAAGAAAGAACGCAAAACGTTTAGAGATTTGTGTAAATCGAATAATTATTATATTACGAACGAGGATGAGACGGTCGAACATATGTCTGCTGTGGAAAAAATATGTGAAGTATTTCAATTATTGGAATTGCAAGAACTAAATTCGGAATTATCTACTGTCGGAAGACAAAAATTCATAGAAGCAATGAATAAAACGGAAGCTAAACTTGAACAAGAAAGAAAGGCTCATGTCGATTCACAAAAGGAATCATCGAAACAATCCAAAGGAATGTTATCCGCCGGTACTCCTAAATGGTCTCAAGAATTGATTCAATTATTAATAAAAAGTGTAAATTTCTTTCCCGCTGGTACTAATCAACGATGGGATGTTATTGCAAATTTTGTTAACCAGCACGGCGTTTTTGAAGATCATAGACGGTTTACTGCTAAAGATGTTTTAAATAAAGCTAAAGATCTTCAAAGTTCTGATTTTTCAAAAAGTTCGCTTAAAATAGCAGCTAACCAAGAGGCTTTTAATAAATTTGAGAAAGAAAAAAGAAAACCTAACTCTATTATAAATGATAAAGAAATATCTGTTTCTTTTGATGCATCCAAAGTTTTAGTTAATGGCGGTTCTACAAATGCTTCTGCCAAAACAAGTACTATGCATAATGGTGAATCTGAAGCTACAAAAGCTCCATCTGTAGAAAAACAATTAGATAAGAAAGAAGATATACCGTGGAGTAAGGTTGAACAAGAATTATTAGAACAAGCTATAAAAACATATCCGGTTAGTACTCCTGAGCGATGGGATCGTATAGCAGAATGTATACCAACACGTAGTAAAAAGGAATGTATGAAAAGATTCAAAGAACTTGTTGATCTCGTAAAGGCAAAGAAAGCCGCAGCTCAAAAAGCTAATCGATGAGTTGTATTAATTTATATCTAGTTTGTTTTTATTAAATAAAATAATTTTCCATGATGAAATTGTGTCTAGAACATACTGTTAATGGAATAAACTATATGTATTTCATAATTTAATTGATAAATATATATTTTTTTTTAACAATGAATAATGTGATGTAGTTGAAGTATAGAAATATTTATCAAATGTCATGTATAATAAGAAAACTGCCATAGGGTAGTTATAAATTTTGACTTTGACTACCCAGCAGATATAGGTTTAAAAAATGGTAAGTATTCTCTATTTATCAATCTGAAATATAGCATAAAGCCATATTAGCAATTTTGTAACATATTTGTGCAATTTTAGCTTAGCAGTGACTTTGAAATTCTTACTAATTTGTATAAAATGTATCATATATTTGGCTTATATTTTATCTAAGAGGCATTTGTAAATATACATTCGGAATACTTTTCTCATAAAAATGTTTCGAGTATGGATAATAATTATTGTATTTAATTGACTTGGATCTGATAAGCCTTTTCTGTGCCTCTATAGTTCTTTCTCTTTAACCACACTTTTAAAAAATTGTAAATAATACTCATTTGCGTTCTTTTGAAGAATGAAATTATAAATTTGAAGCTAAAATTGTGTATATTTTCTAATTAACTGCTAAATTTTGAATGAATATACTGTTCCAGATCAGAAATATAACATTTGTAACAAACTAAAATCGTAGTTTTATTTTTTATTCGGCATATATAACTTAATTTTATATTCGTACTAAATAAAATTTAATGTTATATTCCTTTAACACTTTTTTTATATAACAGTTGTGTTTCTCTTAGAATAAGTTTAGCTCTTTTTCGTGTTAATTCTTGTTCCAAAAAGTGCATTAGGGTTCACCTCGTTCGTTTAATATGAATATTTGAGACAGTTTTTTATTTATTTTACAGGATTATTGAAATAATTTGATATATATAATAAATCAAATATTACATTTTCGTATAAAATCCAGTTTTGAACAAATTAAAATTCACTTTTTGACTAAATCTTTTTTCTGA
Source organism: Leptonema lineaticorne (assembly GCA_024500535.1). Classification (NCBI taxonomy): domain Eukaryota; kingdom Metazoa; phylum Arthropoda; class Insecta; order Trichoptera; family Hydropsychidae; genus Leptonema; species Leptonema lineaticorne. Next base: position 875,725 of record JANIJI010000003.1, read on the forward strand.
GGAACTACGTCATTTACAAAAGAAATATTTTTAGTTTAAACAATATATTTCTATTCTTATATTGTGTATGGGTTTCGTTTTTTTTTAAATTGTTAAAATTGTATAAAAATATTAAATAATTGAAAATCATCAAAAAATGTTTTAAAAAAGTAAACTAGTAATTTAAAAATATTAACAATAAATTAAAAAATATATGTATTATAAATTTACTATTTTGAAATATGTATTTTTATGAAAAGAAATTATGGCCGTAAAATTATGTGTTAAAGTTTAATATAGCGTCCTAGCTTCAAGTGTCAGCGTGTGGTTTCGTGTTTCGGCGTGTTTTCATGGTAACTATGGATTGAAATATATATTATATTGAAATTTTTTCCGAAATGTTAATATTAGATATATCATAAGAATATTATTTTCGTTCTTTTTCTATAATTTAACATGCAGAAACGAATTTTAATAATATCGTTTGAATTACATTTTTTGGAAAGATTTCAATATTAAGATTCTTGAATTTCATGACTAAAACACAATATAAATTATAAAGAAAAGAACATAATTTACGTTTAATGATTTAAAATCAACATATTTCAATGTCGAATGTTAATGTTACTCATTATTTGATTCTAACCTCATTTTTTTTATTTAGTGTATTTTTTTTCATCGTTGAAATATGATCATTTTATAACGTATATAATAATTTTAAAATGTATATTTTTACTATATTTTTAAATTATTGAATTCTTAAATTATAAATAATATATTAAACAAATAATGATATTGTTAACCTAACATTTACTTTGTGATATAAAAATTTTAGCCTATATTCGCATAATTGTTATGAAAGACGTGATAGATGTAATGGCTTTACAACGTGATAAGCAAAGAGGAAGACAGCTCGATTATATAGCGGCGTCCGGTAACACAATGGCAATCCATTATATCTTCGAATGCGGCATCAAATTGAATGCTCAACCCGCCACAATTGCTACTGCCGCCATTTTATTCCATAAGTTTTTCAAAGAAGTTGAAAAATCCAACTACGATTGCTATGTAAAATTAATTAACTACTTTTATATTGCGTTGCGATATATTATAAAAGTGTCTTCACGTAAAATATAACGTTTTAGGTAATCGGTTCCGCTTGTCTATCGTTAGCCGGAAAATTAAGAGATGATGCACTTCGTCTACGTGACGTTTTAAATGTATCACACGGAGCATTACATCGTAATGCCGGACCTTTAGAACTAGGAGAAGAATATTGGAGCCTTCGCGGAGCATTAGCTGCCGCAGAATTGCTAATATTAAGAGTGTTATCTTTTCATCCAGATCCTCCAAATCATGTAAGTATATTTGATAACTGATTTTCTTACGTATTTCTCGAAATTATATCTTTTATATAAAATTTTATTTACAGCATAGATATTTGTTGCATTACTTGAAATCGCTTCAAGCTTGGTTTTCTCCGTCAGAATGGAGAGCCACGCCCATAGTTCGTACTGCAATGGCTTTTCTACAGGATTTCCATCATTCTCCGGCTATACTTGAATTTAAACCTTCTCATACAGCAGTGGCATGTTTATGTCTTGCCTTACATTGTTTAGGCGTAACCGTGCCATTAGCCAATCATTTAGAAGATGATTCAATGTGGTATACTGTAAGTTTTAATTTATTTTTAAATTTTAAACTTTTACAAAATTTTGTTCATATATATATATATATATATATATATATATATATATATATATATATATATATATGTTTATAATAAATATAGGTATTCACCAAAGATTTATCAAAAGAGAAAAACTGGGAAATAATGGAAAAAATTATGAACGTTTACAATAGAGATCAAGATTCAATATAAAGATAAAAATCGGCTTTGTGTTTTTTCTACAATGAACGACTTATTTCAACAAATTCCACGTATCTTGTGAAATATGTACATCGTAGTTATTTACATTTTAATAATAAATTGTCGACAAACTCCTAATTTTATAACATAAATGGAAATAAACTGTTTTAAAGATATTGATTTATTTATTTAAATTGCACTAACTCAAAATTAGTAATTTTTGTTATAACATTAGCGTTATAAAAAAAAACTAAGGAATCGGCTGTAGAAATAATTTAATATCGAGCATATCGTTTTCAAAAGGTTCAAGTATAATAGAAAGTAAAAGGAAGGATTTGAGAAAAATAAAAAAACGCGATTAAATCTACAAACAAACAATATAATTATATTTATAATAATTTCACAATACATAATAAATACTTTGGATGTGTAAGCTCATTACGTGGGGAAGCAGCATCAAAGGACCATTTCTTGTGTATTTAAAATAAAATGTTTGTGCTTCATATAAAAAAAAAAACACTCATGTAATTATGCATTATTATTTTATGACGATGAACGATAGACAAATGATTATATTATTTTTTATGATTCTGAACAGAAAATGTATATATTTTTTTAATGATATTTTATTATTTATATGTATTATTTTGCGAATGACTGACTACTAAGAGACAGCACACTAACATGATATGCATTTTATTTATATATATGTATATAAACATCATTACATGATTGTTACATCTTTTCCAGCTGTCATTATAATAATTATTTATTATATATGATTACATTATAAATAATAATTAAAAAAAAACAAATAAACGCATTTAGAACAGCGCCAGAAATTAAACATCGAAATGAGTTAATTTTAATAATACAAATATATCTTCTTAAAAGCTAATCACATATATGATTTTTTTTCATGATATGGCAACAAATATTGAAGAGTTACAATGATAGCCCACAAATGGATTTATTTATTTAAGGTATTTTTTTTTATTTATTTATTAATTTATATTCAAATTGGAAACTTTAGGCATATATATGTATATATATATATATAATAACATCGGTTAAACACAACATTAAACAATCTTAACATTTTCTCTTTAAAAGTCATTGCGTATTGCATCAATACGTTAGCTTAAAAATGAGTATCCGTTTTGAACCCCCGGCGTCTCTAAAAAATCACAAAATCGAACAGATCCTCACTCCGACCTCGTTTTTTGTCGTTTTCGCAAATTGATGTTTACTTATTGTCCACAATATTTAAACTGCGTATGCGAAAAGTCTTCTTTAGGACCAAACTAGTGTATCTCGGCGTTTTATAAAATAAAATAAGATGTACAACGATAATTTTCAGATTAACAGATCTGAAAGTATGATTTCACTAATCCGGTCCTGTTTCAAACACATTGCGGATTCGATACTCGTTTTATAAGCTTGTACAAGTCTAGCACTAGACATTCATGCAAATTTCCATACAAACAAACACACATACATACAATCGAACATCCTAGACAAATTACCATTATTTTGTCAGGGGGGAGAAAAATATTCGAGATTCTTAATACACGTCAGGAAGATTTACAAGTACACGAAAGATGGCCCGTTTTATATAAAAGTTAAATTACACAAGTAAGTGTTTTAACGCGGTCTCTCTTGCAATAAAAATCACATTGGTTCCGAAAATTCTTAATTGAGGAAAAACGGCGAATCTGCTCGCAAAATGAACGATAGATTTCAATTATACAAATATATATTTCCGAGCGAATTAAAGAGAAGATTTATCACAAGAGTCTTCCTGCATACCGATAGTTAGTCCCACTAAACATTTTACACATTCAAAAAAATAGTGTTTTTTTTTTCTAGCAAAGAGAATATTGATTTGTCCAAAAGTGGCACCATAAGGCATTGTTCTTAATAAACATTTTTTTTGTTTTAAATTGGAAATATATGATTATTTTTATTATATTTATATGTATATAAATATAAAGATTTCAAAACGTTTCGTGTGCAAGTAGGACAAAGTGGCACGGGTATAAAACCACACGTACAATTTCAATACGTTTTCAAAATATATAATATCATTATGTATGTTATGTATGCACGAATGTATGTAAATATATTATCACATTTAACAGTATTAATAACGAATGTAAAATAAAATTGTTATAATTTTTTACCAAATTTATGTGGAACACCCTGATCTACGAATTACTACATACAAACATTTATATTAAATATATATATATATATATATATATATATATATATATATATATATATATATATATATATATATTCTTTTACTAGAGAAAATGTGGTACAAACAATTTTAAACTAAAGAATACGTTTCACACATTGAATTTATATTATTAAAATAATAGAGAAGAAAATTTTCCAAATGTTTTTCCAACATGCTTTCTGTAAATAACTGTTTCTCTAATATTATAAACGAAAAAATAAAAAAAATAAAGACCATGTATCTATTGCCCATACTGCTTAATGTAAACTTTAACGTCATTGAAATATTATTAAATTATAGAAATATGTATAAATATATTCGCTAAAACGAGACACTGGAAAAATAAATATGAAATAAACGCGTTTTACGCAAAGATTTTTAATATAAACGCATACCTGAATAAATAATCGTGTTTACCTTGATTTTAATAGTATCTCGAAAATTATTATGGGCTGGTTTTTTTCCAAAAAAAACATATACAGCACGCCTTTTTCATATTCACGTCATCACAACCACATTCCTATATTTAAAAAATTTTAATATTCAAAATTCTCCAGTGAAAAATATGCCAAATGGCGTCCGTTTAGTATTTATATGTGACTGCGATATTATTTCTCATCAATACGTTTCTTTTTACCTTTCTAAAATCTAAAAATTTTCAAAACTGACAAAATATGCTTTCCATTCTCTTGAAATACAATCATGAAAAATAGTGGTTGAATGTATAAAACATTATAAAGTAGAAAGGCACATAGAAATTTTAATGATAAAACGATTGGATATCGCTTTTCTGTTTTTATTTATTTTTTACCATATGGGCAATAGTTATATTATTTATATGGGATTTTAACATTATATATAAAAACAATATTCGTACATGAGTATTAATGGTAGATCAATTAAAATAATTGAAATAATAAAGCGAAACAATGAATGAAACTCGTATCATTATTATGTACCCAATTACCAAGCCTACAAATATATATATAATTTTAATCTTAACAGACATTATTTTTTTAATCAAAATTTTCAATAAAGAACAAACATCAATTCACTTTTTCACAATATTTTAATTGAAGATATATTATAGAAAAAAGAAGGAATGCATTACATACACCAATTTGTAATAAAACTATACATATATATATATCAATTAAAAGGGAATCATAAAACATCACAAGATTTAAAGTCATACATACGATGATTGGTTCAGAAATTCGTTTAGAAAAGTATGTTTTCATAATTATGATATTTAAAATACGTAAATCGATTAGCAGTTAAAAATATTTAAAACGATAAAGAAAATATGTGAGAACTAAACAAATTTTTGAATCATATCTTTTATTAATACATGCATAGAAATACCCAGAATGAGATGTTATTTTTTTAATGTTAAAAAAACAGTATTTACAACATCGATAAGATAATTATTACTCTGGGATTTTAGCATGCATAAATACAATATATGTATGTATAAAAAGGATTTTAGTCAAAAATTACGAGATTACATCACTGAGCTTAAATATCATTTAAAGAGAAAAAAAAATAAAGGAAAAAGATCATACTGAGCATATTGTTACAAAAATAAAATCAAATCAACCAGCGCCTGCACTGGAACTAGTAAACATTTTAATATATAATATAAATAAATAGATATGGCAAACAATCTATTACAAATTAAACAACCACTGACTGTGTAATAAGAAATAATAATAAGTAAAAATTTGTAACATTTCAACAATATAATTTGTAACATATATATTCAATTGTTATAAAAAACAATTTTATCTATAAAAAATACAAAATTAGTTATCAATACGATAAATTGACAATCGTTTTAAAACGTTAGTAATTAACTGAATAACTGCCACCAGTTTTAATATTAAAATTATTTCTAACGAAATTAAAAAGAAAATATAGGTAAATTAAAAAAGAAATAGGGCCATCCAAAGATAAAATGATGAAAATACATTAGACAACATTAAAGACTAAGAGGAGACATATATTTCTTTTTATTTTAACATAGATTTAAAATTATTCAAGATCAGACTCCTTTCAAACAATTAGTTTTCTCTAACATACTTTTGTTTATCATAAATATATATATATATATATATATATATATATATATATATATATATATATATATATATAATCTTAAACGTTGACAATAGACAGAAAAATATGCCAACGTAGAAAAACCAAGACTTATATAATATGACAGAAAATACAAGTCACTTGGTCCAAACCTAAAGACAACATACTTTTTTTCATCATCTACTGTTAAATAATTAATATATTTCTATTAAAACACATCTACCAATTAAAATAATCAAGTCAGTTTGATTTATTGCAATGAAGAAATTAATTTAAAACAATACCACTGACGATGATTTGTACAAAATTGCTTGAAGTATTATAGAAGTAATATGCACGATTCTTTTAACTAACATGAGTTAATGAAGTGATTTTTTTTAGGAATTAAATTATAACATGAGCCCCACCCAAGACATTATATATATATTGCATTGTAAATAATATACATAATCATAAGACGTTTAAGGTGAAATATTTATAAAATTATATGAATAGAGATATTTCAAGTATAGAAAGTTATTGTTAAAAAACCAATACGACTAGACTTAAATATCCGATAAGAAAAGGAAGAAAAATATTCTTAATAACAACATTGAACACACTGTCGATTTGGTCACATGCATACAAAAAATAATAATTTAATGAACTGGTTTTTGTAAAACAATTATCATTAAGGAGTGATCAAAATCTCCAATAATAATCTAATTGTTAATATTACAAAACTAAAATATAACTCATTCATTATAATTATGTGCGTATACTTTTTTTAAATAAATGGCACAATAAAACATATACATGAAAAATAAAAATTAATCAACATCAAAATAAAATATACACAATATTTGATAATGAAAAACATAAGAACGGTATAGAAAATACGATGTAACAAATTGTTAAAATATATTTTGTTATAAATTTAGTTTAGACTGATAACCAATATTTAGATGAAGATAATAGATTGCATGGTACATATTGTGTTATCAAATTAATATAGAAAAAATATATTGAAAATTTCAGTACGTAACACGACGTTGGAAATAATACATTAAAAATAAAAAAGTAAGAATAGCAGATCATATAATAATATAACAAATACGTGTCGTAAAAATATATTGACAAATATTTGTGCGAAAATAATTTATTGCACTCAAAGTTAAACGAAATATCGTTCAAAAGAATAGTGTTATAACTTAAAGAAATCCGCGATGTGTATAATATAAATGGAAGCCTATAAAAATTTGAGTCATAAATTTTAAACAAATTAAACAATTCAATAAATATGTAAATGAGATTACTTGTGTGGTCAATACGCATATTTTTCCTTCAAATATAAGTACTACGCCCAGCTAGTTAAAATTGTCTGCTAATGCAAAACAAAAAATTGCAAATACACCGACCAAAACAATATAGAAATGAAAACCAAAATACTTATACACGATTTTGAATTGTTTTTCCTTTATGATTAATCTATATTGTGCAAAATATGTGTAAATGTCTATGTAAGAATTTGTAAATTATTTCTCAATCAAGCTATTAACAATTATTAGCTACAATATAAAAATGCATTTTTTTTATATAAATTTTGTAGATTTGACATACTGTTCTTTTTTTTATTTATTGAACTTAAATCTTAATTTATATATATTTTTGGAACTGTAATAATCAATAGTGACAATACATAAAATATCCAGTGAGCTTAGAAATCTTATTTTTAATATATAATATTTAACAAATTTGATCATGCCACGAACTTATATATCAGTATTACATTTTATTTCACCTAGCACACTCGGAGGGTTAAGCATTCATTACGAGAGAATTATACTATAATTCATTAGCATTATTTCTACAAAAATATAGCCCTCATAGTGAAATTATGCCCCTCAAATATTATTAAAGAATATGATATGTTAAATTGCGATGTTGTATGCAACAAAATATTAGAAATCATTTACACATCCAAAAATCATGAAAAAATGTTTTCAACAAAATAAATGTATCTAATAAATAAAGTAAAATAAATAATAACTGTAATATCTAACTATTTACTGAAATAGTTGAATATTTAAATTCAATTCTTGGAAATGTAAGTTCATTTTCTTTAACTATAATAAAAATACATAAATGATAAAAAAATAACAATAGATAAACTTATTTATTACACAAGATAATTTAAGGAAAACAAATAAGGAATGTGTAATGTGTTTCAGCGAAAGAAATTAATTAGCTTTATCTCATATTAACATTAAATTTAGAATATAACAAAAAGCACGATGTATTTGTCATTTCATCTCACACAAGCAGGAAATACCATGCGCAAATCTAAGATTCCATGCATACAAAATGGGTCACGGCGAAAGCATAAAAATGAAAATTAATAAATATTGTCGGCGGGGCTGGGAGGGTTAGATGTATTCTGATATAACAATGAAACACTTCATCGGATATCCTCAACATTATTCTTCGAGCCGAAAATTTTTATCAATTGATCTTCATAATCATCAATATTACGCTTCATAATATCCATACATGGCCCAAGAAGACGTTCGAAGGTTTCCACGTCTAAAACTAAATTAAGAAAAATATAATTAATAACATTTTTCAATCTAAATAAAACATTATTTACATATACATACAGGCTATTTTACTAGAGCCTTCAGAATATGCAGAAGCGGCTCGCGGACGATGGGTAACTAAAGCTAATTCTCCAAAGTACCCACCTTTACCTGCAAAAAAAAGATGTTAATAAGTTCGATAATAACAAATAATATTAAAAAAAATATAATTATAATATACCTATACGGTTGATTTCCATTTCTTTACCATCATCTCGAGTTAAACATATTCGAACCGTTCCTTCTTCAACGAAATACATTCCATCAGCAGAATCTCCTTGTTTAATAATTAATTCACCATCAGACACTTGCCGTGGAATTAACGCGTCCGCCAAATTTGCTCTTTCATAGGGCTAAAAAATAAAGTGTTATTTTAATATTCTTATTATATTTTTTTTATTAAAACGACGAAATAATAAAAATATTTTCTTGTTTGCAAATATAATATATAAAAAAATATATTCTAAATTATGCATATTTATTAACTAATTATGTAAAAAAGAAACAAGTTTGTCAACAAATTGCTTAAGGCCGTTTACACTATTAAAAAAAATATTAACAAATAATCAAATACCTGAAGGGCTTTTAGCATTGGAACTTGATCCAATAACTGCTCATACAGTTTGCGTTTCTTGAAAGCACTTTTAAGCAAAATGCGCCTGAAAGTTTGACGATCCATCGCCCATAGCGCACCAGTTGTAATAGCCTGAACAGTTGCCGCACGAGGCATGTTATACATAAGAGCCAATTCACCAAAACTTCCAGCACTATCGTAAGTGTGAACTTTACGCTCTTCTCCATTGTCTCCACGTACAAACACATTAAATCTACCACTGAAAGTATTGATATATGAGAATTAATTCAAAATAAAAACGATACAAAGTAATACATTTTAAATATTTATACCTTTCTATAACATAGAAATTGTCCCCATCATCACCTTGTTTGATAATATAATCATCCGGTTCAACTCGTTTTTCAAACATAGCATCTAATACATCTCTCATCTGCTGTGTGTCTAAAGCTCGAAATAGTAAAATGGAACGTACAGCGTCAGCTAACCTAGCACGCTGTTCATCTGATTTAGGATGTATCGCAGGTGCGCCTTCTCCATCCTCTTCATCCTCTTCAGGATCATATGTTTCCGCGAACACCGATTTACGGCGAGAATTAAATCTCGCAACAGGAGGTTCTGTAATAAATAAACAAAACATTTAATGGAAAAAAAAATGAAAAGTTAAATAGTCATAGATTTCTATATCAACATTAATTAATTACGCGCTTTGTTTATATATATATATATATATATATATATATATATATATATATATATATATATATATATATAATATGGTTATCTCAAATTTGGTTAGAAAATATAAAAAACGGAAACCAATAATTACTCATTTATTTCGCGTTCTAAATGTACTTTAATTTACTGTATAAAATTTGTTTTTAATAAAAATATTTGTATTTTATTTTAGACTGATAAAAATTACAAATCTTGATAAATTATTATATATTCCATAGAAGATAAAAAAAAACAACAGCGATAATATATACGACAAAAATTCTACTTTAATAATACATTAATTTTTTTAATATGTTTTATTCAAAACTGTGTTAATTATTATCATTTCAACATATTAATTTGAATACGTGTGTCTGAAGTATTTAAACAAATTATATTACGAATTTTATATAAAAAAATACGCAATATGACATATTTTTATTATACTAAAATATCATAGGTTTTTCATTTATTACATTAGCATACATTCCTAGCGGTCAAATAGGAACTGGTTGTTAAGAAATTTTCAATTTAAAAACAGGTTTTTTAAAAAAACGCAATTTATATGAAAATTCAATTTCTAATGCATGGACATTAAAAAATATTACGTTTTACTTTTGAATAGTTTTTCATTAAATATATAAAATTGAATAATAGAAGTATTAAATATATGTTAATGATAAATTTTTAATATGAGTAAAGTGTTTACATATTCAATATACAAATTCTATAGCTTTTCATAAGTTTTTTAACTGTTATCAATAATTTGTAAAAATATGTAACATATAATAAATATATCATTGGATGTGGTAAACTAAAAGGGCATAAATATACGATTACCTTTGAAATAGTTCATATCGTATTACATAAATATGTTTAATATTACAAAAAGGAATATTATCATTATTATGATTTTTGTATTAAACAAGCATATCATTACGCATGATTACATAAATAAAAGTCAAATTTCACATGTGTACGTTAAACGAGTCAATTAGGGCAATCAGTCGTGCAAATAAGTATATACAATACTAGTACTTCAAGTGGTACGACAATTCTATTTAATGCTAACTTATCATTTAAATTAAAGAGAACCGTTTGAAGTTTAAAATGACACGAAAGTTTACCATATAAGAATTAATTAATAAACAAGTAGAAGCATGAAAGCAAAAATACTATAATAGTACAAAACATATTCTGTTCGATAAAATTATATAATATTGCAGTACTATTTTTTTTTATATAAATTAATGTCATCGCACGTTTCTTTTTTTTTATCTGTTAACTAAATAGAAAATTATGTAACACGCAAACAATTTAGTATAAAAAAAATACTCGTATAACGTTTATATAAAACTGGTAAAAACCAAAAAACACTATAAACATTGATGACATGTTTATTATAAACGTTCGTACTGAAGTCACGCCTGATTTAAAAGTTTATATAACGTACATATGAAACTTTAAACCGTCAAACGTGTCATCGTACCAAGTAAAAGTCTTCAATAATGTTAATAATTTATTAACATTTTATTAACGTACGACAAGGGTGTATGTGCGCTACGCGACTCGAGCGGCACACGCACGCTTTGACCATGGCCAATATACTCGTACGCATCCATTTCAATACCTTTTGTAATATAAAAGAATTTTAATGATATCTTACTTTATACAAGACGAGAGATGTTTTCACACTACGAAAAACCTACTAAATGCTTGACGATTTATTAAGGAATGTCTTTAAAGTTTTTTATTATTAATCTTATCCATTAGAAGGACACGCGTAGATGAATATTTTCGCACATTTACATTTCAATAACGTTCGAACATAAAAACGAAATCGCATACGTTAACTAGAATCAGTAGCGCGATAAATATTAATAACTATATTCAGTGCACGAGTTCTCGATTCCCCGACCATTCTTTAGAAATATAAACATTTATTATACTGTACAAAACTTTCCCCGAATAAAATAAAAGTTAATAAACAGCATTTTATTTATAAAAACGTTAAATTAAGAAATAATACTTGGTACGCGCTGTTTTCATATAATAGGTTCATTAATCGATAATAAAGAATTTTTAGTCTTTAATTTTATCCATAAAATACGCGTATATAGGTAATTTTAAATTATTTAAAATGTTATAATAAAATTGAATAACCGTAATTTAAAAAAAACGAATTTCAGGTTTTATAATATACAAATAAATAAATAAGTTAGTTTGTCACTTATTTATACAAATAAATAAGTGACAAATTTATGTTATTTCATTGAGAGCGGATTCGTAAGTCAGTATTTAAATTAAAGAAACGTCGTTTCATAAAAACCGACTTAACTTTTATGAAATCGACTAACGATATAAATCTAAAATATTTACAATATGAAAAAAAGCGAGAAATCGACATCTATTTATGCAATAATAAAATTGCAGATTCGAATTGATCCTAATAAGCGTAGCACATACGGCATAAAATACGTAACCTTGAGCTTTATATATAGAAGTGTGTTTACCGAACTTCGAAAACGAAACGCGAAGGCGTTCAAAAATAAAAATTGGCGCGCCGCTACTTTTTCGACGTGTGGCAACACTGCATCTTCTAAAATTAATTTTTAACGGTTCGTCTGTTGAATTTCAACAGATTTTTGGACATCGAATGCAAAAAGAGATACTTATTAAAAAAATAGCGGAGTTATATTTTTTATGAAAATTTGAAATATTATTATTTTATCGACCGTATACGTATACGTTTTAAAACTTAAATTTGTATCGTCTAACGTCTCCTTTTTGTGATTCTTTTTGAGAAACGATTCAATTTTCACGCGAAACGAATCGGCACTCGCAAGATTACGTACGATAGTCGCGTTCGCTTTAAGCGCATCCTGCGCCTACTCTATTTCATTACGAGCGTGACGTTCGCATAAAAAATAACTCTCCGCCCGCGCTCACATTATTACGCGACGATCGAATAAGTTTCGGAATTTTCGTCGTTCGCGTAACGTTAGATCGGGGCGCACGATTTAAATTTACCGCGAACGTCGCGTTTCCGGACGGGAAATATAATCAATACTCGAATAAACAAAAATAGAAAAAAGCCGCGTCGGCCGTAAAGCGTCGAAGGAGTCGGGATCGGGATCGGAATCGGAAACGGAATCGAATCGGACATAAATAGGCGATCGCGCGAACGATTGCGATGCGGTCGACAATATCGCGGATCGCATCGGCTGCGGGTGCCCGAGTCGATAATCGATATCGGCACCGACGCGGAGGGGAGGGGTCGGGAGACGGTTTCGGTCGGGAAACGGTTATGGTCGCGGACCTCGGCGCCGGGGCCGCGAGCTATTAATAGTCGGGACGGGGGCGCGAGGGGCCGAGTCGTTCGCGTACCGTCCTCGTCCGAGATGATGGAGTCGTCGGGAGTGTGCGCCGTTTTGGCGACGGAGGCTCCGGTTCTGGTGGCGGCCGCCGCCCTCTGGTCGCGCAGTCTGGCGAAGAAGTCGGCCGCGTAGGCGGCGACGTCGTTCGGCTGTTCGAGCAGACACGAAACCGTGAATTCGAGCAGCAGGTCGCGCAGCTCGGCCGGCACGGAGAGTCGCGATCGCGCCATCGCGCGCCCGCCCTCGTCCTCTCGCCCTTCCCGGTCGACGGCCACCGCCGCGGCTTCGACCCGCCCGCCGAGCGGATTCGACCCCGCCGACGCACGCACCCGCCGCACAACCGACTCGCACCGCCGAGCCGGCTCCACTGAACCGTCGCCGCTACCGCCGCCGCGCCCGATAACTATTTCAAAATGGCGGACGCCGCTCGGCCTCACGCACACGCTCGACCCGGATCAATTCGCGCACGTGCACGACGAAAACGCGGCGGCGACGCCGGCCGACGACCGAAAAGACCGCAACGCGAGCTCGATCAATTATTTCGCGCGGATAAATAGCTTCGATTAACGTCTCGAAACTTTATACTTCGATCGCGATATTAATCGCCGTCGTAATTCCGAATAAAAAAGACGCTCCCTCTAATTATTTCGAATTTAATATTCGGCGATTTAACTTTCGAGCGAACGTTAATATCGTTTATCGTTTTTTCGTCATAACGTATTCGTAATTTTTCTATAACGATTGGAATAAAAATAATTCATTTTAAAATAAAACTATAAAAGATGAAATAAAATTATTCGCGTAATCGCTAAAACTTTTAAATTTTAATATTTTCGGACGAATTTTTTATAATTTTCGATCGTTTAACTTTTACGAAACGCTCAAATTAAATATTTTGGCATTAGTAAAACGATCGAAATGACGACAGAAACCATAAATAGGAACGTTTATTTTTTTATTATGGCAACATTTGTCGTTGTCAAATTGACGTTTGCGAGATGCGTGCGGCGTTAGGCATTTTATATTCGATCGTGTGATTTATTTTTTATAACGGCTCAAAAATGTTTCTTTCGTCGAGCGTATCGTATTCGAGCGTTCTGATGGACGAAATATGCCTGGAAGGATTGGAAGGTATCACCGTGGAATCTCTTTGGTTAAGGTTATGCGCGAGATTCAAAATTGAAATAAGCGACTCTCTCAAAAGAAAATTCTGGAAGACGATTCAAAAATTGGATGGCGTCAACTTTTATTTACTTCCTAAACCTCGTCCGCCCGTCGAAATGTGCGACAAATTTAATTATGTAGATTTAGCGGATAGCTTCTCGATGGTATGCGTTTTCATATTTTACGTATATATTTTTATACTTTTTTTATTCAGCGTTTGTTTAGGAATCTCAAGGCAAAGAAATCTATCCCCATTGCCCAGTGAAGGAAACTTTTGGTTCTTGTCAGTTTTATCGCGAAAGAAAAAATATATCCTGCACAGTTAAGAAAGCTTCTTACGAACACGTTATTGAAAAGTAACTAAAAATTTATAATAATACCGGCGGTATTGTATTATAGAGTTTTTTTCACTTCTTATATTTTTTAGTTGGTTTAATACGATGGCGATTGTTGGCGACGATGAAAATCGATGGAAAATATTAGCACCCGGTTGTCCATATATAATACGAGATTTGTTTACTTGTACGCAATATTGTGTATTGGAAAGAATTGGACGTTCAAGATATAGCGTAAGTAAATTATTATTATGAATAAAATTATTTTTCTATCTTGAGTTAAAAATAATGATACATAATTATAGTATAGTCATTAAATAATGATATATTTCAAATTTTTCTCAAATTATTTATTTTATTATCTTAGGGCGAAGTTACGCATGGAAAAAATTCTTTAAATATTATAGAATCGGATCCTAAAACGCTATTTTATTATTGTAAAGTTTTATTATCGCACGGTATTATAACGAAACAATATGTAAGTATGAAATCAGAATATAACGTAACGATTACGTCAGTGTTGATGCATCTGAACAGGTTGGTTAATTTATATTTTTTTTTATATTATTATACTGTTAAACTGTTGTTTAATATTCTTGTCTACTTTTTTTTTAAAACAAAATTCTAGGTTTTATTGTAAGAAAACGTCTGAAATGATGAAGAAAGTCGAGATATTAGAAAAATATCTACAGAGTAATCCAAACCAAATGACATCAATCGAATCGGTTAAAAATATTTTTAATCTGTCAAGTGCTGTTCAAATCAGAAAAGTCCTTTCTCGTCGTACTTTTGCTGATAAGTTTAAGTGTATTTCTGTTAGTTGTTTTCTAAGTGATTCTTTTTGTGTTATATATAAGGTTCTATAATTTTTTACAAAATCTGTTTTTTTTAATAGGGAGTACCATATAGAGAAGTTTATCCTAATGCTAAAAAAGAAGAATATAAAGTTAGCGGTGGTCACGAACGTTTAATTAGTGTTGTAAAATTAGTAGAAAAACCTAATGATACTGAAGATGTTTTCAAAAAATCTGAAGATGATGCGAGTGAGTTTTATAAAGTTTATTATTAAAAAAAATATATAAATATTATTTTCATTGATTATTTGAGTTTTAATATATTCTTGATCATTTACATATTTCCTTAGAATGATTCTATATTTTGGTAAGATCACGTATTTTATTTTTTTATATATAAGAAATAATAGTTCTTTCGTATTAATTATATAATGAATATATTAAATGTTATGATAAAAATAATATTAAACGCAAGGGTTGTAGTTAAAATTTCAACATACACAAAATAAATCCTTATTACTGTATTATTTTAAATATTATTTATATGCTATTGTGTTTTATGTTAAAATATAAAAATGCTACGATTTTTTTCTTGTTTCTTTTTTTAATTTTGTTTCAATTTTAGGTACGACCGGTTCTTGTGTAATGAGTGAAGGACTATTACAACAAACATATAAAGAAATTTATAATTCTAAAAATGAAGGCATGACCTTACGACAAATTCAATGTGTTTTGGGATTAGACTTTGCAACAGTGCGTTTAGCAGTAAAATATCTCGTGTGTATGAATTACATATATGTAACTGTTGTAGAACGTAATCGTCAAAGAATAGCATCGTAAGTATAGATTTTTTTATACAGTAAAAGTTGCTTAATCAGACCACCATAGGACACATCCATCCGTCCAGTTAATCGGCTGGTTCAATAACTGAAAATAAAAAAATATCTCACGCGTATTTTTTTTCCTTGTGACAATATTCTTATATATTATAGCTGAAATCATGAATATAGATGCAAAAAGCAATCAATATTTTTATGGAATTTGTAAAAAATTAATTGTTGTTCAAAATTTATGGTATTTGTAGTGTAGTAAAGTGTTATATCAACAACTGGGTTGTTCTTGATCAAACTCAGTTGCTGATCTTATACAAATTTTAGTTCTTTTAAAAATACAAAATTTATAGATCTTCTTAAATGTGTTTTAGGGAATTTCATTTAGTAGAACCAAATGAAAAAAATAGTAACCTTTCTGCTTTTATTTAAAATTTTTGAATGTCAAATTTTGGTTGAAAATAAACTAGATACATTTTTACTTATATATAAATTTTGCATAATTAAAAATTGCTATATTTTAGGTATTTTTCCAACGAATTTCATAAAACATGTGATGAAATGAAGAAAGAAAAAGATAAAACTGAAAATCTTTTAAATAATTTCAAAAATACATTATCTGATATAAAAAATAATATAGATTTTAAATCTATTAATAATTCTATAACAGATGTGAAAAACGATATAGTAGAGAATATGGTCATTAAAGATGGTATAAAAGAACCAAGTGCAAATCTCTTTATATCTTTAAGGAAAATTCGACGGCAGAATCTTATTTTGGAATATTTACGCAAACATCACGTAACATCAAATTTAATTGATATTATTAAATACATAGCAAAAATTGAAGCTCGAAACAAAGACAGTGGTGGAACTATTGATAAACGTTCTCTAAATAGATTACTAAATCAAATGGAACATGATAAATTATTAAAACAGTATCATATAAAGGTTAACGTTGAAACTACTTATAAAATCTTAACTTTTGTTTGTGAAAATAATATTGATTGTAATAATCAATATATAAAGTTATCTGTGGATCAAATGAAACATAAAATGATTTTAAATTCATCTAAAATTGTAGTAGATCCAAAAACTCTTCCAATAGCAAATCTAAATAAAAATAAAGCGAAATCAAATATTTCAAATCCTCATCCCCAGTCTTCGAAATTCTTTAAAGCACAATTATTGCACGAATTTTTATTTTATATGGCATATGGTCATCAAAATAAACCAGGCGAATGTCCTCCAGATGTTTTAGATGTAATAAAAGATGAGAAAGCATATCAAAATCAGTCACTAACATACTATGAAGATGCATTAGAAAGATGTATATTTGTACCTCCTTTAGATCCAGGAGTTTATAATCGCCCTAAAGGATGGTTAATGCTTAGTGATGTTATCAACTATTTACCACTGTGTTTATTTTCAAAAATAGCATATGCAGATATTGGTATACCGGATATATTAAATTATCTAAGAGATCCTATTAAATGTCAAATGTTGATTACTGCTTTGCCAGTGCATATACAATATTATTTGACTCTTAAGGGTAAATATAAATTTATGATCTATAAATCTATGGAACTTTTGTGTATGTTTGGTCTTATTCAGTTTGGAGATCAAGTCATGAAAAATAAAGACAGAATATTTGTCTATGTTAATCGAAATGCTTTGCTACTTAACACCGTTGATTCTCTACCTGGATATTACAAAATACAAGAGAAAGAATATCCAGTTGAAAAATTTTATTTTAAAAGTAAAGCTGATGTTGAAAGTTATTGGGATCGTGCATTTACAATTTGTCAAAAAACAGTATTAGGTGTGCGTAATATTACTACATGCAAAATTATAGAATATCAAGCACCTGAAATTAAAATGGCAGATATTTTAAAGAATTTTTCTATCGAGGAAGTTTCAAAACGCGATGTTGGTTATATACCTGGAGATGGATTTGGTGCTGCCGGTTTTGATACCATGTTATTTACACATCTGAAACGTTCTTGGAACTATTCTCAGCAACTTAAACAATCTGCGAGTATTAAAATGGAATACAAGAAAAATGAATATAAAAATTTCTCTTTTACTGGAATAATGAAAACACGAACATTTAAAACACAATACCTTAGAAATTCCTTGAAAAATAAAAACAAAACTTTACAAGTTATTGCACCAAATAAAAAACTTAGTAACCGCACCCCAAAAATCGATGCTATTGATCAACAAGCATTATTACAACTTGGCAAAAAAAGATCTGTATGGAATTTCACTGAAGATCAACTATTATATTTATCAAAGATTGCGTTTAACGTTATGGCTCCCCACAGCCGATATCTGTATTTTCGTGTAATGAGAGATATTTTACATAAAACTGTGTATTCTACGAAAAAAACATCAGCGGCAATAAAACGACGTTTAGTATTTCTACTAAGGAACGTTGAAAACTTGCGCCATGTAGAAGTTCTCACAGCTGAAGTTCGGCAAAATGAAGCCATGTATTCCAAGTATGGAAATTTATGTAATCGTTTAAGAGGAAAATACAATAATAGTGAAGATTGGGAACGCGAATGTAAAATATACTTCGTTGAATTTGTACATTTATTATATCGACAATTAATGGAAAATAGATTAGGAAATCGAGTTTCAATTATGCTGCCGAAAACAGTTTCTGAAGTATACAACAGTTTTTCAATTGAATCCCTTTCTTCTAATACTTCTACTATTAAACAGAGAGTTCCAGACTATAATTTGAAATCTTCTATAAAATCTAACGTTTTGAGTTCTTTGATTCATAGTGCATTATGGTGCAATGTTTGTAAAGATAATTCCACATTTTCTTTATTTAGTACATATAGAAAGTTTCCTGAGGCTATGCTTCGATCGACTGTTTCTTCACTTCGAATGTGTAGAATGATTTCTTTAAGAAAATCAGTTGAAGAAAAGTATTCCGATTCAAAGAAATTTTGTAATGCATCTCTTTATAAATTATCTCATTCCTATCTGTTCCAATGTACTTCGCTATATCCATTTAAATTGTACTCCCAAGTTTATAAATATATTAATTCTTTGAAGATAGGAATTGGAAATAATGATCACGTTATTGACGTAAGTTCTGGTCTTGTGGCTGCATTAATTGAATTAGTATCCATGAAATATGTTAATTTTACATTTACTCATTCTACTGTTAATAATTCTAATAAGAATACCGATAAAACAGATTTTAATTTTGATAATGATAAACAAGATAGTAATGATAGTTATCATCAAGATGTTTTATCTAGTCAACAAATTAATAATGAAAGTGAAACATTTGACAAATATGAAATATTTTTAAGTCCGAAAGACTATAATATTACTTTGCTACGTAATGTTGCAGAAACTTTTAATGTATCTTTGACAAAATGTGTAACGATTTTGGAATGGGTTAAAGAGTAAGTATGTTTTAATATTTTTTTTGTTTTTAAAAATAAATGTATTTTTTAATTATGTGTTATTTTTTTAGAGATGCATTTTTATTGTCTAGTTCATTGCACGTATCATTTGATGATACTGAATTATCTGATAATATTTTATTGAAAAGTATTTTTGATTTCATAAATGGGAAAGCTGAAGTTGGTTCAGATTTGAAAGAACTTAGGGTACGATGTCATATTATAAATGTTTTTAATTGAATTAAATATATTTATTTTTTTTACATTTTTTTTTTGTTGCAGTCTCAATTTGTCGATACTAATAAGTGCACTTTATTCGAACTAGCTGAATTTTTGCAAAAACTATCAAAAAATAATTTGATTCGTCGGATGGCATATGTTTCATTTAGATGGGTATCACATATTTATTTAAAATACTGGTTTATAGAAGCAGTACGAAGTAAGGTAGAAACAAAATCGAATAAACCCGGTTTGTATAATATTTAAATACCATAAATCACATATACATATTTTTTTTCGTATATTTTACATTAAAGCGATTTGTTTATTTATAAAGGTCATATTGCAAATGGTAAACAATCTGAGATGTTCAAACGTAATCAAAAGAGCGATGACCAAAATATTTCGTCAAATGAAAATTGTACAAAAAGGAAAAACTCAGAAAATTCTGATACTTTTGTACCTGTCAAAAAAATATGTATAGAAGGGGAAACAACTACAAAGAAAATAGTGAAAAATGATAATAATATTAATTCAACAAATTGTTCAGGAGATATGACAACAGTAACTGTACAGGTTGAACCTACTGCGAGCAGTAGTGATCAAAGCGCAATATGTAAAACTTCTTCCAAAGTTGAAACGAAACTGAATACATTTATTTCTCCAAGACCATGGTTAAGACCTGATGGCACTTTAAATCGATATGTACTCTTTCGTTGGTGTGGAGTTTTACTAAATCATTTTTTGGATAATGCGCTTGTAAAATTTGTAAATTTAAAACAAACGTTTAGTTATCTTGAAATTCATCACATTAGATGTTTGCTCGAGGTAATATATATATATATATATATATATATATATATATATATATATATATATATATGTATATATATATATATATATATATATATATGTATATATATATATATATATATATATATATATATATAATTTGATATGTATGTGTATTTTGTATTTAGATGTTAGAAAAAATAGGATGTATTAGATTTGTTTGCATAAAAACTATAAAACCAACTTTATGGACCAGTGATTCGTCGTTAGCGACTACAATAGGTAATGATCGATATTGTAAAATATTTTTATAAAGTACTTTTATGTATATTTTTATTTTTTTAGTACCTTCAACTGGATTGGAAGACGATGATGAACTTTTTGTTGAAATTTTAGAAGGGGCGATATTGAGATTTTCAATTTTCAAAGGATCCACATTGAAATAACAATCGCAATTACTTTAATAATAAAATTTATATTTTTTGTTATAAATTATTTAATATTACATAATGTTTATTTTTATGTTATACAAATAAAATGTAAACTATAATTTGGATGTTATTTTTTAACCTATATGAGCCAGATTGAAAATGCAAAATTGTGTTTTTATTATGTGGAAAACCCGTTTTGACATAAATAGATTATATGGGGAAAGTTTCAATTGTTTTATTAATTATTAAAAAAATATATAGATATTTTAAGTATATAGTAAAATTTTATTAGTAATAATATATATTTACAAACGTAATTCATGGATTTTCATCACAAATTACGTTAATATAAATAATTATAGTTGTATTAATTAAAAAAAATAGTACAACTATAATAAGTGATAAAGAAAATAGAGAAAAGTTGCATAGTAAGTAAACAAAGACGTTTTCAATTAGTAAATTTTTAATATTTTTGATGAAATACACAAAAAACGATTTTTAAATATTTTATTTGATGTGTAAATTTAAAGTAGAATATTAAAAGAATGTTATTCGAATATTTTTTTTATATTTATAAATAATTCAAAGATTATGGTATGTGTGTAAAACTTGTCACTCCGGAAAATTTCATTAAAAGCTTTCTTAATGTATGTTGGTAACACTGAGTGAATTGTTGTGGAATAGTAGCTTAAAGTGTCAAAATTAGGTACCAGAATTGACAATGGCCGGTGAAGTGATAGTTGATGCATTACCTTATATTGACCAAGGATACGATGATCCTGGAGTTAGAGAAGCAGTATGTGTTTATTACAAGTCTTTTTGTGATGATATTTCTAATATTTGCTTTTTTCATATTTATTAAGAGTTAACCTCATTACTTAATTTTTATTTAAATTATAGGCCTTGGCTATGGTGGAGGAGGAGTGTAGACGTTATAGACCGACAAAAAATTATTTAGAGCAATTGACAACGTCTTCATTCATTACAGCTCCTCCTACTTTTGAAACGCCCATGTTGAAAAAAGAGTTAGAAAGGTTAAACGCGAGACTTCCACCGGAACCTCTTTCAATGAAAAGGTATTTTTATTTTAAGTTTTCAATTATTTGTATATTTTCAATTATTTATGTACATATACGCACTCGTGTCTATATGTTTTTAGATATGAATTACCGCCACCGCCTCCCGGACGCTTAAGCGATCCGACCGCATGGAGCGAAGCTGTAGATAATTCGCTCGCTCAATTGGAACACCAAGCCACTAGGTATATTATTACATTATTTATTTATTTTTATTACTTTATTTTTGGCAGTTAAATGAAATATTTATTTTTACAATTTTAGAGTAATTAACTTAGAATTGCAGATTGATTATGCTTGTGAAACTTGGAAAGCATATTTAGAAATTTTAAGTAAAATGGTTGCCGGAGCTCAAGCTCGCCTTGCTTCAGTGAGGTATGAAAAATTGATATTATATGATTATTTTTTTTTTACATTATTTTATATGTAATAATAATTTTTAAGAAAGGAAACGGCTTCTGTCAACTGGGAGCGAAAATCCGTTCAAACCGCTATGGGTACAAAACTAAGAAGCTTAGAACAAGAATGGGTACAATTGGTTTCTCATAATTATCGTATTGAAAGAGCAATAGCTGAACTTGAAACTGAAATTGCTGAAATTCAAGCTCAAAATGTTCAAGACAAAGAAAATGAAGAAGTAAGTTATTGTATCTTAAATATTTTAAAAAAAATCTTGCGACACTTTTCTAATATATTTTATGAAATAGTCGCAGGAGAAAACTACAACCGAAAACGAAACAGTTGAAAATGGAGAAGAACAGGAGATTGTAGAAAATGGAAACGAAGATGAAATTAAGAAGCAATCTAGAAAATCAGATTCTGATGATGAAGGTTCGAGTACAAAAAAACCAAAATTGGACCAAGCCGAAGATATATTTGCTGCATAAATAAAAATTGCATGGCACAATTTGGATGTCATTTGATAATAAATTATTTTTTTATAAATTTTGTTTTGTTTTATGAATGAGATTATACTTTATACACACACACGCGCGTATATATAAACAAACACACGCACATATGATTCTCAAACTCGTAAAAAATATTTATTTTTGTATAGATAGGAATTTAAAAAGTAACACTATATAAATAGCGACAAAATGTATTGATATATATCTAGTTCATATATAGTAAATTATTTTTTTATATTAACAATCTTTTTGTTTATTATAGTTTTTGGAAAATCATTTTCTCAATATTCCATTTGACTATTCGTATAAAAATAATATATATTAAATTGGAGTGAATATATTTTATTTAGATTAAATCGAAGTACATCGCAATAATTTTGTATATGGTGGTACCACTGTATGCGTTAACGGTATAGCGGATGCCGCTTAGAATGTGGGGTGGTGGATGGTCGTAACTTGTCATGTTTTACGACCGAGGGGGCTCGTGTCAGTGGGCGGGTGTCGGAGTAACGTCGGTTGGCGGCCGTGTCGGCCCCGAGGCCGATTCGGATTTGTTTTGAGGAGGGCGACTCCGATAGGGCTGCGCCCCCTTCCTGGTGATACCGCCCGGCCGTATTTGGGTCGTCTTCGCGCGCGTCGATCGTTGCGGCTCTGACGTCGTTCGAACGCCACCAGGTGAGTTATGAGGCGACTCCGCCCTCACCTTTTGCCCCCGATTGATACGCATATTGATGCATTTTGCTATTGTCTCGTTAACGTTTGTTGATTGTTGTACCGTCTCATATTTCTTGATTCCGTTGTTCGGGTGACTTTTTTTATTTATCAGTGTTGCTGTGCAAATTGTCAATTCCATATATTGTAGTGTTTTTGTATTTGGAAAATAATCAGTCGATTGCGAATTCTGATATTTTCTATTCCGTGTTTTTATCTCTTATTACCAATATTTTTATGAATTGAAAATTGCTTTGGAATTTTATTAATCAGTCAACATTGTATAAAATATGATAAAATGTCACGTTAAAGTTATACGATTGTTATTGTATCTTTTGTTATTATTATTATGGTAAAATATTATTTATTCATTTTTTGGGAATCGTATATCAATAGGTTTTAAAAATATGTAAGTCAAAGACATAACAATATATCATTTAAAATGATTAAAATGTATTCAAAAGTTCCAAGTTTTGTAGAGGTGACATATTTGTTATCGCTATGAGAGTACCATTTTTTTGCGTTTTATTTAATATTTTGAATAATTTGAGGAAATATTAAAAAAAAATAATTATGCTTTATGATTTGTCATTTCATTACAAAAGTTTCAGTTGATTTATAATGTCACATTAACTTTTCAAGTTTTAGTTTTGTGTAGTTTCTTTTCAATATTTATTAAATTATTATTAATTTTAGCTGTGAAAATATTTATTTATATCTTTAGTTTTATTTCAAATTTATTTTCAGAAAATCAAAAATTGCTAATAACAAGGTTGCTAAATTAACTATAGTAATTAAAAAAAGATTAATCATAATGTAAAAATATTTATATTTATAAATCGTTACATATTTAGATAAATGTAAACTATTTGCATTGTCAGTTAAAAAGTAATACACTTTTTTTTATTTCAGCATTCTCCGAAATGTGATATTACTATGCTTGCAGTAATACTGAAAGGAATTCGACGACAGTTTGGATTCGAATGTGAGTAATTTTATAATTTTGGAACACTGCTTGTACAATTTAAAGCTTAATAATATTTTCAAATACTTATTTACGTTTATGCTTATTATTCCTCATAATTTTAGTAATAATGATTGATAATTATTTTAGCAAGTGCATTGTTTTTCTATAAATAAATATAATTATCGTTTTAATTTGAGTTTAGAAATACAATCAAATTTTCAAATTATATATTTGTTTTTGTCACAAAATATATATGTAATTATTGTATTTCTCTATTATATTTAAATCATTAAATATCTTATTATGATAATTCGTTATACCGTGTTATTTTTGTTTTTATTTAATTTATGAAAAATTTTTATTTTACTGTAAATTCATACCAGTACATGTTATAATTTCTTTCATATAAATATAGAAGAAATTTTGTGATGCTATGTATTATATAAATTAGTTTGCTATGACATTTGGACTGACTTATTTTATAAATCAAGCAATGTTTATCTTTTATTATAACTACATTTTGATTATATAACATTGTTAGTTTTATATTATAGCACTTGGGTATTTTCTTTTTCTTTACAGTTATTTGCCAAAAGAACTATTTATCAAAGAATTTTATACTTCTTTTATTTATTTTTTATGTAATCATTTAGAATACATATGTTAATTGTGTAATGTCATATTTTTAGTTTTTGATATTTATTATGCGAAGCTACATAGTTTTGATTTTTAAATATAAAATTTTCATTTGCAAAACTTATTCATATAAATGTGATTTTTTTTAATTTTATAATTTATTGAAATATATATAGTAATTGAATTTTATAAATATTAGTTAAAATAACTATTTTTTTTTTCGTATAGTAGTGATATCGGAATCTCTAAATATAGTTTTTTAAATTGAATTTTGTTCTAAAACTATAGTAGTAATTTGTAGTTAAAAAAAATTATCTCGTTTTTATTTCATTAAACCATTCATTATAGCTTAGCAATAATGATAAATAAAAAAATTATATTGATTTACAAGTAAAGTCGAATTATAACGTATAATATTCTCAAAACCAAACTAGACAATTTTCCCTCTAAATTATGATTTTACGTTCTATATAAATTAAATATTGAAATATATGTTAACGACATATAGATTTATTTTGTCGGTAACTGACGTTTTTAATTATCTAAATCGTTTCCACAATAAAAATTTCGCAGATGAATTTATACGTTTTTAGATCGGTCCTCGATATTTTATATTTTTTTTTTATCTTGTTAGTTTTTCGAAGTATTTTCAACTTTCTCATTTTTAAAAAGAAACATATTATACTATTACTGTAGCGTTTTTAAACATTTTCATAAAATTATAAGAGTTGCGTTTTTGTTGATGATTGAGCGTAACCAAAATAATATTATTTAATATTCGGACAATATTATTATTTAATATTCGCAACATGTTTCGTCATTAATCGTTTTGTGGAAATATTTAGTTTTATTTTTTTTATTAAATATTTATTATTTTGTAATATATGATTTTTAAAAAAAATTGCCTTCGAACGGCCTTCTTTTAATTTTCATTTTACGGTACACGGATCTTCTGAAATGTTAATTTTGTACTAAGCGATCGGAATCGATCGATGCCATCGGAAGGGGCGTTAATATTCTAAAACTTTCGAATGATGTCAAAGGTCAGGATACGTTTCGCGGAAAATCGCGATCTTTAAACGAAACATTAGAGGTGAAGTTTTTTTAAAAATGGAAAAGAATCTGAAATTAACCCTTCGCTCTCGAGAGGTGCCGTTCTGTCACCGCTCGGATTAATGCGAAAACTCGATGCGCGACAATGATTATTTTTTGCTAATTTCTTTGTAACGAATTTCCACATTATATCCGTATAATATTATGAAGTATAAAATGACACCCTGTCAAATATGGATAGGATTTTTTGTATGAAATTAGTCCGCAATCTTGTAACCGCAAACCCAATTGCATTTTTGGTTTTGAAACTTTGAATTTTTTTGGTTCAAACTTAACAGTTTTACCAAAAGGTAAAATTTCTAAAGTTAAAAAAACTAATTCCTTTAAACGTGAAAGATTGTTTTTTAAGAAAATTGGTAAAATAGTGAAAAAAAACCGTTTTTTTGGGTTTAGAAATTAATTCAATAAATTAATATATTCTATATAAAACCGCTAAAGAGCGAAAAATATTTATATTGTTAAAATATAAAAGTTTTATATTTTAATTTGTATGTATTATGAGTATGTATTGTAAGTTAAGAGCAGAAAAGTGTGTGAAAACGCCGCGAAACGTCTCGAGTGCAAAGGGTTAATATTTACTTTAACGCGTCGACTACGAGACCGTGTGATGAAAATTTGTAACGATATCGAATCGTTCCGATAAAGAGTTAATGCAACGTCTCGGTCGGCGAACGCGTTAATCTAAGCGATTCGTGTTCCGCGGGGAAGATTCCTCGTCGAGGGGCGCGGGGGAGGACGGGCGTCGCTCGTGAGTCATCCGTACGGGAATAAACCGGGTCCGCGAGTCCGGGAGCGGAGCGTCGTCGTCGGTGGCGGTACCGGTGCCGGTGGCGCAGCCGGTATCGAAGTCAACGTCGGCGTCGGCGTCGGCGTCGTCGTTAGTCCGTCGGGCGAGGTGGTGGTGGAAGCGGGAACGGAAACGGGAACGGGAACGGGAACGGGAACGGTGGCGGTGGCGCTTCTTAGTTGCGGCGCGCGTCCGTTGCCGTTGGCGCGGATGCGCGGTGCGCGTGGCGCGCGCGCCCCAAGCGCGCCACGCGCACGTTGCAATTTGCACGCGCAACTTGCGCGCTACCAACGCACCTGCACCTGCACCTGCACCTGCATCTGCATCTGCATCTGCGACACGTTCACGTTCGCGTCAACGTCGGCCTGATCGCCGGGGCGACGTCGCCATCTTCGCGCTCGCAACATGCCAGTCAGGGAACGACACGGAGAACCGGAGCCGAAGCGCTGCAAATATTGCGACGGTCCGAAACGAACGGCGATACGATACGATATAATCTCTTCTATGCTCTTTTATGTTTGTTTTTAATACACGACGACGATCGAAACCCGATAAAGTTTCTTCCTTCGATATCTTTCTTATAGTAAAACTTTTGCGTTTACTTGTCAATTGACAGCTAAACGTGTAAAAAACGTTCCGTTTTAATTATTATTTCACTTTTCACTACTTGTACATAGTTTGCGAGAAAACTATGTTTTCTTTCGATATCACCGAAAACTTGTCGCGTTTCTTTCGTCGTTAGATCTCATTTTGTCGTCTAAAAAATATATTTATGTGTGCGAGTGTTTTTTTTTCTAATACCGCCGGACCGATTGTGTCGAAAGTTATCGATTCAAATTAACGACTCGATTCGATCTTTCGTCGCTTTGCGCGTCTCACGCGAATAACAGAGTTTTTGTACGTTTATGTATTGTAATCTTATTAAAAATATATTGTAAATAAAATCGCTTAACATTTTTCCTATTGATTTTTTATTTAACAAATCCTAATTGTACCATTATATTTTTTCGTATAATATGCACGAATCGATTTTATGTAAATATTGATTTTAAACGAGCTTTGATATTACATATTGTTATTAACATAGTTTGTCAATTTGTGTTGAATTTTATAATTACGTAGTGTTTTGTTAATACCCACCTATATATATATATATATATATATATATATATATATATATATATATATATATATATATATATATATATATGCACGCTTTTTTACGTTTGTATAATTGTATGGATGTGCATATCACTGATAAATATATTTTTTAATCTTTATTTGCGATGTTAAATAAGTATATCGGTTAAGAGTTTCGTTCGACTGATTTAATTCTGTTTTTTTGTCACATTTGATAAGACGCGTTTTAAAATTTTTTCGACAATTATCATTTTTAACGGATATTATTTTACAAAAATTAGTTTTAGGTTTTTATATTTTACGACATTGCGTTTGACTTTTTCAAAAATAAATCGTTGCCGTCGTTGTAAAATCCATCAAATTTTGGCATCATAGACTTTTGTTTTCATCTTAGCGAAGGTCGGGTATAACGAACGTTTTAGCCCCCCGAAAGTGTTGAAAAGATTCGGATCGTTTAACGATTTATACGTATTTGTTTGGATTGTTATGTAATGTTAAAATTAAAAAAACAACTTATCTATGTAATAATTGAATATTATATAAATTATAAAATATCCGCATTCTCGCCTATAAATATGACAGATTACTGATTCAAATCTTCCTTTGACCGTTTTTATATTTTACACTATTAAGAAATGAAGCTAGAATAAAAACTTGGCAATTCGATTTCATAAATCAACTTATAAACTGGTAAAAGAATTTACATAACTTTTATTTTTAATAAAGAAAATATTGTCCGTTCAAGTCGTCTATTTTATAGCTGACCAAGTGTTTTCATACTAATTTTTATTTTCGAATTGAATATGCATTTGACGCTAGAAATTTCATTATCTATAATATCCTCTTCAAATTACTCATTGTATATTTTTAAATATTTACTTATCACTTTGCAATATGAAATTTTGATTTTATTTATGATTTTGATCGCGATAAATAACGACGCATTTATCGATGTTTTCTTTTTCTCTTTTTTATTTTGGTGAAAAAATGAGGTCATCTTGGTTTCCCAATATGGTTAGACATTTCAACTATTATGAATGGTATTTCGATAGATTGAATCTACGCACATACGTATTATACAAGCGTTTTATAGAGCCTTGATGTAATTCGCATTTGTTCAATTTTTTTTTAACGATTCAGAGTTTGGAAATATTTTGCATATCGAAATATAAATAACTTGCGCTTCACTCGGTAATGATCCATTTTTTTTGTATTATTTACTTATTATTTTTATACAAATCCTATGTTGACTGTGTGCTGTGATGATGCATCATGATTCCGACGATGATTTTATCCATCTGTCGTAATTTATAAATTTTATAAATGTGCCGATTTTTTTTTTTAGTGTTTATTGATACTTTCTTGCATGTTTTTTCTTCTACTCTGCGTTGTGATATCGTTTGATCGCGTTTGCGATGCCGACAAAACTTTTCATTGAACTTTTAAATTCGAACGAGGGGACTTCTTTTACTGGAACTAAAATAAAGTGTCGCCAGCTAGCTGTAACGTTTGTTTTTCATTTTTATTTTTTTTTCCTGGTTGGTCGGAATAGTAGCGTAATTATTGGGGTATCCGCCTACTGACACTTGGCACGAAAACTACATACAACTAGTTTGCTTCCAAGCCCTGGAGTTGTACCACTTTTGTTTTTGATATTTTGATATGCATTTTTCACCAAAACTAACAGCCGGTCAAATCTTTCTTTTGCGGTTAAGAGAACTCAATTTAATCAACACATTGATCTGTAATGAATCTGGCGATATATTACATAAACGTTTTAGTGAAAGTTGAAACGTCATAAGGTGATAGATATGTTTGGAAGTTCCATATTAGGGCTAATTATTTTTTTTTTTTTGATTGGGTCTTGGGAGTTTCATTGCGTGTTGTGAAATTTTCAATCTTATAAATGTTATAAAAATATTATTTCATCATATATTATTCACAATATGCATTACTTTTATGATAATGATTATAATAAATAAATTATTTATATATTTAAAACATTTTTAATAATTTATTATATAGAAACGTCTGCTATTAAAATGAATTTATTTTGTGTAAACATCTGTCAATATTGATAGGTTTTTATCTATAAAGAACATTTTTGTCGTGTTTATTATGTATTACTCGTATCGTAAATTTTAAGATAAGATAATTGACACCTATTGGGTTATGAATTCGTGTTACACCATTGAGTAGTTTTAATTCGCAACTTATTGTTATACGTCGTTTATAATGTTTAGTATTCAAAACATATAAAAATGTCGCTATTTTGTCAAAGTGATATAATACAAGATGGTAAATAATTATATATTTTCATCTATTGTGTTTTCATTTCATTTTAATGAAGTTTTAAAGTTCAATCACATTAACAATTGTCACCTTTCTTAACGGACATCTATTTTTGTATGTTCTTAACGTCTCATGATTGACACGAGTGCAACCGTACGTCTTACAAATCTATATCTAGTATATAAAAATATGTCTGCGAGTTCGTTCATTCTATTATTTTTTATACAAATGTTGTTTTTAACATTTTTCTTTTAGCCTTTATAATTGCTCTTTAATTTATTTTAAAACTTAAAAGTATTCGTTATCATTTTGGTCAGTAGATTATATATCTAGATAAAGATAGAACATTATCAAAGTTTTCCTTATTATCTTTTTACAGAAATCGTATTTAAATTGATGTTTAAATTGAAAGATAAAGTCGTTCCGGACTTATTTCTTTTGGTATTAAAAGTTACTAATGTAAATGAGTAAGATATTATATTTTTTTCTAAAGAAGTCGGATGTTAATTTAGCGATTGCGTAGTCGATGGTAGTCTAATGCAGTTCAGTGCACCTCACTCTGATCTCTTAATCTATATATATGCGATTTAAATGGATGCAGAAAGCCAAAGTAAGCATTTGCTGAGATTAAATTAGCGTGGCGGTCTTAGATAGATAATGTCGGGTATGCGCCAATGAGGTGAGAAACCGACTACTGCATCCAGACCCAAAGCCAACCCTTTTAACCCATATGATGCTTAAATGTTAATAAAAACACGTCTATGTTAAGTTTTAAATGTTTGTATCACGTCATTATCTAATTTTTACCATGGAAATAACGTTTTTGATTCAATATTTTATTAATACGATGGATGTAGTATGTTCGAAATGGATTTTTTCAACGGAGACAAGATGTTAACGCTTCGAATAAAATTAGATATGTCGGTTAAGTAGGTAACCTATTTTTCAACCCGGTAAGTTCACTTTTTCTTATTTTATTTTATTCTTTTCGGATTTTTACTTTCGGCGAAAACGAATAGAATATTCGTGTTTCTTTCAAATGTTGAGCGAGCGAGAATTGTTTATTCCACCGAGCGGATTAATCGTTATTCATTTTAAACTTATTGTCTAATCTTATTAGAAAATTTATAAAAATGTTTTTCGTCGACGATATGTTTCATTTTAAAATGTTTTATTTTTACGTAAATTAAATTTTGTTACATATCAATGTTTTGGTTGGCGATTTCCGTCATCGGTGACCCAGTAGTAAATTTTGTTAGACTGTTTTGACTTTTATGTTAATACGGAAAGCTCACAGTTGGGTTTTACATGCGATGATTTTTTATAAAACGTTAATAAATTAATATATCGTGTTATAAATGTATAAAATAGATGAAAATTTCACTTTATGGTAGATGTAAGTATTGCAAATTTACATTTTATAAATTTTATTATTTTATTAGATTTTTTACTGAATTGAAATCTGTAATTTCGGTTATAGATTTAAACATTGATTAACCATGTCGACGTTAATGCTGTCACTTAAGTCACTCGGCAACTTCCACTGTTTTTATTAAAAAAAGTTTTTCCACATACGTGACACACTTTCATACTCCTCATGTGTTTTATTTTCGAATTTATTATTTATGGACTCGGTGGTTGCCGTTCTGCGACATTTGTTTATATTTTAATTGATACCGTCTAATCTTCAAAATTAATTATAATCCGGTTAATTTGTAAACGCGATTTAACTTAACGATCAGAGAATATGTGCGATTTCGGTTTATTATTTTCTTTACTGTAAATTGTGTTTGCGTAAAACTTAATATAGTACATTTTAATGTGTTTATTTGATCGTTTCCGTTCGTTCGATCTGTGTGTTTATTTTGTTCGTGAATCGCGCGTATGTTCGATTTTATAACAATATAATTGGTTTTTATTATTCAAATCTCATCGGTTTTCTGTCAGTTATTACTATAGATTAATCATAATGTTACAATTGTTGTTCACGATACTATTTCTTATTTAATCATTGCGAAATTTACACAAATGATTTTCGATTTGTTAGGCACGTATGTAACAGGTTAATGAACGCATCGTTGCTCACGCTCCGAAATGGTATCAATTAACTACAACAATGTATTGCAGTTGGACATGGCATAAACAAGTGATCTCAGTTGCTCACAGCTTGCCAAATCACCTCTTCAAAACCTAAAACTACATTCGGACCTATGAAGTTTCATCCAACAAACGCCTCCTTCTTTATGTGCAATAATTAATTATCATGTATATCGCAGTGCCGGCAATTTTAATTTTCGTTTAAAATTATTTAATAATTAAAAAAAATATTTCTATATTATTCACATTGGTTTATTTAAAGTTAACTGTTATATATATATATATATATATATATATATATATATATATATATATATATATATATATATATATATATGAGAAGTAAGGTAACTGTTATCATATTGACTTTTTGTACGAAGTGCGATTTTTTATATATAGTATATAAAAAAAATAGTCGCGAGTTATCTTTGATAAGAATTTAATACGGATTTATATCATGTAATTTTATGTTTAAGTTATTTTTACCATTCATTATAAGGAATTTTTTCATGCTTACATATTTTTATTATAGAGTGTATTTATTATATATCAGAAATATTAATTTATAATTTATAATAAAATTTGCTTTTTCACAACAAAAGTTTTAGTACTCTTTAAGAAAATGTTGCAATATAATAGGGTAATATTTTTGCAAATTTTTTTCTTATTTAGTTTTTTATTATTATATTATTTCCAAATTAAATCGTTTCTGGAGTGTATACTCTTTTAAACGAAAATATACATGGAGTTATTTAATTTACCATTATATGTATTTCGACTATAACATCTACATTTTGAAATGCACCAAAAAATATGTGAAAAAAATGCACATCTGTTTTCCTTATGCTGCTACTACATCGTGTCGCCATCGTTCGTTTCATCGAAAATACGTTGCGGTCGAGGAAAAAAATATTCACGATTTAATCATTGAAGTCGTATAACTTCGTCGTTATATGTGCAACGTCGACAACGGCGGTCGTTTCGAAGTGAAATCGTGCGCCATTTCGATGCATCGCGCCTTAAGGTGGCAAGATGTCTCATTTTTCCCCTATAATGAAAATTCTGTTTTGTAATTGCCTCGGTTAACTTTGGTCCGCCGTGTCATATTTATGTGCTTCGACGCTTTCGGGAGCAACGCACATACATATACACACACGCATATATATATATATATATATATATATATATATATATATATATATATATTATTTAAAATTTATTTTCGTTCTTATATATATATATTTCCATTTCGAATGCGTTTCCGTCCCGGTTAATCGTGTGCTTAGCTCATTTTTAGTAAGTTTAAAATATATAAATATATATTTTTTCGGCGGCTGTCGTCCGACTATAAATCCTCGATATCGCATTCGGAAAAATTCCGGAAAAACCTCGACGTATATGATGATACGTTGCATCCAAAAGAATATTCGGTATGAAAGCGTTCCTTTTTCTTTATTGATGTTCAGTGTATTAATTATCTTAATTTTAAAATTGTTGGCACGAATATTTGATTAATAATTTCTAATAGAATTAGTACATGTTGATTTTTGATTTTAGAATTTAATATAATTGTGACATCGATATATTAATATATTTATAACTATGAAATATAAAAGTCTTCTTTCAAACAGATGTTTAATTGTTTTTTTTCCTCATTAAAGGAATTCTTTATTTTTCTATTTTTGCGATAATGGGTTTTAAAATTATTATACGAAATACTTAACATAAAATGGATTAATATTTTTATTACAAATTCATACTTTTAAAATTATTCATGCAAAAATACTATATTTTTTTATAATAACCGTTGAATTTTTTTATCATTTATTGTGTTAGAAATTACAACACTCACACAATTTATGCTGAAACAGCAGTACATTCTTGTTCAACCAAATCGTGTTTGAAAATCAGACGTAACATATGAAGTGCGAGATATTCTTTCGGTTAATTTACTTCCTTCCAATGCAATATACATATATATTTTTTTCTTTTGCTCGCAATAGAAATGTTGGCTGTTGCAAAATTTTAAGACATGCCACTCGATATATATATATATATATATATATATATATATATATATATATATATATATATATATGCATTAGGTGCATCAGCCTGATGTGGCGTAATTATTTTTATGGCATTTCGAGTGTGCATGTCGTTTGGCCTTGTTTTCCTTATTTTAGTTTTTCTTTTTATTTCAGCGTTTTTTCCTTTCGGAACGCGCGTACAGGAACTCGTTCATATATTCGGTCACATCTGTTTATTTTTCTTTTTTTGCATCCACTTCTCATGTTAAAATCAAAGTGTGTATGTTTTTATTTTTTTATTATGAAAACGACGAAATTCGAACGACGCTTTTCCATTTTCTAGTTGCTTCGTTTTTTTTGTATTTGCAGCTGTCACAATTTTAATGCATTCTAATGTCTTTAATTGAGTCTGTTTCAACATAATGACAATTTGTCAAACTTTGAAATTTTTAATTCAGACAGAATGGTTTACTGGTCGTTCTGCATTGTTTAGCTTATCGAGAAAAGCTTTTGTATGTACTGATGATGCGTCATATTATGTCTAAGCTCGTTAAAAGTGTATGTATGACATTTTTTTAAAGACGAAGATATTTCAAGATACACAATCGTACAGATAATCGCCTACATCAAGCACATTGCCAAAAGCTAAACATAGGTAATAACGCGTTGGTGTCATAGTGACCCAAATTAGATTTTGACCTTCATACTGATTTTTGAAGTCCACTTCCTTTCCGATAATTTGGGTCGGAGTATTGTTTCCCATTTTACGTGAAATTTCTTCTTAATATCCTTTTACTTTTCATCGAATCCGAATTCGTGGCATAGTTTTTATTTATAATATAAATTACTTCATGTAGAATCAAAGGTTTTTTGGTTGATGTCTTCTTTGACTCTAGTGATTGATGTCTTATATGGGTTCATTTTTTTCGTACGTTTTAAATTTTTCAATCGGTAGTAAGAAGTGCGGAAAAAAATGGCCATCTGGATGCTGTCAGTTTGGCCGTCACGGCAATTTCTTGTTCTTTTGACGAGTCTCGTCAGCTCGAAGATGTGTAAATCCAGATCCAAATCCTTTTGCTGAGTCGACGTCGGAAAATATTTGGAGTTTATGCAAAACACCATCCCGAGCTTTCCGCTAGCCTGTGTGTGTGCACGTATGTTCAAACGTGTCCATGGATGTGTATTATATGTGGGTGGAATGTATTTTTGCTCATATTATTTCTATTCGCTGAATCAAACCAAATATTATTCACATATTACATATGCTAGTTACGAAACTTAGTCACAAAGTATTCGTAGCGAAATTGCAATGAAAAACACTTTTTTTGTAATGTCTGTCTCTATTATTTCTTTGTTGTGTTTCGAGAGATATTCAGAAAAAAATGTAATATTTGTATATTTACGAACCTAATTATTTTTTTTTATATAGGAATTATTTTCAATCATATTAATAAATATTGATTATTTATTAATATAATAAATATTGATTATTTTTATATACAGATAAATAATTTATATTAATAAATATTGATTATTTTTATTATACAGATAAATAATTTTTAATAGAGAATGTTAAATTAATATATAAACGTGTAAAATTAGGTTAAACCGGTGTTTCTTAAATTGTGTTCTGCGGAACCCCGGGGTTCCGTGAACAGTGGCGTTGCGAGGGAGGAGGGGGATCATATACCGGGCGCTAAATGGTTCGCAAATTAAAAAAATGCTGGATAATAAGCAGAAGTGGGCCGCCAAATTTTGAACAAACCATTATTTTAGTATCAAAAATTAGGATAAGGACCAAAAAAAAGCGAGATGCGTTCGCATTTCTCGTTTTTTTTTGCTCTTTATCCTGATTTTTGATACTAAGAAAAACCACAGTTAATATATATTTCGTATTGTATAAAAAATTAAGACAACGTACTCCACAGGGGTTCCATAGTAGAAGTGACAAAACCAAGGGGCTCCACAATAAAAGTGACCACTAAAAAGGGTTCCACTTATCAAAAAGTTTAAGAAACGCTGGGCTAAACAATTAAAATTCTTACTAAAAATTTAGTCTAAATTATTGAAGATTATTCTAATATAGATTTTATATTGTATTATATTTTAGGAAATTTCAAGGTAATATATTTTTCTTATGAGGGTTTGAAATTGTGACATATTCTTAGTTTTTTAATCTCAATAATCTATATAATTTTATAATACATTTAAAATATATTTAAATTAAATTAATATTTTCAAATATAATTTAGGTATATTTTTAAAACCTGTTTTAATTTATTCACATATCAAATTCACACCATTTATTATATTATATAGATACATGTTATTCTGTAAACGTTTTCACGGTTTGATAACTTTTCCTTGTCAGGATGAATATCCCTTTTTGCAGAATCGCTCGGTTGCAATTTAATTAGACCGTTTTAGGCGCTGTTTGTCGTTTGAAGGTGTTTTTCTTTTAATTTTTTTTGAAAATATTTTTCTTTTCAGTTTTTTCTTGTACGGCTTACTCTCGTATTCGATTCGTATAAATTAAGCCTGACTGAAAAGAAGTCAACGTTTCTTTTTAAACCCGTTTGTTCTATTTGTTTCGACGCTAAAGCTCAACGAGATTGTCATTTTTTTTGCAACTCGCGTCTGAACGTTTCGTAATTTTTGACTAATTAATGTGTTTCCTCATGTTGAAACGAATGGGAAGCCAAACGTAAACAAGAATAAACAGTATTTGTTTATTATTAATGTTAACGACTTAAACAGTAAATAAAATTGAGTATGAATAGTTTCTTGTTCATTCTCATATAAAGCACTGAAATTAGCGCGTTTTTTTATTTTTTATATGGAATATTATATATTGTAGTATAAAGTTTGAACTTTAAATTATAATATTTTTCAGAATATTTTCTATAATTTTATGATGTATTAAATAATTTGACCACTATTCATTTCTGATATAACAGAGTATGAATATATTTTTGCTGAAAATAGCTTTTATTTGATATTTATGATTTTATAACAGCTCGTTAGTTTGTATTGGTGAATATATGAACATTGGATCAAAATCTAGTGATAATGTGGAGAAAATTTAATTAGTATTTTTTTATTGAAATAATATATGTAATATAATAAAAATCTTTTGGTTTGCGAATTGATAAGAATAAGAAACGTATACACTAGAGAGATAAATTGTTAATTTGGTGGTGGTGAACTTATGATACGTGTGCCAGAGGTGGCATTTATGATTTTTTTTCTGGCATGTGAACGATTTATTATCAAATTGGATTTAATATTGATTAATTTTTAAATTAAAGCACGTTTTGAATAAAGTTTTTTTCAACTAACAAGTCTTTGAAGAGTTCCTCATGATGAAATTAGACTTTTAAGAATATAATTATAAATGACTAGAAATGACTGATCACGTTAGGCAAGATCAGTGCCGTGTTTTTCAAAAAGCCTTAAACCTTAAAAAATATTAGAAAATGAATTATAATATTTATAAATTTTCAATTAAAATGGTTAATTTATTATGTGGATTTTAAGAATTAATCCTTTATTTTTGTTTGTAGTTTTGCTAGATACGACTCATACGTATTAGAATTTAAATGTTTACATCTACCAATCATTCACATTCCACTATCAAAACGTGTCCATTCCTATTTCATTCATATACGGTTTTAAATTAGACGAATTGTGAATTTGACAGATGGTTGGTTTATTAACGAAGGCGGGGGTGCAGTTTTGTTGAATTGTCACCTCGTTGGCCTGGCATAGCTCGTCCCACATTTTTGCGTCGAAAGACTCTCGTTTTTTTCCCTTCCTAAATGTTATTTATCTGTGTCATCCGTGTTGTGCGTTGCCAAAATGTTCCCGATGCGCCCAAACGACAGCTACTCTTCATCATCAGCCGGCCGGCAAAATATTGACGAACGTGTCTCTCTAATATTGTCTTTATATCGACATTTTATACTTTTATCACGACATATATTTAATTTATACATTTTAATCCAAAATGTATTATATTAATTATATAAGAAATTTTAATAATATTTTAAATAAATTGCCAATAAAACAATGTATTTAATTATGAAACGAATTGATAAATGAAAGTTGTATTTTTTAATTCATCGTGTTATATGTTTTCTTTATCCAGTGATTTTTCATTCAAAGCTTTTGATCAGTTCAAAAAAATCGTTTAAATAGTTATTTATTTATTACGTTTTTTTTTTGTTTTTCTACGTTAGACATAAAATCGTAATTTCAGTTTATTTTTGTTTGAAAATACATCGAGTCCACCATATCGCGCTCGTAAAGTCTTGCGGTTTCTCGGTTTTGATTATAGGATAAAGAACCGCCATTTTCTAATAGAGCTATGATTGTATGTGTTTACATTATTATTCTAATAAGAAACATCATAAAAAATTCATTTAAACGTCTATATTAAAAGATACAGCTCTTTTTTTAATTGTATTTTAGTCTGTATTATTAATATACAGCGAAGATGTTATTTTTTATAACATGTTAAGATCAGATTTATAAATATGGAAGGTTACTCAATGAATTAAAATTTTATATTAATATTTTTTTTTAATTTCGATAATTATGTTATTTTTAGTTACAGAACATCTGAAATATAAGTATTAATAATTTATAATTTTAATTGGTTTGCATTCTTATTTAAAGTTTGAAAGTTACTTTGCCAAGTAAAGGGGAAATTATTGTTTATTGGTATTCATGTTTCAAGTTTAATTACGTGTAAAATTTTAAGCCATAATTATTTGTGATCGCATCATATTCAATTATAAATATATTTACAACTGTTAGATATTATGTATAAAAATATACATTTAATTGAATTTCATTAGATTTATATTTTATTTTAGTCTCATTTAAATCTTATACGATAATTTTTTTTTATTGTAAAATTTTATTTTACGTATAAATTAAGTATATAAGTTTTTCTTCATTGTTATCAGGATCATAGGGAAATTTGGAACTGTTGTTTCTTAGTTCTTGTTAGAGTTAACTTTTGGTCTCTCAAAATGTTTATTTTCTACCATTTTTTTGTAGTTATTTTAGTAAGGTCAAATGACGTCATATAAATCGATATTTTTATATTTTTAATTTATTACGTCTCCTCTAAACCTTTATGGAAGATATTATTGAAAACAAAGTCCTAATAATTGGTATTTATTTGAATATATTTAAGAGTGGGATAGTAAAAAGTTTTATTCAACTTCTCAGTACATCTCTTGAAAAGTTTTATAATTATTTTACATAATATAATAGACGAAATGGCGTAACTTTATATAGAATCTATATGACTTGATGAGTGGAACAAATTAACTTAGTTCGGCTATCGCCATTAAAGTTCGTCTATATGACGATGTGTTTTCGCATTGTTTAATTTTTATTACACATATATACATCGGAATTCATTTTATACAAACTCCGTAACGAAATATTAAGGATTACTACGCATTCGACACAATTTTCAACTACTTGTCATCTTTTTTTTGTCCGATATCGGCGTCAATGTGTAAACTCAAGCAGGTTTTCCTGGCGACTCGACGTTTTCTGTAACGCATCGTCACCTCTTTGGACTCAAACCAGACGACGTGACAAATATACACATATATACTTATATTTATTTCGTTTGTGTGTATTCGAATGTGTGTGTGTGTGCGTGTGTTTGTGCATGTTTGTAAGCATTTCAGATGAAACGATTACGTTGCGTTCTCTAGTACTATACGCTAACGTAAGAAATTGCCAAGAAAATATGTCATTGCGAAAGATGTTCCGTTGACGGCGTCACATTCGACGTGTCGTCGGCAATTTTCAATTTCTTACTATTATATACAGAAACAAAAATATTTTGTTTATTCATAATGGAATATTGCGATATTTAAAAATATAAATACGTTCTGAATGAAATTCCTTAAGTTAGAGTAGGATAGATTTTTAGTGGGTCCAATTTTCGCTATCGAACGGCGGTTATTTTGATATAGTATAGAAATAATTGTTTATCATTTACAATATTATGGTTTATTATAATATTTTTAAATAAGTTATGAGAACAATATCTATAGAATAGAATTAAATCAAATAATATACATACAATAATTCAATACAGAAATATTATGGTTATCTTTTTTTTTTATTTTTTGACTTAAAAATGCGTTAAAGTATAATATGTGTATAAATCGCTTGTAATAATAAAATTCATTTATTTTAACCCTATTTCTGGTAACTTTGTAATATTGAAACAGCTATAAAGAACTATTGATGTAAATGTTTCACATATGATTAATGTGTATATTTCTCGCAAGTTACAGTCGAGTATATAATAATTATTGAAAAGTTTATTGCAATGGAAGAAAAATGAATGTTGGGGGAAACGCAATTTTTATATTTGATTTTTTTTTTGATAATAAAATGAAATTGCAATGAAAATAATTTGAAACTTTTTTAATAGTCGGTAAATAAAAAATATTTTTTTGTAATTACGTCGAAAACTTTTATTTTTAATTTTATATGTATTATTTTCAGTCAGTCGTAATGGTAAAAAAAGTTCGAATATTTCCTAGTTGCGTGAATGGAAGTAATTATCATAGAATAGAAGTCGGAAAAGTCACGCACGCCGTGAAAATTCGACATTTTTTTCTATAGTTTTGTTTCCACGGGTGGTGATATGCCTTTTGCCTGATGAGCCATCAATCATCTCATCTCTGCACATACAAACACACAAACAAACGCACACACACAGACAAATCTTATATTTGTAGTTTTAACCTTCAGCCGCGACGTAGAGCGATTTGTAAGATGTTCGAATTTTATGTAGCATCACCTCGTGAAATTTTATTTTCATCTTTGCAGTGATTTATTTATTATTTTTTCTTTTCTAATTTTTGTCTCGCTATTCTATTTATCTGTCGGCCGATTTTATATTTAATCTCGAAATGCTGGTTTCTTGTTTATTTGACAATTTCTATATTACTGTCATCACTAATGTATAATAGCTCGTTCTTCATATTCTATTTGAACTGTGCAACTTATTATTATCTTCAGATAATGTTTTTTTTCTACGTCCAATCATGTTGAATAATAATAATCGCAGTGAAAAATTTACATAAATTTTTCATTTTTACATATGAATAGTTTGATTTCTAATATAAAAAAATAATTTGATAATTCATATTTTCAATAGTGCAAAGACCGGTCAAGGCTTTCGTCCCACACTAGTTAATGTTACATGTATTAATTTCAACGTAATATGCGCGCTATATAATGTTTCACGCTAAAATAATTGCGCTTAGTCGTTATCAGATTACTCGCATTGATGAACATAAGGATAATAAATTATATATATATATATATATATATATATATATATATATATATATATATATATATATATATATATATATATAATTAAAACATTATTATAAATAAATTTATTTTATTTTTCGTATTTATTAGTGGTCTGATTTTTTTCTGTCGAGCGGTTGTGCATTTTCACTTCGACATCGAAAAGTGAGATAAATCGTTTGTCCTCGGAAACATTAATACATTTTTTCTTTGCGCTGAAGATTAGAACTGGTTTGGCGCATATCCAGTAGGATTTTAATCCATTTTTTTTGTTTTGTTAGACCGATTTAGAACTAAACAATATATACCATTATTTAGTGTAAGTACGAGGCCGGACACAAACGCGTCGAATGTTATTTTTGTGATTTTTTTATTTTTTATTTCTGTATCAATATTTCGTTATTTTTCTTCGATTTTTCATCGTAAGTTAAATATATATGTATGTAAATATGTTAAACTGAAAGTGAGCGTTATGTACAAAAAATATGATTTTTTTTTCGTAACAATTATATTTGTAATATATGGTAGACCCCCTTGGTAAATTTTTACTCGTATTATGTCGGTATTCGTAAAATTTTCGTTATTCTCTTTGTATTTATCTTAAACTGAGGTCGCGCTTTATTTTAGAATGCAAAATTCATATTTTCGGTCATTCAGAGGGAAGTCGTTTCCTTGTGCCGTTAAGATTATATTTTTTTAAATTTTCACTCTTTAGATTTTCCATTTTTTTTTCATTTTAATCTTCACTGTCATGTTTATCGCTGTCATCTTATTTACTCAGTATTCCATTTTCATAATCTTTTTTAACGACCCTTTCTGTGTGTGTTCATACGTAAATAGACCGCCATTTGCCACTGGTTGGTGTTTTTATTTTGTCCATTTCGAAACGCATTAAAATTAAGTTTCATCCGGAAATTATTTTGCAACTGGCTGTCATCGTGTCGAAATCACATAACATTTTTATTTTATTTTACGAAGCATTCATATTTACCGGTGTCGATATTTTTTTTCACTTTCGAATCCGTCTTAATAATTGAATTATCAGCTTAGAACTTAATGACGTATCTGTAATTGCATTAAAATGAAAGCTGTTAAGTTGGCTTTGCGGGATGAAAAGTTTTAAATAAAATTGGCAGCAACATGACAATGTGCTAGGTGGCAAACGGATGCGTGTCGTCGTTTGAATTCTTTAACTGCGTGCCGCATTTTCATTTGTCAAAATCTTTCAATCTCGGCGGATTTTACAACTAATTAACAATTGTATTATTTTCAACGTGTAGAATACGATATTTTCGAGATTGAATAATATTTCGATCGCTGCCGTTTGTTTGTTTTCAGTATGGAAATAACTACGTGACCTTTTGTCAGTATTCAGTTTGTTTTCTTCTTGGGCGCTTATTGTGTCCGGAATAGTTATCTTATATTTGTATAAATATTTATACAATGTTAAAACGTCAATCAGACTGCTAATTAATTATACACAGGAATTGTTATCGAGTTTGAACATCTATTGTGAATTCTGATTCGTTTTGTCTTACAATAAAATTGAACGATATATTTATTATTTTCAGAATAAATATGATGATAATTCGGATATATATTTTTAATATATTACATTATATTTCATAAAATATGGTATATTATGAACTACTTACATTATTTATAAATAAATTAGGAGTTACAGCAGCTTATATACATACGTATGAAAATCATTGTATTATGATTATTTAGTAAATGAAATATATGAATGTTAAATACAAATCCCCGTTCTTTAACACGGACAAAGTGTTTCACTATTGCTAAGTTCAAGTAAACAGTGTTTTATGTTTGGTTAAGCAGATTTTAACATCTGTCCGCCTCTACAATTCTGAAGAATCTAATCTTGTGACCATCTAATTTTTCTCTTGTTCCGTTTTTATTGTTATAAAATATTATTAGTTTTACTTTTATTTTTCAATATCTAAAATGTAGATTTTAATCTAATATTATAACATATATACATAAATCGTCATATATATTAACCGAAAATTATCACAGTTGATATTTTTATTATTAGTTTTAGTAATAAAT
The DNA here is from genome assembly GCA_024500535.1 of Leptonema lineaticorne. Lineage (NCBI taxonomy): Eukaryota > Metazoa > Arthropoda > Insecta > Trichoptera > Hydropsychidae > Leptonema > Leptonema lineaticorne. The sequence continues at coordinate 920,387 of JANIJI010000003.1, forward strand.
TTTGCAGTTAGTTTACTGAAATATTATAATATTATGTTGTTGAATTATTCTGTAGAAAAACAATAATATTCTATATTCCAACATTTAAATTACTTCTACTCAGCTGTCTCTGTATTTCATAGAACAAAAACAATGTTGAATGCGTTCTTCTAACATGCACTTGTTCTATATATGAACTTTTGCATATTCTATTTGTTGACTGGAAAGTAGGACGAACGACCGACGAGTGTTAGTTATTTGAGAGGGCTCAGACAATGAATAGTTCGATTTTTTACAGACGATTATAAAACTTTTTATGTAATTTTTATATCGTTTTTAACAAACATCATAAAGCATTAGATAGTATATTTAGATTTTATCGTTGTTTTCGTGAAGATTTCACTATAAATACTTCCATTACGGTTTGACGTTTTTTCCTCGGAAAAGCTCCCGAAACGTCTTTCGACGCTCGCCCATTGTTGTCGATGACGTTTTTCTTTTTTTTTCTTCTTATTTTCCGATTTTTCCTTTTTCCGCTCGGCTTGCCGTTGCCTACGTAACACGGCGGTAGTGTGTTTGTTTATTTTGCTCGTCGATTTTACTAGATTTCATTTTGTCGAAATATACGATGATCGACGCCGTCGTCTTGTCGGATTGCCCGTTCTGTTTACTTGTAGTTCGGTATTCGCGCGCTATCATCATCGCGATCGGGCCCGCTTTTGCCATATGGTCCGGATGCTTTTGCGGCCGTTTATGCTTCTTTTGGACTACGGAATTGGTTCTGTATAAAGGCGAAAATCGCCGTTGTCTGTTCTTGTTCTCTGGTTTTTGATTTTTGGGGCCGCCTGGTGCGGTTTCCCAACGAGTTATGACGGGTGGCCAAGCGTAAACACGCCCCAGCAATCAACACCATCTTGGGTACATATTTAACGCGTTCGATATCGAAAACGCGGCAACTATTTTATAGATGAACGCTTGAAACGCTTGTTTGCCTTTTTTTTACAACGTTGGTGTAAATATTTAACGATGTTTTTAAACGCTTTGATCGCAAAAGGAAGTTGGAAAAGGTCGACTTTTGCAATTTGTAATTTGTTTTTTTAACTAATGTGTTTTTTAATACAAAAAAACTCTTATATAAATGAACAGATAAAATGTGTAAATTCTATATATTCCATAATACATAGATCATTGTAATACGAAACATTTTATATAATAATAAATATAATTCTAGTATTTATACTATTTCGTAGAAATGTATTAAGTTTTTCAAATTATGTTTTGCCTTATATTCTATTTATTATAAACGTTTATGCCATTTGATAATATTTAATATATTTTTATAGATTTTATTTCACTAATATAGTTTATTTTTATTTAATTCCTAGAAAAACGATTTTTATTGATTTCGGCATCTTATTATTTTTTTATTGTTAATAATGGTTTTGCTACATTTTAATTAATGTCAAATAATACAATCTTCAAATGAATTTTCTATCTGATATTAATAATCTGGATCAAAAAGAATATATATATATATATATATATATATATATATATATATATATATATATATATATATATAAAGTAGATCGTAAACTTTCGATCGCGTTCAAAAATAAATAATGTATATAATTCAATAATACAATTCGGACGCGACGCACCGTATGCGAGAGCTTTCGCTTTTCGTCGCCGCATGGAAGGAGATAGATCTTTATAATTATAGCGCGTCGGTTCGTTTATTCACACGTCGAACGATACGTTGCAAAGTGGAAACCGAGATACGTTTACGTTTAACATCCGCCGAATTCGCGATGCGGATTTTTATGCATTTTTTTCGCGTAAATATGCGTGCGCGAATTTGTCCGTCGCCGTCGCACAATCGCGTACGAGTGCGCGAATCCTCTTCGATCGCGTTTCATTCACGACGGCGTCTGTGCAGTGTTACGTCGGCGTATAGACGTCAGTCGTAAACGCCGTCCGTCGCTGCATCGTCAGTTCGAAATATTTTGAAACATCTGATTTATGAGAGACCATAGCAAAATAATCGTTATATATGTATAGTACAATAACGATTATATGAAATCCTATTTCTTTTCCTTTTATATATATTTAAAATTTGAACTTTTAAGGCGATAAAAAATTATTGTGTTATTTCAAAATTTGATATTTGAGAGATTCTTTTCCAACTCAATTCAATCATTTTACGTTATTATTATGATGCCCAGTCAATATTTTAATATTAGAAGCAATTATAAAATTCATAATTGAAAAAAAAAAAACAAAAATATAAGCTATATTACAAATATTAAAATGTGTGGTTGTCATATTATTCACCTTTCTCTGCCAAAATTTCTTTATGATCAGTAGTAAACTTTGCGGCGCCAGCTCGATAGATAGATTGCTGTCTTCACGATTTTGATCTGCATGACTTGAAAAATAGTTAGAAAACATGACTTGCATCCTGTAAAATAAATCTAGATGACAATGTTGAGTGAGATTATTGATAACTATCATCATGTTAAGCATTATAGTAGAAAAGTAAACAGTCGTGTTTATTATTATAATTATAATGTAATGTGAAAAAAGTCATGTTACTTTGTGTTTTGATGATTATATATTTATAAATTATATAGGAAAAAAAATAATTGCGTATTACTTTTTTGTTTAAAAAAAGTAGATGTTAAAAATTCGAAAGTGAGGTGTTGATTAATACGTAATTGATAGTGATGTTAATCTATTTATTTGTAAGTAAATTTAATAAAGTAGGATGTATTTTATAAGAAAAAAATATTTTTTTTAATTGAAACGTAGTCCCACTGTTTGCGTATAATAATCGAAGATTTTCAGGACGTCCGCCTTGACCGATATTCTTAATGGACATTTACACGTTGACTTCTATGTCTACCTATCGAATTCATTAATCAGTCGCGTATATCAAAAACTTCAATGGGGAGTTGCTGTTTATGATTTATCGATTTTAATTTCGTCGAATTTGTGCCGCATTGTTAAAGCTCGCCAAAATGTCGTCCGATGCATTTCAATATGCATTATTTCCGTTGCATTTTTTAATTGTTGCATTTGCGTCAGAGTGCACTGGTTTTGGTTTTGTCGGCCATTTTGCGGTTTATAATAGAACAATAAACTTTATTCTCCTATGGCTGATTTACATACAATTATATTATAAAACAGAACTTACTATTTCGTTATAAATTTCAACAGAAAAATATTTTACAATTTTTGATATATTCTTCACATATATTTATCTGCTATTTTTGATTTTAATCATATTTTTAGTTAGTTTTCATTCAGTATAATCAATATTGTAAGTTGTCAATGACAAAGTTTGATAATTTCCTCATTTCTAGGGACCAATTTTCTGTGAGTTTTAACGATAATTTGTAAAGTTTGTGGTAGAAAGAAAAATATAACTATATTATAAAAAATATAACTATATCTTTTATTAAAAGTATGGTTGTTCGTGACAAATTTATACATAAATATAATATTGTGTTAGTGATATGGGACATTAATTTTCTTTAGTTTTATAAAATAGGAAATATACGAAATAATCATACTACAGAATATATTTTAAAAATTCGGTAAGTACATTTTAATAACTAAAGAAATGTATTTTTTGTATATATCAAGTATCATTGATTATGGTACTTGAATTAATCAGATATATATTGTTTGAATTAGTAATCTGTTTTTATATAGTGTATATACATATACGATGTCTTTGATCGCAATCCAATTTTTTAATTTAGGAAAAACTAGGGCAGTGGATGAAAAAAAAAGACAAACGTTTATTTCGGCATTTTGTTTGATGTATGTGAACATATATACGTTTAAATTATTTCTTGGTTAAACCTCGTTGATCTAACACGGGTATAACTGCAGAAATGCGGCGCCAACGTTTTTAAACGAGTTTAATAAGTGTATACGTATAATAAATTTACATTTCAATTGCGCTTTACATCGAATTGATTTACATTAGAATAAAAAACTTTATTCAGCTTTATTACGCATGCTTATACTGTACGATATCCACTTCTACCCGTATTGCCATAATTGCATTCAAATATTCATTCATTGACGCCGTTTTTCAACATGTTTATTATAAATGCAATGATGTGTTAATTTAGAAATCGACAGAAGCGGGCTTATTGGAAATAATCTTTTTTTTTTCTTCAAAAGATTTTAGCTATGCATTTTTCAATTTTTTGGTACATTGTATGTAAGAAAATCGACAAGTTTAGAGTTAAGTAGACAGACTAGTAGTTCGTTCAGCTGCTACTTACACATCTAGAAATAAACCCGGTTGCCAATACAATTCAACTAGATGTTTGTGCTCATCTATACGTGTTAGAAGAGCATTCCACTAAATACACATTTATATATTTATTGTATGTTTGTTGCGTTTTGTGCGTCTGAATTGACCTCGAATACTAGATGTCTATCGTCGATATTGGAATCATTCTCGTGCTTCGATCCTTTCACGCATCTTTGGCACTCGTTTCATCAAAATTTTTGCCATATATTCATTTATCGGAATTCGTTTTCTAGTGCGCGAAATATCGTTCTAATATATTATAGTCACGTACGAATTGATCCTCTTTTTTATTTCTTTAATTCTGTAGCACGAGGCTTAGAGAGAAAGAAAAAAAAACAATACAATAATGTTTTTAGACAGCAATTCCACTAAATCTCTCAATTTTATTTTCTTAACACATAGCGCATATTTGTGAGAGACTTGCCCACAGAATCATCGTTATACAAGATTATTATACAGCTGTTATGCAATCCGGCTATTTTACGCTCGTTGTCATTTATATTCGCATAACGTCGTTAATTTACCGTTCTGTATGAGCTTTAAGCTTTTCGTCCGTCGCAATATAGCTTTACCTATATCCAGGATCGCGGTTTTCCATTTTAACTGTTTACATACACGTTTAAAATATTACTTATTAGCGTATAACGCTTCTTAAATATTTACATTTCCATTTACAAAAGTGCAACTACCTTGCGCACCGCACCGATGACTGATCGTACCCAGATTTCTATATTTTTCTTTTCTTTTTTGACTGCGGCTCTGTTAATTTTCGATTTTTTTTCCTCCTCTGAGCTAACACATTTTGATCTCGCTTGCATGTGCCGTTTTTATCCATTTTATTTATCGATCGTTTGTTTCGAATTTCGATCAAGGTTTCATTAGTGACGTAATGAAAACATTATTCGATAAAAAAAAAACGTACGTGAAGTGCGTCAAACTGATGAGTATTAGATCTTCGTTTCAAATATACTGATTTTTGAACATTCGCAATAATCTAGTTGGTAACGCACTTACATAGCGTGCAGCAGGTCTCGGATTTATGACTCAAGGTATAATTATTTGCATTTAAAAAATTTAAATTTTCATTTTTGATAAACATTTTACATGATTAAATCGGCAACCATGATTTCTTTTTGTAAATTATATTAATGTTATATAAAAACTACCAATTTTTTTTAATAAATAATAAAAAGTGTGTTTTCATTTAAGTTTTATGAATTTTTATGATATGTGAGACTGTTTACATTTTTAAATTTGATATTAGTAGTACTTTCACAATAATTTTTATTATATGATATTTAAAGCGAAATTCTTAAATCGAGTATGTAATTTTTTTAAACCAACTTTGATTAACATCAACAGCATATTTCTATTTATAAGATCCGTAAATGAAAACGCTCTGTAAGATTTATATGATTAGATTAAGTGTCGAATTGATCTGAAATCATCGATCACAAATAACAGATCGATTTTTTAGCTTTTTTTCCCATATTCAATTAAAATTTTAAGGTGTTATGATGCTTAAATTATTTATTTATTAACGATAAAACAGATAAAATATATTGCTCCATTAAGATATAAATTAATAAAATAAATATTTTTTATATTTTTGACAAACCGATTATTTATATTTGCAAATATGCGAAAATTTCAAAATCTTAAGGTCGTTAAACCGTTTTTGACTCAAATGCACACCATGTTTACGGAAATATTATTTTAATGGTGTAAATGGCGAAATGAATCGAATGTTACGAAAGCAAATGTAAATGCATGTTATTTCAAAATTCGTCAGAATGTAAGTTACTGACACACACACAAATACACACACACACACACACACACACATATATATATATATATATATATATATATATATATATATAATTTGCGGTTGATTCCGTTTTAACGTATGTATCGTTGTTTACTTTGCAATGTTTTGTAGTTCTTTTTCCCTTTTCGCAAACTGAATGACTCGCTTGTTATTTTTTACTTGACAGAATTATTTTCGTTAGTTTCTCAAATATATCTATATACGTCGACCTAATCCTCAGAAGAATTTCCGGTTAGTAATTTTACCGTTGCATTTATTTAGTTTGTACGATTTTATATTTAGTTACAATTTTTTTCTTCTTTTTTGACCATACATAAGCACGCTGAACAACGAATTCTGCCCATACCGTGCTTTATATTAAATCGGCGCCAAGTTTAAAGACCGTTTAATTTGACGGATGCACAAAAATGGTTTTATTAACACATGAATTATTGATGATGCGCTTATTACCGAATCTTTTTTTTTTAATGTCTTCTTTATCGAAGTTAATTGATTTGGTTTTTTTTATTTGTCTCGCACGCGTTTATCGTTTTAAAAAGTTGTTTGCAATTTTAACTGCCAATTTGAACGCTCATTATTGTCTGGCATTTTCACTAGTAATACTGTTCTAGCTTTTTTTTTATTCATCCCGTAATTTTGATTCCATTCCAAATCGTTATCCCAAAATAATTGGCTGGCGTGATCTGAATTATCCCATCAAATAATATAATGGCCGACATGTAGTTACAAAAATAATAGAAAGTTGCATCCGTACACCACGCCTTATCTCGTAATACCGAGTGTCATTTACGTTTATTGTTGACATATTCTACATTTTTTAAATAGTATATTAATATTTATTCCGTTCACTAAATGTAATTATGATACTTATAATTTTCTTAATTTTAATTCAAGATGTATTTTTGTGTTATTAAACGTTATTTGATTTTTTTTATTTTCGTTTTAAACATTTGCTCATTTTTATAATTTTCTGTAGATTTTTACTTATAATCGAAAGCTCTGTTATCTATATTAAATATTTTTAATACACGATATTTTGAGTTAATATGTATTACGCGCGCGCGCGCGCATACATACATACATACATACACACACACACACACACACACACACACACACACACACACATATATATATATATATATATATATATTTATTGAATTTTATAAATAGATAAATTTATTGTATGAGACATTTAATATTATTTCAAGTTTTATTTTTCTATCTGCTACGATTGCTACCTGTGTTTTTTTTTATGATTCTCTTTTATATAAATTCTAATATAATAATGTACGATATGGATTTGTATATGTGGGAATTTTTTCGTAAAATAATCGTCGTTATTTTCCGAAGATTTTTCTATGAATAGTTTGTGTCAAAGATCAAACCTGAACATTTTTTTTTTCGTCCAGAATCCGTATTATTCGTTTGCCATAACCCAGTTTCGCCGTGCTGCGCCAGAAATACTGCGACATTGACGAACAGGGAAGAGCCGTCAGCTATATCTCTGTTTTTTCTTTCTTTCAACATATCTTGCAAAAGCCGTCGCATTGACTACTTCATCCGATTGACATTGTCCATTATATTATAAAATAAAAACTAATAAAAAATCAATCTAGTGAGAAACTTATGTTGTTACTCAAGAGCAGTCTTTCTCAAATTATGATTTGGAGCCTTATTGAATTTCATGAGATCTTTGAAGAAATTTTTGTTTTTAATTCTTGCTTCAAGTAAATTATACAATTTTATCATTTTAAGGAAAGTGTTTAATAATATTTAAAATCGAAAATTCTAATTTTTGAAACGAAATTTTAAATCTACTATGATAAAATTAAATTTTCTAGAAATAATAATTTTAAATGAAAATAATAATTTTAGATGAAAAAAAATTGTTTCAGAATATTAAAAAATCTAGATGAGTGTCTGAATTTAAAAGAAGTTTTAGAGGCACTAGACTAATGCAGCGCGTGTTTTTCTAACCTGTGACAAGTTTTCAGCGTTCTGTTTTTCTCGGCGCGCCTTATACTGAGATTTATATACACTTTTTTATGATGAAATAAAAATATATACTTGAAAAATGCTTTCATGAATATTTCAGTGAATATATATATTAGAAAATTTTAATTTTATTTCGTTACACAACCGTCATTACCGAGACGATCCAACCCGCATAAAAAGCGTGTAAATCTATTAATACGTGTGATTTTCGCATAAAATATGGGAATTTAAAAATTGCTCGTGCAAGTCGGCCCGTCTTCCGATTTTACGTAGCGAGACGCTTCTATTTTTTTTTTGCTTCTCTAATACAATTTTTTATTTTTAACTTGCGCAGTGTTAACCACGCTTTTTTTTCACGCGTGGAAACGCGAATTTGCAACTCTGAACTTGACCTCGATAGGTGCACGTCCAAAGCTAGGTCCAGACAATCGAGGTATTCCCCAAGAATTCCGGTATTTCCAGCTTTATAAAACGATATCTATATATTTAACAATTCTTTTTTTTTTTAATTTTATTAAATCTTTTTATCGCTTTCAAGATCAATGTGTTATTTTATTATTTAATAGATCAAATAAATAATTGCTTTTTCTTCGCTATTTTCATATTTTTAGAAATCTAATAATAGTTTAGATTTAACAAAAACTGTGATATTTAAAGTTAAAATGAATTGAAGAAAATATCCTGAAACTTGAAAGAACGCCTAGATTGTTAAAGATTGTAGTATTATCGATTTTGTAATATATTTTTCTAATTTTCATTTAAAGAAGACATATTTTCATTTGAAAATATGAAAGAAATGTATGACGTGTCAAGTCCTTCGATGAAAATAAATATTGTATTTAAAGGTTTGCCTTTAAAAATTTTAAATATTTACTTTAATATTTGCGAGAACGCTCATTTTATATATTTATTTTTGATTTTCATAGACAAAATAAACACATTAGTGTATCTATTGTGTATAAATATACTTATGGATTAACTTATAATTATCGATGGTGGTAATAGATATTTGTCTTTTCAACGCTTATACTTTTTTCTTGGCATAACCGAAAGTGCCGGCACATAGTGTAAGTTATGCAGCTTTCTTGCCAAATTGCGAATTTATATATATGTATTTTTTTCTTTTTGCTTGCTTACATGCGTTTTCTAGTTCTATTTTTGATGCTTTTACTGATTTGAAATTGATTTTTTTGCGATGCCGAACGTTTATCCGTTGTTTTTTCTTGAGATGTTAAGATACCGCAAATGAGAGACGCATTTTTTACATAGAAATAATATAGAAAAGTCAATATGTAATGACGTAATATTTGACGTTTCAGGGAATTTTGTGTGGGACTCGATTTTCAATCAATTCTTGAAATAAGTTTTATAAATATATTTGATTTTATTCCATTTTCTATCCAGATGTACATTTTTTTTTCATATTGTGATCATACATTTTTTTAAATTTTTTACTACATTTTTATACCAAATTTATATTTGTTAAAATATTCCAGATACTATGAACGCACCTTGAATCATTAACCATATTCTAGTTCGTATGTAGATTCATTTACAATAGAACAGTATCTCATATATTTTATCATATTCTTCCAATATTTATTTAATGTTATCTAATTTTATTTAGTTTGAAATATTCAGTATGTATTACAAATACTTTTTATAAAAGTTTTAACTTTTTAGAAGATTCAACAATATTTGAAGTAATTATATAAATCTTTGATATTATCTTTTCACGATTTTTCAAAAATACATAATTTATATGATTTTTTTGATACGATTCGTTGAATTCCAATTGAATATTTGAAAAACGTATTTTAAGAATTGATATGGTATAAATAAAAAATACACTTCGTTAGGTTTTTGACCAGCTATTATCCGTTTAATGCTCGCTTAATGCTGCTACGCTTCACGGCATCGACTTTGATTACTCTCATTCTTTATTTAATTCATTACTGATGTATGTTTTTTTCATTATTAAATCAGAATTATATTATTTAATTCATTTTTTTCACTATGTTGAAGAAATAATTTTTTTTCTAGTGTTTCAAATTCTTTAGATTTAATATCTATTTTGTACTTTTTTTTAGATTTGATTTTAGATTATTGACTTTTTTCTTTCATTTTATTAGCTATTTAGATTTGTAGTCTTTTTGTCATTTAATATACCTATTATTTTCAATAATTTTACATAATATTGAGAAATTGAGATTAAATTAAATTGTTATATTGAGAAAACTCATGTAATGTACCATGTAAAATGGACGCGGTTTTGTGTCTGTTAGTTATATTGGACATTTATGTTGATTTTGTTTTGTTTTTCTAGTTAATTTATTATATCGTAAAAAACGCAAACTGTTAATTTTATTTGCGTTTTGTTTATTAATTACAGTTTAATTAACAGATCTTTCGAGTTGACAGATGATTGATATCATACTTGAGAATCACAAAATAATACTTATATTTGTTTATTTATTGAATTAGCAATGCAAAAAATAGGATTTTGTGATCGCATCGTTTTTAAATCAAATGTTAATTATAGTTGAAGATATTTTTTTTATCACAATGAAACATTTAAATTATTTTAACGTCAAATATAATAATAATTTTAAATATATAATTATAATTATTGCAAGTGTACACTGTATTGCATATCTAAGTATTTTATACTTTAATATAAAATTAATTAATTACACGGTTGTGTGAGTCGTATGTCAAAATTGAGCATCGATTTTTTTACACTTTAAACTGACCTTTTATCGTGTGAATTATCGAACATTATCGTTCTATTATAGAAATCGACTAAATTAATACGCTCGATTCGGAATAACGACCGGTTTTGCGGCGCCGGAAAAATCGCCGTAACACATCTATTATTTTAATTATTATTAAATTTATGTATTACTCATTGAGATATTGACAGTCGGTGTTCGCACAATAAACACAATGGAAATCTGTACAGTTGCGTTCGGTTAGTTATCGAGTACGAGCGCGTCGTCGTCATAACGCGTTCGTCACGTTTCTTAGCATAATATTCGAGTTTTATTTTATTAGTATTTTTTTTTATTATTTTTCACTTCTCGTTTTTCTCGCACGTGGGCGATTTTCGCTGCCCACGTGCTTTTAGCGGGCAGGTTTCGACGCTGACGTAATTGACGTCGAGATGCGTTCGCCGATTCAGTACCTTTGTTGTTGTTATTATTGTTGTTGTTGTCGTAAGGGCTGTGTTCCCATTGCCGGTTGTATAAGTGGAAGTTCGTTCAATTTGAGGTCTTTTAGCACAGTGAGTCTGCTTAGGTGTCACGGACGTTGCCATTCTATATTATCATCGCAATTTTCTCAGATATTAATATAAAACTATTGGTAAAGTTTTTATTTAATATATATCATTTTCAATGTATGACTATCAATATTTTATTTTAATTTTATTATATTACACGACTCGATTCTCTCTGTTTATACTAGTTCATTAAATATATTGGATCACATGTTCAGTTGATCTTCATAATCATTGAACATGAAATCTAACATTTATCTTAATAATTATGCGAAATCACGGCATCTTTAACTGTTGTTTGACTTTGTGATTTCGATCCATTTTTATGTTTTGTCATCTGTGCTCCTTAATTTTTTACCGTTATGTATATTTTTATAATTATTTTTTTAAACAGTCATTAATATTGCTGATTAATCGTTGTAAAAAATATTTATAACAGCGGATCTTGATCTGGGTCTATAAATCCCTTTTTTTATAAATCCGAAATTTTTGGCTTTCTTGCAAAAAGTTTAATATATAAATACATTTTCTATATTATTTAGATGAAATATTTAAGTTTTGTCAAAAGGATCTTTGAAACAAATAAAAATTAAAATCGTTGCTAAAAGGTCATACAAAGCTCATACTATAATATATTTAATATTTAGACTATTTATTTATAATGCTACTAACAGTATTTTATTATGCAACTTTCGATTTTGTAATAAATAAATTTTAATCCAGAATTGTAAACGAGGTCGTTTATAATATATGGCTTATAAATCAATTGATTTTATTATTTCTTTCATATAACAAGTGGTGTTTGCCACTTGCATACTTTTAATATGTTTGAGTTGGTATGGTTTTATTTCTTGTGTGCAATAAATTCACTATTGTATATTTTATATTCGAATTATTTCGTACTTTAGCAAACATTCAAAATACTTTACTAGTGAAAGTTTATTCCAATCGTGTTTCTATAAAAAAATTGAACTACTTGCGATTTTTTTATAAAAAAATATTATTTACAATTAAAATAAATGGACAATATTTAATTTTACGAAAAAATAGCTTTTATTTCTTATTTTTTTCATAATTTATTTTATTACTTCGTTTTAATATTTTATGATAGGAAAAAAATGTGTAGTAAGACAACGGACGAAATTTGAAAATTTTTCTACGATAGTCACTAGTATTAATTAATCACGTTTTACAAACAATTTACATTTAACCTTCACAAATTTGTCAGTACATTTTTTTATTATAAATTAATAATTATTTGTGAATAAACAATTACTGTATCACTTAAACTTCGCCTACGCTTTGTAATAACATATTGTTGAAAATTTTCACAAGATGATATACGTTGACATCATCGAACGTTATAAAATAATATTTTTTTCAGTTCATAAAAATGTTTTGATTTTAATGTTTTCTTTTTTTTTTAATTATATTATGATAATTTATTTAAAGTCTAAAACTTTTAATTCGTAATATTTTATAATAAGATTCAATGTATTTATTTAGATCGTAATGAAAAAAATCACATTCATCTTTTATATAAATATATATATTATGAACGTATTTCACTTATATAAAACCACCCTTTTAGCATTTGTGATGCTTCTATAACCTTTAAAGTTAAGCCCTTCACCTTAGTGTATTGATTCTTCTATATTTTTTTTCAAAAAAAAAAAAAAAAATGTATTTATTTTATTTAACAGTATTATTGAACTCTTGTGTCATTTCGCCATCGTACGCCCTATTTGCTATCTTTTGTGCGTTCAAAACACGCAACTGCTATCTAAAAACGACCGCACCTTTACTCTGTACATAATATGTACGTTTCATCCGATAGATTTCCAGTTGTTCGATCAGTGAATAGTTTTTTTTTCATTATTATTATTGTATTATTCAGTCAATCGCATTTAGTTTACTTGCGTGCGTTATTTTTTATTATTCAAATGATTGAACTATTAGTTATTTTGCACTTTATGTGTATTTTAAATTTATATTGTAGTCATTTGATAGCGTTTTTTATATTTTTTTTATTTAATACAATGAATCACCACTTTTTTTCGGTTTTTTTACATATTCATCATATATAGTATATATATATATATATATATATATATATATATATATATATATATATATATTATTGTAATTCTTGAATTATAGTTTAGAATGTTGATCGTCGTGTTAATAAGAGATTTATTATGACTGATAATTATACGCTGATAATTATCAGCGTATCTTGAAATATTTCACTGTGTTAATTGATGACAAGTTTGTTTATAATAATAATTATAATATTTTTTTAAAAGTCGTATTTTGTAAAATCTTATTAGTAATATAATTAATTACTTAGGTCATTTTTTGTTATCTCTATAAATCAAATTTATCATTATGTGCTAAATGTAAATTATGAATTTTAAGTGTAGGTCGTAGAAAGTGACGTCGCATTGGTTATTATTTAGTTGTTGTTAAAAATATTTTATAATACTTTTATTTACGAGTATAGATATTTAAATTCAACAGTTTCGAATTATATCTAGATCTAAACTATATTGCTGCTCGTCTTAGATGACTTTCAACAGTATACATTTAAATGATGACACATTTAATTTAAATTTGTAATATCTTCCACATCTATTTTATGCACGTATATTTATATATACAATGTGGCCTATTTTGTAGGATTTTCCGCGAAGAATCAAACCGATGACGATATTTCTTGGAACATTTTCGCCGTCGTGTATTGTTTTGTTTATATTGTTCCAGGTTTTATTTCGATTTTTAATGTGCATTCTTATGATGTTGGCAGTTACGGACATGCGATGTGAATAGGAAAATTCTTCGCTTTGGATTTTTTTTATCTGTAATCTCTACGATTTTGTGACGGAACAAATAAAAAGTGTATTTTAGTGATAAATATTTACGTTTTCGCATCGTTAATACGGCGTTTTTTCAAAGTGCGCGTTAATGTTATAATTTGTAGGCATCGGCCTAAAAACTCAATATATTTGATCGTTAATAATTTTGATTATTTTGTGTTTTTTTTATTTTATGCAGCCAAATGAATTTATAGATGACGTGTGTCACATTTATGATAATTTCATCTAAACGAAGGTCGGATTCGAAAACGTGTCGCGCAATCTATAGTTACGTGGGTTAGTTCCGCTCGTTCGCGTTTTTTCACTTTTATTTATTGAGTAACAAGTTTTTTTTTTAATTATATATAATAATAATATTTCTTAGATAAATGATATTTATTTTATATCTATAATTTTAATAAATGTCACTTAGAATTTATGTATTATTTGTATTCAATGTAACTTTATATTGTAATTAATCTCTACCATCTGTCCATTACTATAGATTTTTTGTATTGATATATTTTTCTCGGTATCGAAATATATATTGCTCTATATGAAAAGCATCGTATGACGCAAAAAGAGTTTTGAAAATAGTTGTTAAAATATTGACTATAGATTTAAGAATAATATCCTTGACGTAATACTTTATTTTTTATTTGTTCACGTGCGGTTTTACAAATAAGTCCTTTTTAGTTAACTTTCAATAGATAACTTTTAGATTTTTATTTATAAATTGTAGATATATAGAAATAATTTTTTGTAACAGTTATAAATTAACAAAATTTTTGTTCTTCCAACAATTTTAAATATCTTCTATATCATAAAGCTTTATTTAAATTTAAATAACGTGTAGTCACGAAATATATCCGATGCGGATTAATTTTAGTATGGCGATTTTCAACGCTTTTGCGATTTAGAAATGACACAATAGCGAACGTTCTACGCGACACACAGTTTTAGAACCATTCATTTCGTCGACTGGATGTTTCCAGAGAGACAAACACGAACGTGTGGGTGGTTCTTTCGTACGCGCGTCTTATTTACGAACGCGGTTCGCAAATCGTAGGCGGCATGAGGAATAAACATAATATAATTGCGGGTGTGTCGATAGCTTGAAGATTATTTTTTGATTTGTTGTAAAACTTCTTTTAGGTTCTAGTTTTGTATGATACCTGAGAGAACAAAAGATGTAATTTGTAAAAATTAAGATTGCAAACGGAATTCCGTTTTAAATTTCAATGTATAAAATTGATCAATTTTACGTTTGTATATATATATATAGATTTAAATTAAAATTTTCAAATAATTTTTCGAAAATTTATATACTTTTTTATATATTACCAATTTTTCTTTCTAATTCGTATGCATGATATAAAATTATTCGAAATATACTCTAAAGTAAGTATTATGTTTTTATATTCATAACGGTTTTTGAATTAATAAATGTTAACTGTATATCATTTTTTTCAAGAATTATTGATGTTTTTTCACTATAAAGAATAATCTTTTTTTTTCCTATTGATTGAAATTTTATTTCTACATATATCGCAGTATGCCGTTATGATATTTAGTGATAATTGCATTTGTCTATGAAAATTGCAATTAAAAATGCTTTAATCACGTATAACTATATACATTTGCTACATTATATTATGCTATACATTTCTTTAACGGTGATTTTTTCGTGAATGAGTAAATTATAATTTTTATTGGTGCTTCACGATGGAATGATTATTATGCGTAGGTGTCATATTAAATAAAACTTTATTTTATGTTTATTTTGTACGCGCACATTGATTGATATTTTATGTTTGAAATGAAATAAAATAATAATTTAATTTGTATGCGTGTCATAAAATATTTAAAAATATTGGAATTATGAGATATTTTATAATTAAAATATATTATGAAAGCATCTCGATACGCAGCTTATTATTAAAGAAAAACATGTCAATTATCAACATTATCAAACAATTTAATTTTATTGACACATGGAAAGCAAAGCCTGGTTACAATCATTAGTCAGTAGCACATCTGTAATCGACTTTTTTATATTTATTGAAAACAATCACTAAATATAAATGGTAACAATGCGCGATAATTGATGAAACTAACGTTTGTTGTTACTTACGACTAAATTCGAAGTCCATATTTACATTTTCCTCATGCAACTGTAAGGTCGTGTCCGCCCACGCTTAGTACATAATCATTGTTGGATATTGCGGTTTTGCGTTTTGAATTACATATATCAAATTCGATTGCTTCTGGGAAGGTGCAAAATCTTGTTCTCTAGATTTCGTTTCATTTTTACATAATCGATTATCGTGTCTAATGCATTCACATTTTTTTTTGTTGATGTATGACGTTATATAAAAAAATAATATTAGCCTTTTAGATGTTAAAAATAATATTAGTTTTTTTAATTTTTTGCAGAATCAAGTCATAACTGCGGTTCGTTGCGTGTGACGCTTGATCAGGACCTGGTGGATACGCTGAGTGCCATATATCCAGACTGGTTCAAGCCTCAGCAGCAACAGGGTCAGAATCAGCAACAACAAAATCAAAATCAGCAACAGCAGCAGCAGCATCAACAACAGTACCAGCAGCAGGCAATGGCGGGCGGTGCGGGACAACAGCCTGCGCCGCCGGCGCCTCCACCGCCTCCACTTCCTCATCAGCGACCACCTCGGTTATCTCCTCCAAAAGCCGTGGTGGATGCTAGTCCTTTGCAACAAGCCATGGACAAAAATAAAGAATGTGAGTCAATATTTGCCAATCATATCGTGTGTATAAAAGTTGTGATTAGTATAATAAATATGATCAAACATGTTTGATATTCGAGTCGTTGCCGTTTACATTCAATCAAGGTTACGTTGATGTTTACTTATATTGTAATATTTATAATAATTATTTTAATAGTAAATATGATTTTTTGAAGGATAATTTTATAAAATTATCCGATTATATTTTGTTATTGTTTAATAATTTTTATAAACTTTAATTTATATAAAATATTAAACAATTGGTGAAACGTATTCTAAGTTGTTCAAAAACCAGTGATAGTCCATCGTAAATAATAGATTTATACGCGTTTAAATGTGTCTTGGAGATGTCTCAATCGATTGAACTGTTTGTTGTTCGTTGATTTATTGATCGGTTTATGATGTTTTGCATCAGTAATCGAAGAGTAATATTTTAGTCGTTCAATTTAAATTAAAGGCAAAATATACGAAGCCGCGATGACATAATATGAGACAGCACAACTTAAAATTCGAGCCAAGAATTTTAACCTAGTCGACTGTGGTAATTAGTAATTGCTTTGTAAACATCGTCTGCGTTGATAGATGCAACGGATCATTTGCATTTCCGACGAGAGACAAAATTACTTGCACAATATAATATCAGTGTCATATTTTGGCCATTTTGGTGACATATATTTTTTAAAGTTGCACTTTATTATCAAGCGAT
Organism: Leptonema lineaticorne; assembly: GCA_024500535.1. Lineage (NCBI taxonomy): Eukaryota > Metazoa > Arthropoda > Insecta > Trichoptera > Hydropsychidae > Leptonema > Leptonema lineaticorne. Next base: position 938,131 of record JANIJI010000003.1, read on the forward strand.
CAGTTAATATTTTTTTTCCATAGAGAATTAAAAATAAAATTTTCTTATATTTATATTATATAATATAAAGATTAAATATGAATATGCAATTATTAGAATGTCATTTGCATGTTGAAATATAGATTTGAGAGATTTAAATTTTAATTAATATTCCATATATGGTTACAAAATTATTTTAAATACTGAAAGTTAAATTTTAGATTGATAATTTTATTTTATACGATTCAGAGTTTTGAATTAAATAAAAAATATCAATATCTGAAGTTTTTAAGTTTAATATACATATTAGTGAAATACTTCACTATTTAATTTTCTTTGGTCACTAATGCTTTACACGTGTATTCATAAAATATTCTTGTTGATATAAATATTAATCTTCAAAATATGACAGGTGCACCTCCTACAATGTTTAAATGGCGCAATTTGAAAACATTGTAACAGTATTATTAAAATGATTTATTACTGCGACACATCTCTCGTTTATAAAGCCGTACTTACTGATTTTTCGATTGATGCATATTTTGCACCTTTTAACACTGATTAGACGGACACTGAAGGGATATAGTTTTACGTCAATATTATATATTGGGTCAAACATTGTGGACGTCGACACGAACTCACTGCGACGCTGACTTATTTTTGTCCGACAGCTGATCAGACGCGTGTCGTTCACCCTGACGCTTACCAGTCCACGTGGATCCTGGTAAACAAAGACAAATAATGTGTACCCTATGTTTAGGTGTCGCATTAGGAGACAAAAATCAGCGATAGTATATTGGTCGGTCCGTTGAAGACTGGAATGTATGATGTTTATCGTAAGAGTAGGCTAACTAAATAAATTTTTAATATTTACTATGCTTATTCGAATATTTTAGAAAACGGTTAATTTTTAAAGATTTTAATATTGTGAATTATAATGGAAAAACTCGTATTAATTTCGTCACATACGTTTTCCATTTCTGAATTATATTGATTTATATTAAAGTTTCTGATATATGATGTAAAGTAAAAAATGTTGAAAAATCAATAAAATTTAATATGTACTATATATTGAAACTAATGTATTATGTAGATAAAATCGTCTACGATATTTCTTTATTTTTAAATGTCTAGTTCAAATTTAGATATATCTATTATTAAAATGACAATTAAATTTTATCGCATATAAGAAAAATTGTCATTACATGTTTATGAATTATTTCGATTTAGAATTTGCTTGTAAACAATTATTAAATTCTTATATTAATTTAAATCATTGTAAGCATTCCAACGTGTGCCATTTTCTTAGACAAATTCCATTGCAGTTATAGTTCTACTTTTGCTAGATCGGGATCGGGTTTATTTTAACCCGAAATCGGTCATAGTTGCATCAGTTTCTTCGACCGTTTCATAATAACAAATAAATAAACAGCCAAAATACATATATATGGATAGTCGTTGATTTTAGTTAAGTTTGTTTATTCTTGTGTTCGTTTCATCATCATCATCTCATAGTGCGTACATTATTAGTGCCGTTGTCTCCCATTTTATTCAGGGATGAATGCCACTTCTGGCAATTGTTGAAATTGTGGAATAACTTGTAATATTTTTGTATCATTTTTTTTCTACGTATATTTATACTATAAAATATATGCATTCGCGTGTTTGTATTTTGGCTTGTTAGTTTTGATTCTAGACAACCGTGTGTCTTTATCGCCCATAAATTCAGCGTTTCTGGGTTTTTATCTTGTTCCAACTATCTGTCAACGTATTCCCGGACGAGCGCTCCTCCATTATCCGCTGCATTCTATTTCCATTGTATTTTTGTATTCGAGACTGCTTTATTGAAATTATTTCGGCGATTTAGATCGAATTATTTTGATATTTATCAATTTGCCAAATACTAAATTCCGCCTAATTTTTGGCGTTTTATATTATTATAATTGTATATTTATATAATATAAGCGAAATCTTTAATTCCAACGTCTATTCAGTCAGTGTAGTGTTGTTGAAATAAATTTTATCGCGACGTTTCGAAATTAAAATAAATCGTAAATCCTATCACGCCACATTTTAAAAACGTATTATTTATCGAATTGTGTGTTTTCTTTAAAATTTTATTAATATCTTAATTTGTTTTATAATCTAAATATATGCGAAAGTTGTAAAATGTCGTCGTTAAACAAGTAAAACTGCTTAATATTCGAATGCATTAATGGCCGTATAATGCAAACATCTACGAGATTAATATAAATTATTTATTTATCTGACAGATAATAACAATGCAAATATTAGCTTATTATCGTATATAGAAAAATAAAATTGTTTGATCATACATATATAATAATTAATATTTTCGGCTATCTTTCGGTAATATTGTTTATATTTTGATACTACTATTATTATGTATTTTTAGTACTATTTTTTTTAAATTTATATTTTTATCATAAAGGGTAATCATTTTCAGCTATGTATAGATCGATTAGCTTTCTCGAGATGTGTCAAATGACCCGCGGCGAACTTCCTATATTGTTCGCGACTTCCGTGACACGCACATCGAACCGCAAACTTTATAGTGTCGCTTATTGAATATCAATATTAATAATGACTTTAGACGACATGTGTCCGAAACATCAGTGGTGAACCATAACCGCTACTGACAGTTATATCGTAAGATTATATTAAACTGTTATATAGTTATAATTCTATATAATTGGAATTATTCCGGTTTCAAGGGGTATATGTGCTTTTGAATTTCATATTTTTATTTTAAATCAAATAAACACATAAGAATTAGTATTTTTTTTTATTTTATAAAAATAATATTTTAATTATTGAATTTTTAGAATGTCTTTTTGAACGTGATGTGGTAAACGATTCGTACAGTGTTCAAAATTTTATTGTCATTTTTATATGGTGTTAAACGTGCACGCAAACGTGTTAGTTGTCTATTTTCGAAATTATCTTATTTTTATCTCGGAAAAGTTTTTCGAGAGATAAAAACGAACGTTAAACTTAATGAACTCGTTCGTCTTTTCTTAGCGCCGTTATGCATAAATTTATAAATGTCATACGTTTACATTATAAAAACGTATAATATATTAGGTTTTGTATAAAAGCGATGTGGCGATTCTAGGATGAAAAAAAAAAAAAGAAAACGTCGTCATTTTTAACCTATCAATAAATCAAATCGTGAAAAAAAGGCGGAGAAAAAGTTTTTTATTTCACCGCTAAACAACATATCGGACCCAGTGTGTAACTTTGATATTATTTACAACTCGCTTTTCGCTCCTATTTCATATTTTCGAATATTTTCCGATGTTTCTCACGGACTAGAAGTCCGCTTCATTATTCTTCATCACGTTGACCCGAATAAATCGTATTTTTATAACGAATTTTTTTTCCAGTTCGCACGATAATACCGATCGGAAAAGAAAAAAATAATAATAGGAAATTCGTCGTTATTAAATTTGAACTTTCGCGACTTTCTATATGGCACCCCATGAAATTATGCACTTTTTTATTTATTATTGTTTATTGACAGCGCGTTTTGATATATTGAGATGTTGTTAAATTTGATCGAAAATTGGTCCGTCACTTAATAGATGAATAGAAACGTGAAATTGCGTGAATCAATATTTGGCACAGGTTATTCACACGCGTTCGTTGCTCTTCAAAAACGCTGCAGCTGTTATATTTTTCCGCTCAATTTAACAATTGAACGAGTATAGACCGACGAAATTGTTCTAAGATCAAATTCCATAATTAGAATTATAATCGATGATTTTTTGACATATTTTTTTAGTCCAGTGAATACGAGTAAAACTTGTAATATCATAATTTATTTAACAATTTTTATTAGTTCTAAGCATGTATAAAAAATACATTTATATATTATAGTAAATTTGATTCAAACGAGTTTTGAAAATGCATAGCGGATCAAACGCATATGTTAGTGTAGAATTAACGGATGACCATATTTCGTTGAATAACGAATTCCAGTCTGATAATTTAGACAAACGCTTTTCGAAATTATAAATCAAATTTATTACTATCTTACTACAGTAGCGCTTGGTTTTTTTTCTGTATATTAATATTATTTTTAATCTGATGCCATTAAATCAATGTTTGTTTTTCTTTACAGCTTTAAAAGTGAAATTGATGATGAGGAGGCCTCTGAATCAGCTAGTAGCTCAAGGGATAATGCCTCGTAAGTATTTTTATTTTAAACACATTTTATATAAATATATATTTAGTATGAATTTAAAATTGATATATGTGCATGAATTTTCAATGGTATTTAAATTAGTCTGTCGTATATACTAAAACTTTATTACTCATCGTTCGAAAAGTTGGCTCGTGTCTATCTGTAGATCACACGAGATGAGATGCTTATCACGGTTCATTCATGAAATTTCCATCTACGAAACTGAATTTAGAAAGTCATATCCACTTTATTTCATTATTTATACGCATTATGATAATTTGCGACTTGTGTTTATTTATTTTTGTCCCTGATAGTCTCTCATATATATATATTTATATATATATGCTTGTTAGCAAATAGTCGTAAGCGTTTATGCTTACGCTTCGTTTCCAAGTTTTTACGAATAATTTAATATAATTGACTTTAACGCGTACAAATGTCTTTTTATTTTTGTACTAAATCCGACCGGTAAATTTATGTGCAACCTGTGCGTGTTATTTTTTTAATATTAAAATTCCGTAGAAGAGTCACACTTGGCACTTGCGAACGTGAATTTTTCACTATTATGTCTTTTTGATTTGCGTCAGTTATATAATTTTCTAGAAACGTGGAAGACAGCATTTTTTTGTTGTTGTTTTTAAAACATCGCAAATATTGCTACTGTTTAAAAGTGATAGTTGAAAAAAAGTACACGTGTGTTTTTATTTGTGGCGAAATTAGTCATTTAGTTGTCGAGAAAACCGTGTCAAGGATTTATCATTATAATGATTTTGCAAAAGAGATTAATTTTTCGGTAATTAAAATTTTATAAATATTCAAAATTTTCAAATTGTTATTTTTAAATGAATAGAAAAAACTGTTAATTATACATAAAGATAGTTAATATTATTTGCATATAAATGATAAATTTTATTTTCGGATATTATCGTATTAACTTTTTTGCATTTATATTATGTGATAAAATATTTTTAGTTTTTTCACTGATGCTTGATTTATTTATTATGAAAGCTCATGAAAACTGGCATAAAGTTTAATGATGATCCATTAACGTGCCTCTATTTTTTATAGATCATTATTACAAAAAAAACGTATAGAGCAAATCGATATAATTCTAATTAAAATATTAATTACATAATTAATAAAACATCAAGTGTTTTTTTTCTCTCTTAAAATTAAATAGATTGCCGTTATTTATAATTTCTATTGAACAGTAATATTCCAGAAGAATTATTTATAAAATGGTTCAAATAGTAAACCGTTAAAGAATAATTGTCTAAATTAATTTGGAAATCGTATTATATAAAACAGGCATAGCCAACAAATAATTCGCAATCGATCGGTAAATCATGAAACTATTTTTGGTCGATTGCATACATTTAAAAAATGTTTAAAAATTAATTCAAATATTGATCCATAGTTCTCTATAATGGCAAAATATAATTCCTTAAATTTGTTTTTAAAGTTTTTTTATGATTGATTTAATTTATTGTCATGGATTAATTGTCATTAATTCTTTATGCAGAGATAAAGGACTTTATTTCTGTTATGACTAAAATGAAAATATAATTTGCTTCGTTGAAGATTTCTATAGCCAGTTATTTATAAGAGTTTATTTGATAAAAAGATTTATAGGCATTAACGTAGTTAATTTGTATATAAATGCTCTTCAAAAGCCTTATAAACATCGTGTTTGGAAGCTTCAAATTGACTTAATCCATTTCCTTAGATTAACCACACCTGATTAATGTAAATCTATTTCGGTCTATGAAATCGATTTTGAGATAATAGTTTATCGATTTATATTTTCATTTTTAGCCGGCAATTTTTTTTTTTGTTATATTAACCGCGATAAATTTTAGATTCGATTATTTTTTCCAACAAATTTTTGGAAATCGCCATCGTGATAAATTCATAATTTCAGCGTTGGCGTCGTCGGGAATCACGAAAATATGTCCAGTTTCCCAATAGCATTCGCACGAGCACCCACAAACAATATATCAATTCTCGACTCTCGGACCGTTCTTGTGTAACTTACTGAACGGTCGTAATCCCACGTAATATGGCTGATAACTCTGTCATTATTGGCAATTATAGTGTTTTTAGCTTCTGAATTAAACTTATAGTACTTTCGCGAATGCACATTTTTTCCTATCGATCCTACTGTTGGATTTTTTTTTAAATTTAGCTTGAGCAATAATAATTTTAGAATATTGCCTTTATCTAAATTTTATATTACAGTTTTAGTAATGGCACTATTTATATATATATATATATATATATATATATATATATATATATATATATATATATATATATATATATATATTTTTTTTTATCAAAATTACTTTTTTTTTTTGGTTTTATGATGTTTTAGATTAGTGTTGTGACTAATAAACATAATGAACCATTGAGTTTTCGGTATATTTTTAGTTAATTAAATTATCCAGAATAATTTTGAATTTAAACGTATATTTTTTTTGTCTTATCTAGCTTCGATAATTGTAAGCATTATAATATTCCGAATTTATCGTAATTTTTATTGTTGGGGTTAAATTTTTCTCGATTATCCGTTATCCAGGGAGAATGTGTGGGTGTTCTCGACCATTACGCGCCAGGAATGTTGTTTACCGGCGAGAGCCGTTCGCTTTATTATTTTCCTCGGACGCCGCTCCCGATTCGCGACTGTTTCGCAATAATCAGTGGCGTCCAACCGTCTGGTGAAGCTTATTATCAATTTGATAGAATCCTTGATATTGTCTGAATAATCGTTTTCAATGTCAACATTGTTCAGATGTTTACTATATCTGCAAAAAAAAAAACTGTTTATAATATATATTATTTAATGTTCATATGGTATCAATAATTGAACAGTTGAATTGATTAAAAAAAATGAAAGTATACATTTATTTTGTATCGTGACCAATATAAATTTTGTTGGATTTAGTTTTTTTTCTTTAATTTTTGTTGCATCTTTCGCTAATCATAATTTTGTATTTGTGCTTTTTGTATACAACTTATTCTCATTGTTTGCGGCCACCTGTTTCTTATGAGACTATTTAGTGTGAAAACTTTTAAGTCTGCCAACATTATTTATCGAACATCTGCCAACGTTATCTAAACTGTAATTTAACAGAGCCAAAAAGTTACACGCTTGTTTCCTGGCGCCTCCTCCACGTTCAAGACAATACTTTTTTTTTGCATAGTAGAAAAGTATCTTAGAAAATGTTTTATCAAAAATAAATTTGATGATAATAACAAACTCGAATAACGAATGTTTTATTATTATCACTTTATAATTTTCGCTCACGCATTTTTTTACTACATTTCAGCTCTGAAAACGCCACCAGCTTTTCATGAACAACGGAAACAATTAGAAAGGGCGAAAACTAGTGATCTTCTGAAGGTTAAAATTCAAAAACGTCCTGATAGACAAGAACTAGAACGAAGACATATCTTGCAGCAACAAGTATGACTTATTTTTTTTTAATTTGCGATTTGCAAAATTGTTTCAATTTTAATTATTTTTACTTCCATTTTTGTAGGAAGGACATGTTGATCCAAGTCTTGCAGAAAAGCAACGTATGTTAAAGAAAGCTCGATTAGCCGATCAATTAAATGATCAACTCTCTCATAGACCAGGACCTTTGGAATTAATTCAGAAAAATATATTGCATACGGAGGAACCTATTGAAAGGGCTGTAAAAGAAGGTTTATTGCCTTTTAAGGCAACTTGTGAAGGTTCTTTACGCCGTCCAGAACATCCAAGCAGTTATCAAACGTTAGATGAAGACTCACCGGCAGAAGAAGGATCTCCACCACTACAGTTAGCTCTCAGTCCTCAAACTGCATTAGTCGTCACTTCTACACCGGTGCAGTTTCATGCAGTATTACCATCACCCACACTTTCTTTTTCTGATTTATGCCAGACTACACTCTTGCCTCTTGCTCCAAGTCCTGTCAGTATTACATCATCTACATCGACATTATCTCCAATAAGTTCTGCCGCATCTCCACCTGCATCAGTAACACCACGACCAACTCCATCACCATTACACGTTTCATCACAAATACAGTTTCAACGTTCTGATGCCCCAGGAAAAGATAAAAATCGAAAGAAATCTAAATCAAAGGCGACACCTAAAGCTAGAACAATTAAATTTCATGAATATAAAGGACCTCCAAATGCCCATAAGAGTACATCACCTCCAGGAGCAAGCACTCAAGGAGAAACTTCATATGAATTATTACTTAGACAACAACAATTATTCTTACAATGGCAGTTAGAATCTCAACATAAATATCCACAGTTGATTCTTCCTGCTCCTCATAAGCATACACATGTTGCAGCCTCGCCTGCATCGAGTGTCGCTCCTGATTCACCAGAGTCATCATCATCTTCTCATCCCCACAGAGTAAGTATTTATTTTCTTACTTTTAGAGAAACAATATATCAAAAATACTTTAAAAACATTTTTGTTAAAATTTTTATTTATTTTTTTAGATTCCTACCCCACCACCACCACCGCCACCACCTACAGGAAGATTAGAGGATATGAAAGTATCAGATTTAAAAGCAGAATTAAAGCGCCGGAACTTGCCAGTATCGGGAGCGAAACCACAATTAATTGAAAGGCTTAGACCTTTTATTTCAGATTCTGGTAGTCCTCAAACTACTATAAATCAAAATAAAGACGAATCGCAAGATAAATTAAGCAATAGTGTGGAAAGTTTAAATCATTCGCATCAATCTCCAGTAACTTCTCCAGAGAGTCAACCTGAAGCTATGGATGTCGAATCACAACCTCCCACTCCACAACCTCAATCTAATTCATCAATGTCTGGTGAAGATATTGTACGAGAACAACAGAGAAAAATTGAAGAACTTCAAAGGGAGTTGCAAAAATCGCAATTACAATTACAACAAATTAAAGCACAGGCGCAAGGAACTAGACAAGAGCCACCACAGGATGCCCGTCATAATAGAAAATTGGCTATCCATCATCTTCAAGCAAAAATTCAAAGTCATCAATTAGCTCAACATATTCAGCAGCTACAAGAATTGCAGGCTTTACAAGGTCAAAATGGTCCAACAGCAGAACGTCGACAACAAGAACATAGAGAATTTCAACGACGACATAGTCCAGGGCCTAATTTGCCTCCACCACCATCTGTCACTCCTGTACAACCTACTCAAGTACAAGCTACAGCAACACCAGTTCCTCCAGCTGAAGTACCTCGATATGTATTATCACCAAAGCCAGTATCAGACCAGTTATTACATCTTATTACTACCCAGACTGGTGGTGAAGGTGTTAAAATGCAATTTACCTTAAAAGAAGGCCTAAATGGAATTAATGGTTTAAATGGAATAAATGGTAAAAATAATGTTGGTTTAGTACTAAATGGTGTTAAGGTTGTTCCTATTACGATATTACCAACAAATCCACCACCTCAATATGAAGAAGCTACTAGAAATAAACCACCTCCACCTCCTCCACCACCACCACCAGCTCCACAAACAGCACCTACAGTTAAAAGTCAAACTGTAGATGACGTGTTGGAGATTTTAATTAAAAATGGCGAATTACCCGCTTCGGCAGCTCAACTTCCACATCAGCATTTATCTGATTTCTTAAATCAAAATTTACAAGCTGCACAGAATCTTGGGCAAACGATGAACGATAGTGATCTCATAGCTCAAACTAACCTTCAAGATAATGTTAACGAAATGATAAGTCAAGATCATTTGCATGATGCATTAATAGATCATAGTATTTCGAGCGAATTTCTTAGTCAAAATAACTCTCAAGCCGAAATATTGAATCAAAATAATATTTCAGATAATATGTTAAATTCTGAAAATATTCATAACAATATTTTGAATCAAAGAAATATTTTATTAAATCAGAATAATAGCCTTCATTCTGATATGAATAGAGGAACAGTAGAACATATAAATGAAAGTAGTGTTTTGGATGATTTAATTAATGAAAACAGTATCGATTCGGTCAACCAAGGCTCTATACCTGATTCCATTATTGGCCAAAGTCACGACGATTTTGGTCATTTATCAGAAATAACGAATAATAATCATTTATCTCATTCAAAATTGGATAAAATATCAACCCATAGACATATGTTTAGAGATGATGAAATGTCTAACGATCAACATAGTCATCTGGTATCTGATTTCGAATCGTTATCTAATCAACGTCTTATAGAAGAAAGTGATAATAGTAATATGTTTAAATCAGAAGTTTTACCTGATGAGTGTATGTCTACTCAAGCGTCAGAAAACTGTGAAATTGATAGTAACAGGGAACACACTCAGATGGATGAAGGCTTCAATTTGGAACATTTATTAGGCGAAGATGCAAATGATGGTTTGGATTTGAAGGAACTTGGGCTGGATCTTGAAGGTTTAGATTCTATGGACTTTACGCAATCCGATTGTACTGGTACAACTCACTTAACTGGTGGCAATGTAGATATGGATATGGATGATTGGTTGGACAGTTTATGGGATACAAAAGGAACACCACAATGTGATCCTTTATTAGGTGGCCCACCGCGCGCTTCGAGATCAGCTCCGACTCCTCGTCCACCACCGCATTTTTCATGGGACAAAGTGGATTTTGCTACCACATGACTGAAACTTTCATCAAGGGATAGCGCAACAGTAATCGATATTTGGGAACAAGCAATGAAAAAATCACTAGAGGTTGTGGCTTCATAAATCGTAGGTGTATTTATTCAAAATGTGTCTTAAATTTTTTTACGTGGGAAGTGATATGGAAGGAAAAATTGGTGCTGATTAATAGTGAAAAACTTGAATAATTTTATACTAGCATTTTTTTCATAATTGCCAAACGAAGTATATACTTGTTTACTATATGCAGCGTGGTGTCATAATTTTACGTTACTAGAACAGTGAGATAAAGATAAACAATAACATGAAAACGATATTTGAATATGGATTGGTGTAATTTTTATTTGTAATTTTCATTTCATTTATATACAACCCAGTGTGTACTTAAAATAAATTGCCATTAGATTAAGTGAACTAATAACGAAATGCTTCCAATATAATTATTATTTCATAGTTATTGTGTGAAAGTCGATGATCGCTAATCTAGCATTTAAGCTATACTAAACAATTTATTTTCAAGCTTTTAAAGTATCTAATAATTTGTTTGTGCGCTTGAAAATTGAACATAATATTTTATAAAAAGTGATAATATTACTTTGAAAAAAAATCTGTCATTCTTTGTATGTAGAAATAAGTTTTTTTTGCCGCCAGTTTTCCATACATTTTTGCGTGCGTGTGATAAATTAATTTAATTTAAGATGTTGAACTAAATTATATTTTAATTATTATACTTCATATATATTTATTAATATATATATATAATATATATACAGCCGTCATTGAAAGTGTATGTACGGTTTAATTTGTTATTAATTGCATAAAGTTTTTGTTGTTGCTGCATTCCTCCCGCCGACCAAGAGACATAGGAAAAATATTAATAATGTAAATGATCCAGTGAGTGGAGTAAGACCAATGTTTTGGTTGAAAACTTGAAACAATATTATATCTTATGATTTTTACCTGACGATACGCATCTGGGCCTGGCTCCATTCGCTAATTTGAGACATTCCAATCTTAATAGAAAATTGAATTTTTTGATGCGTGGTGCCATTCTTTCGTTCGTTACATTCATTTCGTATTAATTGTTTGTCTCTAGAAGTTCGAATTTATTTCGGCTTTCGGACGAAAAATTGGTCTATTTGATAACAATCAATATATGGCTTCTTTTTTTTATAGTAATGGCACTGTTTGCACACCAGTCAAGGGTGGGACCAGCCTGGGAACAAATAGACGTTATGAAATTGGTTAGAGGAAAAGTAATTCGGGGCAACCTTTTATTAGAAATAACGTCTTTTGGGAAAGGAAATGGGAAAAATGGGGAAGAAAGAACGCAATTCTATGTTTTACGAAACTTTCTATTTTATTTTACTTTTTTTTTTTAAATTCAGTAATTAAATTATGTTGTAATAATGATGTCTTTACATTCATGTAATTATACAATCCATAGTAAGCTGGCTCATTTGATTTTTTCGATCGTGCATTAAATGCATTAAGTTTATAAATGCTCATGTTTATTTTTATTTCATATATATGTATATGTTATATTATTTTATTATCGATTTGTTTTTAATCTGCATTTATATGTTTACGAACAATTTTGAACATATTATACATTTTATTATAGTGATAATACGATAAATTATTGAGAAAATTATCATTTTTTGAATATCGACAAAAATTTGTTCATAGAAGATAATATGAAATTAAAAATCATTCAATTTTATGAATGGCTCCTAGACAATTTCCACTTTCTTAAAAAATATGTATGATTAGAGAAATAGTTTATTTAATTCATTCATGTAATCAAGTTTCATATCGTCATAAATCTTTTGCACTCGTATAATAAATTATCTCATTTGTTATATCAAAAATGGGAAAAAAATCTCGCTATATTATATAGTGAAAATAGCTATATTATAATTTGAAAAATCTTATAGCGTCTTCGAGTGCAGAGGATTTAATAAATATATATCAACAGATAGAAAATTCAATGAAAATCCTATACATATGTTACCGAACGTATCTGTAAGTCGTTTTATGAAAATGGTTTACTATTTTTATAGAAAAAATTTTCTTTTTTTTACATATGATTTCTAAGATTTTTGTTGTATTTCGCCATCAACGATTTTTCATTACGACGATTCAATATGTAATTTTTTGATTTTTACCGTTTAGATGTAATATTATTTATAATATTTATTTATTTGTTATTATTTAAACTGTACTATTCGAAGAATTACTCGATTTTTGTGCCAAATCTGTATTACATGACTTTTCTTTCAATAGAATGATCTTGTTTTCACGTCATTCTTGATTATTTTTTTAAAATGATTAAGAATTATATTTTTGACATAATAATTCCATTTAACACCAAAAATGCAAATCATGCGTAATTTGTATCGGCTAGTGTAATTTTTAATTAAATGATATTAGTTCATGCTAGAGTCGTGAATTAGTAGGATATATTAAAATAAATATATGTATCTTGGAATTGAACTGATGCACGTGTGTTGATTTTTTTTGAACTTATCTATCAGAGAAATTTATTTATTATATATAATTAAATATTTGAGGATATGCACATGAAAAGGTGAAAAAAAAGAACAATAGTGAGTTCGCTTATAGTTAAATTTTGTAAGAACACGTCGTTTTAAAAGGAGATTATGTAAATCATTAGTGTTTTTTTAATTATTTTAATTCAGATCGTGTATATTATTATTATTGAGCCATGTACATATTATATATATATATATATATATATATATATATATATATATATATATATATATATATATATATATATATATATATATATATATATATATATATATATATATATATATATATATATTCTCCGCCTTTATATCATTAAGAATATGTTGGAAAATTATAATTTGAATTTAAATATACATTGTGTATGTTGTTTACGTTATTCTAATTTTATTATTACACATTTTCCATAAACCCTTTCTTCCTTTAAAACAATAAAAATTGTCATACATTTTTCGAGTATATATATTATATGTTATATTTGCTTCATACATTTTGTCCCAAAATAGCAGTGTTTGTAGACCTTAGTATTCCCTTGGACCTTAAGGGAAACTCGAATCTCGATTAAGTTTTGTATCTATAATTGCAGTTAATCTCACGAGTTAATTGAATATTCGAAGAATCACATTGGTTACATCAATTCGAAGTGGTTTTTCCTCTTTATTTTGTTTATTTAATTATTAGAATATTGTTCAAATTCAGAAATATAAACAATTTGTAACGAAATTGATAATGCATAATTTTTTTTATGATATATTAAAGGTTATTTACTTATTTGTTATGTACATTTTATTTTTTGATATATTTCAAAATGGTTTCATGTATAATAAAAAAAAATGTATTCTCATAGTAATAAAAAATCAATAAGAAATTTACTTTTCAGTGTTTTTCATACTTTTTGTAACAATGAATGAGTTTTAAAATATTTTTCTTTAAATATTATATTATATAAATTTGTTTATTTATACAGAATATTCATTTTAATAATTTCTGACATCTCGTGTTTGTTCTAATTTAAACAGTAATAGATACACACACATACACACTATGTATTTATATATTATAATTTAGGAATCACTACTATATATTAAAACTAAAATATGCCATAAACATTTAACATCAAGGGCTTAATAATAGAATTTAGTATATTTTGGGGTTAACCACGTAATTCTATTATACATGATAAATATAATACATTGTCCTGAAGAATTCAAGTTTATATTCAAAAATCATAATCATAATTACTATTCAAATATTTTAATTGTAAATAAGATTCATCATAATCTTTAAAAATAATTATTTAATTTTTATATTTTTTATGTATTGTTATATTATAATGAAATAAAACTGAAAGAGATTTTCTTTTTATTTTCAGGACAATACGATAGTTTTTAATAATTATTTGTTTATTGCTATCGATTTCACCATTTCCTGCATGCAAGTTGCAAATCAATTTCACCAATTCATAGTTCGCGCACCGTAATAATAATCACTTCATTTTGAACGCTTATGACTTTTTCACATTTAAATTTCAATTTCAGCAAATGCAAATGCAAATGCAAAAAAAAAGAAAACACGTACTTATCTCTCAGATCGGCACTCCAATAAAGTTTGAAGATTACACAGAGCGAGATTAAAAGCTCAATGCATTTCGTTCAAAACGCGGAAATTACATCGAAAAAAAAAAATGGCAAACCGCGGGAATAATTTTGAGCGGTGAGCGCTTTCGTTTGAAACGAAAGCTTTTTTTTGTTTTCGAGTTCGGGATTCGATTCGTCGGAAAATAATATATTATCGCCGTTTGAGAAGCGGCGGTTTTATTAAGTGTTAGAATATTTCGCTACACTTACAATTTTAAACGGAACATTTCGGCTCTTTGACAAAACGAATGTTTTTGACGCCTTTGAAGTGCTCTCCTTTATTTTTACCGCCGATTCTCATTCTATTTTTCATATTTATTCATTTTTTTTTTATTCGCAATTTCGCTCGTTTTTAACATAATATAAATGACGGAGGCGCTTTCGAGTTAATTTTATTATTTTGTAGATTAAAATATTATATATATATATATATATATATATATAATGATTTATATAATAGTTATAGACGAATAAAAATCGTGAATTTTTTTTCTACGGAAGAAAAATATATTTATAAAGATCATAGATTGACTATAAAATATTTCTGAGTAGAATTGCTCTACTATTGTGTATTTTTAATACGCTCATGATAGATATTTAATAAATAAATTACAACAATCAATACGAAAAAATATCGTTCATTTCTACAATATTTGGACGAATAGAAATAATATTTTATATTACATATTTAATATTAAAAGATTGTCGATTTCTGACATAAGTGATATTTATATATATATATAGTATATGAATCAATAGTGTTATTTTTTTTCAACGGATACTATGATGATAAATCAACTTTAATTAATTTTTCGATGATAATAAATCTGTCGACGCTAATGGTGCCTATTTCCTGTCAGGTCTTTCATTTTTATTTCTTTTTCTTTTTCTTTTTTTTTTTGAAGTCTTCAGGTCCTCACATATTTATTTTCGGTGCTTTATTCGTTCGTGATTGCTTCCAAGAGGCGATTCATTTGTTGAAATGATGAATTGGTTCGCCGGTGTTTCGTGTTGTCTAAACCTAGGTCAACTTGACCCAATTTCGGGTCGTTTTTTTTTTTTTTGTATTTTGTTGAATAAGCTGAAATTTCAACAGTTATTTTGAATTATTTCTGATAATGAATCACGATTTTATTACCAAAATATGTATTGTTGTAATAATTTTTAGTCTATTTTATTTTTGTCTATCATAATAAGGATGAGACATTAATATAAAATCTATACCGTATTATAATTACAAAATTTAATAATTATTTCTAACATGAACAATTTTTATTTTTATAATACGTAAAAATTTACATATAATTAATGGTTGTTTATAATAAAAAAAAGCAATAAAATTTAATCGAGTGAACCATTAAATAGTAAATTTTAAATATATATATAAATATGTTTTGTCGAAACTGTATTTAAAAATTAAATATATTTATTTATTTTACGATTTTGACCTCTAAATATAAGTTGAAAAAATATGAAAACGAGGTCGACGAAAATATTCTGTATTTTTATGTACGTCTCATTTAAAATTAGTATGAAATTCATTAGTTTTTAATGCATAAGTTCTTACTACAATTTATTTTTTTTTTCAAGAATGAAAATTTATCAAAAAAAATAATTTATAACATTTTACACGTTTATTTTCATTATCGAAAGAATGAAAATCAGTACAACTTCGTAAAAAACAATTATGTTTGATTAAAACCGTTTATTTGATAAATGTTTGTTGTATTTTTTTTATTAAAATATAAATATTTTATTATGCAAAAAATAATTAATATATTAATATTTTTTGATAAACTTTTTTTTTCCATTATATAAAAAAGTTTTAATTAAATCTAAATTTTATTAATAAATATAAAAATATTTTTATAGTAAATTTAATATTCTTTTTTTGATATATATATACCATATATATATATATATATATATATATATATATATATATATATATATATATATATATATATATTATTTTTATTTTGAAAGACTTCTAATTTATAATTATCAGTCAAAAATATTCATTAATTAATATTAGAAACGATTATGAGATCTAATTAACAATAGTCGAAAATATAGAATTAACTGATCTTTAAAATTTACAGTAACACACACATACACACACGCACACACACATATATATATATATATATATATATATATATATATAAACGGAAGAAGTTATTTATAAAATATTACAAATATATGTAAATATTAACAACGTCGAAACAATGCGATTTTGTTATTTCAATAAAAACGTCTATATTTATCATGAAATTCTCATACATTTCACATCATAAAAATGTTCGAAAAACGGAATTAACAATAAAATTTCACATTTCACGATATACAACATCGGGAACATAATTCGCATATTTTTATATTATAAAAAATAACACAAGAAACAAGAAAAACAACGTAAGTTTTCTATTATATACATTTGACAGTAGTGCAATGTCACATTATATTATATATACAATATATATACAAAGAGCATTATTTTTATTATCTTTAGTATTTTTATAGATTTCAACTGAAACGTTGGGTGAATATCGAAATTGTCATGAATATATATATATATATATATATATATATATATATATATATATATACACACACACACACACATATATATAAGCAAGGGATGAAAATAATTTTATTCTAAGACAATTCGCCGTTTAAAAGCGACCGAGTCTTTATTAATCGCGTATCAAAGACATTTAGGGTCACCGAGTAGAATTAAAGCTCATTTGCATCATCCTTTAATTATTAGGGATCTTCCCCTGGGTGCTATCGAACTCACTTGTTTCCCCTCTTGCACTACTATTTCCCTTGCCCCTCCCCCCGTTCGGTTCCTTTTTGGGGAACGATGTTCTCGTTTCCTTTTAGAGGGGGGGGAGGGGCGGGCGGGCGAATTTTACATCGAATTTCTATTTAAATCACCGTATAAAAGCCGTTTCGTCCGTGAAAAACGATCTAAATTTCTCAGCTAGGCGAACGCACTATTAGCGATGTTATAAATTTAATCCGATTTTTTTTCACGTTCTACTTTTATTCAACATTTCACATTATATATATATATATATATATATATATATATATATATGATGGAAAAAAATGTGAAAACGTGATTTTCGATTTAAGTGATATCGAAAAAAATGGTAAAACGATAGATTTTTCATTAAAATATACATACATTTTAGTAGATTTTAATTTTGAAAAATTTATATAGATGAAAAAAATATATTTTAAACGTCAGAAATAAAATGATATATATTTCAATACTTTTAATATTCTTTTGTTTAATTTTATCAATAAATATATTCAATTGTTTAATTTTTTATTCGAATAATCTTATGAAAAAAGAAAATGATTATTTCAAAAATTAAAATTCTGAGAATCGATAAATTCTCGACCATACCATATATATATTTTAAAAGAAAAAATAAATATATACGCATCATAAAATTAAAACCGTTCAATTATATAAATTTTAATTAAAGAGTGTTTTGTCGCTTTTTAGCATTTAAAATTTAGATAATATTGCTAGAATTATTTATTCATTTAATTAGTATACATTTTATTCATTGAAACTCTAATTGTTTGCATTAATTTTAAATATTATTTCAATCCTTAAAAATAGCTGTCAGAAACAATGTAAAACAAATACTTTTATTATTATGAATTTCAATGTAAAATAAATCATTGTAATTTTTATCCATTAATATTTTTATATAACAATGAAAAGTTTTTAGTTTAATATAAATAAGTCTGAATTTCATTTATATATATATATATATATATATATATATATATATATATATATATATATATATATATATATATATATTATTTGAATGACGAATCTTACACTTTTGATGTTTAACCAGAAAATGAAAATACTAATTAGTGAATTCGAGAGCCTAATTTAAATGGAGACAAATTCGAATATTTTTCCCAAAAAAAAAAAAAACGATTTTTTTACTCACAGATTTGCCTTTCGTGTCATCGTATTTTTTTTGACACATTTTTGACAAAAAATGTCAAGGCGATCCGTTTTAAAGAAAACATCGCTTCATTTTTAACAATCTTCAAATTTGAAATTTTTCGCTCGTTACGAAAAATTTTCTATATTTTCCAGCGTCGTTTGTTTTTGTATCTATTTTTCATTTCGCGTTTCAAAAGAATATCGCGCGATTCTTTTAATCCAAAAGAACGGCGGCGGCAAACCTTTTCGTGTGTGCGAAAATGTCAAAATTAATATTTGCTCTTGATAGCGAAATATTAAATAATATTTTTCAACGAAAAATAAAATGTATCTACAAAAAAATATATTTTAATTTAATAAAAAATATAGATTTCTAATTGTGTATTGAAACCTTTAATTATATCAAATATTATTAGCGATAACCATTAATTAATTATATTTTGCAATTAATTTGTCGTTATTTAATATAATTTATGTGCTAGAAAAATAGGTTCACGATTACGGTTCTAGACCATGTCTAAAGGTCAAACGCGAAAAAGAAATATATACATACAATATAAAATAAACAACAAAAAAAAAAAATAAGAAAATAGACAAGTTACCTGCCATTCGCGACGCGCTTTTCTTTTATTCGATTTGCTCGGAAAATCTTTTTTTCCTTCAACCTATGCCGCTGCATACTCCTTCAGGACGAACCAAGATATAAAGGACGTTCTTTTTTATTTTACATCTTATTCGGGTTTGCCTTTTCTCAGGATTTTTTTTTATTATTCCGGTTAGCTCTATTTTCCTCCTGTTTAAATCCGAAAATGTAATATGGGAGCAAAGAAGATTTCAGGTTCAATATTTGTCGAATATTTCTCTTTTTTTTTGTTTTATTTTCTCGTCGAGATTCTTCTGAACTTTTGTACATCATGAACTGGAAGAGATTTTTACGTAATCTCCTTCGAAGTTCTTTTTACCTCTATTTTTGCTTTTTCTTTCTCTTTTTTTTTTTTTGATCGATTCAATAATATATCGGATGCCGTATTTTGGTTTTCCTTTTTTATTCACAATACATTGGATAAACATTTTAGTGATACTATATAGTCTAATATATTGGTGTTTTTATATAAAGAATAAATATATTATCAGTTTTAGCACAACATTCGTATAGTGACTCAAAAATAAGACTAAAAATCATAAAAAAATGATTTTAAATTCACGCTAATAATATATACATTTTATAAAACTGTGTTTTAATATATAGTATGGTGTTTTAGTAAATATTATATAAATTTGAGTATGTAACGATGAACTTTTGTATTATTAATAATAGAATGTGAATTTCAATAATGATTACAAAATATTAATATAATTTAAATTATGTAAATATATGAAAAACTATAGAAATCTTCTAAATAAATAACAAATATATCAGATTTTTCTTTTTAAATAGACTTTCAACAAAAATTATAGTAATTATTTTTCGCGTATCACGAGTCAAAAAAGATTGAGAAACATCGCAGAAAGAAAATTATTGTAGTAAATAATCGTTACACGAATATGATACTTAATGATTATGAAAATCGTGTAATATAATATTTCTCGGTAGCTTGTTTCTCATTATATATATATATATATATATATATATATATATATATATATATATATATATATATATATAATTATTAAATATATAGTTTAAATACAGTATTAATTAATTTCGATACAATAATAATATTGTTATATCTCAATTCTGCTAATTATCGGTTATTAATTAGTAATATAATGAACATATTTTCTGATTATTTTTATCGATGAATATTATTTAATTTTTAAATATTTATTAATTTAATAAATTAAAAATAAATACTTGATGGATATTCTGAATATGAATCTTTGTTTGAAATTTTAAAACAATTATTGATATTTTTAAGGGTCGATCTTTAGATAGTAAACGATTTTACATATATTTATATCAGATTATTATTTAATGTTGTATAGATCGATTATTTACAAATTTATATTATATAAAAAAAAAAATATTATTTCACTTATAGATCTATATCATTCAGAACAATTTGGACATGAATAAAAATCGTATAACACACATACACACAAATCACATTTCAACCCTTAAATGCACATGAGACAGACACACTTGGACCCGCATCAATCATTATCGAAACCTTATCGTTGACAAAAAAAAAAAAATAAAAAATAAAAATCATCGCACGTCCACAAATTTCCCCACCCCCCCTTTTTTTTCATCCCCTATCTGACGATTTATTCTTGACAAAGGGTCGACGTCGAATGATGGACATTTGATGGACAAATCAAATGACGTTGCAGGTGGTTATCGATCGTATCGAGACGCCATTTGGCGGCCACGTGGAGCGCACGCGCGCCACACCTGTAGAGCCACCGGTTTTTCCATATATATATATATATATATATATATATATATATATATATATATATATATATATATATATATAAGTATGTGCGTGTATGTTGTTCTGAAGTATCATTCTTCATTGAACATTTTTTTTATGTTGTTGTTCCCTTTGTACATCAATGTGAAAAGAACACGAAATACTCAGAAGTCAACTACATAGTACTCGAGCGTTTACTCTACGTAATTATTAAATATATATATATATATATATATATATATATATATATATATATATATATATATATATTATTATACGCAGTTTAATTTGTATTAATAGTTTCGGTTCATTGAAGCGTTCAAAATTACGAATTATCATAGTAAATATTGTTTTGCTAGTGGAAAAAAATATTAATAGATAATATCATATATAAAATATGAAATTAAATGAATTGTTAAGAGGCGATTGTGTAGAATTTTGTTTTCGTTAAATGCAATTTTATTTTTATAATATAATCTTAAATGATATTTATATACATATCTTTGTAATGTCAAAATTCTAATTATTATTATATAATTTCACGTAAAATATTTCAGTTTGCTTCGATTTTTACAGCTGATCTCTTAAAAACGCGATATATCACACTTAACGTAACAAACCAATATTTATTAACAAAACAATTATTTTCATTATATTGATGATTAGTTCAAATAATATATATATATATATATATATATATATATATATATATATATATATATATATAATGTCATATAAATAACGCGTATATCAACAAATCTAAATTTCCTACTTATATATAATGAATGAACGGCAAACCACGGCCGCCACAAAACGGAAGTAATCCGACTAAGGGGAGGAAAATCTCGACGGAAAATCCCGTAGAAGGCAACGGGAAACAACGCTGGTGTTTTTCCGAGGAAAACTGCTGCGTGTCGATGATAATTTTGTTGTTGTTGACACGTAATCAGTCAGTCACTTTCTTACCCTAATATATATATATATATATATATATATATATATTCTAAGATAAGAAAGTGACTGACTGATTATGATTATATATATATAGTTAAAGTGGTTTATTATTGTGATAAATAAGAGATTAAAAGAAGGGTATTTTCTTTAAAAATGAATTAAAAAAAGTATTGAGTTTAAAAAATTTGAAATGATTGAATTATTTAAAATTTTTATAGTTTTGAATTTCAAAATTTTATACGTATAAATAATTACTATATAATATTATAAAATTCAAAATATCTAAAATTAAACAAAATTTTAACATTTCTAATAAACGCGTTAATTAATATGCAAAGTTATAATTAACAGCGTAATAAAATACATTTAAGGCATTGTTTAACTAATATCAAATAAATAATATTGATCGTATTGTGTGGAAATTGGGTCAGTGACCCAATTAATTATTTAGTTAATTGATTTGCTTGTTCTCGTTTCGAATCCTTTCTTTTCAAGTTGTTGATCATGTTTCGTCATGTTTATTTCCAGATAAAGCATCTTTATCTTTATTTCGAACAAAATTTATTAACTTAAATCGTTGTATAAATTTAATAATATGTATAAATTATCAAAAAAAAATATTATAAAAAATAATAATTCAATTTATTATATAGTAAAATATATAATAATAAATCTATTCAATGCTGCTTCTCGTAAAGAATGATAAATAGCATGTTTGACAGAGTTCGTTTAGAGTTGTTTAATTATAGAGTCGTCAAAAATACTTTTGAATAATTAATCTAGTCGATATATAATATTATAATTTCGAACCAGACTTTTTGTCGTGTGATTAATTTATTATATTTTTAACTTTTTTTTTTTTTTAATATAATACATAGATAGAAATATTTTGAGATATCTAAAATTTTCATAGTTATATATTAAGTATATGAAATTTAATTATTTATGAAATTAAATAATTTAAAATTATTATATTGCGATTATTTATATAATATTAGCGATTTATTTTATTACAATTTTATATAAATATATCGTGAATTAATCATTACTTTTAAAGTTCATCCGAATAAGGCACACATCGAAAATAAATCTCACACATAAAAAAATCCTAGTCTTGCACAACGTATTTATTTTATTTAGGTTAATCCTATATATATATATATATATATATATATATATATATATATATATATATATATATATATATATATATATATATATATATATATATATATATATATATATATATATATATTTAGAGGCTCAATATCGTCGTTAAATCCGTTCATATTTAAACGCCGTTTCTCATTGTGCGTAAATTCGTTATCCGGAAATTTACGGTCGTTTTAACGGAACGGTTTCGATTTAAACCGGATACGAGTTTGTCGTCGTTAAAATTCGATTGCGACTTCGGTTTCCGTTATATTGTTCGTTAACGCGATTTTTCCGCGACGTAACCGATGCAGTTTTAACGGTATACAATTGTTGCTTCGATTTTTTTTAGATTTTTATTTAATATAATTCATATATATATATTTATTTTTTCCATTAATCATCTATATATAGATGTTTAGTTTAAGAGTTGGGTACATTTATTTACAATTTTCCTCCAGATTTTCTTATCCTTTGTAACACGATCCGTCCTTTTTTCTAAGATAGTCCTCTTTATTTTAGTACTTCCGCAATTTTCTCGTTTCAAGTTTCAGCTTGTCTACTTCTTTCTTTTATCTTCCACTTATTCACTTTTCTGATGATTTTAATTAATTTATTTGCATTTACTCTGATTCATAAGATTTTAATTTTATTTAATAATTTATTTATATGTAACATATATGATAAAAACAAATAAAATATATAAATTATATATATGTATATATATTTTTTTTAAGATAAGTAAAAATAAAAGCTCTTGTAACCGATATGATATTACAGAAAAAAATATTTATTAAGATAGCTATATTTAATTTTAAATCATGCAATTAAAAAATGGCGTCCATTTCAGATTTCAAGATGGAAAATGATCGATTTATCTTTTAATCGCTTTCGGAGCTTTCGCTTTTCCATATCGAGCGAGCTTTTTAACTTTGTAATTAGAGATCGAAAGAATGAAGACGAAGATGCGAAATACTAAAAAAAAAAAATAGACGAAAGCAAAATGCGAACGAATAAAAGTTTCGATGCGTAAAAAAAAGCTCGATGGAAAAGTTTCGTTTATTCTCATTTGTTTGTTAAATCGGAAATTCATCTTTTTAAAATTTAAGTTTCGTCGCGTTTAAAGAAAAATCAGAGTTTTCCGGATTATTGCTTTTCTTTTTTTTGACTTTAAGATACGCGCACACATACACACACACACACACATACAAGAATGGTGGTTGTTTTTTTCAACCTCATCCCTTTTCATGAACACGTTCAATTGACAATGATAAATTCGATGAATTTTTTTTTCATTTCAATCGAGTTCTTTTTTTTTTTCATTCACGTCTTTTATTTTACTGTCTACAGTTTTTCGGTTGAAAAAGTTCCGCTTTTCAATCATTTCGTAATCTATATTCGGTTTTTCCGGTGAAAAATCTCAATCGACTATTGTTTTTATACGAGAAAATTTCTGTTTGAAATCCATTCGAGCTTATCGTAGAAAAAAAAAACGAGTTCGCCGATTTTTTTTTTCAATTCTTTTCAAAACGAACATAGATAAAAATATGTTCATTTTCAATAATGTTTGTCGCTAAAAACTTTTCCGTGAAAATTTTTCAGCTTAGAACATTTTATAAATTAACTTTTAATTATATTACCTTGTTCATTATGTCAAAAATATTTAACTTCTTCTTATAATGAAAATAAATTAGATTTTTTTTTCACATTATTAGTTATGCTAAAAGACATTTCGGTTATACCGCGGAATATTCGTCGGTCTTCTTTAAAATATAATTTAATATTTTATGCAGAGTTTTTGAGAATGACCGCGTAAAATATTTATTTAAGATGATTAAAAATACTTTGAAAGTTTTATGAATGAGCAGCAAACTTTCGGTAATATAAGAAATTCATCTTGAAAAGATGAATCGACGCTATTTAATATTATTTATTCAGTGAAATTGCAAAATTTATTTATGTTTCGACATAATTCGATATTGCATTTATTTATCGGTTAATTTATTACTATTATTATTTAATATTTTTATATTAAAATTCATTTTTTTAAACAAAAAATAAATTTAATTCTTGTTACTAAATTTATCGATTAAATTATATAAAGTTGATATATATATATATATATATATATATATATATATATATATATATATATATATATATATATATATATATTAATTTATTATATTCTTAAAATTTTTACTAAAAATAAATGAACTAGTAATATCAAAAAATATTTGTTCATTTTCATTTTTTTAATGAATTTTATTTACAGAGACTAAATATTTAATGTAGCTCAAAATTTTAGACAAGTTTTTCAATTTAATTAATAATAAATTTCTGTCACTTTTTGAATACCTTATATATATATTACAGTTAATTAAAATATTTTTTTCAATATTTAACAAATATTTATAATGCACGATATTTGTTCCATAAAAAAAAAACAAAACAAAAAGCGGCATTCACATCGCGCGAAACACAGTTTGACAGGCGCTTCGCATATTAACACGTTATCGAAGTTTCGCGTCGAAATTTATTTGATTACGATGATTGATGGCAATCATAAACGGAATTGTTCACGCTACGATAATGGCTAATTATTATACGATGTGCAATATTGAAAACGCGTATTACGCTCTGCAGGGTCAAATCGCATTAATTACGATCGTAAAAAAAAATAGAACATAATCATAACATCGAATATATATATTTATATATGAAATGAGAGGCGTAAAGCGGAACGCATTTGTGCCCTTCGGCATTCGACGAAGGCTTCGCGCGCAATTAGAGAAGACTTATTACGGGATTTTCCGCTTGTTTTTGCACGTTTATTCGAATCGACGTGCGTTATTTTGAAAGCTCGCGTTTCGCTTTGAGCTTTTATTTTTTGTTTTCATCCTGTGCAACCATCCCCCCGTGGGACGAGGGCGGCGTAAACAGGGTTTGTTTCTCGACGATGCCACGTGTTTGACCCGAACCTTTAATTAAATAGAGTCCCTTTTATACCGGCGAACGGCTTTATACGTAAAAAAAATTTTTTTTTGTATAGTAGTACGTCGCACATAAAAAAAAAATCGTGGGGATAAAAATAAATAGGTTAAAATTCGGGGATTGGGGTTGACTTTGAAACGGTTAATTGAAAAGTGTGCCGTTGTGTGGGGTCATTATTGAACTTCTCGATGTTAATAGAAGAAATTAATATTATATATATATATATTTTTTTTATATATCATCATATAATATATGAACATTATTAAAAATGAAATATTATTGTCTAATACAAATATATGAATAAATATATAAAACTCTACTTAATTTTGAATAATAATTTTTTATCTTAATTGATTCATTTAAATTATTATATTATATCAGTATAAATAATATACAATACAAGTAACGAGTAATAAATACGGGTTAATCTTAAACGAATACGGCGCGAAAAAAGTTAACGGGCGTTCAATTAAAATTGCAATTTAATTTAGAGTTCGGTCGCTTTAAGCGGCACTCAAAACTATTGAAATTAAATTTTAATTTTAATTGCGTCTGTAAAATTTAGAAAGGATATGCAAAAACATGCCGAAAGCATTTTTATTTTAAAATATAACTACACATATATATTATTTATTATGACTTGATTTATTTATTTTAAATATATTAAGGACTATAATATTATTGATTTATTACTTATTTTTATTGTTATTTTATAACGGGAATACTTTATATAAAAATTTTAAAATAATTAGAGAATACTCAGAATTGGCAATTATATTAATGTCTTTTCGTTTTACATTAAAAAATAAGTCATAATTTCAATTATATAAATTTTATATACATTTTACACAGAATATTACAAATTAAAGTCAAATTTTGAAATATTTTTCATCACTTAAAAAGCATTAAAACTTTTGTTATATATATATATATATATATATATATATATATATATATATATATATATATATATATATATATATATATATATATATATATATATATATATATATATATATATATATATATATATATATATATGTAAACAAGAAAAAGCTTAGAAAATATTACATTGATAAAGAAAGCAATATTCTTCTTTTTACCAGTATAATTGTTATTTAAGTTTTCTTATAAAACTCATACATTTTATATGCAAAGGAGTATTATTTTAAAGCGAAAGCTCTCCTTCGCCTCGTAAACACCGTTATATTTTTAGTATTGAAGCTTTTTGTTTCATGTATAATACATTTAATCGAATTATATATTATTCATTGCCGTTTTTTCCTCTTTCCCCGTCCAACTTTTAGGCTAAGGTACAATTATATTATATAATTAACAATTCAATTAACGTGTCGCATGTAACAGTATATGTATTTAATTATTTTCAGCTCATATAATTAACCAGCTAGATAAACAACTCAATTATTTATCCGTAATTATAAGCGCAATAATTAATGAAAATAATAATGTCGCTATTATATATTTAATATTTATCAAATTATTATATAGAGTAATATTTTTATTTCAATGAATAAAACGAAAGGCGCTTTCAATATATTCGCGTGTTTTACGCATTGAAAATGTTGATTGAAACATATATTTTTTTATTCAATATACTTTTATGATGCAATATTATCATATATAAATATGTAAAATAATGTTATTATGGAAAATTATGATTGAAATTCGTTCAGTAAAAAAAAATTTTTTTTTTATTTATTTTATATATATAATATTACATATAATGAAATGTTTTAATTTTATAAATGAATCGATTATATATAACATATGTCAAAAGTAATATTTAAACTTTGAACTTTTACAATATAATATTCGGAGGTTGTTCAAAATAAATTTCAAAAATATGTTGTAACACGTCTTCGATTCGCTGTGTGCCACAAAAATAAGGGTTGTTCTCCACGATTTCGAGTCCCTGTAGATTTGCGCATTCAATTATATCAACGTTTCCTTTTATTTAACCCTGATATGACCACGAAAATTTCCAATATTTGAACACCCCTGATTGATTCTTCAAATATCGCAACTTACGCGTGCCCCGAATGTGGTTATTTATTTATTTATTTTTTTTTTTGGTAAATAAAAATATTATTTTCATACGTGTATTGATAAAAATATATTTTTTTCTGGTGTTTTTTTTTCGATAAATCTTTATGTTTATTCGTGGGGTACGACTTATTTACAAATCCTTTTCGGATAATTGCCGAGGGGGGGGGTCTCTTCCATTAACGAATATTGTGTGCAACGATCGACCTCCGTAATAAAATGGACGAAGGTTGATCTCGTTATTCCATTAGGCCTCAGATGATAACCTAAAGGCAAACAACACTAAATTTATACGTGTACATATATACAGAAGAGGTTAAATATTCCGAAACCGCTTTATAAATGTTAAAGTTAATATTGGACACTCGAATATAATGTGGCGTTTATGGAAATCGACTTTTTTTTCACATCTCTTTTTCAGGAGTTGAAAAAAAATGGTTTTATAAATTTGATTTGTACGAATGATTTTGTGATGTAATTTTATATAATCGATACTATCGATTATTTTTATTATTATAATATTGAATTGCAAAAAAATTGAATCTATTTTATGAATTTATAATTATTGAAATTAAAAAAAATCTAAATATATATATATATATATATATATATATATATATATATATATATATAGCCTTAATATTAATTTGATGAACACTTATGTTACTATTATTTATAAATGTATTAAAAATGGAATAATTATTATACTGCATTTTTATACAAAAATATTCATGTTTATGTTACGAAGTTATATAAAAATGTTGTTGGTTAAATAAAGCGTAGATTAAAGTAATTTTTTTCTAGAATAGAAAATTGCATTGTTATCCTTGAAAAATCTAAGTATATAAAAGGCAATTGCTTTTTACATAATTTTCATAATCAGATTTAAACAGAATTTTATATAATATATTATTTTTTATATTTTCGTAGCTTTTCAGTATGTTAAAAAAATCGTTAATTCGTTTAAAAACATTCTTATGACAAAAAATATATAATTGATTTAAATGATTACTTTTACATTATTTTACGTTATATAGATATTGATAGGACTGATAAAATTTTCAAAATAACAGAATTTTGAGTAATAAAATATTTGTTTTTTTTTTAAATATAATATTATTAAAAAATACACTATTCGAAACATTTTCGAACCACACTGTACTTATTCGAGTTCATTGTGATCGTTTAGTATTGTGCGTTTAAATTCAAATCGAGTCTGGGTTGAACGATTAAATTTTAACAAGCGGCCTTCGCAAAAGGAACTTAATCGTTAATTGAAGACGTCGTCTGCCCCCCCCCTCCCCGTCCGTCCGATATAAATTGGTTTTTATGATGCGATTTGATAATAATTCCAATTGGGGAGGGGGAGGGGGCTTCGGCGATGTCGAAATATGGACTATTCAATTAACAACTGGGGGGGGGGGTTGAATTGCATCCCACTTTCGATATCTTATTGAAATTGATGCGATTCGTTCTTTATTTAATTTATTTATTCGATTTATTATGAAAAATTATATTTTAAAACTTTTTACGATTATCGATATTGATGCGATCATTTATTGTTTTTTTTTTAAGTAAAATAAATTTTTACACAGACGACAGATCTACTTTATTACTTTTGTTCAAATATTTAATAAATTATTCCCAATCAAACATTGTATTATATTATAATATTTTCGAAAAGTTTAAATTAAAAATATCAAAGTTGTACGGTTTCTTGAATCGAATTAAATTCCAATTAGACACTTTTTTAACGCTTTAATGGTGATTCGGACTTCTTAAAACTCGCATCACAGAATATTCAATTTCAATGCATCGAAGCGTAAATCAGCTGAACAGCGAAATATTTCAGAATATACATTTCAAATTTACGATGAACAATTAAAATTGAAGATTTAAAAAAAAATAATGTTCTATCAAACGGATTTTAATTAAAAATAATTAAAATATATATACTAATCTCAAATATTCTAATATTTCATATTATACTATATATATATATATATATATATATATATATATATATATATGTATATTGGGAAATATTTTATTTTGATATTATAATATTTAGGGTATTTTTGACCCCTTGTAAATGTAAACTGTTACACGATGCGGTATCGGCAATGCAGAATAACAATTTTGGTATTCTTCACTCACGAGGCCTTCGCCTCATACATATTGAACGATTCTCGTTATCAGATATTTTAGAGTACGTAATTTACTATCTGAATGGAGGTCGAATGTGTAAAATTATGCATATTTGTGAACAAACCAGATGCGCACACTGAAAAAATATATAATTTTAAATTTGATCGAAATAGTAGAGGTTTTCTTTGTTTTTTTTACACGTTGCTCGTGTAAAATCGATATTGTCAAAATTTTATTAGGAAATTTTTATATTATTCGAAATGCATTTTCAGTATCGTAAAAATAAATAAACGTGGGACGTTTAAAATATTAAAACGTTGCACTGAAAATAATTATAATAACAGTACAAGTAATATAAAAATAATAAAAATATATCATATAAAATTTTCAATAACTTTGAAATTTTATATAGATTATATTTCATAGATATTTATAACGAATAAAAATATTTTTTTTTCTAATCCGATTTGAAATCTGATAAAATTAATTCTACTTCTTATACTCCTGTGTATTATAACAAATAATATCCCATAAACCGGTTATCCTTTATTATCCTCTTCACGTTTTAATCGGCATTATTATTATAAGATTATTATGTTCATCGGATTAATTGCTCGTGTATTAATTTGTACACTTACTGAAATATTATATATAATATAAATGTACGATATCATTAATATATTTTACGACATATAATTCCTACATTAATGTCTGATTGATAAACAATATTTATAGTTAATTCATGTATATTAAAAAAAAAATTAAAGAAAAAAATATAACACGAAGAGCTTTTCCTATTTACTTTTTTTTTGTTCAAATACACAACGAGTAATTGTATTTATTTTATTTTTTTATTGAAAAGACGTATAAATTACGTGGTTATTATGTCATTTAAACACAATGGAATAAGTATCTTAGGGTAGTTTTCCATTGTCTGAAAATCGCTGTGATATATAATTTTCCAAGCGTAATCGTTGTATGAATTATGTAAGTAATTATTAAAGGTATAATAAGTGATTTAAATTACAATGTTCTCATGATGATTATTTATTCTGACGTAAATTTATTTTGTTTTAATACGAGAAAACAACTATCGAATTTTATATAAATTATAGAGAGCGAAATTTATGAAACGAAACGAGATATTGAATATATTATTTGAAATGGAAAAGCTATTAATTAATTCAGGACATTTTACATTATTAGAAAATAAAATTTGTATATACTTTTTATCAATTTAAATGTAATATATTTCTGTACTTTCAATTAAACTTTAGAATTTTAAAAATTATATAAATTATATAAAAATATGTAATATAATACAAATCAATATTTAAAGAAAAATCTGTTCAAGAATTTTAATAAATTATATATGATCAAAATATTTTGAAATTTTAAGTTAGTTACTAGATTTATTTTTCCTCAATATTTATTGATTATCTATTTAATAGTATAAAGGTATTTTTTTATGATAATTTAAATAAACATATATCGTATAACAGGAATTTAATACCTGTTGCTCGAATCACAAAACAACATTTTCTTTATCTGTTATTGATGAGTCTGTTTAGAACATTTCTATTACGAAGTCGTTATAATAATTATGTAATGCAGGGAGTAAATACAATATATAAACTGAAAACTAAATATTATACAATATACAATAAACACAAAGAAGAACGTCAGTGAAGATCGCATCTTTCATAACGAGAAAAAGATTATAAACCCTATAAAGAAATTTGAATTATTCGAATATACTGGAAAAATTCTCTAGAAAATCAAATCGATATGAATATTTTTCCGGATTTTTCCAAGTCATATACGCACAAATTTCAATATACAATAATATAAACGTAGTTTATATCGTACAATTGATTTTGAAAATACATTATATAATATTATAAACGATAAAATTTAAATAATATAAATATAATCATATTTAAATAAGACCTATATTTTTTTTGTATTTATATACAAAATTTCGCACACACAAAAAGAAAACACCCATAAGATTAATTTGTTAAATAAGTATTAAAAAAAAAATGTGGCCGTTAATTAACAGGTTTGCGATATACAAAAGGCCGCGTTAAACTATAGTACTAATATATCAAGTGAATTGCTATTCCAAGTTAAATTAATGTGCTAATATGTCAGAAGAACTACCTTTCTAAGGGTCACGATCTATAGCTATGATTGTAAACAACTAGATTTAATAGAGATAACGCTTTGAAGGTACAAGAAAAATTAGTTTTTTTTAAATATTATATATATATATATATATATATATATATATATATA
Source organism: Leptonema lineaticorne (assembly GCA_024500535.1). Classification (NCBI taxonomy): domain Eukaryota; kingdom Metazoa; phylum Arthropoda; class Insecta; order Trichoptera; family Hydropsychidae; genus Leptonema; species Leptonema lineaticorne. Next base: position 971,168 of record JANIJI010000003.1, read on the forward strand.
TATATATATATAATATTTGTAATATTAATAATTCACTGCGTAATCTCTAGCGTAAGTTATGTCCTTTTTGTGTTATTATGCTTTTCCGCTAATCCGATTTTATGGTTATGCTTTCTTTTCATCATAAATATGTTTTCATGAACCTATTTTTTAATATATCATTGTAAAAATATGAGTTTTTTTTTTGTAATTAAATAGGATAATGTTGCGCTATTTTTTTTAATCAGTTCAAATATTTGTTTCATCAATAAAATATAAAAAAAATGATTATTTGAATAAGAATCAATATAAAAGTTAAATTAATAATGATAATTTTTAATTTGTATTATTTATATAAAGTACATTATTATATCAGTATTTTTAAATGTATTTAAAAATATGATATTATCTGGATATTTTACATTTTATATTATTATAAAATATTATATATATAATATGTTCTACTATGATAATGAATATTTGTATCTTTCGTATTAAATAAATATTGTATCACGCTTTTATAATCTCAACATTGAAAATAATCAAAGAGAATTTGAGAAAATAATTTTATAATATTCAACATATATTATGTATATTGTATTTCATATTATTGCACACATTTTAAATAAATATACCATATATACGATATTTAAAATTTTTAAAATTCGTATACAATTTAAAAAAAAAATGTCAATATCGGAATCGTTTTTTAATTTTAGATTACAAAAAAAAAAAATTTTCTTTGCACCCTTTGTATGTTTATTTGACTGCGAGAATTAAGAAATAGGCGACTGCCTCAGGCGCGCCCCTAGCCACCCCTAGCTGGAAGCTGATACGTTTCCCCGCCATCAGTCATATTCGAGCACTCGAACCGATCGGTCGTTCCACAACAAAAAACCCCCTCCCCTTATGCCCTAATAAAAAATGCAAAAAATAAATGAACCAATCGTAAAATATATTTAAAAGAAAAAAAAACAATAATTATTTTTAAATAAGGGGTTCGTGATTTATGAGCGGTTTCGCGAACGATTTCCGTGAAGCGTTCAAAGACATTTTCAACGGAAAATAATATAATATAAATTATTAGAAAAAAAATATATAAACTTTCAAAATTTACACATCGAGGCGATTATATATAGTAAGTGTTTTGTTTTAATATATATTAATTTATTTCAAATGTATGCGGTTTTATGATATTTTTGCACGTGTTAAAATGTGCATTCGGTGAAAAACACTTGTTGATGTTGAACGCTAAATCCTTTACTTTTGTTAAAATATACTTTACACACGTTTTTTTTCCAAATCAATGTATTTTCATAAATATAAATATAATTATATTAATATAAAAATATTTTTATGTTTATATCAATTCTAATACAGAATAATTTTATTTAGTTGATTGATTATAGAAAATCATAATGATATATATATATATATATATATATATATATATATATATATATATATATATATATATTTAAAGGATTATTAAAGTCGAAATAATCAAAAGAATATATTTTTATGTCAATTAGTTTTTATTTTTAACGTATTAAATATTTATATATATGAAAAGCTGATTATATTTTTTATTCGTAAAACCAATCATATTAATATAATATAAATGTCTTGCTATCAATTTGATGTAATAGAAAAAATATTGATTTCTGTCAATCTATAATATAAATTTTGTTATCTTATGTACTATAAGCATTATGATTTCATACACAATATATTTTCATATTTAGATTCTTTTTTTATGATAAAAAAAATCAATTATTGATGCCCGTTTAAGAGAACAATAGACGTATTTTTATTATTAAATCGTTAGTTTCAAATTGAGATTCAGCCACAAGATTTGTCATTTTTCATAATATTGAATAGTTAAAAATCGGTTTATTACTATATTTCATACTTAGTATACAAAATAATTCGTCTATTGTATTACACTGTATCTGAAAAGTAATTAAAAAAGTTTTATTATACGTTTTATTAATGTAAAACGCGCGCATATATATTCTCATTATGTCGAGATTATTAAGATTTTAAATGCACATTACTACGGCAAAGTTTCGGCAAATGTGCTTTTCAATTTTATTATAATATATATATATCAGAGTAAAAGCACATAATAATAACAATAATAATCATAGGTAAACGTACCCTTTAAATATATATATATATATATATATATATTCTCCTTCTTTTTCAGCCCCTTGATATTATTATTATTTTTAATCTAAATGATGAAAAACGTTCAGCGAGACGAACGCACTTTCATATCATCATGTACGTTCGCATGAGATTTATCTTTACATATTATTTTCGGGTGAGGGGGGGAGGTCTGTTTCTTTCTTTTATTATTATTATTTTTTTATATTTATATATAAAATATATTTTTACGTGTGCATTGGTGCGAGTTAAATGCTTCGACAATTCAGAAGAGATCTTTGAAAAATAAATAAAAAACAACCCTTGTATCTTAAATGTTGAAATGTGCCCTTTTTTAAAAAGCGAAAACGACAATACGAAGGATGTCTCATATTAAAATTGTTTTTTTTTCAATGCATATATATATATATATATATATATATAATTTTTGTATTTATTATATATTTTTCAGCGGTTTTCAGCTGTCCATCGTCATCTGTGGCGATTATACGCTCAGTTTGTTCGAAAAGAATAAAAACGGACAGGTTTTTGCCGAATGCCTCTCAAAAGGGAAAAGGATTAAAATTTTTGAACACAAAAGTGTCACGAAAATAAACAGGAACGTCTTCGATATACCTTTATTATATATTCGCGATTTATATTAATAAAAAAAAATATATGGAAAAAGGATTCCATTTTTCTCATTTTTCGCTCTCAACTTCTATTATTTCCAGATAGCTTATTCTTGTTATTTTTCGGTGCAAAAAAAAAACATCGTTTTCGTTTATTAAAAATGCGAGTATGACACTTTCAGCAGCTTATGTCTAGATTTTAACTTCAAATTATACAAAAGAGTAATCTTCACTTTTAAAGAATGATTTACTATATTTTACTAAAACTATTTTAATTTAACAAAGATAGTTTTTTTACCTTTATTTTATCATTAATTGTAGATAATTATGTTTTTTCAATTTTTTTCTTAATTAAATTTAAATTATTTTTATTTTATTATCTTTTTAAAAGTCATAGAAACCATTTTCTTTTTATAAAACCTTTCGAATTCCGATTTATATAATTAATGAAATGAAAAATGTGTTTTTATAGACTATATTTCAAGCATTCCAAATATATAATACGTATTTTTATCATACATGCAATCTATGTATCATTAATTACAACAATTTATTACGAAATCATCTTTACAACACTCATAAAAAACATAATTAATATAATCATATTTTCGACTCTGAATTATCTTATAATAAATAAATAGCATGCTGAAATTATATATATGTATATATATATATATATATATATATATATATATATATATATATATATAAATTAAATTTTTCATGATTCTAAGTATAGGATTATATTTTATATTATATAATATCTTCATATTACATATTATAAATTCATAAAAAAATTCGCGGAATTTCAACATATTTTGTAGCGTAATATACGATGGAAACTGTATTAGAAATATATATATATATATATATATATATATATATATATATATATATATAAATTCCTCGATTTTAATAAACGACACCAAAGTAAATACTGCAAATTTTTCTGCGGCCTCACAGAGAAAGGTTCAAAATTTTTAATAACGAACAACGGATATCATCAAAATATGAAATTATGTACAAGCATAAATATATATAATTTTAAATATATAGAATCTTTAACCGCAAAACCGTATATATAATTCAAAAATTAACTATAATCGCAATGGTTAAATTAACGCTATTGGTGTCAACAATATATATATATATATATATATATATATATATATATATATATATATATATATATATATATATGCATATATATTATATTAATTAATATATATGCATCGATTGTTAAAACCGCATTTTCCGGAATGCGGTCGTTATGTTAATATTGATAATTTTAACTATTTCCAAAATGGTATGAAATGTTATCTGGCATTATGTAATAATCTTTATATATAAAATATATATATTTTTTTGTAAAATATTTCTAATTAATATATAAATTGAATAGTAAAATTATTAATCGAAATTATTATGAAAAATATACACGGTATATCAGTATATCGATTGTGTTCATTTATTTTATATTTTTTAATTAAATATATTTATATTTAAAAATATAATAATATATCAAATTTAATTAGAAATAAGTCAGATGTTTGATTTTGTAAAAAAATATTAAATAATATCATATATATGTATTTTTACGTATAATATTATTTTATTAATTAATATTATATTTCATGTCTGAAACAAATTGTTAATATTTTTTCTATAGAATCGTTAGATTGATTCTGCAGAAAAATATTAAGGATTGATTTCATACTTAAAATATAATGAAATGAAATATATCTTGAAAATGACATACGTCTTACAATTTCAGCTTATTATTATTATAGAAGATTTATAATATAATAGATATTTATAGAATTTCACATAATTTACAACATGTAAATGATGTTTGTATATCATAAGTATTAAGTATATATTATATGTATTCGCAAGTATGTATAATAATACTCAACAAACAAGTACGTGTATATAAATATATTAAACTGGTTATTGATTCTGAAACCGCATCCTGAAAGTTCTAGGAAATCAAATAAAATTAAACGCCTGTTGCACATACACAAATACAGATAGACAAACGGGGTGTGAGAAAATTTTCAGCGTGAAAAACTGGCTGAAATTGCAACAAGCGAGCGCTAAATGCACTACAAGTCTAAAAAGAAACGTATATATATATATATATATATATATATAATGAAAATCTCCAGGGTTTTCAAGGAAAATGTAAAAAAAAACCTTACAAATAGCTCAATACACGCGATGTATATAAATTTAACGATTGAATCAATGTTTGACTCGGCGCTTTGATAATTAGCGGTAATTTGTTTTAGAAAAATATTTATTCTTTTTAAATATTGTATTTAATATTAAATTTTTAATATCTAGTAAAAATTTTAATACAAATTTTCCTTAGATTTTTTTTTTATTAAATTTTTATTGCATTTTTATTACATGGCTATGCAATCCTTTGTTGCAACTTTGCATCTTTCTAGATTAAAATAATTTAATATAAAAAGACGCACATATCTCTTATATATTTTCTAAAGAAAAAAAATATACAAATGAATTTTTATTTTATACAAGCGTTGATAATTGTCATTCTATTATTTTAAATATTAATACTTATTATTATTGGTTTAATAAGTACTTTGGAATCTGTCATCTGCAAAATATTGTATTATTCGGATTCTATTTGTTGTTTTTGACAATTGGTATTTAATTAATATTGGTTATAAATGCACGAATGTCACAAACTGGGTCAACTTGTCCCATATAATGATACATATTTGAATAAAAACACCTTATAATATTAATATATATATATAGTAACAAAAATTTTATTACATATTTAATAGAAGAAAAAATCTATATTTATTATTACGGTTTAAAATATTATACGTATTGTCACTTATTTATTTTTAATGTAGGTTCTTAATATCGAAAATCAATACTTTTAGATAATATGAGAATTTCGATATATATATATATATATATATATATATATATATATATATATATATATATATAGTTTTATTTCATTTTTGCCGAAATTTATTATGTATGACATTTGAGGACCTTCTACATATGTCTGCATGTGAAAAAATTTTCCTAAAATAAAAATAAAAAGACATTATTTTCTTTATAATAGAAATGTTGCTTTAGCTCATTTTTTTACGCGTTCAAAAATAAGATGAAACGTCAACTATGCTGAAAAATTCAATGCTATTTCCATGTACCTTTGTCATAATATTGATACGTCGTCGGTTCACATTTCCTTCGCTTTATTTTATTTTTCATTTTTACTCTGTGTGTGTGTGTGTTTTTTTTGTTATTTCGACACAATAGCGTGTTTTTTCTTCATTTCGTTTTTTTTACTTTTTTTTTATTTCAGCAGCTGAAATGTAAGGTGAAAAAAAAATAAAGAATGAATTTGAACTTTTGCCGAAAACGAACACTTACATTTTGCCATCTGAAAAAGTTAGCGCTTTTTTTTACGAATATTTTCATGTAGCGTATATAAAAATTTATATATAAATATAATATATAGGTATATTATATATTTTGTTACTCGTTAAAATACAAAATATTTTTTTATTTGCGTTTGATATTTTTATTTATGAGTCATTCTGTATTATTACATTTACTTTATGATATGAATATACATAAAATTCTTTCTTATTTTCTAAGTTTACTGAAGAATAAAGTTATTTAAATTAAAATTTTGCGTTTTTTCATATTATTCGTTTTTAGAATGTATCATTATCATAGGTTTAATATATTTTTTATTTTAAAACAAACGATTTTTGCTTAAAAATTTTCACAAAATTATAATTTTACAGTAAATATAAGCAATCATTTATTTGAATTTTTAAATATCGATTATATAAAACGAGCCTGAGTTTTAAGTAATAGATTTAAAAAATATCAATCATTTTAATAATTTTATTTATTTATATTAATTATATAATAACTTTATTGGCAATTTTGTGAAAAAATATGGTTTTAATCTGTGAAATCACAATGATAACAAATATATTAAATTTTTACTTAAAGATAAATATTAAGTTAATAAATTTATTTTGATTAAAATATATATATATCATTATCTAACACAATATTGATTTCTTTTTTGCAGAAAATCGATTTTATAATAATCCATTTAAATTTTAATCTGCAAGTTACTTTGAAGTTAACTGGAAGAAACGTAGGATTAACGACAGATTAAAAAATATCACTCATATATTCTTTCGACATTATTAATCTTAATTAAATGATACTTTTTTTAAATTAATATTTGACATAATTTTCATCGATTATCGAGTTTTAAAAATAACGTATATTTATTTATTCGTAGTATATGTGTAATACGAGAAAATTTATAGAAAATTAACGCGAATTAATTAATTAATTAATATAATTATCGACATTCGCCGGTGCCTTATTTATGATGAAATTTTAATTACGCCTATCAAACTTTAACCCGACGTTGTTTTATAGCAAAAAGCTAAGCAGTTTTGCCGCCCCTAAACTTTTCCATGAAATTTTTCGAGTGGTAATCGAATTCGATGCGGGAAAACGATTTTTTTTTATTATTTTCATTGAATAAAATGATAAAAAATTCATATCGCAGCACGTGCATTAAATTAGTATAATTCAAAGCGTTTATTTAATTCAGAGTTAGTCGATTTATTCTGAAAATTATCCTTATTCATCCCCCTAAAGAACAAAAATAAAAAAAATAATAATAAATAATCTGAAGCATCCGAATCATCGTTTCAAATTTTCTATCTGAGCTGGCACAATAATAAAATTTTACGTTTCAAGCGCCGGTTTATTATGAAAACTGTACCAAATTTTTCTTTCGAATTTCACCCTCTGGCATCCTCTAACCCTTGTTTTCCCTTTCCGGGTACTTTTTTTCTGAGTTGTTTCTTTTCGTTTATTAGTTGACGTCTTGGACGTTTCTTAAACGAATCTCAGAGTTTCGACGTGAACAACATATAACAATTTTTGTTTTCATATTTAAATAACTTTAGAATATTCTTTTTATTATAAATATACTCATGATAATGGAGAGGTTTTTATTTTTTGTAATGTTATTTAGTTTAAAAAGTTTGGATAATTACGCGAGATTTATATGTATTTTTATATGGTCGTGTAAAATATTAAATGACATTTTCTTGAATTTTCATGGTTGTTATCGTGGCTAAGTAAGCATTTTAATTTATATACGTTGAAAATTAAACAAGTACTTAATATTAATTAAAAAATTTCTGTTTTTAAATTTAAGATTTCACAACTTAAAATTAAGAATTTTTTAATAGACTAAGTTTTTATATGTTTTTAATTTTTTTAATATATAAAAAATACTTTATTTAAATATTTAATTACAATTGAAACATTTTGATAGTTATTTATATTTATTTATATATAGAATGATTATAGAAAGAATATGAATAATCTAAAAACATTAGAGTATTTGCTAGTTTTACAAAATATCCATCAGAAATTATTTTGTCTATTTTCAAAAAAAATATGCTTTCATCAATAAAAAAAGTTTCATTCTTATTATAATATACACAAACAAACATAACATAATATAAATTTTCATCTTCCTTAAAATTTTCCGATATGCACGCGCGAACAACTTCGTTACAAAATTTCTCAAAATGTTGCCAACTTTATAAAACTTCACTCTATCTACCATCCGAGCATAATTTACATATGCCGTTGTAGATGTACTGATAATAATGATAACGGCGACAGCGACGATGATAACGAATTACAAATAGCAATGTATATATATATATATATATATATATATATATATATATATATATATATATATATATTCATATAAATACATCTAAATCGAAGACGTTCTGAAAATGCGAACGATAAACGCGCAATAGGGAGGATGTATTTTTTTTTAATTTCATTTTTCATTTTATCCCTCGCTTTCATTATCTCGATTATCATCGTTATCACGACCGACATTGTAACTGTGACTAATTTAAAGCCCGTTTTCAACGTAGGCTGTTATCGGCGAGCATTGTCATTGTATTCGAGTATCGTGTTCAACACGCTGTACAATTTTCGCTTTTGCACCCCGTGTACAGTACTTAAGTACCTACCTGTATATAATAATATACAGAACTCGGTATTGCAATTGCTGATAAACCGAATTTATATATATATATATATATATATATATTCGTATATATATATACATATATATATATATACACACACACATACATATATATATATATATATATATATATATATATATATATACATATGTAATATACATTTAAAACTATTCGAAGCATTTGTAATAATCGAAGGTTTATCTGTATGTAGCATTGGATTATTCGTTTGCTGCGCATAATTCCATTGCATTTACGTTAAAATATAAGTGAATGCGTATTGTTTTATTTTATTTTATAATTTTTAATATATTTAATTAACAGAATATTTTTTCTTTGGAGTTTAAAGTATCGTTTTTAATAAATTAAAAAATTTTCATATTGTTAATTTTGATTTTATGTTGAGGAGCTATTAAACAATATCATAAAAATATATTGTATATTGTATAAATGAAAAAATTCTATAAATATACAGGAAATTTAAATAGTAGTATTTAAAATATTCTTAGAGCTAAATAGTCTAACAACTTTCGTGCTAAATGCTACATATGTATTTTTAGTTATAAAACTAATTTGTAAACATGTTACAAAACTGAGAAATGCATATAACATGAATACAAATATGCAAACAGTTAAATATGCATTACTAGAAAACTTTTTCATATTTTTTATTTATAATATAAATCATTAAAAATGAATAGAACTTAACAAAATAGTTAAAATATTATATATGTGACTGAAATTTATGATGGTGATATATTTTTGTTGGAAATTCGCAATACTATTTTAGTAGAATACATATATTAAATACTTTTATGTATACCATAAAGGTTTTTTGGATCAATTTAAATATGAAAATGTGTTAAATCTTTCATACAGAAATAAATAATATATCTGATAATTAAATATAGAATTGTCGACTCGATTTCGTAAAAAAAGTAAATTATTATTCAGGGTTGTACGCAGCTGATTTATTTTTTTATGTATTATATATATTATAGATATTTCATATGGATATTAAATTCATATATTTCGATATGTAAATTTACATTCCAACCGTGGTTTTCCACTTTACGAGTACAAAATGTGAAATAGAAAATCCAATTTAATGTGGTTGTATGTTATATAATATATGCCGCGGTACAAATTAAACAAAAATATTTTTCTATTATAATTTCATTTTATTATTGAAATTTGATGTGAAGTATCTTAATAAAATATTTCGTTTAAATATTTGAAATTAAATATTTTTTTAATAAAAATATTAATTGAAATAATAATAATTATTTATTTAGAAATATAATTTAATCTATGTATATGTTTTTTATCATTTTTTTAATTGATAAAAAATAAAGAGCAATATTAATAATACGTTGATATTAATGGAAATATTATTTTGTCGTATAAATAATATTTTTTATAGCTTGTTTATCGTTCAAATGTTGCATTTTCAATTCTAAAAGTTTATTTTGAAAAAAAAACTGTTCACATTGAAAAATCTATCAAGTTTCACGAGCATCGCATTATCGGTAAATAGCAAAAACCGCTCGAGCGAGTTTCCACTATTTTCCGATCGCATTAACAAAAGTTATTTCTTTCGAGCGAAAACTCGCATTCACAAAAACGATAAAATTCAAAATTTTCATTACACAAAACTGCGAACACAATATTTTTCATTCGATACACGTCATCTAAAAAATAAAAGAACTCAAAAAGCAATGCATAGAATTTTCGCACTCTTTCATAGTGGCGCGTTAACCTTTTCACGTCAGATTGACACTGATTCAATCGAGCATATGTTTCAGAATAAATTTCATAACCTATCGAGCAGACAAAATAATAATAATAAAGGAAGTTCCGGTAAAACGGAACGTTTTTCGTTCGGCGATTCGACATCAATAAGTGAATGGTTTTTCCGCCCATCTTTTTCATTCGCCACCCGTTTTTCCGTTCGATTTTTCACGTTCTTCATCGGCTGTCTGCCACGGTTCATATTTCTGTCAGGACTATTTTGTTTAACGGATAAAAATCTCGTTTTATTTGACGTTCGTTATCGTCTTTTGAGAATTTTACGACGGAATCGGATTTCGCTCATAAAGTAAACCGACGTGAATATTATGCGAGCTCAAAAATGAAGAGGGCGGATGAAAAAAAAAACGGACATTTTATGCCACGTGGCCTCCATTATTATTACTCAACCCTAGTATAAATAATAATATAAAGAAGCCTATCAATATGTATGTTATTAGATTTTGATATGAATATTACTGTTATAAGTATATTTTTTTTCGCTTTGAAAATCGATTAATCTATATGTGAATAACATCGATTCTATAAGAAAACTTGTAATGATTAATATTTAATATACATTTAAAAAATAATTATATAACATTAAAACTCATTATCATCATGTTGTATTTTTAATATTTAATACATAAAACTCTCAATAGCAAATTATCGGCATACAATTTAAACGATTTGAATGCATTTATTTCGAATTTATCGAATAATTTTTTTTTCTATCAAGTTAATCAACGTCGACGACGTGATTAATTAACTAATTACGCTTCGTCATTATGATCTTTTAGATCGCAACTCCTCAAACTTCGTTTCGTCGATTTTGAAACTCGCCCGCTTTTGAACTGTAAAGTTTTTGCACGTGCTTCCCGAAAGTATCATTTTACGAGACCGACTCGCCATAAAAATAAAAAAAAATAAAACTTTTGGATTTTCACTTTGTTCCTTTTATTTCGCCTTTTTATATAGTTGCCCGGGAAAACTTTCCCGCTCTTCCCCCCTCCTCTCGCTCTCGACGTATTGTGGAAAACGGGAAAGCGCAATTTCGTGAAAACCGAATGCGTCAATAACGTTATTGAATATTTAATAATATTGAAAAGTTTACTCGTCGACAACAAACAGTAAGTGTATTAACATATAATATATGACACTTTCGTATACATATATATAGTGTTTTATTTTGTAAATTTCTACTCAAATTTTAGTATGGCTTTTATTTAATATTCATTGTAGTTATAGCTGTTTTATAGTGGCTTTTCTAAGAGCAGTTTGCGTTTAAATAATGTGATACAAACTATTCTTCGGATTCACGTCCGATGGGAGCAATTTCACCAAGAACTGTTGTTATTTGTTGGTTTAAACGAACGAAATCTTATACAAAATGAACAAATAGTTGGTTTAGTATATATATATATATATATATATATATATATATATATTCGATTTTTAAATATTTTAAACAAACTTTAATTTTTAATCAAATATATTATTTTTAACATCAATAATCTTTATTAATAAGTACATTTTTTAATATCCGTTTAAAAAAAATCACGCAAAATATATATTTTAATTCTCTTTGTGCATCGGTTTTTTTGATGATGCATCAATTACATTGCTGAAAATTTACGAAATTTCCCGCATCCAACAATGCATTTACACTTCAAAGGCTTCGATTTTATTAATTGGAAATGTTTTTAATTTCCGATATTTACACTATATATATATATATGGTAAATCAAAAACATCGTCCTTTGTTATAGTTTTAAATTGAGGTTTTTATTGAAAAAATATTTATTTTTAATTTTAATATCCAGAACAAAACAAAATACTTGATATTGTATAAAAATGATAATTTCAGTCAAATTTGTAATTTAATTGAATTTTTTTCAGAGGAGACAATCGAAAAGTACTTGGTTCACGGATCATTGTGTGCTTTCATAAAAATTTTGAAAAATAAAAATTTATAATAAAACATTGATCTTTTACATCGTCATCATGATTTTAATTGCAATTAAACAAAAATAAAGGACACTTATCAAAGCGAACGTTTTCGACGAATAAAAGCGAATTTTGACCTATTTCGGTATCGTTTTGATTGACGTTAACATACACACGTATATAAGAAGCTAACGATTTCAAGGTATGAGGGGTTGCGGGAGGAGAGGGTGTGTGTGTGTGTGGGAGAGGGGTGGAGATCGAAGGTTTTTTTCACGAGTTTTCACTCAATCCGTCGAGGAAAAGTAGACGCCACTTTTCACGGAATTTTCAATACGTCACCGCTTTTTCACCTTCTTATCGAAACGACCGCTGTCATTCAAAAAAAAAAAAATCGTATGATCACTCTGTATAGTATATAAATTCATCAGGTGCGGCTCGTGACGATTCAGATATTCAATTTTGTAGGCTGTGTTCGACATTTCAATTCAGATTCAACCGACCAATTCACTGTTTAATTAGTAAATATTGTTGAATATACATATATTGTTATAACTAATTTTAGTTTGATCTATACCATTTCATTATGAATAATCAACATTTTTCGTATAAATATAATCGAATATATTTTAAATTTAATGTAATATTAACATAATTATACATTTTTGAATAAAAAAAATGTTTTCATTGTTCACTTTTATATTTTTTATATATTCGAAGGACGATCTTGGAAATATGTTAAAAATTTTCTTTTCTTTTATCTTTTTAATCTGATAATATATATATATATATATATATATATATATATATATATATAAATTAGAATATAATAAAAACATTATTCGAAATGTTTTATTATTATATGTATAAAAAAATTAGTAAAATTGAAGATTAATTTTTATCAAAATTAAATATAAAAAAATAATAATTAAAATGAAGAAAATGAAATTATTTTTACTGTATAAATTCTATGAAATATTTTTCAATTAGATTTGATAATTAATTTTGATTATCATATGAATATTAAAATGTCTACAATTTTTCTCCTTTTACATATATATTGCCTTTCTTTTGTACCAAAAATCATATAAGAAAATGAATGTTATTATAACCTTCATTAAATTTCCATAACAATTTCGTTAATATTTTGTAATAATTTCGAAAATAAAATTAACGTCATCCAGAAAATTTTATTTTTAATTCACTAATAAATTTTAAATCGATCAAAAATAAAATTTTATTAAAAAAAAAGTGCTTGATTCACCTCTGATTTTATTCATATTACATAATCGACATTCGCGGAGTCCCTTTCGGATTTTCATCTTCGATTTCTCCCCTTTCGCGCGAATAAATACATGCACAAGGTAAGCAAAAAAAAAAAAATGCGAATTTTCCTTTTCGGCGACGAGTTTTTCCTCCGGTTACGTCGACATTTTTTTTTCATCACTCGTGCCTCGTATTAAATTAAATTTTGCGGCTGAAAATGTCGAACGCGTGAAAAACCTAGAGCCGAAATAAAACGAAATAAAGTTAAAATATCGGCACTGGCTGATGTGATTATGGAAGACCGCCTCTCTTCTGCGTCTTTTATGTAAATTAGCGATTTTTTTTGGCTTTCGACGTTTATTTATTTATTTATTTTTTTCATTTTCCGACACCTCCTACTCTTATACATATTGCAAAAAAAATTTTTTTTGTTAAAATAAAATACGTATACTTGAATATTTCGTTTTTTTTCCTCATCATTGTACTAATGAATATATATTTTGTATTTTTGTATATATATATATATATATATATATATATATATATATTTTTTTTTTTTTTTCAAAGATTAAATAAATACATAGTAGAGAAAATGAATTGTCTTATAAGAACATCACGCCACTGATTTGTTTTCACATTTGTTCTTCTTTGTTTATTTTATCGTTTAGTTAATTTTTAGTAATAATTATTAAATGATAAATCAAAAATTTATTACGTTTAAATTTTTTTATGATAATATATAAAATGTAGAATAATATTGTAAATTCAAATTTTTTTCGATCGAAATCTAAAAATACAAAAACAAATATTATCGCAATTTGTTAAAAAATAATGCGCATACTTTATTACGATTTAAGGTTCTACTGCGCTCTTTCGTCGCATTTATTATACAGTTTAAATGTTGAATTAAATTCGTAAACGTTCGGCAAATTTGCGAACACAAACCGATTTTACATATTTTATTTATGTATCAGAGAAGAGGGACAAACGATAAAGAATAAAATAAAAAGAGAAAGAAAAAAAAAGGAAAAATTTGTAATAAACGCCATCGAAAGGTTCGATAAATAATTCGGATCGCGAGAAAAGTTCGTGCCGACAGAAGTAATGAGAGGCTTTCGCGTCGGTAATTTGTATTTATTTTGCGAAATCACGATCGTTTCAATTTGAACAACCCTCTGGAAAATCGTCTAAAATTTTCACGCGGATTTATTATGGAAGCTTTGCAAAATCGACCTACGATTCTGCACATAAATTCGCATATATTATTTATTCCATATATTCGCTTATATATTGTAGAAATGCTTTTGAATATTATTATTATTCAATAACATGCTTTATATTAAATAATCACGTATTCGATATGAAATATTTTTAAGATGATACACGTCAATATGAAAGGTTAGATTGGGTGGTTATAGTGAATAAATATATAATATATAATATCCACACGAGGATATCACGTAGAAATCACTAGACTAACGAATAGAGCATTATGACCGCGCTATAAATTCGCCATAAAATAAAATCAAATTAGACGGTAAAACGTAACGAAAGCAATAAAGGCGCCGGAACCGAAAAGCGGATTTTCCCGAAAAGTGAAAATGGCGAACATAGATGGTGAGCGGGGTGGGGTGGGAGGGTGTGGAAAATGGTCATAAAGTGATCCTGGTCCGACATTTAATACCCCCTGGCAACTTATTGGCGTCTAATTAGGGGGCAAAATCGCAATCGTGACTCCTGTTTAACGGTCGATTATATGCCGTTTGTATTCGAGATGTGTCTTGTTTATTTTATTCGAAAGAATACCGAATGACGATTATTGTTTTGGATTTTTAGTGTAATTTTCATGTTTTACGTTTTTACGATAATGTAATGTTGATTTTATTTTTTTTTTTGTAAAATATCATTATGTATTCATTTTTTAGTGTTAAAATATAAACTAGAAAAACTGAATGTAGTCTGCTTGAAAATATATGGAAGCTTGTAAAGCGTTTTTGGCAAAAATAAAAAAATAATTTATAATTTTAGAAATTTATGGTTCTAGAAATATTCCTTTAAAGATTTATGCAGTAAAATAATTGAGAAATTTTACTATAGTATATTAATAATAATAAAATAATTTTTAACTTAAAATAAATAAATTGAATATTTTTATAAGGTTTCACATTGTAAATTAATTTTTCTATTTATGTATTATTAAACATCGTATTTTTTCTTTTTAATATAAAAAAAAAATAATTTTAATGAATTTTGATAATTTTAAATATGTAAATTATTACCTACAAGTTTAATACTACAGATCAAATAAATATTTATTATATATTTTCTTTTCGATTTTTTAAATATTTAATTCTCAAAATAATAATAAGGCTAAAATATTATGTTGTATTGCTTTTTTAAATTGAAAAATAACATAGTCAATAGCTTCATTTAACTTATAAATTGAATTATATTTTGTTAGTTAAATTATTAAATATTAAAATGGCAATATAATAATGAAATATTTTAATACAAAAATATAATAAATTCAAGATTATAAAGTAAAACAACACAAAATACGAATTTTAGAGACGATATAGAAAAATAAACTTATTATTTGTTAAAAAAAAAATGATTAGAATTATTCGTCGTACATATTTTGTGTTAAATTTTTATTTTTTAGTTCAATATATTTCACGTTCAAAATCACATGTCCTTCTTCGTCTTATTGTAATCTCGTTTTTAAAAAGGAAAATCTCATTTCTCTCAGAGCTCAATCTTCGAATTTTAGTCCCGGTTCGGCAACTAATTTCGGTTTCCACGTGAGATTCAAAGGTTCTCGCTTTCTGTCTGAGAAAATGGAAATGAATTATGCAAGATATATATATATATATATATATATATATATAAGTGTGTGTGGTTTATATATCTATATGTATAACAATGAGAGACAATAAAGGAGTAGGTTGGGGTAGTTAAATAATGACGAAGTACACCCTTTGGACGAGCAAAATAGACCCTTCAGGAGAAATCCTACAATATAACCTAATTATATTTATATTTCTTAGTTGGAGAAATACGGAGCGTGCAATTTCTTTTTGGATATAGAAAAAAAAATGCTATGTCCTTTTTTCCTTTCTTACTGTCCTTTATAATTTACTCGGTTTCGTAATTTTGCACGTTACTATTTTTTTTTATTTTTTGGTTATATATATTAAGCGCGTTTGTGTCTTATTAATATTTTATTTATTCCGATTGCGTTTCGAATTGTATTGAATCATCAATAATGTAATTTTTCTAGTTTATTTTGTGAAATAAAGGAGAAAATATCAGTATTGAATACTCGTATATCATATTTTCAGAAATTATTTAATGTAACTTTTTCAAATATATATTTATTACGATTTTTCTGTGAAAATTAAAAGATTTTTTCAATGATTTTTCATTCAAAAAATTTAACAAAGTATGTATATATATATATATATATTTCAAAAAAATCTTATTTTTCCTCTATTGTATACATTTTATTGCCATGAAATCGTTCTTTAAATTAGATATTATACGATTATATTTTTTGACAATAGCCACGTCATTCAAAATTACATTCGTTAAAAAATAATTAATTCGATTGAATACATTTTTTTATTGAAAATATATTCTTTTGTGAGAATTTGTATCGTTTTATATTAATATAAATTTAAATGATTCAAGATTTTTCTTAATATTGATATAATTTTATCGACATAAATTGAAATCCAACTCGTATAAATCAAATTAAAATTTTTTATTAAAAATATTTTGTATAATAATTTAGTTATTCCTAAATAAATTATATAATTAGTTTTTTTTGGATAGAAATAGTTGCAAATAATAATTAATAACTATTTGTAGATATTATTAATGTGCTTTGAAATCGATATATAATATTATTTTGTGACATTTGCAGTAACACATACAGTACAAGAGTTTTGCATTAATTATCTTTGAATTTAATAACAAACTTAAAAGTTTCGAAACTTGCGCAGAAAAGTCTCTCGTTAATTGGGTGAAACTTTTCAGTGCGAGAAAAGTGTAGGAAAATTCTCAAAAACATATATTTCGTTCGTGCGTCGTCGAGTGTTTAAATTTTAAAACTTTTTTATCATGAATTTAAAAAATATATACATATATATATATATATATATATTTCTCGATTAAAATGGATAAAATTAATGAATTTCTAAAATTGTATCCATTGATATGGATATTTTTGCATTAAAATAAAATGATTCAACGATACGACAACTTTTAATACAGATTCTAAGTTTTCTTTTGAATTTTACAACGATGAATTTGTTTTCATGCAAAATTCAGTTTTTTAACTCTTTAATTAATCTTAAGATATTTATTTATTTTTATCAAATAATTTAATCATTCTTTCTAAATGAAATAAATATTCTGATATATCGTGCAATATCAAATTGTTATTATTTTTTTTTATATTAAATTATACTTTTATCATTTATATCTGAATTATGTAAAGCTAGAAGTTGAACTTACATATAAATGCATAATATGTTCAGTGATGTTACGTTATGAGAGAATTTAATCTTCAAATGGATGCATGCAATGTTCGTATATAGTGTATATGGGATTCTTAATAATATTACAAGAAATTGTGGAAACTTTATACATTTATATATCAACCTTTATATATATATATATATATATATATATATATATATATATATATATACATACATACATATATATATATATATATATATATATATATATATATATATATATATATATATATATATAATTCAGATAAAAATATTAAAAAATAAATACAATTCAAATTTTCATTCTGAAATTACTTAGATAGAAATTCGATAATATTTACAAGCGGATTAAATAATAAGCGATTTAAATAATTAAAAGGGGGATATGTTATTAATTTATTTTCAGGTTCATTTAACACGTTGTTAAACGAAACGACGGCCAATTATCGCTTAAAGAGTTTGTCTCACCTTAAAGGCTTTTCGAGTAAAAACTAATTACCATTCGACGTCGTAATTGTTTCGCGATGTTCTATCGGTTAAATTTTTAATCTAATCAACGGTCGCCATATTTGCGCGCCATATTTTCTCTTATGCACCATATTTATTCGACGTCCATATTGTTTAATTTAAAACAGCGATTACGCTCTCTATGCAATCTTGCTCCATTCGAATTATTATCGTTCCGATATATATTTCTTTATTTTAATTAAAATTGCGATATTTATTCACATTTTTTTTTCAATCATAAAAAAATAGGGAATATTAATTTGTATTCTCTATTTTAAATTGAAGTCTCTTCTTTCAGTTAGAGATTTGAATGGATTTGGTTTAATCAATTGAGTTACTCAGTTTAAATGCAATCTTTGAACGAAAAAGAATAATAAAAAATATTATTAATATTGATTTTTTTCTTATGATAAAAATATGTATAAAAATTATTAGATATGAATAATTTTAATTTTTTAAATTAAATTTTGTCAATCAATTATTATTATTTTATATTTGAGAATTGAATTTAAAAAGTGAATGCTATTCTTAATATATATAATTTTTATAACACAATACTAGGAATAAAATAAAATAATGAAAAAATATTTTTCAACGATCCTCTCTTATTAAACATAATTTATTTTACGATGAAAATATTTCAACAATAACATATTTTACAATCGATTTTTTTATTCTTAATTTTTTTCGCAAATTTTCACAACTCAAAAAGGTTCCATTGCGATCAATAATAAATTTGTCACCTTTTCAACGGAGATTTTTTTTATTTGAAAAATTATTTTAAAATTTTCACCGTCGTCATTGGCATAATTTTACCAAATAATGAGGAAATGTCGACGAAAAAAAAAACGATTTTCTTTTCGAGAAAAAAAATCTCTTTCGTAACGATGTCAACGTGAAAAATATCTTTATAGAAAAAAAATAAAGCAGCCTTGAAACGCGCTCTCGAGGACGTTTATTACATTCAATATAATTTGATCTACGATAAAAAAAATAAATACAACGTCAAATGACTCTGTGAAAATTTAATATATCAATCTTATTATTAGTTTGCGAAATTAGAAGCGGTCAATGTCAAAGCGACGGTTTTTTCGGAAAATTCCTGGAAAACGTATCGAAAAGTTTTCTATTTAGGTTCCCCGAAAATATGATCCATAGTGAATAAACATTTTCTTGTTTTATGTAATATAATAATTATTAATAAAACATTTATTTTCATATATGTATATATTTATTTTATATAAGAAAACATGATTTATTTAATTATTATAAATTTCACGGAACACCAAGCGAAATACAACGAAATCGTCGTGCTTCGAACCGTTAAATTACCTCTTCATGGTGAACTTCATTTCATTTAAAAATACATGTATAATATACGATACTGAAACATATAACATACATATTTTTATATATTCCGATTATTTGCATTTTTCGTTTATTTACCCATAATCGAATCATAAAAATGAAAAACGTTAAAAAAAAATTTTGTATGCGAAAATCTACATTCATCAAAAATGATTAATGTTCCGGTTTATGAAAGTTTTCAGGGTTTTCCGTGAATGTTACGATGAAAATTTGTCGAAACATTCACGGAAAAGGTTCATCAGGACGAGTCACCTGAGCGAGATTTTCGCGGAAAAACGGTACGCGTAATTAACGAGCGACGAAACTGTGCGAAAAGTCTTTCAGTTTTCCTTTGTATATACGAATGAAATGTGTGAGTTATAATTAAAATAATTATTTTCTAAAATAATAAAAGTTTTCAATTAATTTTGTACGAAAAATAAATTTTCATAGTTTTATTTAATAATATTTACATATGTAAATACGATACATTATTATTACATTAATGATAATTTATTAATATAAAAATATAATGTATGTTTTATCCATATAAAACATTCATAGAATAATCGTATAGAATAAAAAAAATATTCTTTGTTAAAGCTGCACTTGAAAATGTACCCGAAATAATATATTTCTCTTTTATCACGATAATGTCGCATTATAAATTTCGTTTTGACTATGTCAAAAAATGTATTATAATATTTATAAAAGGGCTAAAAGGGGCGATTATGTTGATTTCAAAGTGAATATTCATTTTGTCCTTCATAAAAGTTATGTTGACACGTTAATATTGTAGAACACATTAAGCCCATTCAATTTTATTTTATACACATTAATTTTTAATTATAAAGAATGTGAAAATGAAAATCCATATTTGTAATAAAATTATTTATAAATAAAGATTTTTATTAAAATGCTAAACACCGATAAATAAAATAATATTAAAAAGTGTGCAATATCAGATACATTGATTAGATAATTTTCTGTTATCTATTCACGCTTCAATTTAGCGTTATCTTGTCATTTCAAAAATAATTTATGTTCATTTATTAAATAAACGTGTATTACGATAAATTATTTATTACTTTTTGACATCAGAAATTATTAAATCCATATGGTTTATATAATATATATTTTTATTAATGTCAAAATTAAAAGATAGCAAAAAACGTTTGAGAATCTATGGTAAAATACTGTCGTCGCTTTGTATTAACGAGAGAAAACAAGGAAAAACCGACAAGCATACTAAATTGTGAGGAAGTGTTGTTTTTAGTTGTTATCAACTATTTCGTAGAGGAAGGAAACGAGCAGAAAATAAACTGACAACCAAGGGAAAAATACCGATAAAGTGAACAAAAATACTCGATATTTTTACTTTTTCAGTTTTTATATCGTTTATATATAAATATATAATATAATATAAATGCTTATACGTAATTTTATTGTGGAAGCGATTATTTCTTACGTTTTTAGCGCGTAAAATGTGAAAAGTTTTGAAGTTCAAAACCGCAAAATAACATTATTAGGCACACGTCATTGTTTATTTATTGGATTCACGGTTCGCCAAGTCGAATTTCAATTTTGACCGTTCGTTGAATTTCCCGCCATTTTCCGGCTATAAGCTTTTCATATGTAAGCGCTGATTTACAACCTAAAATTGAGCTTTAAAATTATATTCAAGCGTATGTATGAATACGTTAATATCTATTCGATTTGTGTTAAATATATAAATATATTCTAGATTTTCATTAAAATTTCCTTTTAAGAAAATTCTTTTTTGGTGAAAATGTTTTCTTTTTAAATTTTCATTTGATAATATTGTTAATTCTAAGATAAACCTTCGAATATTATTTTTTATTACTAGATTTCTTTTATTATTTAACAATTAAAAAAAAAATTTTCATGAATATAAATCTTACTCATTCCTATTGTTCATATTATACACTCTAAAATCATTATTTTTTTAAAGAATTATGTTCAATATTTAAATATATACAACGATTAATTATTATTTTTTAAACTAAAATATGTTAATCAATATGTAAATTTTGAGAAAAAATAATTGAAATTACTTTTTCGTTTTCTATAGAATTGTCATATATAATTAAAATAAATACAACATATATAATTAATGAAAAATAATTAATTTATGAAAATTAAAGAAAACAAATATTTCGAGTTATAAATGTTATTGCAATTCATAAGCTGAAATTGACAACTGCATTTATCAGACTTATATATATATATATATATATATATATATATATATATGTATATATATATATATATATATATATATGTATATATATATATATATATATGTATATATATATATATATATATATATATATATATATATATATATATATATATATATATATATAGTATGTTTAAAATGCTTTGTATTGACAAAGTATTAAAAAGATTAATGGTTTTATTATAATCTGTTTACGATTAGCTAAAGCTTTGTATGTAGATATTGTAATAAAATTTGCAAAAAATATATTTATGAATCTTTCGTAAATTGCGCACAAGTTTTTTTTATGATGGAATTTTATGAATTTGGATTCTGAAATTTTTATAACTTTATTAATAATCTGTTAAAAAGGTTCGTCATAACGACATGATAATAATATTTTATAACATTCTAGTAATAATATATATTTTTTCAATATATATTATATAATTTTATCTTTCGTTTTTGACATTTTTTTTCTATTCTGTTTAAATTGTTAGTGCTTTTATATAGAATTATCTTCATAATGAATGAATAAAACATGCGGGTATTCAGTGAATATGTTGAATTCATCAGCATAACTGAATATGGTAAAGTGTTTTAAATAGCTTTAAATTATTTTTCATTCATTTTGAAGTAACCAAGAAAAACATTTATTACATTATATAAGCGTAATTATGTTCTAAATTTTTTATTTATATTCATATAATATACCTAATTTGACGTTGATTTAATTATAATATGATAAAATGATATTAAATATTTTAAATAAATAAAATTATTGTTTTATATATATATATATATATATATATATATATATATATATATATATATATATATATATATATATTGTATAATGTATTGATTAATTATTTCTGTAGAAAATTAAATTAATGCTCGATAATGACAAAAAAAATTTTTTTTAAGTCCAGCCGATAGTTCACAACTCAACTATGAAGATGATTTTCATATAAAACATATTATTTTTTTAAATTCATATTAATTTATATAAAATTCTTTATTATAATAAAAATAATCAATATTTCTTATATATATTTATAATTATGTATGAAAGTATATACGGATACGTTTAAAAATTAAGTCTTAAATTAATATGTTTATAAAAGAATCATTTTATATTATACAATTAACAAAAAAAAATATAATAAGAAATGATGATATTATAAAATATGAAATATTTGTTTTAATTATATATATATATATATATATATATATATATATATATATATATATATATATATATATATATATATATATACATAACTAAATTAATTAATCATGTTAAACGATAATCATATGTAGTATTATTAGTAATATAATTAATGATGCTATCGATAATTAAATTACAAAAGCTCATTTAGCGTTTAGAAAATAATTTTAATAAACACAATTTAACAATTTACGATTTGACGACGAAAAACTATATATAAATTAATTAAACATAATACGAAATCAAACGTTACACGAACACACGAGTACAAACCGACAAAATCAACACTGTAAAGTTTTGATGTATTGTATATATATATATATGTATATATATATATATATATATATATATATATATATATATATATATATATATATATATATATATATATATATATATAGTAAGACCAGCTGGTCAATTTCGCTTTACGTTTTGTCGTCGTCAATTTTACATAACGATGTCGGATGCCGTGACCAATGCTCAAAGGGCTTAAACGACCATTACAAACGCGAAACCTTTGATTAAAGGTCTATTCACAAGAGCAATATTAACACAGCTACATTATATACATATAAGCGTATAAATTAATGATCTATGAATGGTTTCAATATACTGAAAGCATTCAATGGATTGAAAATTTAAACGTTGAATATTTAGTACTTGTATTTATGATAATAATTAATATTTGTATTGTAATATAATATATAAATATCCTATATTAATAAATAATTAAAAATAAATCACCATTATGAAGCTTATAATAGAATAAATAATTTGATGTTCAACAAAATATTTTCATATAAATTTGAATTGTTTATAAATAGAAATTCTATATCAATATATTGTACTTTATATATATTAATATTATTCTATATTATAAAATACTCTTGAAATATGTATTATATATAATACATATGTCGGAAAAATATTTTCATTTTTCAACAACGTACACTTGTTTATTCACATTATTCGTGAACAACAATGAAAACTTTCGCGAACATAAATCATCGTCACTCGACCATATTTCATCGACTTAGCACATAATAATAGCATAAAAAAATAAATAAATATAATAAACAATTTATATGAAGCAATAATCGTAACAATAATAACTCGACGAATACGAAGAAAAAGTGCGTTTTTCTTTTATTCATTTTGAATGATTATATTATTTCTAGAAGTTCTTTTAAACGCGTCAATTAACACTTATATAAATATTAAAATTTTTTAAATATTATATTATTTTATACAATTGGAGATAATTTAATGATTTTCAGTTGAAATTTAATAGTTTTCATTTTTTTTTAATTTTGTTAATTTAATTTATAGTTACTATTATTATTTTTAACATCAATAAAATTTTGTTATATATATATATATATATATATATATATATATATATATATATATATATATATATATATATTTATGTCATGAAAAAAATGTTTTCAATAGAAATATATATCAATATATATCAAGATTTAATAATAAATATAGATATGATTTTTTATTTTTTAATTTACAATTTATATGCGATTTTATATGAATATGTCCATATTATTTATTTGTATATGATTTTCATATGAATGTGTAAGTAAATTAATATTATTGATATATCCATTGGGTGAAAAAAATATTAATATAAATTATATATATATTGTATATAAAAAATGGAACATACTTGAAATCTAAAAATGTTATTATTATAATATAATATATACGATATTATGATAGAACATTTTACTATTATAGACAAGAATATTAAATGCATTATATACATATAATGAATGTGCATACGTTAACTTGATTCACGTGTCGTGCAGTTATTGGGTTAACAACATTATTAGTCGCCAAGGATATTATATATCGTATGCATACCGGTTTTCAGTTTCAAAACATCCCCATTAATTTAATCAATAAGGGGTCCGGAAAATTCAATTGGTACGCTCAGATAACGCATACGGGACCTTATCTATTTGCACATACCTGTATATAAGTGTGTGTTTATCGTCAATCCGCTGTAAACACTCGAAAATTTATCGGTCTGATGGTAACTTTTGTTGACTTCTATCAACTGACGAGTTTTTCCAAGCTTTTCCATCGTTGTCCCCTCCATTTTTTCCTTTCAACTAGCATTTTCCGTATTATAATAAGTAATCCATTTTTTCACCGATTTAAATATATATTTTTAATTTAAACATTTTATTATATATATATATATTATATTTTTTCATTTTTATATAATTGTTCTATATACGATTAAATTAAAATTTTTCTATTGTTTAATTATATATAAAAATATTTATTTCTAATTGATTAAATACATTTTTAAAATATCTTATTGAAACGAGTGTCTATGAAGTTTTTGTTTTATTCGTGGAAATTTTAAAATATATAGCTTATTTTTTATATTATTTATAAGTCATAAATATCAAAATATAAATTAAAATTATTCGATGTATTTAGAAGTTTTAAAATAATTTATTGTAATAATAATTGTCCTTGAAAGTTTATCATTTTCTTGAATCGCCATTCAGAGTTAAATTTCCTTTTTATATTTATTACTTCTGTATTAAGAATTTATATTTTTATTTATATTGAAATATATTTCCAAAATGAATTTTCAAATGAATAATTATTGATTATTAGATTATTAGGTATTCATTTCTTAAAGTTTTTCCGATAATTATTTATTTTCTTTGATATAAATATTCTAAAACAGTAATCGTTAAAGTTAAATTTACATTTTTCATATATCAAATAAGAATAATAAAATCGTTTCAACTATTACATTTTATACATATATTTCAACTCTAGAAATATTAATATTTATATTTGTTATATAATACATAAATTATTATATTATTCATTGTTATATAACAAATATAAAAAACACGAATTTCCTTCACAAAATACTATTTTAAAACTAGCTGCTTTGAAAATGATCTTTCAGACTCATTTGAAAGAAAATATATGTATTTATATACACAGTAAAGGTAAAAAGGGTTGAATGAAAAGAAATCCTATTGTTTTTGCTACGAGTCACTAATATTAAACAGTGGTTCTCTATTGTTTTCCATTTCGTTTTTCTTTTTCCCTTGATTTTCCGCTGATTACTCCGCAGTTAACCACAGTAACTGCAGCTTGACCATTTTTTTATATATAAATATATAACATGTATACACAAAAATTAAAAAAAATATTTTTCTATTAATATATAATATTTATATATTTTTAATAATTATCAAAATCTCAATAAAAAAATAGATTTTTCGAAAGGTTTATTAAAACAAAATTTATAAATTATTATCATTGATGTTCGTTTATATAATATAATTGATAATATCTTAAATATTTAGTATTGAATAATATTAAAATAATCCTTTTTAATTAAATATTGAATAATTACCATGTATTTATGTTAATAATTACATTATTATTTTATTAAAATATATACAAATTCGTATATAACACGATCAATTTAAACTATTATATCGGTATACTTTATATAGAGATTATGAAAAACGTTTCGTCTTATTTAATTATTATAGATATTTTTCCGCGAAACCGTTATATAAGATCGGTTCAAAGTTATCGAGTGGATTTATTTTTAATTATATTGCCGTCGAAGTATTTATTCTACGACGGAACGAAATCGAATATTAATTAACAACTGTATAAATATTTATATTTCAAGTATTTGTGCAAGTGTGTATATTAAAAATGAAATAAGGAGGAAAATACCGAGAAATGCAAATAAAATTTAAAGAAAAACGCGGTTTTTCTTCTCGATCGATATTCGATTTATTCAATAGTCGTGGATCATAATTAAAATTATTTGTTTATACATATAATTTTTGTTTTATAATAGTTATATATATATATATATATATATATATATATATATATATATATATATATATATATATATATGATTAAATGTTGGTTTTAAAGCTTCTCAATCAATCAATTGCAAATAATCAAAATTTAACTAAATTCGCCTCTAGTTTTTTTTTCGTATTAAAAATTATAAAAATATTTGATTTGATATATGCATTTTAATTATAAGTTTTTAAATAGCATATCAATATTTTAAAAATCGTTGATCAATTTTATTGTATAATTAATTAAAATAATATATACGAATATTTATGATATAAATAAATTAATATAATAGTAAATAAATAATATTCTATAAATAAAACAGGGTAATAAATGTTATTTACCGTGAAGATTGCCGCTATGATGCAATTATCACATAATAATCCACAATATTCATTTATGTGGAAACGAATAAAGAACAGGGTTGACACGTCGACATCTACGCCTTTTCAGGGTTGAACACTTATATATATATATATATATATATATATATATATATATATATATATATATATATTTATGAGAATATTCGGAGGCCGGGTGACACGTGGACCAGTTTCAAAGGCGTTCACGTGACACCATTAAAGAAGGGCTAGAACCAAGCCAGGGGTTTTGAAGGGCACACCTTTTCCTTTTTAGAGCAAAGTGTACCCCGAAATGTCTCATTATATTAACGAGCGTGCCTTTCCCGATAAATTCCCCGCTCCGGCATATAAAAATGAAAATTAATACACTTTACCGAATACAAAGTGCCCGGCTACGTTGAAAGGAACTCGTCTAATAATAATATTAATAATATTTAATGAGATTACCGGTCGTGAAGTTTTTTTTATTTATTTATACAAAAAGGTATGGATACGTTGCTATTTTGTTCTATTATAAATAACGATATGTACTAGTTTGAAATTTATGTCGCTTTATAATATTTAATTATTTGTCATTCGATACGGCTATATTGTAATTTTAATATAAAAATATTTTTAAAATTATACCAGATGTGAATTATTTATAAATATATGCAATCATTTTTTTACTTAGAAATGTTTTGTGATCAATGATTGTTTTATATTGATCTTAGAAAAAAAATTGAAACATAAAAAAGTGATATGAAAGTGTCGATCTAAAATCGTTTCAAGATTAATTGGTCAATTACTGTTGATTTGTTGACTACCTCTGACGTACAAAAATGAATGATATATAATTAAGAATAAAAATGGCATCTAGTAATCAAAAATTTGTTTTGAAAAATGACGTGTTGAAATGATTATATAAAATAAATAGAATATTTTTTTTTTTACTTATTAATAAAGTATAAAGAACTGTTGACTTTTTCAATGTTGTAATAATATTTTAAAAATATTTATATTTTACCTACAGAAATATTTGATTTACGCCTTTAGAAAGAATTGAAAAGCATTATTATTCTTTTAAAATAATTAATTATTTCGCAAAAAGAATTCTCCACTTATGAAAATAATTTTAATTGGATTTTCAGTATCAGTTTACAATAATTAAAAATCAGTATTTTGTGACACTTTTCAGACGTTTCGTTCTTGCTGTAATGAAATTGTTCGAAAATGTGAATTAATTGCTTCAAACCTGGCTTTTACTACATTGTAAACACAAAGCCATTATGATGTTTATACACTTCTTATCTTGAAATGTCCACGATCGACTTCTCATTATTTTATTTCCCTATATAACGACATCGTTTTCAGTCTAGTTTATTAATTGTAAATGAGCTTGTTTGCAAAACGGCCTTTTAGCGTTTCGATTTCACTAAATTACATAAATAACGTAAATAAATATATATATATATTTTTAAATAGATTAACGCTTTCGTTTAATTGTATAAATTATACATATAAAAGTTAGTTAGAAAATTATTTTGATTTAAATTATTATATTGGTACTAGTTAAACGTCTTCAACCATAAAAGTACTTTAATATAAAAATCATATCATAAATCAATTATATTACAAGTAATAATTTAACCTAAAATATCGAATATATATATATATATATATATATATATATATATATAATGAAAATTCAGGTAACATTTTACGAGAGCAATCGGCGAAAATCTCTACTCGTAGGCAGTTTCATCATTAATCAGTAATAAAATGTTGTCGCGGTTAACCGTGACAAATGACTCGAGTGATATACTGCTATCACGTAAAAGTGTTAACCCTTAAAACCCAACAACAACAACGTAACAAGTCCTCTCTCACGACATTATATATCACCCAACATGCATGAGTACCCTTTTCATATATATATATATATATATATATATATATATATATATATATATATATATATATATATATATATATATATATATATATATATATATATAAATATGAGTAAATTTGTGAATTTCACTTTTTAATATATACGTATTTAATATATAGTAATTAAATTAAAAAATATTATTAATTAATATTTTTAAAATAAATTGTATTGTTTTATAAGACTAAGTATCACTTAAAAGAGTGATCTTGAAAACGGTTTTTAAACAAAGAAAATTTTTCACCACTCAATTTTTTTATTTAATGCTTCCTGAATTATTTAAATTAATTTTAAAATTTGTTTTTTAATATACCATAGTTTAAATCATTTTAAATTATTTTCATACAAAAATTTCTATAATAAAAATTTGAATTAAAATATGAAAATATTCTATAAATATGAATAAAATAAAATTTTTAAAAAGAAAAGTGTTTATATTATTTATTTTATATTATGAAGACTTTATAAAATACGAAATTAATAAAATCCTTTCTAATCTAGAAATCCCGTTTGCGTCCTTCCTGAAATTTAAGTCGATTGTCCTTTTTATCCATGGCGGGGTGAAAAGCGCCCGGCACATAAATATATTTGGCAACAAAAGGGTTAAAGGCTCGGTTGCCGTAATAAAACTGTTCTTCAGTGCGACCGAAGAACGTCGAATTTGCGAAGACGACTCGATTTACAGGCGTTTACTGAAACTTTTATGCGTTGTACGACCGACTTTATAGCGCGTGCACATAGCAATATATTTCGTCTATATAAGGCTATTTTATCTAAATATAAAAATATTTTTTCGGATGCTTTATGCTTTATATATATATATATATATATATATATATGTGTGTGTGTGTGTGTGTGTATGTATGTGTGTGATTTGATATTTTCGCAAAATATGTTTTACGAGTTGACTGTTGAATATTTTATCATTATGGCATTTGATGCGATGCACTTTATTATGCCTAACTTTGTTAACCATTTAAGTGGTCCATTAACTCTTTCAACCCTTACTTTATGTTTATGAAACATGAAGCAATTTAAAAATATTAAATATATATATATATATATATATATATTCATTTTTAACTGATTTTTTTCTTGCAATTAAAATAATATTTTTAAGACATTTGGAGAAACACTGTATTTTAATAATTTTCTAAAACCAAAAGCTTCTTACATAATGAATGTGTTAAATATAAATGCGAATACGAGCAGTGGATGCTTTCACATTATAAATGTTAACCACATGACCATTAAGGAAAGCCGTGTGTTTTATTAATATATTTTGCTAAAAATACTGCGTATTCTTATAAATAAAACAACGTTAGTATAATTGTGAAAATATGTGACCTCTGGTTAATCCAAATATTATGTAGTATAAATTTTCGGTCATTAGTGTGTAACTATGTAAAATTTAGTTCGGATTAGTTGAAACATTTTGGAATTTATGAAGAATTTACATTCAGACTTTCGACTTTGTTGAAATGTATTTATAACAGTTATAGAATGATATATATATATATATATATATATATATATAATTATATTTAAAATTATAACGGAATATTAAATCATTTTTAATATCGCGAAAAATACGCAATTATGCGTCATTAATATTTTATTATATTACGAATGTAAAATTAAATTTATTTCATTTGAAGCACAAAAGAAAACGTCGCAAACGATGAAAAATCATTGTGAAAAGCGATCGTGAAATTTATTTCTTCGTTATTAGAAGAAATATCGAAGAAAACACGTAAATAAATTAAATGAATAGCGTTTAAAGGATTCAACGATACAATTTTACAAATTATTATTTGAGTCAAAATTTCACTTATTCGATATAATATTTCGTGTGAGGTTTTTTACTGGAAGTGTGTATTTTTTTCTTTACATCCCCTTAAATATTTCGCCACTTTTCAATTTCAAAGAAAAAAGTATTCTCGTGGCGGTTATTATTAAAATATACTTTGAGTATGTAAGAAGACTTACGATTTACTTTATTTCTCGGAACAAAAATAAACGATTTTCCTCATTTTTCGATACTTTTATTTTTATTCGAGGCAAAGAAGTAAGTTGACAAAAAAAATATATATATATATATAAATTTAATGTGTCGGTAAAAAATTTAAATTTTATAAAGTCACCACCCTTAGTAGACTTAAATTAATTAACCGTCAAAGTGAATGAGAAAAAAAAATAATCGACCTCAAAAAAATAAACAGGACGTCTAATTGAGCAGTTATCTTTTTAACTCGGAAATACGCGAACGTAATTCACTGTTGTTTTTTTGTTAATCGTTTAAATTAATTAACATATTTTTAATTTCGTCAATCTTAATTATTTATCGCGCTATCAAATATTAGATATTGTACGAGAATTTCATTATTTATTTTATATGTGATGTGTATTTTATTGTTTATAATCCATTAATATGATCGAATAATTTTAGAAGAATATATTCTAAGTTTAAAAAATATTTATTATAATTATTTCTATTTACCTAAATTAAATGTTGTTTCATATTTATTTTCAAGTATAGTTAATTGTGAATGCTGTAATATAATTTTATACATAAATTTTCCCACGTCATAAACATAAAAACTTTGATCTATATAAATAAATTTATATGTAAAATTCATTATATAAATTATTGATTAATTTTCATTGTTTAATGTTTAACATATAAATAGTGAGTAAATATAATTAGAATTAGTTTATTAAATGGAAGATTGAATTCTCATCGTATATTTTAGATATTGAAAAAGTTTTTGATTGCGTTTTTTTCACGAACATTACAAAATAAACTTTCGAGTTAACCCATTAAGACATTCGAAACTTATCGAAAATCGTCGATCGGTTCACGACCTGGCAAAAAAGTGGCAGTTGAGAAGGTTTTGAAAAAGAAAACTAAACTGATCCCATTTACGAAAACTAATGTCGAGAAAAACACATACACACACACACACACACACATACACACATAAAGAAAATAACAGTTTCACCGGCGGAGATCGTTTTTCACCCAAAGACGACTATATTTGTGAAAAGCTGTACATTTTTTGTAAACGTAAATCGAATTTCTTTATTTTTTATATATGTACATATATATCATATTTTTGTTATTTTTATCGATATATATATATATATTAATATTCTTAGAATTTTTATAAGACATACAACATAATCCATATAATGCGCGACACGTGTTTCGCATTTTATCCGCCATTATTCGGTCGGATTGTAAATATAGAGCGGTGTTGGATTCTTCAAACGGAAAAATCGGTATCAGATATATATATATATATATATATATATATATATATATATATATATATATATATATATATATAAGTAAATAGCCTAATCCCGAAAACGACTGTGGTTTTTCACGAGTTTTTCCGTCGAAGGAGTGCCGTCGTTTATTTATTTTTTTTTCTTTTCTTCGCCACAAAGAACCGCGTCGGAAAAGCGCGCGCTCTAAGCCGATTTTTCACGAAAGAATTCAAATAGATGGATGAGTGGGTGCTCACCGATGTATCTAAAATAGGCATAAAAAAATTGTTTGATTTTTTTTTCTATTTTTTATATTGGCCATGGATAAAATTTTATTTTTTTTTGTTCCGTTGTTTACTACGCTTTATTCATTTTTGTTTAGTTACGTATCGCTTATTTCGTATTTTATTTGTAAATAATTTATATATATATATATATATATATATATATATATATATATATATAAATTATTTCAATTAATATCAATTTATCTAAATAACTTTAATTCATGTTAATGGCATAAAGAGAATTTCTAACAAATGTTTATAAATATGTATTATATTGAGTATATTTCGAAATGTTATATCTTCACTTTTACTCGTCACTATTATATTTGATTTATATTTATTAATTTTAATATTTGAATTGAATAATAATTTATATAAATTTTGGAACTATTTATATATTATTATTGAATTTAAAGTTAATGAGGTTTTTATCAATTATTTATAAGTTAAAAATTAAATATTTAAGGTGTAATATATATATATACTACAAAGTAATACTTTCTAAAACAATATTCCAATTGCTTTAGCAGTTTTGTTCAATTTCATTATTTCACCTTTTCTTGAAATGTCCTTCCGTTTCAACCTTCCGAGTTATATTGTCTATTTTGAGAGAAAAGATCACATATTTTTAGATCTAAAACTATTTCTATATAAAATACATCTACGTATATTATTTATTGATTTTATTTAAGTAAAAATTCAAACTCAAAATTTATATATATATAGATTTATAAACCATTTTTCGAAATATTTTAAATATAGATTTTAATATTTTCATATTTTAGCTCGTCAGGAACATCAATATTTAAACAATGTCATTAATTAAAACATCGCTGAAAAACGTTTCATAATATTTCACACCGTTATGTCGCGACAATATATATCATGAAACGTCATTTTTTTCAGCATTTTTTCTTTCATTCTAATATTATAAATTGTTGTGTGCTTTTTAAATGAAAGCGGATTTTTCCATCTATTGTGTTGCATCGAACAAATATTGTTTATTATCATCGCTATCCAATAATGGAATATAAGCTTGCGGATAATCCAATATCCATTTTCAGATGTTCAATCATCATTTTCCCGTGTTCATCTCGTCCTTTTTTACGATACAACTGCTACATAATAAGCGTTGATATAGCATCAATACACGCACACACACACACATATATATATATATATATATATATATATATATATATATATATACATGAAAAGATGTCACAGCCCTTGAATTTGTCCTAGAACGAGAAGGTCTCGTCTTCGAATAGAATTTTCTTTTTCCCTTCAGCATCGTCTCGTTGGCCATCTTTACGACTTGAGATCGAAATGTTGAAAGTTTTCACGAAACTTTTCACCTAACATATTACGAGAGAGTTTGGTGTTGACTAAAATTCGCTTTGTGACTTTTAACACGAGCCAAGTGGCCTTAGTTTTCTTTTTTAGCCTCCCTCTCCTCTTATCCGTCACTTCCCTTGTGAATATACATATTTTATTTAGTAATTTTTGAATTATATATAAATGTCGAATAATATCACAATTTCGTAAATTGCGTGTTTTAAATTGGATGTGTTAGAAAATATGAATGTTATATAAAATAATTGATTTTTTGATCAGTATATCGTAATTATATAATTACTAGTAAAATTTGAATTGTTAAAAAATAACTAAATATACTCTATTCAGATTTAATAGTAAAAATCATCTCATATTTTATTATATTATATTTTAATAAAATATAAAAAGGGTTGCTGATATTTATAAGAGAATTCTTCTTGTTTTCTCCGTAATTTAGAATAAATACTATTATATTTTTAAAGAGAAATGTTCGTAATATAATTTTTTTTTTATATCTAATTAAGAAATCTATTTCCACATTTAACCTTCCGAGAAAATTTAATGATTTTTATTTGCTTTCTATTGAATTTTTAAAATCATTTAATTCGTTTTCTTAGAATAAATACTAGAATGAAATAAATACGCGCTAAAAATACATATTATAACGTTTTAAAATATGAAATGCGGACTTAAAAAAAAAACATTAAAAATACAAAAAGTTAACTTGAAGAACGGCAGGCAATTCTTAAAATAAATCGCATCTCTAGCAATGAAAACACTAAATCAAATATTTAATTTCGCAATAAATTCCGTATTTTAACATCGTTATATTAAAAGACGAATCGTTTAAAAAACTAATTGCAAAATAGACACCGAAATCTCGACACTAAAAATTTTATGATTCATCGTAAAAATGTTCATTAAAATCTTAATCCCAATATTCGGCATTAATGTATTTTACATCCGCATTTCAATAATAAGAAAGTAACGTTAAAATTGCAATACTATTATATATATATATATATATATATATATATATATATATATATATATATATATATAATAAATATTTCTCTGGTTTAATTTTAAGATGCAGTATTTACTTAATCATCCATTAAATTGTGAACCTTTACCATCTGTACGTGTTAAAGTTGTTTCATTTCGATGTACGTTTAGACTAAATTGCCGATTGTGCTATCTATCTGGGTTAGACTAAAGTCTATAATAGTATGTGGTCTGTTGGCACATTCAAATACTATTTGTTGTTTGACTCTGTTCAATAATGCTAATCGTACAACAGTTATTTCGTTCAAAATGACACAGTCAATGATCTGTTGCAATTTACGTTGCGAAATCGTTTGATATTATACTATATAAATATATAGTTTAACTAAAATATATATAATTGGAATGATTAAAATAATTTATATAAAATAAAAAAAAAACAATTCCAGCCATTTTTAAAAATTTGAAATTTTTCGTGAGCCGCAATTAAAAGGATATTAAAAAATATAATACCTTTAATATTGGTATTGAAAATTTTTAATAACAGTAATTTAAAGACATTTTGAAACACATATGGAATCATAATATTTTTTTTAATATAATAACATAAAAATAAAAAGGGAATTTGGGGTACATTTATCGAGAGCTACAAATAAGTATGAATGTTGATTCTAGATCTAAAGTTCCAATTCTGTTAAATAATTATAAATATGAATAACAATATGTAGATTGAATTATTTTTATATTTTATATGAAGAACAATTATAGTTTGATATAAAAAAAATATTTACTGATATAAAGCATACCAGATAAAATAATTTCCGTTCACGTATTTCAAGATAATGCTTTCAGCTAGAAGCCAACCAAGTGATTTTTTTCCCAAGTTTAATATCTTAATATAATGGAAAATTTATGATACAAATATATTTTATATATGAATATGTGTGTTGAGGATTTTGCACAATGTCTCATATGAGCACATAAAAGAAACGTCGAATCTTGTTAGGCAAGTGACAGATTTCATTCGATCCGAAACGAATATTTTCTTGCATCGTATTTCATTGCAAAATTGTAGGGTCTTCAGCATTATTAAGAAAATTCGCCGAGATTTTTCCCGGATTTGGTGGCGAATCGTCATTTTTTTTCTTCCCAATTTCTTCTCAGATTTCTTATATATATATATATATATATATATATATATATATACTTGTTTGCTTTATTTGTAAAGCCCCAAGGGTGTGCGCAGACCCTCATCGTGCCCCCCATCGACTTTTATTGAATTTTAAACACGAATTCTGAATATAATAGTGTATTTTCGTCATCATATTTAATCCATATATAAAAATACGTGTCTTGTACATTATTTTTATGTTTTTATATTTCGTTGTTTGTTTTGACGGATATAAATAAAAATGTTCATCATAAAAAAATCATATAGATTTTTCTTGTATACGGCATGTTTAAAAAAAAATGATTGTCTTTTTAATTTAATTTCGATTTAAATCGATTTGATTTTAAATTGAAACGAATCATTTTTATATAAGTGCTCGGTTATATAATATGCGCTATGCTAAAAGTGACATAAACGTTGTGTCACTTAAAATAAATTTATCTTTTAGAAAAACCGCAACGTTATTGTTGAGTGTAAAAATTTTTTTCGCGAAAGAAGCTAACGAGATTTTTCCTGTGATCCTTATAATATTTTCCTTTCCCGAGAGCATTTTCCAACGGAAAATATCTAAAAATATTTCATCTCGTCGTGTACACAGGCATAATGTGAAAACTTACGATATTCCCAAGTAACAAGTTCTTTTTTTATAAAGTTCTGAAGAGATTTTTCCTTTTTACAGTTGGCATGGTTTTCAAGATATTTATAATAAAATTCTTTCATTTTTTTTCGATCGAAAACACTTTAAAAAATAGTTACGCACCTTTGATTCGAAATTTTTTTAATTTTAGAATATTTGCTATAATTCAAAATTATGTTGATATATATTTTTACATTTTCATTGCTTTTTTTCATTATTATTATTTATAACATCCATATATATTATATGAATACTTACATTATATTATTTAAAAAATATATATTCTTGAATATTTTAATATATAATGCTTTTATATAAAGCTTTCTATAATTATTATTATAAATATAACATGAATCCAAAAATATACATACCTTTAGAGGTATCTTATTATATCGATATCTTATAATGTTAAAATCAACATGAAATATTTTAGCATGTCTAAACATGATCCTTTAAAATATTGTTGGAAATCCAAAGTTTCAACTAGATTGGCCTAATTATCATCAAAGAAAACAGAGTATCTGTTTATTACAATATTTTGAAAGTTATATGAATATAATAATTATATATTATATTAGTAGCGATATTTCAAAATTTAATTACTATTCCTGATTCTATCGTGTGATTAAAACGATTTTTTACTTGTACACGAAAAACATTAAAATGTGTTTGTCGTTTTAAACACGTAACGCTCTCGTGAAAAGAATAATTAACCTCGCATGTTGCATTTTTACATTCACAATATAAATATGAAAAATAATGCAAATTTCAACAAGTTTAATAAATATTAACGTTTTTTCCGCCCCCCCGCCCCCCTTTCGTCAAGTTCAACACCCTCAAGTTCGATTTAAATTTGCGCTGAAGGGGAAGTATTTTAAAATTATATCAATTTAATTTTATTATTTAAAAAAAATAATATTAAACGATCCTTATTTGGTGACAATTGACCGAATGAAACGTAACAAAAGAGCCTAATCAAAAATCATGACACGTCAAATGCGCCCTCCCCCCCTCCTTTCCATCTTCGAATAAAAAAAAAATAAAACGGTTGAAAAAAATCTGAAAAAGGTTTCACTTTATAAAATTGAACGATATTATACTGAAATATAATAAAAACGGCGATAGAGACGGAAATAAAAACGGGAATAATTCGATATAACGAAAGGTTTTTATCTGCGGCCTCCGTGTATAATAATAATAATAATAATAATAGAGCCTCGCAAACTGTTATTTTTACAACGAAGGGTTGTTATTTTTGCAGTTTTCTCTTGTGACGTGCTATGTGTATGTATGTATGTATCTGTATTTTTTTTTAAATTATAAAATAAGCGTATGGAAATATAAATTACGCCTTTAATAATCGAATATTATAATATATTTAAAGCGTGTATGTATAAATTATATAAAATATGCAAATTTTGGTCATTTATAAATATATGTTTTGACAGCCCTATAAAGTTTATTTTTTAGAATATGAAATATTGATTTTTTTTTTGTAAAATTGAGTCGTCAAATCAACATTACTTTTTCAAAGATTTTCACATACCATTGCATTATTTCAAATAAAAAAATATCATTATTCTGTAAATAATCGATTTTTTATTTTATGGTATAAAATAATTTAAAATAATAATTATTATTAAATCATTCAGTCTATTCGTGTATTCTAGGATTCGTTAATCCGGCATGAACTCTTCATATATGGTATTTTATAATCCGACGACTAACATAGAAATTTTCAAAATCTTTATTAATAAAACTATTTCTATTCACAGTAATCCGGTAATCTTCATATATCTTCAATTATTTAGAATACATTGTGATTATATTCTAATAAGTAATATTTCAATTAAAATAAAAAAATATTTCATATATCATACACAGTACGTTTATTATTAGTTATAGTTTAATATTGCTAATGAAAATTAGAATTTCCATATGAAATATGATATATCAGAGATACAATATATAAATTATATGAATAATATATATTGGTTTTTTATGCCCTTCCAAAAAATCACAGTGGATCTATGCGACCCTTGATCTTAATAAATCTATATGTCACTGTTATATACCCTTCTCAAGATTCCATCGATTCTCAAAGAATCTACGTTAATCCCTTAGGGAATATCAAATATATATTATTATAAAAAAATACATATTATATCACAATCAATTAGATGTTTGTAATATTAATATAAATTTAATATAAAAAAAATCATAATAATTACTTTTCGGTTAATCTTAATTATAATCAATTAAAATACTGTTGTTAACGTTCAAATACATTTAATCCAATAATACTGATTAAATAATTCAAAAAATATAATCATATCCAGTCCATAAGAATCATTATTGAAATTGCTCGGTTAAAATACAATATTGTTAGTATTATTTTTTTTTCAATTTATAATATACAATATATATTTCAATGTAATGGAAGCAATTAAATTGCAAATATATAAAACGGAATTACTACGAATGCAATTTCAAAGGACACGCAATCAGATCGCTTCATTTTAAACGACTGTATTAATAAACGGTGTTTCATTGCACTTCGTGCGACCGATATTCGTTTACAATATATATATATATATATATATATATATATATATATATATATATATATATATATATATACATATACTTATATTATTTTTATGTGTATTATTTACGTGTATGACACGAATTTCATAAACGAAATTATTTTTAGTAGAACGCCGTCGACGTACGAGAAAAACGCAATATTTGTGATTTTGTAACATACGAAGCGTATATTTCATATTACATATCAAATCGCATCTACATCTAAAGCCTTATAAAATCGTTTATATATATATATATATTTATTTATATGCCTGTTCCGCTGTTACATATTCGTATATATAATACGTGTATATAAAATCAAACGACGCCATATTAACCATAAATATTTCTTTTTAATATATAATTTTAGCCTTTTATAGTTTTTTTTCTCTATATACTATAAAAATATTAATTCATATATATTTATTTATATTTTTTTTTATTAAATTTATATTTTTATGTGATTTTTTTTAATTAATATTTAATTTAAAATGAGATAATAAATTTTATATATTGAACGTTGAATTTGATTCATACTAATGATGCGATTTTTATATATTATCAAAATTATGCATGAAAAATTAAATATAATATAATTTTATTCAAATCGAAAATATGTTCCAAATAATTTTTATATCGAATCAATAAAAGCGTATATTTAGATATTTGATTTGATAAAAAGTATATAATTCCTATTTTATTTATGATTAATTCAATATTAAGGGGTTAATTGGTATAAAATATTTTTTTTATATTGAAGGTCATATAATTAAGGGCGCTTTTCCGGAAGCAGAGTGGCGCAGCGGAAGCGTGCTGGGCCCATAACCCAGAGGTCCGTGGATCGAAACCACGCTCTGCTATTCTTTCTTTTTTCATATATAAAAATATTACTTTTAATATATATTTAAAAATCTATTTATATGGACTTATTATTTATTTTGAAATCATTATTTTTCTAAAAATACAAGATTTTTAGTATTATTTTATTTTTTTTTTACTCACAAGGCTGCTTGAAATGTCGTATGATAAATTTGCATAATGAGAGATTGCGATTTATATTATTTGTATTATTATATT
Source organism: Leptonema lineaticorne (assembly GCA_024500535.1). Lineage (NCBI taxonomy): Eukaryota > Metazoa > Arthropoda > Insecta > Trichoptera > Hydropsychidae > Leptonema > Leptonema lineaticorne. The sequence continues at coordinate 1,012,433 of JANIJI010000003.1, forward strand.
ACATATTTACGTCTGATTTCTCGTTATTACATTACAAGTCGTTATATAATATAATATTATACAGCGAGTCAAATTTAAACATTTAGAATATTTTGTACCGCGTCTTAACAATAATAATTCTACGCCGTATATAACATCTACTTATATTTATAATGATTCTACGTTTTGAAAATTCCATAATAGGAAAACTTGAATATATGTGTTAATTTAAATGTTTGCGAAAGGGCTTTTTGCGTTCAAACAAACGAGGAAAATTCGCTCGAATTAGCCTTTATTATTATTGCAATTACGATATTTAAATGCGAGAAATGCGCGTTGAAAACGTGTAATGAAAAATTGAAATTCATAAATTTGCAATATTAAATATTTTTATTTCACTTGATAACCTGTATCGTGGCATCGAATAATGTAATACAATAAAAATGAAACGAGATTGAATATGTTAATCGGTGATTTTGTATTAAAATTTTTGCAATAAACCCGACACGCTTTTTTAATGTTTTATTTATGAAGCGGGAATCGGTTTTTTTTTAATAAAATATGGAAAATTTATTTTTCATATATAGTAATCCTCTAGTGAAACTTGTGTAATATATTATATTATATTATAATAATAAAAAAAAATATATTAGCGAAATTCATATTCTAATATTCATTAACTAGGAAGTAAGTTAAAAATTTGAATTAATAAAAAATATGTATTTTTTGTAATTTTCTGGAATATTTAAAAAAAAATAAAATAAACGTAACTATCGACTCTATCATTCGATTGATTTGTGGAAAAAAGGTTTTTGCTTTGTTTTTGATTCAATTTCACATCGCAATATCTGATCGTCAAATTGAGTTGTATCGGATATGAAAGTACTGAAAATATGTAGTTTTTCACTATTATTATTATTATTTATTTCATCTAGTATATGACAATACGTAGATAATTTGAAAATATATCGTGCTAAATCAACTCGACAGAAAATACTATGAATTCAAAACGAGTGAAACATGTAAATAATTACCGAAAACTGATTCAAGTCTTTGTGTGATGAAAATAGACAATATTGTGAAATATTTGAGAAACACCGAAATACATTCTACGTAATAATTTTAACGGATAAGTGCGTTTAATGTATATTGTGTCATCGTTTACATTACATTATATTCGTGATGAATATTATTACACGTAAACGAATATAATTTTCTCAGAACGAAAATTTAAATATGTATATATATATATATATATATATATAATATATATATATATATATATATATATATATATATATATATATATATATATATATATATTAAATGTAATAATATATATTGTTATATTTACGTATTTTACATTCATAGCTGAAACATGAAAATATGTTTTCGTACGAAGGCTTTATGTTATGCGAATGACCGGAATCACGCGAATCAACCTTGCATGAAAACGAATGACCGCACATGAAAGCTGAAAAGTCTCGTTTCTTTACGAAAGGACAAATCGTACAGGACAAATAAAAATCGTACATATTTCCTCATTTCATTGTTTGGCTTTATATATAATAATATAATATAAATATAAATATATATATATATATATATATATATATATATATATATATAAATCGTGTAAATATAAAAACACGAATGTTTCCTTGCGAAAATAAAAATAAATTATACAATGTCAAAATCGACGTTCAGATAAAAGATAAATGGAAACGTTTTCGTTTTAACACATTAAAAATTAATGGACACGTGTTTGTTGATGTTTTTTTTATTTATTTATGCACCCCATTTTATCGACGACATAATCTGGATTATGCAAATAGCTTTCTATGAAACAAATAATTTTTAAGAAGAAATTACGTTTCTGAATATTGTCCGAAATATATATTTTTAATAATATTTTTTATTATATATGAAATAAAATTTTTATCAAATAAATCAAGTTGATTCGATTCAAAAAAAAAATTGAAATATATTTTTTTAAAAGTGTATATAATTTTATTTTATTCGCATTATATCAATAATAATAATAAAAAATACTCTATATTCCAAAGTTTATTAGCAAAAGAATGATGTAAATACTTTGAAAAAGTTTTACTTGTTACACAGTCTTATGGAAACTTTTGTCAGACAAATTCTTTTTCACTTTTCAGTCGTATAAAATATGTCGCTCATGACGTCGTTTCGTAAACCATGAATAATTTCTCACTATTACTTTATGCCGTTTGTCAATCGAAAAGATTATATTTTCTTTTACTGAATCAGTCTACTTTATTGAAAATTTAACCGTAATTGTTAATATTGTTTTTGTTTAAATAATTTCTTATCTGAATATTATTTATATATTTTAAAATCAAATATAGATATTGCGTATAACAATGATAATAATCGAAATGTATATATAAAATAAGATATAGTTTAATATATTCATTTAGTTAACGAATGTCTAATTGTGTTTATATATATATATATATATACAAATTTTCCGGTATACGTGGTCTTCATCAGGGTTCAGGTTTTGGGTTCGAGATTAAAGGTGTTGCGTGTTTGTAGCTTTTATAAACAAATCCTCTTATTTCGAATTCTACTAACCTGACCGTGTTCGATTGTTCCGTCGCACGGAGTTGAACCCCTTTTCAAATTAGATAAAGGTTAATCCATTGATACGTCAAATGATTAAGTCTATGCGGACCACGTCTAGATCTGGCGGGTTTAATTATTTAAATTAGAAAAGCGTCGCAAATAATATGTGTGGCGGGATTTTGTTGCGTGTGAAACGTTCGTTGTTCAGGAAAATCAATCATATTGATAATATGTCAATGATATTGACGTTGATTCATTTGATATATATATATATATATGTGTGTGTGTGTGTGTGTGTGTGTGTGTGTGTGTGTGTGTGTGTGTGTGTGAATTGGTCTTCTAGATCATGCGATTTAACAACGCTGAACTATTTTTTTCTGGGACTAAAATGTCAAGTCTTTAAGCAACATACAAAATATTTATTTATAATTGATAATTTGAAAAACACTTTATTTGTTTTCAAATAATATAATATCAATTGATGTAAAGAGCGAATGAAAATTAAACTATCCGTTTAGACCTCCTCTAAACTAATCAAGGTAGTCAAATATAACGGAAATCATATTTAAATAATATAACGTAAAATTATCAATAATGTAATAATAATTGTTTACTAAATAACACGCTCTGTGTTAAAATTATATTTTAAATATTCATTTATAAATCGTTTCATATTTTTAATACAATAAAAATTAATTAAAATTTTCATTTATTATATTTTAATTTAAGCATTTCTATCTGATTTTGTATTATAAATTTTATTATTAATAAATAGGTAATAACAATATATATATTCAAGTAAGGTATTAAAAACAAACTTTCCAAATTCACTTTTCAGGTGGAATTCATGAATGAAAATCTGGAGATTTTTTTTACGAGAAAGTAATAAAACTCGAATAAACTTTTTTTGATGAGTAGAATATTAAGCACGGCAATGAAAAGATTATACGATCAATATTTCTTTTGATACGACAAAATCCAGATTTCTTTTTTTTTATTTATTTTCAGATTCGCAAGGATTTCGTTCTGAAGCTTTCATATTTTATTAATTAAATGTCTTTAAATTGAACATTTTATACTGTGATAAAAATTGTTTTATAATAATACCAATAATGAAGTATACGAGTTTCCAATTAATAATACATAGCAATTATGACCGCAAATTTAACTGTTACAATTGTAGATTGTCTATTTGCGAATAACGTCGTTGTTATAACAATTGTCGACAATTGAACAAGTATTTCCAATAATAATTGCGAAATGATTGAATCAAATCGAATTATTTGTAACGGTCAACGATCAAATTTTGCGGTTTCGACGAATTTCCTTATAACTATGCAAATCGACAATTTTCATCGACGTTTATGCGTCATCGAATTTAACGTACGATTTTAAGAGGATTTTATCGATTTTGCGGATTGAAAAAATAAAAGCTAATCCTATGATTGACTGTTACGAGATTATTTCGTGTCGACATCTTTTTTTTATGTGTTTTTTTTTGTATTTTCATTTTCACGAGTCGAATTAGCTCGCTTGTTACAAGTCGCTACGTGACAAAATGACATTTACAAAAATACACTACCACTTGATTGAGGTGGATGTAGAGGAAAAATCGGGAAAATAGGGGCGTATATGCTATGAATATATATATATATATATATATATATATATATATATATATATATATATATATATATATATATATATATATATAACTATGATAGAAATAAATTCAATAAACTCCCTTTAGAATATATTTACCTTTTATAGTAAAAATGTGTCAAAGTTTGTTATCAATGATAAAACTGTAATTTACCTCATATATATTAAAATTATATTATTTATTTTTCATATCTAAATATCACATATATACGTACAATAAAAGGTGTTTCAATAATTAAAATATTTACATTATAAAATATATTTAAATTTTCATTTACAACATTCAACTGCAGCCCTTTGCGGATTTAAATCTTATTTTTAATGTCTCTTGGCGCCGGTATTTTTTTTTCTACAATATAATAAGTTAAATTAAAAATAATTTCTCGTAAATCTAGTGTATTATTTAAAATGTGTTTTTTCTGATTTATGCAAACAAGTGGGCGAAAATTATAAATTTCGCAAAAAAAAGTGAAAGTTCTGATGATAAATAAAATATACATATATTTTTTAACCCCTCGTAAAATGTGCTTATTTTCAAACATTATTTATATTTACTCTTTTCATCTTTTTTCCACCGGGAAATATATATATATATATATATATATATATATATATATATATATCATTTCAAGAAAATAAAATTTTATTAGTATTTTAGATATTTGTTATTCCATATTTTAATAAATATATTTTAATTGATGTCAGTATAATATTGGCGAATTTCACATCTTAAAATTTTATTTAAAATCAACAGATGTTAATACTATAAATTAAACAATATTGTTAATTATATAGATAAATAGTCACATAAAAACTAACTTATGCTATAATAACGTATTTGAAATTAGAAATCAGCAGAATTTTTATGGCACATAACACAACCATTTCTACTAATTACCATTATTTATATATATGTTCATTTATATGTATGATATTTTTATATTATTTAATATAAATTATATAATAAAATGCATTTAAGAAAGGACACAATAAATTATTTTTATTATTAAAATAAATGTTATTATAATTTAAAAAAATATATTTATAATAAATTATATGTTCAAAATTTGTATACTGATTTCGAATTTGTGAATATATGTATAAAGGCGCGTCGTTGTTTGCGACCCCCCATGTCAGTTGCATTTCGAGGGTTGTTTTGTTCGACAATTCGATGTCATTTGTAGCATATAAAGCGAACGACGCACGTCTGTCGACTCGTCTTCATTGCTCGCTTTTACGACGATTCCATTCTCGCGACGAAGGCGGCGGTCACAGTGAAAACGACCGGTTCTCAACTCGGATGCGGGTCAAAAAGTGAACCCCCCTTTTTTTTGCTATAACGATTTCCACTTCGGTTACCGACAAAGATGGTAGCGTTTATACATACATATATATATATATATATATATATATATATATATATATATATATATATATATATATATTTTTTTTTTTCCTCTTCATTCCTGAGAATTCGCTAAAAGCTTCCGTGAGAGCTTACAGTGTACTTTGGTGTGGCTTATATTAATCTATTAGTTTTATTGTAAATTTAACATTTAAAAGAAAATATATATAAATTGATAAAATATGATTTATATATGTTTTAATAGTCGTATTTCGTATACGAATATTCAACTATTTTGCTATAAATATATAATAATAAAATTTGCAAAAATCAATATTGAAAATCTATGACTAATATTTTTAATATAAAATATTATTGTTACAGAAAAAGAAACAAGTATCTAATTAAAAGAATTTTGTAATAGTATTTGTTTTCACATTTCTATTATATATAAGTAAACATTATTCACAGAAGAATAAATAAATATCTTATAATTAAAATATATATTGTGATAAAAACAAAGAAATATTGTAATATATAAATAATAAATACAATTTTATATTCGTTAATTATAAACAATTTTTTTATTGAAAAAATATTTTTCTTATATATATTATACATATTTATAATATGATTCACTCATTTGTAACTTTATACATTTTCTTTATATTATATTATATTTTAAGATTTTTAATATGCTTTGTTTGCCATATAAAAATCAAAAATACATTTTTTTTTTAATAGGAAAATGAGGAAAATAGCGCACAAAGCGGAATTGAATTTCAACATATTCACATATTTTGAAGAGTCGTCTTTTATTCACATATCGACAAAATTATATATTTCTAGATGAAAAATGTAAAATTTTCCCTTAATTATGTACGCTTTGATTCGTTATAAAATTTTCCATATACTTAATTGAAAATATATTTTATATCAAATTCTTCATCGAGATCAATACTCATTAGAGCATACTTAATATCTTTTATACTATTATTTTTTTCTTATTTATATATAATTTATTAATAATTTAGAAAACGATATATAATTTTTTTTTCATATATCAATATTGCTAAAAAAAGTTTAATACAAAACGCGTAACCAACTTTCACTGTATATCTATGAAAATATTGAGAAGCGAGCCTTATTTTACGGCAATTTCCGCATAATCTCATTTACTTGGGAAGCGAATTCTCCAAAGTGCCTTCCCTAGAAAGGGGAATGACTCCATATTAAGGGAAACAAACGTACGTAAAACAATTTCCGTTGAGGTTTTTCGACATATTTCCACCTAAATACGTACAGACGCCAGTTATTATTCTAATAAACGTTATATTTTCATTAAAGAACCGGAATATCGCGCATATCGAAAAATAAAATAAATCCGAATCGTACGACGAATATCACGATTTATAGATAAAATAAATATTTACAAAAAAAAAATAATTAATATTATTAGTATCAAATAAGCATAACAGTTTTCATATTATATTTTATCAATATTATATGTAGCATCATTACTATTTATTGATCTTATATGAATTCACATTTTATTTATTTACTCAATATTTATGATGTAAGAAGATAATAAGATCGTATTATATTTATATATAATATATACAAATATCACGTATTATTTCTTTCGTATATAAATTAAATCCAATTATCTTTTTCAATATATTATATAATACACTTTATTGTAAGATTAATACGATATAATAAACGCGTGTTAATTTTATGATTAAGTTTGCTTATATATTTACGAGTTGGAACAGGCTGTGTATTATTTTATTTTACATTGAAGGTGTATTAAATAATTTATTAAATTTAAATCTTTATTCGTGGCATAATAAAATATAATATTCGATGGTTTAGCGTCAAATTGGCGACTCGATCTCGTAAAAGCTCAATTTAACGTTTCACATTTCAAAATAGATATAGTATATTATGTTATATATTTATATATATAATCAAAATTTATATGCAATTATTATATAAAATTAAAAACTTAATTCGCCGGTACACAAATTAATAATAATCATACGAACGGTAAATAACATTAAAACAGTACTATGACATGCCTTGTTATTACACGTCGTTCATGTTAAAAGCTTTTTGACACGACCGAAATTAAATTAATTCTATTGTGTAAAATATTCATAATTTCCATTCAATACGACGATAATTTCGATAGAATCAAAAACTAGCGTATATTTTAAAATAAATTGCGAAAACGCAATAAATAAATAAATAGGCGAATTTTGCGTTTTTCAAACGAATTTTACTGATGACGTTAGCATATCTTAAAATATTACGGAAATCGATAGACGTTATAAATTTAGATTTTTACACTGAATTTGATTCATTATATATATATATATATATATATATATATATATATATATATATATATATATATATATATATTAATTCGACGATTTACAATTTTATTTATTTATATTGCATATAATAAATTAAGATTTTATATAAAATAATATCCATTAAAACTATAAATTTTATTAACTAGATTGTTCTTATAAATTTTCATTAAAAAAAGTTTTGAATATTTAATAAAAATAAAGTGAATTAATATCATCGTTAAAAACGATTAATTTGTAAAATTTATTAATGGATTGAAAATTGCTGAAATTTAACGCTCATGTTATATATATATATATATATATATATATATATATATATATATATATATATATATATATATATATATATATATATCATTTGATATATTGCACACAATTTGTTTTTTTTGCACTGTATTTCGTCACACTGTGATAGATTACGCACTCGTTTTCCACCTGTCCTGTAATAATTTTTATATGATGAAAAATAAATGTTTTCATGACATTTTGCTTTATGAAAAAAAATATTTTTACATTCTAAATTGAATTGAAAATTATTAAAGTATGATGTCTATTTATTATATTTTTTATACTAAAAAATATGATTAAATCGTTTATTTTATATTGAAATCTAATCATGTTTAATACTGTAACGTTGATAAATGATCTTAATTAAACGAAAAAATAACATAATCTCATACAATGAAAAAAATATTATCTCGATTTCCGATAAGATTTTTAAAATAATCATTATAGAATTTCTTATTTTATATTTTATTCATTGTTAAACAAAATATCTAATTGAAATCTAAGATTCTAAAGGTATTTGTGTTGCAAATTGGTTATTTGATATCCAATTAAAATTTACTTTTTTATATTAAATCTTATTATTTAAATTAGATCATTATGTAGTTTTATACTAAGAAAATTTTAATATAAACATATTATATAAATTAATATGAAAATTTATTTTATGATATATTTTATATGTTAGCAATTTTCATGCTAAAAATATAAATGTATAAAATGTAAACTTTGCTAATGATTTTTCTTAACATGCCTGTAAATAACACGTATTTACAATTGATTTATATACTGAAAATAAAATAAAATAACTGTTGTTTTTCAACGAGTATTAATATTAAACTTCCAACAAAAACCTTCATAAATTTTAAACTCGTTACGTGGATATTGCGACCCTAGGAAATAAAATATATATATATATATATATATATATATATATATATATATATATATATATATATATATATATTTATTTTTATTTTATTTTGAATGATTGATGTCGATTTATCGCCATTGAAAAGTTATTCAATTTTTTTTCAGACATATACGCATAAATAAAATCGATTGAATATATAATACAAAGAGATGAAATATGATCGTTTATTGCACAAAAATATATAATACAGATGTGTGTAATATGTTTTTCGAAGTGTTATATATATAAAATTGGATTTATAAAATAAAAATAATATAATGTATAAATTGAAAAGGTTGTTTGTTTCTTACGATTGTACATTTTTTTCTATAGACATTTTTTTTAAATGTAAATAAATAATAAAATAAATAAATTAAAAAAAAACGTGGCCCATGGGGGGATCGAACCCACGACCTTCGCGTTATTAGCACGACGCTCTAACCAACTGAGCTAATGGGCCTCGCTGAACGTTCGCATTTCAGCAAGTAACTATATATTTTTCAGCACTTTTCAGCGTGTGAACAGCTGTTATTTAACATGTGTATATATTTGACTTGTGAATTAACTTTTATAAATGAACGTACAATTTATAATATTAAATTATTATACACTATTTTATATATGCATATTTATATATACGTTTGTATATGTGTAATATGTGAGTATTATAAATAATTTTGGCACCCGAAGATGTTATTGGCATAAAAATAAATTAGTCTGCTACGACTCATTTACGTTTTTAAATATTCTTTATCAAATAAATATAAAAATTAATTTACCTATAAAAAAATATTTTCCGATACATTTATAAAAAAATGTTGTTTTTATTCTTATACAGATATATTTTTTCAATATAAACCACTAGACGATTAAAAAAATATTTATATTATTTTTGTTAGAAATTTTTAAATATTCTGCATATCAATTAATATTAATCAAAATTTTAATGTAATACAAATAACTCTTTGTAATCGTCATAGATGGAAAATTCGGTTCGCGAATTTTCCGCGTTCACATTTGCGTGCACAATATAATTTTTTCCATAGAAAAGCAACCGTGATTGACGAGGACTCCAGGCTTTTCCGACATCACGGTCCCGTAATCACGCCTTTATCTTATCAATTTTCCTTGAAACGCTCGCTGAAAAGCGAGTGTCAAAAACATTAAGCATCCACCTCTGGTAAATGAAAAGCGACCATATAAAGCAACAACAATAATATTAATAAGAACGAGTTTTTCAAAAAAAAAAAAAAAAAAAGCAAAATTATGATGAAAATCTGATCGAATCTTACATCGCTGATTATGACATCTTTGTAAGCTATTAAATATTTATATATATATTTTTTTTTTATTTTCAGGATAAATATCTGTAGTGTTATACAATGGAATTCGCGATATTCAAACAACAAAACGGTCTTGTATTTCTGGAAAAAGACTAAATTCTCCGAAATATTCTAATGTTGTAGAAATATATTAGAATTTATAGAACAAAGTGGTGAAAAAAAAAAATAAAAACAGTTCTAATATAGTTTATGTGGAATGTCGACATTGATTTAACTTCAAAATGAGTTTCTTCAGTTCAATCGGTCAATATGTGGCCGACAGTGTTGCCGGATTATCTCTCAGTCCTAAAAGATTTTCACTATCAAGACAAGGATCTGGCGAAACTCCGCCACCAGCTTCTCCAGCTCCTGGATACACTCCGCCACCCAATTCAGCTCCTCCAGTTCATCACGGTAAGTTTCAATATTAAACTATTTGAAAATATGTATTTACCATATATTAAATTTTCCAACTCTCATCTATCAAACAATATTATATATATATATATATATATATATATATATATATATATATATATATATATATATAATATATAAATCTATTCTGATTTCGTTCATAAATTTCATACGTATATAAGCTATTTTCTATATTTCATTGTCTTCGATATATATATTTTGACATTATGATATTTCGAATCGACAAATCACCAAAAGCCTCTTCGGCTATAAAGAAACGTTTCTCTGTTAATTTTGTCAACATCTGGTTTCGTATATCGAATTATTACCGTTATATTTGATCGAAATTATATTCTTTTATTATATCAGAAAACTAATCCATAATACATATTTATGAATCAGCATTTATATTGGAAAAATTATGATATCTTTCCTCAACAAGTATTTCTCAAATAATCTTTTATTTTAATATAAATTTTCTTTTTTGCTAAATAAAATAAAAATTATTAATTAAAATTTAATATTTGTCATTCTTATTAAAAAAAAATAATTACATGAATAATGTCAACTGAGCGATTCAAAAGTTTTATATAATAAATAAAAAGCACATAACTAAGATTCCGAAATGGAAAATAATACACTTTCGCTTTTGAAGAAAAAAGAATTCCGTTGGAAAATTCTCGAAAAAACGCATTTATGTCGCTGCGTAGAAGGAAAAGAAGGGTAAAGTTCACCGCAAGTCCAACATATAATTTTACGAACGAAACACAAACAGAAAAAAATATGTCATGAATTTTTCGCGAAATTGTCGGAAAAAGCATATTTTTTTCTCGATTGCAAAAAAAAGTGCGGAGGAAAAAAAAAGTTTGTTTGCATTTTCGCAGCGGTGAATTTTTCCTTGTCGTTCGCGAAAGTTATTTAAAAATACGACAATGAATAAAATTTTTCTCGGTTACACAATATTTATTATGTATTTTTTTTTATTTTAAGTAATATTTTATGAGATACCGCATTTTTAAAATTAAAAAATAAATATGTAATTAATATATTTATTACTTTAAAGTTTAAATAAATAAAGTTATACTTTTGTCTTAATTAATTTATTCAATATTATCAATTAATATTGTGATAAGAAGCATTTTTTTGAATACGTTAAATATTTTTTTTAATTTATCACATTATTAATTCAATATATAAAATACGAAAAATTATAATATAAAAAAATATTAAAATTAATTATTTACTAAAATTTAACATATAATATATGATACATTTAAAAGCGAAACTAAAGAATGTATACTAATATACATATATTGAATAATTAAAACAGCCTTATAAAATACGCACGCACACACACACACACATATACATACTAAAACACAAATTAAACGCCGTTAAACTTAAATAATGCGTAATAAATTAGACACGTATAATGCTTAAATAACTATAGCGAACAACCGACCGGATAATAAATATGAACGGTGCTCCTAGCAAAGAGAGCCACACACAAGCTTTAAGTTAAAAGATGGAGTACTTTCTGAAGCTAAATTGGAGTTTATAATAAAGATATATGTATTTTATTAGTTTCTGAACGTGTATGATACAGTGTGAGATCGATTATTATATATAAAAGTATATATAGGAAAAAATATATAGATTTTATAGAACGAACTGTGTTATGAAGTTTCAATATAAGACTGTTGCTTCTATTCTTTTTTTTTTCTCATTGTATTCGTTCATATTTCTAATATCAAATTTTATCGATAAAATTTCTGACGCGGGTCAAATAAAAGTTTAAAACTCGACTTTTATATATATATTTATATATATTTTCAATATATATTTATATTAAAATAAAAATAATTTAGTTTTATTGTTCCCTGTGGTATTTGACCCTTGTTAACATATATTTATTATTCACATTTCGTCCTTTATATTTACCTCAAAACTTTAGACTTTGAAAATCTTGATCGTTCACTTCTTTTTATTTTTGTATCGCTTCTCTTCAAACAATTTGAATAAAATAATGTCATAAAAATTATATAATGTTCTAATCATTTATTTTAATTATAGATAATATCAAATCTTTTGCTGAATTTTTTTTTACTTTTGTATTCAAAAATTATTAATATATTCATCTATTATATATCTATTTGAAACAATCAAATCTTTTGAATTGTATTTATCATTTATAAAACAAATCTTTAACTGCAGATAATTAATGACTTCAAAGTAATTAAAAGTTCAAAAATTTAAAAAGCAGACTTTAACATAGTTCAAGATTAATTGTTATAGTGTTGTATTAATTTCAGTATATTTCTAAATATTGATGATAAAAAAAAATACGTCTAAAATATTAAGTAAATGCTCAGTTCATATTCAATACCTTCGTAAAAAAAATATCAATTATCGATAATTTTAATACAAAATTCATTTAAAAAAAATAGATATGAATATTTTTCTAATGTTAAATTTATTTTTAATAAAATTATTATATATATAAAAAAAGAATGTTTCACATTCGCAGATATCTATATATGGACATTGTGTGTATGTATCGATGGAATATCCATATAAATTCATTCAATTAATCGCTCGGTTAAACTTAACGCGTTGCCGCAAAGGCGTAGCAGTTAACGCTCTTACACCGTCAGACATACTTGCAATCCACTTGTATCGACGTCGTAGTCAAGATTACTTTTCCGTTCCCATCGGAATCCGTCGTTGAATATCTATCTGCGATTGCACGCGCGATTTGAATGATAAAACAGATAGAATCCTGCGTTCGTGTCTAGGCACAAAGACCTCGTATAATTCGGATGCTATTTTCGGAACGTCAACCCCTCGACATACCCGATGAGGAGAAAGCTTCGATTTTCCACTAACCACCCATCACGTGTGCGAATAATCTCTAGACGAGATAAACTTAAAACGGTTTCTGTGTACCGTAAACGTCGTAGAATGTTTAATATTCGACAATTTTGTGTTGAAATAATAAAAATTATCACACGCATGTATGTACGATTTAAATTCGATGAATGTTTGCGCTTTGAATGTGTATATATGTGTGTGTGTGTGTGTGTGTGTGCAAATGATGGATCCGATAGAATATCAGAAATAACGTTAGCTGTACTATACACAGGTCCGCGACTAGGGTATGAAGCATGAAGGCGGCCGCCTGCGGCGTTTCAATTTCGCGAACGCTCAATTTTTGACATATCTATTTTGTAACGCTCTTTTTTAATATATAAAATTTTTCGAATTTTTCGAGTTTTCCAACTATTTATTAAAATATACAATGCGAAATATTTTTTTTTTATTTGCATCCATTTTTATTTAATTTTTTTCTAAATTGATTTCGATTAATTTTATTTTTAAATATTTTATTGAAAAATTGATATTAATATCAATATTTTTTAACTCATTTTTTTCTAAATAAAAAATAATAATTTTATTATTCATTAAATTATTTTACAAAAAAATATTTAACGATATTTTTTATAAGGAGAAAAAATTTTTTTTATAATTTTTTCATTACATATATATTTATCACATTTATTATAAAGGAAAAAAGGGATAAAATTTTGTATGTAATATATATATATATATATATATATATATTGTATGAAATCTTCGTTGACGTTAATGATGACAAACGTTATCAATAGCCGATGTCGCAACGATAATACAGATTTATTAGGCTAATACAACAAAATATGATACTAAAATACACACATATTATATATAAATATTTTATAAGTGTTAGATATAAATCAGTTAATCAATTTGTTTACTTGTAAAAATATATATTTTGGAACCTAAACATTTAAAAATAATATGCAGAAAATATGCGAAAAAAGAATATAATTTTCCGTGACATCTTCTGACGATAAAAATATTTATTTTTTTCAAATCAGGATTGATAAAATAATTCACTCTTAGATATGACTCTTTAGGAAACATCATTTCATGTCGAAGATTTTATGAAGTTTTAATAAATTAAATCTTCGACATTTTCGACATGATCGATAATTGAATTTATCACGAATTTTAAGATTTTAATCGGCATTAGCATTGATGAGGAAGAGAACGTCTGAAATTTACTTCACCATTATATTTTCCTTTTGAAATCACGTCGATTGATGGAAAATTTCATTTACAACTACATTTTTTTATATTACATTCAATATTTTTTTTAATATTACACATTTCTAAAAAATCATAATTATCGTATAAAAGTAGAACATTTTTCAAATGAATATTTTTACAGTAACACATTAGGGTTTTTATCCTTTATCTATTCGGCCAGATTTTGTACACACACACACACACACACACATATATATATATATATATATATATATATATATATATATATATATATATATATATATATATATATATATATATATATATATATATATATATATATAATTCATATATTTAAATATGAGGACATGTCGATTTTCTCACACGTTCAGGATCGTCATGTTTCAATGGTATGAGAAAGGGTGAGAGCAACGGGTGTAGATATCGCGATACTTGAACTCGGCATTAAGGGTAATCCATTAAAACGAGCGATGTGGATTAAGTGCTGTAGAGATTATATTTGATGATTAATAGACTACTAACCCTTCAGCGTTCTGTGCGTCGTAAATGGGGAACATCTTCATTTATGCCCGTTGATTACCGCAAAGAGCTAAGTCATTTTTTTTTGCCCTTAATTATTTAGATATTATACATTAATTACTTCATCTGTATATAAATAATAATTTTTATTTTATTTTTTAGAGGTGAAAAATTAATGTGTAAATTATAAATTGAGTATAAAATAAACGGCGCAAGTTCGATATCGATTCAAAAGTTATATTATATTTTAATTCCAGTATATAGAGCGTGATCATTTTCAACGGGGCACATAATCCAATTAACCACAGTTTTGACCTCACCAATTAAAAGTTTCTTGTCTCTTTGGTGAGAATATATTTTTTTTAATTTTTCCGAAAATTACGTGTTTCCAAAAACGGTCAATGCTCAATATATATTTTCATTATTAGTAAGATTTTATTTTTTTTATATAATAATATTTTTATATCATTCATACTTTATTCTGAAATTATTTATATATATATATATATATATATATATATATATATATATATATATATATATATATATATATATATTTAAAGAACACTTTCATTATTTTGAACTTTTTTACTATCAAAATACAGCACAAAAATCACTTTCTTCGGTAAGAAAAAGGATTAAAACTGAAAAAAAAATGTTGAAAACCGCCGATACAAACCATAGTTTCATATTCAACAAAATTTAAACGAATAAAAAAGTTGTATAATAATAAATTCAATGGACCGAAAACTTCTTTAATATGAAATGTACGATTCTCAGAAACTCGCACAAGTTTTGACTTATTGAAATCGTGGGCGAATCGCAAATAAATAAAAGCTTCGTAACATATATATATATATATATATATATATATATATATATATATATATATAAAAACATTTTTTTCGTATTAAAAATAATATTTTATAAATTAATAACAATATAAATCACGTTTGCGTAGTTATATATATATATATATATATATATATATATATATATATATATATATATATATATATATATAAATATATATAAACGATTTCATTAGCCATAGTATTAATTTAGTCGAACTACAAAGAAGCTTTTTATCGCAGCATTTTTCTCTAACGCCCGATAGATACATATATAAAGCTTTAGACGTTGACTCTTACACAAAATATGACCCGAATAAAAGGTAATTTCGTGGAAAATAAGCTTTGTCACTTTACAGACTAATTAATTTCCCATCTCTTATAACACTTTGTAGCGAAAAATAAATGATTATTTTTTTTATTATTATTTACGCCGCTCAAAGCTTGTTGAAAGCTAATACGGCTATACAAAGCGATCTTATAAAGTGTGATAAAAATAGTTTATTTTTTTAAATTTATAATATAATTCTCGGAAAACGGTTTGAATTAATTTATTTGTGTGAAAAAAAATATTTTTCTTAAACAAATATTTTTATATATTTTTCTATTGAAAAAATATATTAAATAAGTTCGTGTTTCATATTACCTGATAATTTTACACAAGTTAAATTCAATTTAAGATAAAAAGTGACGTATTTATAAACGGTTTAGCCTTTTTATTTTATTTAATTTTTAATAATAAAACAATCCAAATATTTTAAAAATTATAATTTTTTTTATAAAATTAAATAGATTCACAAAAATATAATACTTACCCACAATTCTACGGTTCTCTAAATATAATCATCTACATGAACATTCATGCATTTTTATGACATTTCTAGTTTTTTTTTACGTGATTTTAAATATTTCACCAAAAATACTCAATAAAAATGATTATTTTTATAACGTTATAATAAAAATATAACCCGCTTGATGGAATTTAAAGTATCGCAATATTCGACGTCTGCATTAAAAATGAAAAATATTTTTAGAGTCGGTGATTTGTCGTCTCGATGTTCAACTTTTTCCATCTTGCTTCAGCGAAAAATTTAATGTATTCCGAAAAGGATTTTGCGCGGAAAAAGCGCACCGATGTTTTTCGTCGCTATTTTTTTTTTCTTTTAGACGAAAAACGTGCCAGCGAAAATATCCAGTGTAAAATATCTCATTACATCGCGGTCTTAACTCCAAATTAGTTATGAATTATGACGCACACACATACAAAATATGGATTTTCTTTTTTGGTCACGAAAATATTTTCGTTCCTGGATTATGACGTGCTTTAATTATTTTATGTGTTTTATACATGAAATAACTCATTAAAAATTTTGAATAGAATATACGTATTTTTGTTCAATATTTTTTTAATAGAATAATACACTTTTATCAGTGAAAATAATAAGAATTAGTCAAAGAATTTAGCAATTATAATGGAAATACGTTGCCTTAATATAATCATTATAAATACGATAACATTATTCATACAATACGATGATCTAATAAAAACGATGTTTTAATGACTTCGATCTTTTCTATTATATATATATATATATATATATATATATATATATATATATATATATATATATACAGTGAATTTATATACAGCCTTTGATCAAATTATATCGAACACAATGGAAAGTAAATAATGTGTTTTTACTATTTGAATAACACAAAGGGAAAAGAAAGCTCAAGTGTCAATACAATTTTTACAATTAAACATTTTACAATGAAAACGTCAAAGCGTTTCGCTGTTCTGAATAACAGTCGAGCGAATTCGTATTCGCTTTGAAAAGAATCCCCTTTTGAAATTCAACAAGTGCAATTTTTCTTCTATTTTTCCTTTTTTTTTTGCCGACTTCGTTATTTATTTTATTTTTCGTTCCATTTGTTAAATGGGATTATATAGGCGTATCTATAATATAATATAAGCTCGATTTTTGTAATAAAAAAAAAATACAACATAATGCCTTATTTTTCGACAATTTTTCGTACGTACAAATATATATATATATATATATATATATATATATATATATATATATATATATATATATATATATATACGGGCTGAAAATGAAAATGGGGGACTCTATTAACAATTTTGCACGTGGTTCGTCAATATCATTACGTATTTTTACCCTCGTGCATTACTCAGTTCAGGAAAAAAAAAGGGGGGGACTGAAAAATATTTCTCACATCATTAAATTTTTCAGTCAATTCGGCCGAGGAGAGCTCGTTTTTGAAGATTTGCCTAATCGCTCGCGAAATTGCTCCGAATTCTCATGAAAATTTCCCTGGAAAATTTTCGACCACGTTTTTTCGTCACCGTTCTCTATATTTACACGATTTTTTTTATTATTTTCAATTACTTTTCACCGATATATATACACCTTCGAAAATATATTCCAATATAAAAAATCTAAGAATGAATCGCATATATTAAATTTATCATAATATTATTTTATACTTTAACCGGCAAAATATTATTTAAATTATACCGAATATAAATTATATTTATAAATATTGAAATATATTATATATGTGAAAATGTGTTTATAAAACTTTTGATTTAATATGCAAAAACAATTAAAAATCTATTTATAATATTAAATTACAAGTATTATATTGTATCAAATTTATAAATAAATATTCATATTTCAATTTAAAAATATTCATTTTACTTGAAAAAAATATATTATAAGGTTT
Source organism: Leptonema lineaticorne (assembly GCA_024500535.1). Taxonomy (NCBI): domain Eukaryota; kingdom Metazoa; phylum Arthropoda; class Insecta; order Trichoptera; family Hydropsychidae; genus Leptonema; species Leptonema lineaticorne. The sequence continues at coordinate 1,031,563 of JANIJI010000003.1, forward strand.
AATACAAAGCTAGTGTTATAAAATAACATAGTTAGGATCCAATTTCGCTTTATTAAAAAGTTAAACAGTTAATTTATGTTTTTAAATTATTATAGAAACAATTTTATTACAGAAAAAAATCAATTATTAATATTATATTGCAATCTTTCATATCGTTTTAAATTAAATAATGAATTTAGTGTAAATGAAATAAATACGTTATATATATATATATATATATATATATATATATATATATATATATATATATATATATGTATATATATATATATATATATTTATATATATATATAAAATCATACCTGTTGGATGATAAATAAGGAAAAATATTATTCTTTGGTGCCAATAGTCACGTATGAAGGTCGAAAAATGAACATCGAAAGAAAAATCTTCGAGTTCAACGAGATTATGAGATTCTGCAGCATGAATGTGTGAGTGTATGTGTATTATTTATATATATATATTTGTATATTTGTTATACATATTGTTTGTTTCGATGTGATAAATGTTGAAATCGTGATATGAAATTTTTTGATATGTTTCGCGAACGCGCATTTCTTTTATTTCCTTATAAGCGTACATTGTAACCCAAAAAAAATATGAAATAATATTAATTTAATTTAAATTAATATAATAGAATTGTTTTATAAATACGATCTTTAAAGAATTTTTCTTCGTTTTGATCAAATTTTAATTTTTGACGTCACTATCTTGAACGATTTTCTAATCGTTCAAGATAGTGACGTCAAAATATATATAATCGTTCAAGATAGTGAATCACGACGATCTTATATTTTTCTTTTTATCACATTTGAAGAATTTCTTATGACATATCCAAAATAATCATATTTTCTTTTTTGTCTGATGCTACAAATAAAGCGACCACTTCTCGATATCCAATATATATTTTTTTTTATATACAAATTTCTCTTCTTCTTCCTCACGCCGTCTCCTTAAGAAGGTTGGCGATCCACACGGCCAAAGAAACCTTTGACACAGCCATACGAAAAATTTCTATTGACGAACAGTTGAACCAACGACGAAGATCTTTAAGCCATGAATTTTGACGTCTTCCTATCGATCTTTTCCCCTGAATTTTTCCTTCCAAAATTATGTGGAGAAGCCTATATTTATCATTTCGCAAGATAGTGGCCGTCGTATTGTATTTTCCTTAATTTAATTGTTTTTAATATTTCTGGAGTTTTATTTTTTTTTTCAAAACCTCCTTATTTGCTACTTTGTCGGTCCAAGATATACTTAGTATTTTCCGGTAGCACCACATCTCGAAAGCTTCCAGACGTTTTTCGGTACCAGAGTCTAGTGTCCATGATTCGACACCATATATAGAAGAACAGGAAAGACATAACATCTAAACATACGTAATTTTAGTATCATATCAGTGCTTCTAGATGTTAAAAATTTTGTTCACGGCTATAAATTGTGTTCTAGCTTGTTCTATTCTAGAACGGATCTACTTCTTAGTGTCGTGGATTGCTGTTATGTACGTCCCCAAATATTTATAAAACGTTACTTGTACAATCTGTTCGTCTTTTATACAAATTTAATCAACATTAAAATTATTCAAAATTAATAAATATTATTTCATATATAGTACTAATTTATTTGAAACATCGTGTACGTTATACAGAATAATAAAAAAACGTTTGACATGTCGCCATAGTTGTGTGTACACATCGACCTCGTTTTTCAGAAATTGGAGACACACTTAAAACGTTTAAAACTCGTCCCACCGAAACTTTATATTTCCAGTGAAATCGTAGCGATAGCGTTTATCGGAAACGTTTTTTCCGATATATATCAAACGCAAAGAAAATTAGGAGACATCGACGGCCAGAAAAAGCTCGACGCGAACGACTTTTAATTCGAGTAAGCTTCTCGTAAATCGCGAACGAGATCTCCGAGATTAATTTTCATTCGAGTATCATTGTAAATTTACTTCGATCGCTTTTTTTTCTTTTCTTTTTTTTTGACGAATTTTTCTCGTGTATGCGTAGTTGTAATGTGAGACGTTCTATGATGATGAGGAAAAAAAAATTCGGTGTGAAAATTAACGTTAATATTGAAAATATCAAGTGTCATATCGCGTTTTCGTCGTTGATAATGATAACATAATAAGTTTTTAAAGTGTTTTAATCGATAATGCACTTAAGTAGTTGTTCAAAAATTTTTTAAATTAATTTCAAGTTAAAGGACTGCAAAAAGTGAAAATTTATTATATAATTAAAATATCATATGAAGTGAAGAAAAATTTGGAAAAGATTTTTAGCTTGTATAATATATAATAATAATATAAAAATCATTTTTTCATATAATATAATAATAAATTATCTATATAAAAATTCAATTAATATAATTTTCTATAATGGATATTTTTATATAAAATAATAAAAATATAAAAAATGTCAAAATATATTTAACGTAATAACTATTTCCACGAAACTTTTTATTTTAAAATTCTATTTCAGATATAGTCTATAATTTTTGTACAATAAATAGTTGATTATTTAGAATGTGTATATAAAATAATGAGAAAAAATATTCAATATTTATATATCTGACAGATGACATGTAATACATTATATTTTTTTTTATAAAGCAACGTCACAAATATGTCTGTGAAAAATGAAAATGTAAAAATAAAATTTTTCATATGAAATAAAAATATTTATTTATTATCCACCGTCATAATATTTTTAGAAATTCAACAAATAAAAAGATTTGTTTTTGAAATTCGCGTTTTAGTAAACAATTTTTATTTAATATTTGTCACACGTTATTTTATGATATTATTATGACATTAATCCATATAAATATAAATATATATTTATATATATATATATATATATATATATATATATATATATATATATATATATATATATATATATATATATATATCAAAAATTAAATATAAAATAAAAGACGTTATTTTAACATTATGAAAAAAACGTATTAATAATTTTATATACATATTATTATATATTAAGATTATATGACATAAAATAATACATTAATTCCATTACCAAAAAAAAAAAAAAATTTCAACATTATAAAACATCGCAATAAAAACACAGTGTAATAGTCATTAATGCAATGAACATTGATTGTGTTTTTGTGATTAGCAGGGTTTCCTAAAGTGGTGCCCACACCGGGTGCTAGCGCTTTGGCGAACAGACGTCGCACCCTGGAGTGTCTGGCGCCACCACCGGGGCGTACGCTCCGCGGGGGCTCCTTAAGACAGCCCAGACGAGAAGCATCCCCCAGTGCTCAACCTGGTCCGACTGCGCCCCCGAATAGACCGCCGCTCGCCTTTTGCAGAAGACGTCTCTCTTGGCCGGAAGTGGATCAACATGCCACATCCGGGTATGTATCATATATATATATATATATATATATATATATATATATATATATATATATAAATTATAAATATGACATGACATTTATATGCGTTCATATGAAATATATTAAATTTATTGCAACACTGACAAAAAAGGAAATGTATGATATATCAATTGACATATTCGATTTTACTCATAGATAAGTAATAGCATTCGATAAATTATAAATATGATAAATTTTTAATAAATAATAATATATATGAGATATTTACATCATTAAAAAAGAAATCATCTCTTTGATACTGTAAATAAAGAAAAATTGATTAAAAATGTCTCGTTTTATTACTGTTGAATTATTAAAAAAAAATATTGATCTCAAAATATATATATATATATTTGTAGGGTGACCAATTTTTATACGATAAAAAGGAGACGTGGTCGAGGATCATTAATATATTAAAAATTTTGATTTCAAAATATATATTTAAAAAGTGATCAAATTTTTACGATTAAAACGAGGACATGTTGAGAATGTATAATATGAACAGATTTTTAATTATGAAGAAAAAACCTTTGGAACTCTGACAACCTAAAAAAAAGATCCTCCGTTTTCCAATCAAATTTAGAAAAAAATTTTCGATTTTGAGGACGATGCCAAAAAAAAACGCTTTTTGTCTGTTTATATACTTTCAAAAATTAACAAAAAAAAAAGATACATTTTTTAAAAATGAGAACGGTTGGTCACCTTAATATTCATCATATTATAGTGAAAAGGACTGAAATCTTTGACGACTAAAGTTACAAAAAAGCTGATGAATCTATCTGCAAATTTTACAGTTCATATGAATATATGTATTATATATTTATATCATAACATACAATAGATATTATAAATTTAATAATAATGAATTAAATACAAAAAATTAGGATAGCAGAGCGTGGTTTCGATCCACGGACCTCTGGGTTATGGGCCCAGCACGCTTCCGCTGCGCCACTCTGCTTCACGAAAAACACCCTTAACTGTATTACTTTCAATAAAAAAAAAACATTTTTTATATCGGAAAACCTTTTTAATATTAAATTAACCTGAAATAAATTGAATGAATTATTATCGAATAATCTATAAAATAGTTTTTGATAAAATACAGCATATTTTTAAATATATCAAAGTAACTTTATTATTTACATGTCATATTAAAATTGAATACCATAAAATGAATATATTTAATTCAAATAAAATATTTAAATATAATTAAAAATTCATATTTTTTTATTACTATAATAGAAAAATATTAAATTTTTGAATAATAAAAATTGATATAAAATAATAAACGATAAAATTCAAATATATAATACAATCGGATTTCGTCAATTGAAAACACCTGCCCATCGTTCATTGTACATCAGTATATTATGATGATGAAAAATTTTATTATATCGTCTCGGATTTTCTTTTTTCAGTACGCTTCAATAATCGTTATAAAGTCGCGCGGCACTTTCAAAACGAATTTAATAATTTTCAAAATTAATAATGTAAAACGTAGCTGAAAAAGATGAAGAAAAAAAAATGAAATGTGCGCATTATGCGGAAGAATACTTAAATAATTTTGATATTCGCCGAATCCGTTACCAGAATTCATTACAATGAACGAATGCCCTTCAATTTCGCCCTTATTACGGTCTATTTCGGCGAATCAAAAAAATGAAATCGTGTAATTAGCGAAATTACTTTCACCGTAAAATATCGTCAAAATTATATATATACATATATATTTTTTATAATATTAAATATTTAACAATTTAATTTATATTAAATAGGCGATCGCGAAGCATTTTAATCTGATAGAAATTTTGTTTGTTTTCGGTTAAATTGTGACTTTGCTGAAAATGAGAAATTTATTCGGGTTATTAGTTATAAACTAAAATACAAACCCTTTTGCAATTTTAGAGTTACTTTATAATTGTTTACAATAATTTGTTTTCAAAATATTGTCGTAATATCGGTTTGATAATTTATGCAAATTGTTTTATATCGTTTTAAAAAAAAAATATTCATATTTTGATTATCAATATTGAATATATTACAAAAAGATATATATATGTGTTTTAATCACATATCAGTTATGAATATTTTATCAATACATTTCAATCTATACAATTTAAATATTTTATATACTTAAATTAAATATTTGCAATATCAATTTTAATTTTAATATAAAATATTGTAATATTTTAATTATTAATTTGAAAAAAAGCATAAATAAATATTTATGTATGAATTCATTTTGACTGGATTTAATTACAATATATATATAGCTTTATAAGCAGTCATGCACTTCGCTTTAACTGGATTCAATTACAAATAGCTTTGTAAAATCAAAATTTTCATTTACTAATTGTGTGCGTGCATTTGTGTGACATACACACACTGAAATAATCCAATTTTGTACACATCAAAAACATATGTAATCCATAATTAATCTGCCCAATTACTCGTTTCTAGTCCTATCTAAACTCTTCTAAAAAAATATATAAACCTATATTTTATATATTGTCCCATAAGACCGGCAAAAATATTAAGATTTACTGAAACGTAAAACCGTGATTAACTTCCTGATTAATATTCTATTTAGCATTAAAGGTTTTATATAGTAATTATAAATGAAAATATGAGATGGATACAAATATATACAAAAAAAAATGATACATATGTACATTTATATATTAATATTTATATCTTGATAATTCGTGCACTTTAGAATTTTATCAATAATAATAATATTATTAATGTTTATATATAAAAAAAATATATATTTTCAGAATCAATTTATATATAATATAATGTTAAATTTACTTACAGTTAGGGATCAAATTTTATTTATAACTAATGAAAAATTTTGTGTTGATAAAATTATCTGGAAAATTCGTGCAAATTAAAAAAGTTTTTATTCATTAAATTAAATATTGTACATAGCCGTTTTAAAATTAACTTTTCCTGATATTACATATTTTATATAAATATATAAATAACCGCATGCATGAGTTTTTAATGTCACGAACAAAATTTCATTATAAAAATTAAAAAAAAAACGAAAAATGAACCATTTTTTACGTCATTCGAATCACATTACAATACTTTTAAATTGTAAACGAAATAAATAATCGTCACTTTTTCGATTTGGCAAAGAAAAACCATCAATTTCGCCTTCATTAAGGTTCATTTGGGAGTCCTTTAAAATTTAACACAATTAAAAGGTATATACGCATGTCGGTCGGAAAATTTAACGTTGTATTTTTTTTTCTTCGCTTATTTCCCGATAGTGAAAAGAGAACGCCGAGTTCCGGTCCCTATTTTTAGCAGGTTTTTCATCCCGCCCCCCCCCACACACACACATCTCCCCTCATCCCGGATTTTCGGTTAGGACCGAGATTTCGAAGGCTTTGATCGCTGAAACAAAAGTGTTTTGGTCCGTATCTCGTTCGTACAGTCGCATATAAACATTCGGAATACGTTATTGTTTCGTCGTGACAATGAAAACTTTTGTTCGTTACGACGCTTTTTGCCGTTGTAAAATGAAATAATTCCGTATTTTTCGATATCGCATTTTCGAATAAGCAATGTCGGTAACACGGTTTGAATATTTTTACGCGGGAAAATTAAATTTTCAACTCACGTATTGTTTCGCGTTTACAATGTACGAGAATTTTTTATACACACTATATATTAATATTTTGAAATTTATTTACAAGTTCATTGTGACGTATTTTTTTTCCCTTTATAAATTTCAACAATACGAAATGGTCTTAAATAAACATTAATATTTTCAATTCATCGAATGATTTTTTTTTTCAAATGAAATATAATAAAATTCAATCTGATTTTCGTTTCAATACAATTTTTAATTTAAATCATACAGTCGTCGTTATTTTGATAATAGATCAAAGTTAAAACTTTGGCAATCGTCGAAAACGGGAACGACGTTCTATATAGTATTAAAGTTTCCGGGATTGGAACTTGGAATCGCACGTGAGAGACTTCTGAGCGATTCCCAAGATCTAAGAAGGGTAAGCAAACAAATCGCACTAAACGACATAGGAATTTAGATTGGTTCAAATTTGCCTACGTTCTGTGAATTCGTCGTTGAATATATATATATATATATATATATATATATATATATATATATATATATACATACACGTGTGTATGTATGTATTAGATAATAAACATTCGTATACGTAATAATCATACATTATATAAATATTTATAATATGTCACATTTTTTTAATACATTTGAATGATACGAATAATTATTAATTAGTTGTACTTTACTTATTTGTCATTATTTTTGTTTTAGGTAGCCAAACTGTGGCTCTCGATAAATGTACCCGAGTTCCCTTTTAATTTTTCATTTTAAAGAATTGTGTACAATTTTATACTTTTATTCATGTAATTTTTTAATTCGTATTTAATTTCAAATTTTTAAAAATGACTCTTCAGACTATCAAGGAGTTCGGTCATTCCTGATATATAATTGTGATATTTATTAAAAATATCTACCACTGAATTCTTGAAAATAGTGTTGTATTTTACATATAAACACGTTCGATCACATATGAATAGTTGTATATATATATATATATATATATATATATATATATATATATATATATATAGGTTGTTGTGATCCTTTGATCCTACTTGTCCATGGGAAATGCCGTCGAATATATTCGGCACCAAATTGAAAATCTCGATATCGGTTTAATCCATATGGAAAGCCTAATTGTTTAGCTTTGATTCGTATCCAGATTAGCGATAAACGTACGGTTAAATTCTTCGTTATAACCGTTGTGTTTGTACAAGTCACGGTTAATTGCGGCCTACGCACGACACTGACAAATATGTATTTAATATATTTATATTAAACTACGATTTGGCATTGTTCAATAAACGAAGGTTAATATAAAAAATAATATTTTAATATTATATATCTTAAATGTTGTCGTCGAATATTCACATATATATATATATATATATATATATATATATATATATATATATATATATATATATATATTTTATATTTTTATATTATATATGAAGTTATTTTTAACATTTTATATATCGCAAGATTTGTAAGACTTTATTGTCGATGTCTGAAACTGAAACGATTCAATGTGATACCTGTTGCTACGGATCAACGAGGATTTGAGAAGAAATTCTTCGATTTATTAAAAAAAATATGAGACACGATTTTTTATTTTTTTTGTGTCAAACAAATCAAAATTTATATCGTATAATATATTTTTTTATGAAATAAAAATTATGATATTATTTGATTTACGACATTAGCTAATAATCATTTTCATATATTTTACATTAGAATATGCAATCAATTTAATATGATTTTAATGAAATATTTTAATAATATATTTTTTTAATAATATTAAAACACGCAATTTTTATTAAATATAATAGTAGAATTTAAATCTATTTAATATTTTTTTAATTCGACTCGTATCTGTATATCAATATTTATTAATATCATCAAAAATTAGTTTTTGATGTGTATTTAAAAAAAAATATGAATCAAAAGATATTTGATTACTTTAAGAAAATGAAAGATAACGAAAACTCCAATAATATTTTATAATTACCTTTCAATAAATTAATGTCACAAAACATATAATATATATATGTTCAATATTTTATCAAAAATACTTTATAAATTCTAATAAAAATATTTTTTTTCATATTTATACCATTTCAAATAAAAATATATAAGAAATAAAATTAGAAAAAAAACTATATATCTTTATTTTATACGCTTCATCTATAATAGACTATTTTATATTACAATATTATTGATCTTTAGACATATTTATCACACAAATATTCATAAATTTAATATTTATTTTTCGTTTATTTTTTTATTTGTTTAGACCGTTTCGTTTTTTATATTTTTCATTTTAATATTTTCATATTTTAAAATTGTATTGTGTTACTGTTTATAAATATATATGTATATATATCCGTTGAAATAACAGTACCAATAAAAAAATATTCACAACAAATAGCAATCGCAAAGGGATATTTGTTTAAAAATTTGAAACAACTTGCAAATTTCATCTCGATCCGATTTGAAATATGAAAATAAATTTACATATATGAAATATTGAACGTATCGAAGATTGAATATTCCTATATATTCTATAGTCGATTTGAACCCAGTAACTTTAAATGCAAATAACAAATATATAGTATAAAATTGCTATTTTATATATTATATTAATATATAATTTCATATTAAAAATTTATGGACAAACATCTAAAAAAAAAATCGAGCTTATCTTCTATCTTTATAGATGAATAAAAAAAAATAAGATGAAATCGCGATGGCGACGCGTGCGGCTGAAAAAATAGAAATTTTGCTGAAGTGTCGCGGCTGAAATGAAAGCCAAACATTTAACGTGAAAATAAAAGGCGAATGCTGAAAGCGCACCTCTCTTGGGAAAAAGCTTGAAGGACTTCATTCATGCGAAAGCTTTTAACAAGCGCGTTTTCAGCGATTCTTATACACTCTTAAGACGAATACGAGTTAACACATAATAAAAATTGCGTCTATGATAAAGTAAAATAAAATAATAATAATAAACGCACATTATAAAGCGACAAATGGAAATTAAAAATATTAATTATAACGGACGATATGTAAATGTGATTGAATAGAAATATATATTTATCGAATCCAGCATCAATATATGTAAAATCTATTTACATTTTATAGAAACGAAATGAATTTTTATTTGATTTGTTATGGTATAAAGTTTGAATTTCAATTTCATCGTATTGATTTATTATATAGCGTTTCGTTTTCAATTCGTAAACATTAATTCCTTTGTCGAAATTAATTTCTTTAATTCGCTTTCGGTTTAGAATTTCGTTTATTAATTAAATATTTTAAGTCTTTTCCTTTTATATTATAATATAATCGTTTGTATAATATTTCCTTTTTTCTATATATTATATATATTTTCTATTAAATAATTTAAATATGACAATATTTAAAAACAACTAAATTTATTCTTTAATAAGACTAACAACAATGTAAATTACAGTTATAAACATTTTATTATATTTTTTGAATTTTTTAATAATAATTTTGTACTTATTTTTATTTAAATCATTCAATATATTTTTATTCAAAATTATACGTTTAATGTATAATTAATACAAGTAATACACAGTAATGATGAAAACAATTCATTAATTTCACGTGAAAATTATTAATGGTTTTCTTTTATTCAACACTCAAAATGAAATGTTTATTTTTTCACATTGCAAAAAATATATAAAACACAAAGAAACATATTTTATAAACATTGATTAATTGCACGCAATTACCTATATTTCTCTTTTTTATTTATATATACCATTTTTAAATTGTTAAATGTAGACCGTTTATATATATTATATAGAAAAATATATTTAAACAATATAATCTCGTTTTCATTAAAGCGTAAATATATATTTAGTTTTCAATATTTAATTATTATATGTTAATTTATTTATATTCAGTGAGCACGAATATAAATTCAACAAACTGAAATAATTTATATTGAAATCATTTTATGAGTTGCTTTAATTTCAGAATCGAATTAATTTAATTGCAGTTGAATAATTATATATCCGAGCAATTAAAAATTATAAATAATGCAATCGTTTCATATGAAGATGTTTTTTTTTGTTTTTTAAATTTTTAATATAAAAAAAAATCTTCATTTATCATTTAAATTTTCAGAGTGCAAGAAACTGATGGTTCGTATTTCGAAAGCTTCACGGCATTGTCATGGAAACAGGAAAATAGAAGACTTGGAGCACTTAGAGCTGGAGAAGCCAGAGCTGAACAGCCACCACCATGTGAAACCACCCTCGGTATTCAAAGAAAGTCCATCGAGATGACCCCTCATGAAAAAGAAGCCCTATATGTCGAGGTGAATAATTAATCATTTCTCTGCTGTCACTTAATTAAAATTATCTTGCATACATATTAAATTTATATATAAAAAAAATATTTAACAACCTAAATCTATTAATATTAATTTTAAAATTTTTGCAACAATTAATCTATCACATAACCGAGTAATAATTTTGAAAATATGTGCAATACGTATTTTTTTTTTCATAAATAATTAGTATTGAATTATTTTATATATTATATTACTGATTGAAAATCATCCTATGAATTCAGAGTAATTACTTAACATACGTAGTCTATTTGAGTCAATAATATTTAATCGAAATCATCGAATCGTATCGAATGAAACTTTACGAAACCTATTAAATTTACTATTTAGCCAGTAAACACAAAGTTCGATGTCTCGTGACACAAACGAATAATCAAAATTTCGCATCGACATAATTATATATTTAGATCGAATTCGATAAAATATAAAATATCGATTTCATTTATATTAATCCAATAGAAGCGAATGGTTTATGTACGTTTTTTTTTTCTGATAAAATATTTGATCAATTTTGCTATTTTTCGGGATGCTTCGAATTTTCCGCTTTGTGAAGTTTCGATTTGTTCGGTTTTGATCAATTCGCATCGGTGGCGAAGTTCTCTATTAAAACTTGAGCAATTCGCTGTGAGTGCTTTGCATTAAAGGGAGTTAAACCCTTTGATCTGCAATAAGTGTGTCCAAACAAATAACGCGGCCGAAATTCTAAAATATACAAATTTATATTATGAAATTGAAATCGTTATCAAAATCACTTTTATAGAAATATATTGCCATATATAAATATATTATTATATATGGTTTATTTGTATGTGTTTCTATATAAATTCACTATTTTAAATAAATTTTAACACTTTTAAAATTATATGTAAACTGAAGAAATTTCACAACAAATTAGATTTCAGATGCAACTTTGATGTCGACGAGTAAATTAAAAATTAAACGAAACTTTCAACGTTTGCATTTAAATTTTTGATTCGATGTTTTCGAATGAAATACGATTTTAAACGTTTAGATTTTAAATATTTGAATGTTGAAAGCGGAAAAAAAATAACGAATTCTGTTAAAATTACGATTTAAATTTAACGTAAATTGAACGAACGAACGAAATACAAAACGACGCATACTGCAATTGACATACAATTAGTTTAACGAATAGTGTTACGTTTTTTTTCTCGTTGTAAATTAATTTTTACAATAAAAATTGTAAAATAATTTAAAAAATTGGTTCAAATTTTTTACAAATGCATTTTTCTTTAATTTTTTTTAGTAATTCATAAGTTTTCTCAATTTAAATATCGAATTCGTTTCAAAGCCCATTTTAATCATTTTAATTCATCTTAACGTTTTCGTATTATTTGTTCATCGTATTCAAAATTTGTTAAAAAGTTTTCTGATATCGCATACTTCTTTTTATTATTGTTACATTTCTTAAATTTAAAAGTTTAATATTTAAAATAGAAATCGAAGAACGCTAATAATATAAATATATATATATACTTTTTAATATAAATATAAAAGTATTTCATAAAAACAGATATTACATATAATAGTAATTTATTCCATCGTCCATAAAATCGTTTTTATTTAATTTAAAATTTTATATTATATTATATTATATATTAGAGACTTTTTTTTGAATAATTCATAAAATATTCTGAGCATAAAAGTTTTACGGCTGCTTTACAGATTAAATTGATTTTATCTTTTTTTAATTATAAAGCTTGTTAAATTTCTTGAATATATGTATCTTTGTAATATAAAACAGGGGTAAGTTATCATGTGGATAATGAGAGCTGCATTTAGATTTTTTTATATATAATATTATAAAGAACACCATCATATTCATGTAGTACTAAAAATATTTTTTTCCTTGTTATACTATCAAGCAAACACTTTAGAATTAATTAATAAAATTTAAAATCTCAATGTGAGAGCAAAAAAAGGACTAACGATTCTTTTAAAAGAATTTTTATATCAACAAAATCTTAAATCTGCAGATTTTTGATGTAATTATTACATATAAAAAGGGAGGTATATAAATAAATTGTTATTATTATTATATATTTAGAAATTAAATTTAGTAATATTATATCTCTTTTAAATCATTTTTATGCTCCAATTTATTATATTAATAATTCTCAGAAAAATATTATTGTAATGATATATATATATATATATATATATATATATATATATATATATATATATATATATAATACTACAAAATAATATTAAAAATTTATTTATAAAATGGCTCAGAAATATATTTTATTCATATATTTTTTATAATATATAAAATATCTTGTAGAATGAATTGCATAAAATTTAAATCTAATAAACGAAATATATATATATATATATATATATATATATATATATATATATTACGACAATATAATAATATTTTTAAAAAATATTTGATGTCACTCGAAAACATTTTTTTATTACAAATTATAAATAAAAAGGGTGTATTAAGATTAAATCGACGTTATAAAGATTCGAGCTTTATTAAATAAATCTAAATAAATACTCGGATAAATTTTCTCCTTTTTTTCTTCCACCCCCCTGACTCCTTGTCCCCCTCTCAGCCGAAAAATATTCGATAAGCACTTCGAAATAGACTCGTATTATTATTGCAAAACTTTTTCCTCTACGAAAATAAATTTAAAAAAAAGCGAACATTTCAAATATTCGATAACGAGCTGTTTATCATACCCGATTATAATATAATATGCCCCCTACTCAAAATTCTTAATAAAATCCATATTTTTCTTTATTAAATTCTATTTATATTATTATATTATTATATTTACATTTTTTTTTCACTTCATATATTATATATGGTCTTTCATAATTAATATTGCAAAAATAGACAGTAATATAATTGGATAGTTATTTTCATATAAAATTGAAATGATAATATACAATTAAAATATATAAATTTATATTCAATAATAAACGTGAAATTTCACTATAATTATAAAACTTTTAATAAGCTCCAGGTTTATTTCTAACTTTGCTATAAATTATTATATATTCTTGATATCAAAGCGTTCCAAAATAAATTCCATTAAAATTTATTTAATATCAGTTCTGCAATCAAATTAAAGTTCAAAATTATATATAATATTAAATACAACGTGAGTTTAATTTCGTAATAATTTGTCATATTATATTAATAGTAATTTTTAATTTTACATTAAAAAATCAAAAAATGTACTTTACATATAATAAAATCACAAATTTTCATAATTATTTTTTTTAAATTTTAACATATTTTGATCGTTCATTTAATCACAAATACGTCAATCAAGAATTACGAGGATTTCCTGAAATCGTTTATTATATTTGGCATACTATATATGAATATGTATGTAAATTATATATATATATATATATATATATATATATATATATATATATATATATATATATATATATATATATATATATATATATATATATATTAGGTTGAAAAGCTCGACTTTGTCACGCGATTTCCGATTAATTAATGTAGCTGTAACACCGAATATCCTCGTCAATTGACGAATTATTGGAAATCTCGTTATAAACGCTTTTAATATAGTCAATAATTTAATTTAATTTAAATATATAATATAATGATATAAAATTGTACTTTTAATCTTTATTTAGAATTTAACTATACTACTCAATGATTGTTTACAAAAATAATATCAAAATTCATATATTTTTATTTGTAAAAAAAAAATATTTTTTTATTATAATTTAAAATTTTCTTTTGAACAAAAAACAGTTTTCAAAAAAAAAGGTTAATAAAGCACTTTATAAATTGTATTAGAAAATATTTTAATTAATTTATGGTCATCCTCTACCAAAAAATATGTTAATAAGTTATCATAACTACAAAAGGTTGATCAAATGTAATATTGAACCTTTAAAAAGACAACAGTCAGAAAAAAACTACATTAGTTATGTTTTTAAACTAATAAATATTCGATGAAAATATAAAAAAGTATCATACATAATACTTATAATGAATAATAGCAAATATATAATATGGGAGTGATGAATTAAAATTTGCAAGGAATTATAATTAGAATTCTAAATGTGAAAATATTTAAATAAATGTTTGCCTTATTTTCCGTTATGCAAACTATCTTATAATTTTATTATGCTAAAAATATAATTTAACGTATAAAAAGGTAAATTTTCATACATCTTTCTTTATTATTATGAAGATTGACGATTCGAGCAACACTCATACATCAACTTTTAGAAAAATATTATAAAAAATACACCCGAAATATATTATTAACAATTTTATTATTCTTCAGCAGATTTTTTAAATTAAATTTAATAATTTTATATTATTCTATATATTTTCAAGAAAACAATTTCAATATCTATATTAATTATTTTCAAATATTTTATATATGAAAAAAACATTTTAATATAGGTATCTTAAAATTCAAGCCTTTTGCGTCATCGTCGCCATTATACGTTACGCGTGCACACAAAACACACGCACAAAGATTTATTTTTCCACATTTTTCACGTTCGACCTCGCCATAAAAACTCACGCGATCGCAATAAATATCAATTATTCCACGCAGCATATCTGATATTGTGTAGTTAATTTACACTCCGTTGCTGCGTGAAACAATAAAAAAAAAATCGACGAAAAAAAATATATTTATATATATAGAAAGTCAACATCAATTACTTTTATTGAAAGGGGGCGACGGGGGAGCTATTTTTATGGAATTCAAGTTTCCTCTCTGGACGCGTTAAAATTACAATTGTGAACCTTTGCTTTTTGCCGTTTTATGATGTAACTCATAAATGGATTTTTTATGTAAACTCGGTGTATAAATTTTTATATGTTATTTGAAAAAAAAAATATGTTTTTAAATTTAGAATTAGACAAAATTTTTCTTTTATTTTCAATTAATAATTTTAATCGGTCATATAAATTTAATACAAAATATTTACAAATTATTCAAGGTCTATTTGTAATACAATAAGACTAAAAATTTTCTGATAAATAAATTCTAGAAAAATAATTCTATAAATTTTCAAATAAAACTGCAATTTTCATAAGTTTTTAAATTCATAATATTTAAATCTGGATTAGCTGATATTACATTTGAACTCTAATGGCTTTTAAATTGAAGTTAAACTATCTTCATAGTTGAAAACTATAATAAATGTATATATATATATACATTACTCGACATAAATTATCAGATAAAACCAATCAATTCAATACTCTATTATAGTCAGAGAATAAAAGTTTTTGACGCAAAATAAAATTATTATACTATATTCGTAGATTACACATTAAAAAAAAAACAATTATAACACGTCGTTTAATCTGTATTTTTGAATCGTTGTCGATCAAAGAAACCAATACGATTTCCTAAAAACGATTTTGCCTGTTACGGACTTCTTTCCGTTTTATGAATAAAGAATCGGGCTCCCTTTTCCGAAGGCAACGAATCGTCCGACGATAAGAAAAAAATCTTTTTAAACGCTCCGAGATTAACGGAAAACTTCTGGGAAAATCGGCGCAAATAAAACGAAACGGCGCCGAAATAAACGAAAAGTCGAAGTTTGGTCAATTTCGTTTCGTTCAGATAAGAGAAACGTTTCTTCACCGGTTACCGTTACTGTGTATACAAATATTTTCTTTTTGCATTTCAAAACGGGATAAATTATGTCGGAAAATTACACGTATTAATCTCGTCGCTGTAAACTTTCGCGTTACAAGTTAAATTTCATGTCGATTCCGGTACAAATATTACTTTAATCAGCTGCGTTTAGTTGGCGAAATTTGCTGATCTCGTCTAATAATTATCATGAATTCGTAATACAAGTTAAATATACTTAATACAAACGGATATTTAATAATAAAATTCTATATATAAATAATTTTAATATATATCCGAATATTTTTAATAAGAAAATAAATCATTTTTATAAATTTTATTTTAGTCCTTACTGATAGACTTATTTTTAATTATAAAAAATTTATTAAGATATTAAAAAATAATATTAAACATTTTTTTATTACATTATATATATAATAAAAATACAATTATTAAACCCATCTTTTGAAAAACATCTTTAACAATAATAAAAAGAACTATATTTTTTTTTTATATTAACATCTTATTGCATAATACGAGTAGTCCATTATATATTTTATTTTAATATAAATAGAATATTCATATGTTGAACATGGTAATTTCCAGTATACAAAACAACCTCTTGTATACGCGTTCCATTCGTGCTAAAACCGCTTTACACGAACGACTATATATGTTGGAAAACATCTCAAGAATTTTCCCTCTCGCGAAAAGTCCCCCGTGTTTCACACAAGACAATCTCGGTTCTTTTTCTTCGCGGCAAACATTTCAGATTTCACGCTGCATTTCTTCAAAACCAAAAGACAGGCTTTTGTTGCATACACAATATACTGCCTCCTTTAAAAGGAGGAAAAGTGGGTGGCTTTCAGTTTAACTCATCTCATATATATATATATATATATATATATATATATATATATATATATTGTATATATCGAGTTTAACACGTTCATTGTGCGACGTTTCGAAACGTAAAGAAATAAATATACGTATAGAGCAACGAGCATTTCAGACGACATTATTAACTCGTGTCATGGTCTGAAATTCAATCAAAATATTTATTTTTGCTCTTGTATAAATATTTTAACCGTACGATGTTTGTGCGTATATTTAACACCTCAAACGTTTAATCGTTCGTAAGAATGATGAATTGTTTTTAATTAAGCACGACTATAATAAATTGTTTTCTAATGCGTTCGAACGTGAATCGTTTCATTTTATATACTGTTATATATATATATATATATATATATATATATATATATATATATATATATATATATATATATATATATATATATATATATTAGTATAAACATTGAAGAAAATTTCTCAAAGCATATTTTATACGAAACAAATATCGATTCGAACTCTTTTAGGTTCATGAATGAAATTCTTTTTAATTTTATATCGACGATGCGAACGGAAAATTCGCGAATTTTAATTATTTTATTAGCATTTAAATATTTAAAATGCGCTCTACAAGAGAATTTCAGATTTACGAAATGTTTTAAAATCGTCAATTTATATATCAACGGTATAAAACTTTATATCTGTAAAAGCTTTGCGTTAAAATTTTAAAATATTCAAGAATCGCCAAATAAATATATTATTGATACAGCTTTTATTTGTTAAAATTGTATATATATATATATATATATATATATAACGATTTTATTAAATGCTGAGTTGCGTTTGGTATTTATTTAATAGATTAAAGAGCCGCATGTGGTTTGAAAGCTGCGGTTTTACTTTATATTACATATATATATATATATATATATATATATATATATATATATATATATATATGCGTATTAAAAAATAATAGCTATATATCTAAATATATAACTAAGCACTGTAAATGGATTCTAAAATAATATGCACATCATTTTCAAGCAATAAATAGTATTCTAAAATATAAGATATATATATTTGATCGCAATAAATAAAAATTTATTTAAATTATCAATAATTGTAATTCTGATTTTTACTATATTTTTCTCGATTTCATCATTATATATATATATATATATATATATATATATATATATATATATATATATATATATTTCTTTTATACAACACGTAGATAGAATTATGTGTGTGTGTGTGTAAAATTCGTCTGATTTCGTAACAAAATACGAAAGTGCCGTCGTATCGGTATTCGAATCACGTCAACATACAACGAATGCGAATCTAACAAGAGCCACCCACAATGGGTTATTTGTTAAAAGAACGGTTCAACTTTGATGTTTGTGGTCCGACACCCGCGGCGGTTCAAATCCCGACATATATATATATATATATATATATATATATATATATGTGTGTGTGTGTGTGTGTGTGTGTGTGTTTTGCGTACACTTAGTTATATACCGTATTTGATACTTAAATTTATTCGACGTCGAACGTACAGAAATAAAGATGCGACGAAGCGTCGGTAAATATGAGAATTCGCTCGAGATAAATATTAAAATTATGATATATATATATATATATATATATATATATATATATATATATATATATATTACAAATCAATTTGACAATGATTTTACGTCAATATATATTTAAATATATATTAAGTGATAAAAAATATATTTATATCATACTCATATAGTCAAAATAGTTAATAGTTAAATAGTAATGAAGGATGATTTTTTTATATATATTTTTTAAAGCGATCACGTTTCTTTAGTTTCCAGACGATACGTGGTATCTTTTTAAATAGTCTCCTGTTCGAGTTCTAAAATTACATCAACCTTTTTCATTCATTAATATTAAACGAAAATATTCATTCAAAGTCTTATATAATTGATAGACTTTATTTAAATTTATATATATATATATGAATTTATATATATATATATATATACATAAATTCATACGTTCCAAAAATATACAGCAAATACAGAAACCGTAAATATGGAATAACAATTTGATAGAATAAATCGAAATAAATTAAATTTAATAAAGGTTTCTCAAATAATTTTAATATTTAGTTGTGATAACATTTTTTCCAAGTCCCTTTTTTTTCTTACAATAGTAACACCACAAAATTACCTTTTTTTCTATCTCTTTTGGAAATATAGCAAAAGAGCAAATGTTATTTGAATAAAAATTATTATAACCAATGACAAGTTGAATGACAAAACACTTATTTTGATTTGATTTCAGTTCATTTTAATTCAGTAAATAAAGAGCTTTTATTGTATTAATTTACAAATAAAAATCTTTTAATATATAATTTTAATATTTAACTTGAATAATATCATGTTATTTATTGATCTACATACACACACACACACACACACACTATATATATATATATATATATATATATATATATATATATATTAAGGCTTTAAATTATAAAAATAAGTATTGTATTGTTGGTGGAACACGTAATGTGCGCATTTTGCATGACATCACGCTATTCCCTGAAGTTACTCTGGAATAATTGCACGAATATTTCACGTCGACATACCATATAAACTATTTATAACATTAATTACGATAATATTGCGAATATTGTGTGCGTTTGACGATGGAAAACTTTCGCGTGAAAATCGCATCGATAGTTTCAGATTTTTCCGCGTACGATTTTTTCAATCGGCGAATAATCAATTTCGTTTTTTTTTCATTTTATTCATTGTTGAGAATTATTATTTTATCAAATACGAAATGTGGTTTATATAATAATTATAATATAATAAAATTTAATTATATATTATATCTAAATATATGAGCTGTTTGTTTTGAATGTAGCCTAAGTCCATAACATAAATATAGAAAGGTTTTTGGCGTTTGATTAAATTTAAAAATATGTATATTTTTATATAAAATATATTTTGATTGCGAGATTTTATTATCTCTTTTTGAGATAATAAAATTCGTTGATTATTTTTAAAACATTTTTTTCTTATATAATATATAAAAATGCAATGTTTTTTTACGTCAAAAAATCAGACAAATATCTATCACTTTAAAATTCGACGACAATAAATTTTAAATAAAAAAAAATTTTTTCAGCACTTAATCAACTCTGAAATATAAACAAAAAATATTGTTATTGTTGAATTTAATTATGAAATAAAATAAAATATTTTCAATTAAACGAAATATATGCAATATCACGTATATAAACAACTTATAACAACCGAAGCATACATATATCATGAATCAGTTCTTTTCTAGAATCAATTACTTACGCCGGATCTGATGAAACGTTTCACACTAATGAACCGATCCGCCCTCGGGGGATCGACGTTTAGAACCGCCCTTTGTGAACGTGAGCTGCCCCTAAAGGGACTTTCAAAAATTCAACACCGCACCGCCCTTCGTACGCCCTAAGAAACGCCTATGCTCACTCGATTATGTAAAGAGAGAAGGTTTTCGAGCACGTGAAATAATCCCGAAATGTGTGCCGGCTTTTGAATTGATTTATCAACATCTAACCGTGTAAAATTCGATCCGAATCAACCCTTTCGTTTAACTGAATAATAAAAACTGAAAATTCGCATTCATAATGATATGCGGATAAAAATCAGCGTATTTCTAAAGTAAACATTTCATATTGATTTTATTATTTTTTCTATATAATTACGTAACACTGACTCAAAATTATTACACAATTTTATAGAAGCTTCATTTATCTGTTTGTCTGGGTGGAATTTTTTAATCAATTTTTCAAATACTTATCGATGTTTGATTGAGCTGAAACATTACATACTTGCTCACTCTTGATGATAATAATAATGAATGTGATATATAAATAAAATAAAAATTCCTTCTATTTAATATGAATGTTTTTTTTTTATTGATGAATTTTGAATAAAGGTCTTAAATGTGATCTAAATAGTACAAAATTTGACATAACAAAAACTACGTCAAAAAAAAAAAGATCGATTGTATACAATGTTGTCCTTTTTCCTATTTTTTCCTCGTCTTCCACATATTTGCTTCATTTTATTTTCCCTTTTTCCACCCTTTCTCATTTAGAAGTCCGGTCGAGAGAGCACCGAACTAAGTCGAAAGCGTAGAACCAGGGAGATTTTTACAGATAAAAAAGAAAGATGCTCATCCCTTTTCCTACTCCTCCCCCCCCCTCAATTTCAACCCTTTTGCCCGTACATTGTCGATCCGTTTCGGTTTTAAGGGTCAAAAATCGATAAATACGAAAATTAATTTACTCGCCGAAATTAGAAACGATTCAGCAACGCAAAATCCAATGCAACCATTTTTTTTTTAATTTTATTTTTTTCATTCCGTATTCAGCATTTGAAAAAGCAGGCTTTCGGTCGCCGTTGTTTTATGAATGGCCAAAAGTTAATTAATATTTTAATTTTTGAATTTAAATGCGTTATTTTTATTTAATTTTTACACAGTTCTTTTATCTTTTCATATTTCTATATCGCTTCATATTTATATAGAACCGTCGTAATTTTACATGAATTATATTGAACAAAGATTTCAGCAAAACAGTAATATATAACGGATTAAAGAAATAATTAATTTTGTTAAAAAAAGATAATTGAGTCATAAGCTTAATATTTTTTTTAATTTTTAATTATAGGACTAAATCACTCTTTGTGTAATATATTCCATAAAAATCATATTTAAATTATAATATATCTTTTTCAATATCGAAAATAATAAATTCAAAATTTCAGCAACGGAATTTAGTCATAAAACAATCTAAAGCAATAAAATTTATTTTTTTTTCTTATCGTACAGTTTTGTATATATCGGTTGTTTTGTCGAAATGGAAATTACGACAGTTGTAAAATCGTGTATTTTTTTTTTCTCAAAGTATCCAATGTGAACACGATAAGGGGTTCAAAGATTTTCGTAAATTCTGCTCAATCGAGCATTTACTAAAATATATACGTATACGGGAAAAGAGAAAGGAAATTTTCATATTCAACTTCAGCGAATTTTCATTTGAATACGTATGAATACATACTTATATAAAAATAAATTGACTGCATTTTCTCTACAAAATATACGCAATCAATATGAAACTTATAAATCATTGTATATATAGAATATATATGCAAAATACAAATTTTCCTTGAATTATATATTATATTATAACATATCTATATTTTGTGAATTTGTAACAATAAAGACTTATATGGGATTATTTCGTTTCAGGTATTATATACAATCGCAAATACTGTTGGTGCACCGGTACCAGGAGGACAATACGGTCATTACAAGGAAGATTTGCACTTATATGCACAAAGGGCTTTCGACATGAGCTCAGAAAGACATTATAGACTATTACATGCGGCCGGTGAAGAAAAACCACCCATTGTCGTATTGTCGGTGGCCGTAATCGAGGCCGATGGTCTTGAAGCTAAAGATGCTAATGGTGAGTTAAAAATTTCTTTTACATTTCAATTTTATATATTCAACATATGGTGAATATTAAATGAACGTTTCCGTTGTCAAAATCAATATACGTTACAATATTGGATTAACGATTACTTGTAAACGTATATATTGTAGTTATAGTTAACTTGTACGTGCTTCTACGTAAATTTGAACGCTTCAAAATGCAACTTTGTAATACTATATCAACTGTATGTCATACTATATACTATATATATAGCTATTCTATAAAAATAATACGAATTTTGAAGTATTAATTATATTTTATAAATTGAATTTCGTATACAGTATTCCAATAATTGAAATTATATCAGTGCAAATAAGTTAAATATTGTATGTTAATATGTTATATATATATATATATATATATATATATATATATATGTGTGTGGATGAAGAATAAAAGTCGACATATGGTACACATTGCCGGTCGTTACAAATCTCGAGGGGTCCAACGAGTGTTGTAATCCTTTTTAACGTCTCCAGCGACAAGAAATCCCTTTCGGTCCTATTTATCGGAAAATTCTAAAAAAGCCCGAGTATATTCGATGGGAATAGGGAACGGAATAAACTCAGACAATGGTCGAAACGGTTCACTCGGAAAAACTCACGGAAAAGCGGCTCCCAATAAGAAGCTTAAGGGGGTGCAGAGGATGAGGGGTGGTGGGGGGGGCGAAAATTCGAATGAAAAAAATAATCCATCATTGTTACTTCATGAAGCGGAGAATGGTGAAGATTGAAATAAGAAAAGTCGAGCGAAAATAATAGGAACAATACGAATAGGCAGTAGTGAGAAAGAATGCAAAAAAAAATATGTAATTCAAAGTAGGATAGTAAATATGGAATAAGTTATTTTGGTATAAGCATCATATATGTTCTTATATCTAATTACTTCTATCACTGTAAAATAAAAAATATATATAATAGAAACATCTACTTATTTTTACTTCATTGACTATTTTTTATCTCTTGAAGTTACAAGTATTAACAAGGATATTTATCTAAAATCCTATTGGATTCTTTCTTTTTCAGAAATTTTGCCGTAATTTTCAACATTTTACTTAGAATTGCTTTATATACGAAGAATAGTGATTTGAGAAATTCGTTTAGATATAATATTTATCCCGCCTATCTTCACCCAAGTACATAAAATTTCTATGATATTATAATTAATTCCTATTTTTTTTTCAACGATTCTGCGTTTATTTTCACCATTTTTTTTCTCACAACTTCAAACAAAACTCGAATTATAAAGGCCTTTAAATTAATTTTTGGTATAATTTTGATCTCATCGATTTACAAATGTATGTATTATAATATATATATATATATATATATATATATATATATATATATATATATATATATATATATATATATAAATAAATCTCAATTATAATATAATTATATTTGTATTCGTGCGAGTTTTATTTCATCTTATATATTATTACGTCTTGTTTTGTTTCATATTAAAGAAATCCATTTCGATGCGGTCGCTCCGTCGAAAAGTTCATTTATAATTAAACGATTCCTCTATAAGACTTTTGTACATTTTGAATTCGTAATCCGCTCGAATAGTTTCTTATATACCGTGAAGTGGTTTACTTTCAAAAAAGTTTAGAAAGTCTGTCGATAAAGTCGAACGTTAACCGCATTAAATATTTAAATTTTTACACTTGCTCCTCTTATCGAAGTTAGATCAACGTAACAATATAAACTTACAATATATATATTCTGAAAATCGTTAAATTTTGTATTATTAAATAATAACGGTAATAATACACTCGAATAATTCGATTCAAATTAACCACTTCAAAAATATGAAACATAATTATTTACACGTTGAATGAAAAAAAAAAACTCTCTCGAAAAGTTCTCGAGAACGGAAAGAAATTAATTTCGAAAGAAAATAATGCAATATTCAAGTATTGTTTTCTTTTCACTCACTTTTTTTTCATTCTGGCAATTTTTCCATATTATTTTTGTAACAAATTGCACGCGGAAATTTCGTGTTATTTATCATTTCATTGCTTTTTTTCGAATAGTATTTTTTTGATGAAAACGGCGACGCTTCTTAATATAAATCGAGATTAAAAAGTTAAATGAAAGGAAATCGTTCATTTTGCTTTATATTAAAATAAATATAACGTGAAAAAATTGAAAAGTTTTTTTTTTGCATTGTTAAATATTATAATGTAATATACATTCAAAATAATTATATATACATCAATTTATTAAACAATAATTTTATATGTCAAGCAAATTTTTATCCGTTTTTACAATATATATATTTTTTTCGAAAATAGTTATAGAAAAATGAAAGCACCTGTAAAAATAAAAAGGTTTATACCTTGTCAACAAAAAATCGTGTCCTTTGTTTTGCTTTGTACACATATTCAATACATTTTTATTATTTTACTTTTATATTATATATATTTGTACGACACATTATTATTTTTTCTTTGTTGGCATTTTTTCATGCAACTTGCAATATAATGTGTATATTGTTTCATAAAGGAAAACCTTTTCATCGGATATTTTCCAACATTTATCCTATTTTCTTAATGTAATATTAGAATAAACTTTATTTATTAGAAATTTCATTAGTCAATAATATTTAAAAAAAAAATTGTAAACCAATATTTATGTTAGTACAGTAATAATAATACCATATGCTAATTTTGTAAAGATAATCAGAAATTTGTTTATTTTATATATATTTTTTTGGATTATAAATGACTTGATATGTTACTAAATAAAAAATGATGTCTTTCTAAGTATCTTATTTTTGAAGTTTTAGTTGAAAAAAAGCATTCACGTTTCCATTTCATAGAATAGATAACATTAAAAAAGTTTACTCAAATAGGCAGAGTTTCTTTGAAAAATTCCAGGTATTTTCTTCCACGGCTCCTTTGTCCTTTATAACATCTTATATACAATATATATATAGTATAATATATAATATGTATATTGTTATATAATATTTTATACGTTTATTTTAGGGAAATATAATAAATACTCGACATAATAAGGAATACGCCGTTTTTCAATTTGTTATAGAATATTATTTTATTATTTTGGTTTTTTTTTTAAACGTCACATCTGAAGTCATTAAACATGATGAATGAACCTAAAAACAAGAAGACTAATCACAATTACGTGTCGACTATTATTATTTATTTTACGTGAAATACGTATTATTCATAAAATGATTTATTATCTAGGCTTTCATATAACGTACACTTCAACTAGGGTACTTTTTTTTTCTCGTAAAATCGTCAATCAATTTTTTTTTTCAAAATACTATTTAATACAACGAAAACTTCTAAAATCATTTTAAATATGTAAAAATTATATTTATAGATGTATCAAAAATTTAACTAGTAAGTAATAATATTCTATATATAAAGTAAATTATATAAAATTTTAAATTCAATTAACAACGTTCACAATATTCATGACTAAATTATATTTTTTTTACGAAATTCAATTCGCGCTACAAATAATCTAATATTTATTTTCATTAAAATATAATTTCTCAAGAGAAAAGAATACTATAAATAAAAATAAGAATGATATAACGAAAACTTGAACTCGAAATTAAATTTTTATATTCGTAAAAAAAATACATTAAACCGATAAAAATCAACATCCGTAATAAAGTAACAAGTATGTAAATCAAATTCGTCAGTCATTAAAAATATATAAAATTTCACATAATATCGTTTAAAATATATGTATATACATATATATTTACATTGTTACCGAATATAAATCAAATTTAACACATTTTCACTTTTATCGAAAATTTGATCGAATCCCAAAACGACGCGGCGTCAAGCGTTAAAATTTATTTGAAACGATTGAATAAAACGATTTTTTTTTCACTCATTTTTATTACGATAATAAAATTTATGCACGAATACGTTTTTTTTTTCACGGTCACCGATTTACGATTTTTTTTATTATTTTTTTTTCCATTTTCCACTTCGAACAATAATACTTAAAATCTGACAGTACAATTGCGTTAATCCCGCATAAACTGCGCCATATTCCGTATTAAGCCTCTCGTAACACTAGCTTTATTGTATGAGCTTTTGAATATGCGAAAAAGCCAAGAATTATATCGATATCAAACGATAAAAAAAATCATATATGTTCAACGATATACATATTTTGTTTTTATATTATTATTTTTTTAAATGATCGAAAAAAATATTTTAAACTTATTAAATGTATATTTGGAAATATTGGTTTATTTTAATATCGAAACGATAAAAAAAAGCCTTCAAATGTTCGGTTCGTGTGCGATTTTTGCGAATATATCGTTTAGAAATCATTTATCTTGTGAGAATTTTTCAAAAAGGCGTATTCGGCGTCGATTTACTTTCGCGACGTTTCGGTCGCCTTTTTTTTCAAAATATAAAAAGCGGTTTTTCGCGTATCTTTTTATATTTTCTTTTTTTGTTCTTTATACATATATATATATATATATATATATATATATATATATATATATATATTCCCTTTCATTTACTTATTTTTCAAACAAGAAGAAAAAAATAGATTACTTCGGCGAATGTACGAAGACGAATCGAAAAGCTTTTCTCGCGTGTCACTCTCTTATGCTTTTCGGTAATGCCTTTGGGAAATAGAAGTTTGGAATTTTCCCGAGAATTACCGTAAAACGTTCGCGACATACGTGTGATCTATAATGATACATGCGTGTAACATCCCGGACAAATATTTGAAAGTGTTTTATATAAAATATTCAAGTAAAAATTCCTATACACGCGAGAATTGTACGCGTGATAGTCTAAAATACAATGAAAAATAATACAATATTATTATATACGTGCGATTATTGACTTTGAACTCGTATTTTTCAAATATCGACTATTGCTATATCATGAAAAATGTTAGTTTTCTCATTTTTTTCAGTTTACTTATTAAATAAGAATGTCGACACCAATTCTACTTATAGACATTATTTTAGAAAACAAAATGTTTTCATCTTTTCTCTCCAATAACACTATCTATTATTCTTAATTAATATCAATATGATAATAAAATATTAAAATAAAATAAAAATTGTATATATTCATTCAAATAGTTGATTGGCAATATTTACTTTCCATAATCAGGGCATTATCATTATATTAAATATTGTAATTATAATTTTATTTAAATTAAACAAAACATCAATATTTCAATTTGAAATATAACAAAAATAAAGCAATACCTTTATAAAAATAAAAATATTTATAATAATTGTATAATATTTACAACTTTATTCAATAATATTTTTACGATCGTTCTTCTTATTTTTTCACATGTAATTCAATATTTAAACAAGATCTAAGTTAAGAAAATTTCACGTTTTTATATCGCATTATATCAGTTAACAATATTTTTATTATAATATTAGCTTTTATATTATTAAGTATTCTCGCCTTTTTCTCTGTGCAATATATATATATATATATATATATATATATATATATATATATATATATATATATATATATATATATATATATTTGTGAGAGGTTTCGTAATTTAATTTTTAATTGGAACGAAAGGAAAACTTTGTTTTTCAGAACCGGAATGAAAATAATTATTTCGCGGAAAAACATAAAATATCCGGTTTCAATTCACTCTCTTTCACTTCTATGAAACGTGTACGTTATAAAAATAAATATTCATTCTTCGTTTTTTTTTTTCTCGTAATCTGGAAAAAATCAATTATTTGAAACGCATGAAATACCGAATGTAATCTAATATATGAAATGTGAAAAAAAAGTAAATTAAAAAATGTTATTTTAGTAGATGAATTTTAATTATAATCGATATAAAATTTTATATTTTTTTCATATATTACGTATCATAAATAATAAATAGATATATTAAAAAATACTTAATTTAAAATTTTACAATGTGATTAAATATAAATTAACAAAATTATAAATAATTGTGATATAGTTTAAAACTATGTTTCTCTTTCCAAAAATTTGTACTTCATAATAAAATAAAATTCAATGAGATTACTTCATATTTGTTTAATTTATGCAAATTTGAAATTT
The DNA here is from genome assembly GCA_024500535.1 of Leptonema lineaticorne. NCBI lineage: Eukaryota > Metazoa > Arthropoda > Insecta > Trichoptera > Hydropsychidae > Leptonema > Leptonema lineaticorne. The sequence goes on from JANIJI010000003.1 coordinate 1,061,065, forward strand.
CTATTACAAAACACATTTTCACTTTCGCTTAGTGGAAAATATATTTTTAGTCAAAATTTTACTTAAAGTATATTGATTTATGAAATCTTAAGTAAAAACAAATATTTAAACTTTAATTATATGTTGACAACTAAAATATACTGACACTTAAAAATATATTGTAAAGTTGAAGCATAATGAAACCATTAATTAATTATACATTCATTAAAAATAATATTTAAAAACTTAAACAATTTTAAACATTTATATTCAAATAAATTGTTATTTAATCCGTAATCATGTGTTTTACATGAATTTGTAGAAAATATAGAGAAAACTTTTCAGCCAACACGATGTATTTATTTGGATTATCAAAGTCAAATTTAATTTCTGTAATGGATATTATTTTAATTATAAAACAAACCATTATATTATAAATGCGATATATTAATATGCGTACGTTTATAATAATGGTAAACAAATAATACCCCGAGGGTCATATATAATTTTTTTTAAGTATGTTCGTTTTTAAATCAAAAATGATGATTAATTTTTTTTCATTAATGGAAAAGTGAAACATTATATTATATTATATATATATAGTATAAAGAAAATAATATCTTGAAGATTCCGTTCGTCAGAATTCTATAATATTTTTATGTATTATATATATTTTATTTTCGAAACCTTTTCAATTCAAATGACCGGAAAAACATTCCGGATCTTTTTCGTAAACGTACAGTGGTTTGAAAATCGTAAATATTTACCCGATTACACTTATAGGGTAAAGTTTCAGGCTGTCAGCATTTGCATATTTGAAATTGGCACGGTAGTTTCTAACGGATAAAAGCTAAAGTCAAAACCAAAAAAAAAAAAAAATGAAAAAAAAGCCAGATTTTTCCGTTAGAAAGTCGACTATTTCTGTCCATTATCGGGATTACATTTATTGTACGCGAATCGGTCTCGAAATGCCAGTTGACCTTTTAAAAATAGCACTCGAATTTCAGAATATATATTTCATGCGAGATTTCATTATGAATATTTATATATTTATATATAAATATATATTTTATTATATATTATATCGAATTTCAACGGGGCGCTGAAAATGGGGTAAATAAATCGAATATCATCGATTAACTCGTTGGACCGTCGATGAATGCGATTTATTTTACAATACTAGTTGAAATGTAATAATTTTGTTTATTTCGTTATAAATCTTTTTTTTTCACATATCTTTTATTATTTATTTTTAAAATATTGATTTTTAATTTAAAAATTTTCTAATTAAAAATACATTATTAACCTAAAAAACAACTATTTAACTTGTATGATATATTTAAAAAAAATGTACGTCAAATTTTATATTTATTTTTGAAATATTTAAATCGCATAAAATACAATTAAAATATCGATATATTATATAAATATTAGCATAAAAGTTTTCTTTATTTATATTATTGCAATACAGCGTGCACATTTTTGTATTATAATATTGTATTACGGAGAATCCAATTAAAATTTTTACTTACTATCTCAACTTTGTCATATTTCATTAAAAATTTCTCTAAAGTTGTCGCTTCGCAGCCAAACAATAAAAACGAACAACTCCGGTTTTAACGCTGTCGTCCTTTATGACTATAAAAATCGAGTTATGATTTTAATATTCGTATACAAACAATAACCCTGCGTGGACAACTTTGCAATGGAATATTAAAAATAACGAAGGAAAAATGCAAATTAAAATTTTATATATTTATTCAAGTGAGTCATAATTTGAAACATTATGTAAAATAAATAGTAAAATAATTTATTATTAATACAAATAAAACATTTTTTTTTAATATTTTATATTGAAATTATTCTTAATAGTAACTTTTTAAGAATAAATGTTATACACACGGGGTCATGTTTGGTGAATATAGAGGTTGGGGCTATATTTGGAAAATATAGAGGTTGTATATATATATATATATATATATATATATATATATATATATATATATATATATATATATATATATATATATATATTCAACAGATACATTGCGTAACTGAATAAAGGCATTAAGAGTCGATAAAAGCATACAGAGTAGAATAATCGAATTAGTACACCCATCTTGTGCTGCATACTTTTGATTGAGTTTGCTCGTGTTTCTGATATAATTATATCTATAAGAACTACTCTAATATATTATATATATATATATATATATATATATATATATATATATATATATATATATATATGTATATGTATTTCACGTGAGAGAAACTTATTTCTGATACAAATTGTTCAAAATTATACGTATAATTTTCAGTATTGCAAAATAATCGATGTTAGATATTGATTACATGTTTGATAAATTAAATGTTCATTTTCGATATATATTTTGATTGTGTATTATACTTTTAAAAAAATAATATTTATTAGTAGAAATAGAGTGAACGAGAAAATTCATTAATAATTAAAGATAAATATAATAGTATTTTTTATTATATCAATAAATCAAACTAACGATCTATTGATAAATCCATATATTTGCATTAGAAATGGATTCCATTTCGATTTCGTTAATTAATTCTCAAACCCTTTGAATAATTCCAATTATTTTCAGATTTTCATAAATCATTTCATATGTATATCAGTAGTGTTCAACATTTTCCTCAAATATAATCATATATTTTAAAATATTTATTTTGAAAATTTTTGATTTTTTATTTTATCTATTTTAAAGTATTATGTATAGAAAATATTAACACATTATTTTACTCTTAAAACAAATACACAAAACGATTCGCTTTAAAACAATAATAATTAATATAAAAACACTAAATCAAATCAAAAGGTATTCAGTTATCTTCAATTAAATTAAATTAAAACACTTTAATAATATAGTTCATCGTAATCGTTTATAACAATGAAATCTACTTTCATTAAATAACACGCATTTTTTTCACTTAACCAATCAACGTAATTGAATTTTTCACGACAAAAAGCAAACATGAAAATTCGCTACGCATTCCAAAAAAAAAAATTTTTTTTTCATTACGTTTTTTCCAAATAAATCAAAATTACATTTTCGCGATAAAACAATTTCATATTTTGAAAAAAACACGTTCATCTATGAATTTCTATTTTATTAAAAATTTTCATGTTCACTATTATAAAGGATTTTTCACAAGATTTGATCATGTCGGTTTTTTTTTTATTCTTCGACTATTTTATAAAGTATATACCTATGTCATTATATATCTATAATCATATTTATTCTGAAATATAAAATGTAGAGTACTTAAAATTAAATTTATTGCTGTATAAAAGCATTCCCAAATATTCAAAATATAATAAGATTATGTCAATTCGTTCCATTTCTACAACCTTATAATTTCAGATGTTGAATATTTTGAAATCAATGAAAATGGTGTAAAATATAAGTCACGTAATGCTTAAGCTATAAAAAATATTCAATATAATAATAAAATAAAAAAAGTGTTTTTTTGTATTAATCTTTAATAACAATAATCTATATTTTTTTTAATCGTTATCATATTAAAAAAGAAGAATATTATATATGATGATGGATTTTACTTTTTGAAATATATAATCACAATCGATTTTTTTCATATAATTTTAGAAAAAAAAATTAATATATTTATAAGACTTTTCAACATTACTTATTAAAAATAAAAAAAAGCATTCGTGAAAGCGTCAACAATATTCAGAATTCGCAACACGATCGACCCGTTGACTATCCTTGTTATATATTTTGTAATATTAAATATATAGAGTATTATTAATTCATAATAAAATCTATATAAAGTAAAGGTTAAGAATACAAATTTATGTAAATAATTATTTTTACTTGAAAATCTTCAAAAATTCTCGAAAAACAAAGTTAAAATTCATCGCTATTTACGCAATAAGATCACATCAAACAGAACCACATTATAAAAATTACATAAAATGTTATTATATGAATGATAAAAATTTAAATCTATCTGAGAAAATTTAATTTTCACGTTCAACACGACGTTGTTAAGAACAGTTTGAAAGCTTTGCGAAATTTTAATATTTACACGTTTCTGACTGAACTTCAGTTTACTTCGCCAAAACGTATTCTTTGTCAAGAGAAACTTTAGTGTCATTAAAGTTTATACTTTAAAACAAAAAAAAAACATTTTATACATTACAAAATTGTTTGCACTCTAATTTATTTGCATTATTCAACTCAAATAATATATATATATATATATATATATATATATATAAATAAACTATTTCAAATATAAAAAAACACATTTAAATTACTTTAATATTTTCAATCGTAAACGTATATCGAATTCAATAGGTTAAACTAAAATTTAACATCATATCTTACGTGTATCTTTAATTAAATATATTATTTAATTACATATGGTATATATATTATAAGACTGCACAGAGAAATACAATAATGTTAATTAATCGAAATTATTAAGCAATTTAATAATATATATATATATATATATATATATATATATATATATATATTCTACTAGTATAATTAAATAAATATGTTATACACTTGTACATATCCCGAATTTGTTATATATATATTGTATTTCATTGTGTTTATATGGATACCGTATTGGTGATTCAATATATCCTTTTAGAAACTGTCTAGGCAATATATATATATATATATATATATATATATATATATATATATAATAATATCGATGATTAACTTGCGTGTTCATAGTTAATTCTATGTTTTCCCTTTACTACAAAGGCTTTAAAATATTTAATTTGTACATATGTTAATATGGATTTAAATTGATACGATATAAATAATTTATTTATATAATTTTATACATATATAATATTTAACGATGTATGAAACTTGATATTTAATCATTTATTAAATATATCATATTAATTAAAAATATATTTAATTATTTATAAAAAACTACACTACTAATTTAGTGTAGATTTTGTATTACTTTGTCATAAAAAGTTGTTGTCAGCTTTTTTGAAGTTCAAAGTTTTTCCTTTAGTTTACTCATCAATGACAATTTTTAAACTACTTTAATGTTCTTAGATTAGAAACTCAAATACTTAATATTTTAAAATTATTATTATTCTTTTTTTGAATATAAAAGATCTTATTTTATTACTTTTAAAAAATAATAATAATTTAATATTTTTAAAAGAAAAATATTTTAAAAAATTACGATAATTAATTATTAATTATGATAAAATATTATTTTTACGTTTTTATATATTATATAATATATAAAAATGCACATCTTGCTTTTATACTAATCAAATAATGTCAACGACGTGAAAATCGTATTATACATGTTTACAGTAGCGTTCGATCGAATCCATATATACATATTATATTTCACTTTATAAATTATTTTAATACATATGTAATATATATATGTATGTATGTATATATGCGTTATATTATACATTCTATTATATTTGTAGCAAAAGCATGTTTATCGAGACGTATTTCGTTACCCGAGATCTTATTTGCTCTCGCTTCGGTTTACTGCAAAGTTTCCTGTTAAGGTTCAACTCGGATACCAATGTTTCCTGCTGAAGTAGCGAAATGTTGCTGTTGATGTCTGATATAATGTTTCATATACATATCTTCATATATAAATATAAATATATGTATGCAAGTTCTCATATTATTATTTTTTTATTCAACCTTTTCAATAGCAAAAACCGCAAAACGTTCTGATTTTTCAAACGGAGCTTTTACTATTTTTTAACAAGTGGAAGAATATCACTTTTAACGAAGCCAGTATCAAATCGCTTCGTTTAAAAATAACTGATTATATATATATATATATATATATATATATATATATATATATATATATATATTCTTATATATTATTTATTATATATAAATGAAAAAATGTATTCTAGGAATTTTTTTTGTGTAAAATATTGCGATCGAATTATTTTATTGAAACAAATCAAAACTTAAAAAAATCATGACTTCTTTATTACGATCTACGTAATAAAATATCGGAAAAAAAAGATATTAAATAAGAATGCAAATATTTGAAAAATATTAAAATAATAAAATATTAATAATTAGAATCTATTTCAATTTTTTTTTAATAATATACAGAATAAAAGAAATAATCAGTAGAAAAATATTATTTACAATTTAGGTAATTTTTTTTGGAGCACGCTGTATATATTTAGTATTCTATTTGCGTATTGCATATCAAGAAAATCTTTATTTGTATGATACATGACAACTTGAATATCTTTGTAAATATTTATGTTGGATTCTCGTTGTCGATTTAATACGTATCAAATTCGTATAATATGCAACAGTTTATTCGCACGAAAATCGTACATTGTTCGTGATTTAAATATAAATTATTTAATTGACATTTTCGCATTTGCACATACGCATATATAGCAAATATTGCTATTAAATAATACAAATAATAAAATTCCACAATAGCAAATAACGAAATTTCAAAAATATGCGAACGCGGCGGTTTTATAATGTATTGAGTTTTATTCGAAAACGTCTGAAATTTTTATAAGTTTCCCTTTCGAACTTTATCTTTATCATAAATATTTAATATTTTTCTCTAGACTTCTTTATTTTTTTTTACCTTTCTCTACGCCCGAATAAATTTCAAACGGAAAATCGACGTTTATTCGTATTAAATTATTATTCATATTTTTCACATTTTTTTTTTGCTCAACTTTCACTCCTCCGCCTAAATAGAAGTATAAAACTTTGAGATTTTAAATTTCAAAACTTTAAGCAAATTCTTCGCTATAATATTATAATAATTCAGTTGAGGGTGGTTGGCAGTATTTTTTTTAAACTAATAATGATAGAACGTAAATCAACATTATTTAATATAAAAAAATTCTCTCGTTTATTTCGATATCTTCGTTAAATTAAGACTTAATCCAAATTTTCAATAATTTAATTAAAATTATATTTATCAAATCTTTCAATATTCAATAATTTTTTAATGTTTCATAAACAATTGTATTTTAAATTTATATAACGAATTTAAAAATTCTAATTGAAGGCAATAAATTTTAAATCTTATAAAAAATATTAAAAAAATAAATTAATCATGCTTTTTAGATTTTATAAGTCTACACTATTTTTTTTAATTTTAATTATATACTGTTGTGTAAAATTATTATTTAACACAATAATACTTATAAAAAATAAATATTAAGTATGGTTTATATAATTTAGATTTAAGTTAATAAAAATATTAGAACCTTTCATGAAAATGAGTGAATCTGTTCGTTTTCAACGAAGGACTTTTGCAAGAACCAATCTCGTTCAGAAGGACCCTCAAATATTCAGATTTCTTTAAGGACACTTCCTAGAATTCCTTTACTATCTTGACCTCGATGAAAGTAAATCAGTTTTCAGTCATCATTCATAATAAGTACTTTCAATTATCAATTCTATTTCTCTAAAATACTTCCGAATAATAAAATAGAATATGTATTTTCTTTATATTATATCACATATCGTTACGAAAAATCACCGACAAGTATTTCCTTTAATAATAATAAAATTCTTGGAAGTTCTCTTTTTTCTCGTATAACGATATATTATTATTATATATAACCGATTTTTTTTCAGCTGAATTACAAGACACGAGCTTGTCACATCAATCTATGAAAAAAGCATTCGAAGTCACAGGTGTGTCATAAGCCGTGTCCTATAATAAAATTTCACTTCGAATGCGAAACATAAATCGAATATTACGTCGTGGAAAAAAAATATGAGAAAATAAGACCGGAAAAAGTAGAAAGAAAGAAAAGAGAGAAATAGACGCGAAAGAAACGAAAGAATCCTTCTTACACGCGAAAAAAGTTGATGACCGTCATCATTTAAGTACATGCCACACACTTTTTTCTCTTTTCGAAATTTTGGAATGAGAAAAATGCGAACTGTTCCAGTAGAAACGATGCCCGAAATTATGTTAGAAGCTTTTCATGGAAAATTTTCCGCTGTTAAATGAGTTCATTTCCTTTCCTAAATCGTATTAAAAATATTTTTGTGTTTCTATGCGAAAAAAAAATTTTCTCGGTATCTATCATACAAATTTCCATTACAATCTCTAATAATAATAATAATAATAATAATAAATCGAAATATTACTATAATATTAATTAGATTTTTTAACAATAAAATAAATAGTTAATCATTTAGCTAGAACAAAATATTATATTTTATTTATTTATGATTTTTTTTTCAAACGTATAAAGTAAAAATAGAATGTAATAACTTTTTCGTTTTAAAAGCTAAAATTGAATTTTCCTACATGGAAAACAGTTATGATTCAATTATTCTACAGTTTTTGTTACAAATTTTTTACGATGCATGAAAATTATTTAAAAAATAATTATTTTCACCTGAAAATAATATAGAAACATTTTTATTTATTAAACTAAAAATATATATAATACAAATATTTTAAATATAATATCAAACATAAAAAAATTACTGGTTTATTTTACAATATACATTGCATATGTAATTTTATAATATATAGCGCTTATTAATTCTTTATTTATGAATTATAATTTATGGCTTGTAGTCTCGTCGCTTTACATAAATATTCAATTAATTAGTATACATTGTCGTTGAAATATAACGAAGAAAACACGTTAAGGGATGATTTTAGTGGGATGATAAATTACATATTTCGCATTAATGTATTCTACACGTAATATTTTGTAATTATAACCGTTTAATAATACATTATTCAATCATTCCTTTTCTCATATATTAAAATAATAATTATATATTAACGGTTATTACGAGGAAAAAAATTGGTAAAATATTCGTCCTTCTTATAGAATAAATAATACTTACAATATTATAATTTTTTATATTTATTCGAATATTGTTTTTGTTCAATATTTCATTTCGAATTTTAATATTAAAAAAATAAAAGGATAAACGTGAGTTTACATAAATTTATTTGACACCTTTATATATTTTGTTGTATTATATTTTACTATTTTGAATATAATCCCGAAGCCTTTTGGAAAATTTACGAATATGTTTTCGTGAAAATTATAGAAATGAAAATGCACAGAATCGAAATTGCGTTGCTTTAGAAATAAAAACAAGAGATTGAAGTGCGAATAAGAAAAATACAAAAGATAACAGTAAAAATGTAAATTCAATTTTCGATTTAAATTTTTATAAATGTAATAAAATTTTCTTTGAAAATAAAATTTTATTAATGAAATTATCTAAATATGAGAATCTTTACTTTTTCTTTATCCATTACAAACGCAAGCATCAATGGAAGTATAAAATAATATTAGAAAACATTTGCCATTTAACCTTAATTCATTCATTTTACTACCCTTCAAATTTACATTTATATATATATATATATATATATATTATAAATGTATATATCGCTTATTATTTTAAAATTCATTAATTTATCAATTCATTTCATAAAATAATATTTCATCTGATGAAAAATGTAATTTACATTCCATTATATAACGACAAAAATTAGCCGAATTAAAATAAATTAAAATTATTAAAATCGTATATATTAATTTTGTTATGATTTATACAACTTTTTTAATAATTTTTTTTCGTTAGAAAAATCTTATATTTTTTTTAATTCTTTCATAATTTCAATTCTATACAGAATTCATGATATTTTAATTCGAAAAAAGGATAAAAACACATAATTTTCTATTATATTTATAACATCAACTATACGATTTAGTTGAAATTTCTTTCGGTGAAATTCAATTCGTATTTCGTATGCAGTAGTAACATTCGTATAAATTTTTGACGTTTCAATTAATTTTACGTCAGTCACTTAGACTGAAATTTAATATTCGTCCATATTCTGAAAATATGAAAATTTCACCTTAAAATATTTGTGAATTTTAAAAAATATTTATATTTTTAAAACGAGAAGAAATGTAATACAAACATCGCTCCATTTCGCCGCACTTCAACGTCGGATATACGAGTTTACTTTACGACGATTTAAATTGATGATGATATTATAATATCTGGAAAAGGGGAAAACGAAAAATGTTTTATATATAATATTTTTTTCTTTAAAAATAAAATAAAATTACAAATTTAAAATTTTCATTGATCATCATAAAATATGAACATTAAATATGGAAAAAAGAAAAATCTGAACTATCTATAATTTTAATTTCTATATGAATAATTAATATTAAAAATGAATATGTGATATATATATTATATATTAATATTTTTTTTTTATTTCAGGATTCAGCGATCCTTATTGTATGTTGGGCATTCAGCCGATGGCTGCACCTCCATCTCCTCAACCACCTTCGCCTCGATTGAGCGAACCTTCCCTGGATGAACACGGTGCACAAGGACACGATAAACTAAGGAAGCATCACAGTTTCCGGTTGAGTTTCAAACGCAAGGATGGCTCCTCTAGACGGGAACATCGCGATAGTTTAGTAGGACAATTGCCGGCCAAATTCATAAGGGCGACTTCCGTTAAACCTCACACACTATCGCCTAAATGGAATGAAAAGTTTCGATTGTGAGTATTTTATTTTTACTATATATATAAATTTAAATATATCAATAATATAATATTTATTAACGATACTTGTGTTTGTTGTGTGTGTTAAATTTGCAAAAAAAATATTAAAAATTGATTGCAATATTGTTCATTAGAATATTAAAAATATAACATATTAAATCATTCTTATTTAATTATGAATTTAAAAATAAAATTAGGATTTCGAAATCTTCATCCAAAAATAAAGAATCACATTGTTAAAATTTATCTAAGATATCTTTAAAATATTTATATGATTATATTACTAAAAATATATATTTAAATCGCTGATTTTTAAAGAGTGAATTATTTTATATAGAAGCAAAAGAATGCTTCATGAGATGATGAAGTCTTTGGTTAAATTATAAGGCACTGAAAAGAAAATATAGATAGTAAAAGATATACTCGTATATCTTTACTTTGATTCAGTATTATAAAAATGACAAGGGGTTCATTTCTTTGAAATATTATATAATCATAGAATACTATGTAGTAAAACATTTATTTTTATATTCATATAAGAGATGATGAAATCTCTGATTAGTAAATTGCCTTTGTGGAACGACATAGAGCATCAATATAAAAAATAGTGAAATTAAAAAAAATGAAGACATATCTATATATATATATATTTAAATTGTAAACAAGCGTATTTTCTCATCATCCGTCGCGAATATCGTTATACGACGAATACAAAGAAAAAATTAATCCATTCGACCAATAGGCTTAAACGAATCCGAACTTTTTCCCCCAAAAAAAAAAATAAATAAATAAAAAATAAAAAAGTCTTAGAATGGAAAATTTTCTCGAATTACATCTGCAAAAGGTGGTCATAATTGAGAAAGCAAACGAAGCATGAAAGCGATTCGACGTTGCGCAAAATTAGACGAACTCGCGTTTCAAATTGAGCGCATACATTTACAACTTTTATATAGTATAAATATATATATATATATATATATATATATATATATATATATGTATGTATGTATACGTATATTTTACATTACTCTTGCATTTATTGCACGTGCAATAAATACTTTAATATGTGAAACGTATTATCCGTTTTTATGTTCGGCCGAGCGACGTATAAATGAACGCTTCGTCGTATCTAAACATAAATTGAATCATGTAAAACCGAGTGCGAGTTACATGCTGAAAATGAAAGCCTGAAATTCATATCCGTATAATATATTATTATCGTTATAATATGATAACGGCGCTCGTTCGATAGAACGTTTCGATATCTTGTGTTTTCACTGAGTTATTACGTGAAATTATATGAATTTCATGTAATGGTAGCAATTTTGTTCTCTATTCTATTTTATCTGTTTTTGTTTTTTAATGGAAATGTTATTATTACAATGTAGAATAGTAATACGATTTTTATTGAATCAGATCTGATATTTAAATACACAAATATTTCTTGATTTTTATATACATAATATCATTCTTTTAATACATTTTCTTATAAATTATAATCATAATATGTCGTCACAAAAAAAAAGGAATATATGACATTATCATTATAAAAATAAGTATAATATTGTTGCCTTTTTGTAATATATTAGATTAAAATATCAATATTTTTATAAATTAGTAGTAGCACAATTTATATAATAAAGAATTAAACTTGTAAAACATCGATAATTTTGTCTGGGTAAATATTGTGGTAATTGTATATTTAAAAATATATATATTGTTATGAAAATATTTAAAAAATGAGCTTTTTTAAAATTATCATTAAGCAATATTGTACAAATTTTCATATATTCAATATATTAAAAAATACATATTATTTTTTATTATGATATATTTTATACATTTTTATATAATTTTTCTCAAACTTTACACATATTCACGCCAACAGACAGGTGTTGAACATTAACTCTCGAATAAAAAAAAAAAAGTACGTAGAAGCTTCCATATTTTCGAGCCATACAAGTTTATACGGTCATATTTTTAATTCACGACACTTTTTCGTCGTTATTTACGCTACGCTTAAAACTTTTTTTTTTAACGATTACAATTTTATTTTATTTTTTATATATATTTATATAAATATATATATATATATATATATATATATATATATATATATATATTTACTTGCTTCAATTTCAGCGATATCGACGATATACAAAGCGACACACTACATTTAGATATTTGGGATCACGACGACGAAAGTTCAGTTTTAGACGCCGTCTCCAAGTTGAACGAAGTTCGAGGAGTCCGTGGACTCGGTAGATTCTTCAAACAAATCTGTCAATCGGCCAGACAGGGCAGCCAGGACGACTTCTTGGGTAAATAATAAATACTATATAATAGTTCACGTAATATAATATAATAATAATATATTTAACGCTCGATCGTAACCGTTTATAAACGTTATCATAATATGTCGCGTGTTCGCGATATATTATACTATACGCGTGGCCAAAGTACTATGAAACTTTGTATAACGAAAAAGCTGAAACTGAAAATAAAATCTGACTCGTTCTCGTATATGTATATATATATATATATATATATATATTATGCGGTTTAGACTTCTAAAAGTACTAGAAACTTTTCTTTTTAATAATATCGTAGTTTCAGTTCAGTTATAACCGCGTACAACCCTTTTCGAGTCAGTCATCATATGCGGATGTTCTTTCTGTGAACGTCGGAGCTTTTATGTTTCAACATCGTTATTATATATATATATATATATATATATATATATATGTGTGTGTGTGTGTGTGTGTATCTATATATAGCGTCCGCTTTCAATGTATAGTTTTAGATATTTTATATGGAAATTCTGTGAAATATGCCTTTTTATCTTCAATTCAACATAGCGTATCAAATCCGTATGGCGGTATAAAAATGTGAAAATATTCCAGTGTAGTTAATCTAAGAGCGCTATTCAGTATATAAAATGTTGAAATGTTGTTATATTATTTTTTGATGAATATATAAATTTATACCGTTTTAAATTAACATTTACAAAATTATTACATTTTGTTCAAATGAAAATTAATATTCTCTATTCATATTATACATATACGTCCTTTTATATTACAGTGTTTGTAATATCTGTTATGCATTAAAATATATAGTAAACTTCATTTATTCCATTTAGTTATTTTTTATATTTGTGAAATGATTTCATCAGCTTAAATTGATTAATATAATAAAACATATATAAATTGAATAAAATTTATATATTTTTATTTCATTTCTTAGTTGATTAATTTTATTATTCTTTGCTTTCATATTCATAATATTTCATACATATTTAACTTGAAATATTATAATATAACAAGGGTAGCCAAACTGAGGCTCGCGAGCCACATATTAAAGGATAATTTGTGGCTCTCAATAAATGTACCCGTGTTCCATTTTCGTTAAAAATTTTAAAGAATTATCAAAAAAAAAAAAATAAATGTGTTTGATTTCAATACGCATATTTTGTACTTTTATTTATATATTTTAAATAAATATTTTTGCGAAGAAAAATAATAACTTTCATGCATATTTTTTAATACGTATTTAATTGCGAATCGCGAAATATTTCAAATTTTTAAAAATGTCTCGGTCTATTAAGAAGCTTGACTACATCTGCTATATAAGATGACAAGATCAATAAATGATTTTTTTTTTAATTTCTCATAAAACCGTTTTCGAAATTTCCGACATCATTCTTCAAAAATACGTACTATTTTTCTAAAGATTCAATATTGTAAAATGATTAACATATATATTAAAAGTCACGCTTTTATGTTTATATATCCCATGTAACTTTTACATATATGAAAATGTTTATATATATATATATATATATATATATATATATATATATATATATATATATCATCAAATAAAGTGAGTATACGCGTCTAATTTACAGGTTGTGTAAATATTCCGCTGCATGAAATCCCATCAACCGGTCTTGAAGGTTGGTTCAAATTGGACGCCCGTTCACAAAGGTCATCGGTTCAAGGTAGGATCCGTTTGAAATTATGGCTGAGTACGCGAGAAGACAGAGGCACATCCGAAGAGGATAATTGGACCGAAGTGAATTAATTTATTATTATTTTAAATTTAATTATATATATGAATAAATATAATAAATAATGTGTGACTCATTGACGTTAAGGTGAGACAACAGGAGCGATTGTTTACGGTGCTTTTGGCATACGAAATGCGACAATTGGGTCCGAACGAAGCGCTGACTAATAATCCGGGTTGCGGTCTTTCCGGTCCGGCTGCCACCCTTCTGCATCAGCAGGCTGTTCAGGGTGATCTTTCGTCTTTGCAGCTTTCTATAGCGCACGTAGCCGGCGCCGCAAGACAAAATCTGGACACTACACTCGATCCAAGGTAAAATTATAAATATCAATCAAATATTACAAAATTAATAATATTTTAATAATCATTAAATAATTGTAATAGCAAAAAAAAAAAATTCTATATACATAAAAATTAAACAATATAAATTAGTTTTATATACAATAATAATCGAATTAGCTATTGACATTGTTAAATTTTTACATGATAAATAAAAGTTGAATATTTCATTTCATTTATAACTTAAAAGTGTAATTTTATTTTTGTTTTTCATTATTATTTTTATATCAAATGAAATTTACTTTCCATTTTTGACATATGATTTATTATTAAACTGAAAATGTAATTTTGTTGATTTTAAAAGTGGTGTAAGACCAATCGTGCCATCATAAATATATTACATCTTAAACGATGTTAATTTAATTAATTGTAATAATAAATTTGAATCCTTTAAAATGTCCAAAAACATCTTTTGATTGTTTCATATGACTGTTAATCATATTTTTAAATTTAAACAAACGTAAAATCTCGATTTGAACATAAATGGACTTACATTATTTTCAATATAAACGACACATATATAAATCATAGAAATATCAATGATAAAACTATTTCAATATTAAATCGTCTATGATAATAATTTCAGTTTGAAATATTATTAGAAATCTTTTACTAAAAAAAAAATATAATCTATAAATCAAACGTAGAGTTGAAGACTAAATCTTTAAAAAGGTCAAATCAGCACTTTTAAAATTTGAAAAATATTTTTTTTTCATTCCGATTGCTTTTCTATCATATGATATTTTTTTAATATATATAAAAATATATTCTTCAATTATAATGTATAATTTTTTATATTTTTGAAAATTTTATATAGAATAAATTGTTTAAATTCAATACAATTTACGCATATTGTACTTTCGTTAAAAAAATCGACCGAATGTCGAATTATAAGGCTTTTCTGTTGGAAGAATAAAAATTTTTTTTTTATCATCCACTAGAATTTTAAGACGTTTTAAATTATTCATCTTTACATTTTATCCTTTCTCATCTAAAGATACATGCAAAAGCTTTTGACCGAACTGGAGAAGGTGTGGTGCGGGAGAACTGTCACTAAAGAAGAAGAGCAATGGTTAGCGGAATCGTTCTCAATATATCTGGAGAGGTCCTTGTTACAAATTCAAAAGCACAGAGAACTGTTTCCTGCGTTGCATCCAATGTCTTTAGTCAGGTATTGAATTTGAAACGGACGAATTTCGTTTTGAAAACTATCATCGCGTGAATCGAATTTTTCTACGTTAGCAAATACACAAAATGCATTTCAGCGAAATTAAATCGTTTTATTTATTTTCGTTTTTTTTTTCATTTTAATTTATTACTTTTTTTTTGTATTCTACCATCTGCTGCTGTCGATATTTCAGATTGCATCGCGAATCCTTTGTTCGTTCTATCATAGTAAACTATGATGAATTTCAATATCAATTCCGTTCAAAGCGTGGTTAAAAATTATTTGCACAATAAAATGTCTGCGAATTCGTCCGATGAAAATTTAACAATAGATAGCGAAAATGAAGAAAAAAAATTTTCACACTTGGGAAATGTCGGTATTTATTATATTTCGTGTTGAATTCGAATTTTTATTTTGAAAAAAAAATACTATTTTTATTGATAATATATAAACATTATATACAAAGCGTTCATAATTATTTTAACAATTGTCTTTAAAAAATTTTATTCGTATACAAATATATCTTTTTTTTTTGATAATATAAATTATAATATACTCATCTAAAAATTAAAAATATCATTTAGAAGATATTTAAAAAAAAATATTAAAATATCAAATTTATATTTAAGAGTATATTTAATAATGATATGTATTATAAAATCGAAACATATTCATTAAATGTGTCACTTTTATAATAATAAATCCGTTTTTCTTCCATTACTTTTTACCCCATCGCTAGACATTATTACAGAAAGTGCATCACAGCGCACGCCACATAAAAGCTTTTCTCTCTTATTTTCATGTTATTTTTTTTCTGTTCTTTTTCAGGCTCGAAGGCTTATTACGCTGTTTGAATTGCCTTTCGCAGATGAAAGCCTTCTGGAAATGCTGTCCGTTCAACAAGGAAATCAGGCAAGTTTACGAACACATTAAATAGAGCATATGAAAGAGAACATATTCATTTTCATTTTTAGGTGTTAAAACTGATTCATAAATGAAAATATTTTTTTTTTTTGTACATACCTTACAAAATTATATTTATATTCTTGAATAAATTATTTTAACATGAAATTTTTAATATCATACTTTTTATTTGAAATTGATGTAATTTTTCTTTCATTTAGTTATTGAAAAGAAAATTGTTATTTATGAGCGCTTTTTTTTTAACTCAGTTCCAATTAACTAAAGTAAACTTATATCCACGTTTTTCATTTGACGCGCAAATTTCTAAATGTATTTTTTAATTCACTCGTTTTATTTATATAACCGATGTATTGTATATATTTTATATATAAAAAATCTGCAATAACTTGCTTTAAAATATTAAAAAAAAATGGACATACGACTAACAGAAGATAATAAAAAATTTTATTACATCATGAAAAAGTAAAATTGTGAACTCCGTATTGAATAATAAGTTTCCATTTTATGACAGCTCAATGCTGAGCTATTGATTTCAAATTTCTATATTCCGTATATAAAATACTTTATTATTTATTTATACATCATGCATTCTGTAAAATAGTTATTTTGTTATTCATAGTTTCATAATATAACAATTGGATAAACGTGATTGCATTTTATATTAACATTATATAACGAAATATAAATATAATTTGGATTATAAATATTATGCGACATAGAATTTATCAAAATTATTTAATAGTTTTATTATAAAAAAAAACAAATAATTCAATATTTATATTTAAACACTTATTTAAATAATATCAGTAATATGAAAATATTGCATATTTATAATTTTAACAGAAAACAATAAATTGTTAAAGCTTTAAAATTTTTTATTATATTAATAAATAATACACGTTGTTCAAAAATAATTAAAAATTGAACTTGAAAAAATTCGTTTTTCTCGAGAGATATTAAAAAATATAAATTGAAAAATCAATTTATATTTTCATACAAACAAATTAACTTTTTGCATCATATTATATATTTAATAAAATAAAATCTTTAAATTTATAAGATAATATAATTCAATATTACTTTCGGCAAATATTAAAATAATTAAAGTAATTTAAATATGAATTCCAATTAATCGATTAAATAATATATATATATATATATGAGCATTTTAGATACTTTTTTATAAACGATTTTTATTTAAATATATTAATTTGAACGCAATTCTAAATGCGATAATTAAAAATTTCCTTCGAATTCGTCATCGAAATAAATTCGAGTGCTTTTACTTTGTCGCTCAAAGAAACTCAACCCCCAAAAGCTCATCTTTCACAACATTTGTTGTAAAAGATGAGCTTTACGATTATATAGTATATTTATACTACGCCAAAATTATATATATATATATATATATAAATTTATATTACAATATTGAATAATTTTCATAGTAAAAACGCGTTTGTTAAATATTTATTTCAAAGCTGAATAAACTTAAAACAAAATCTTACACTTTGAATAATTTAATCCTTTTAACTCACACCTTATGAAATACGAATGCGTCCATTTTTTTTTTTTGGTTCTTTCTATTCCACTTAAAAACCGACAAAGCTTATTAAAACAAAGATAAAAACGTTTCATTTTAATTTTTCCGTGAAAAGTCTCATTGTTTCATTTTCATTTTACTCGTTTTTTTTCTATATATATATATATATATATATATATATATATATATATATATATATATATATATATATATATATACGTAAAAATATTTTTTTAACCCTCTTTATTTCATGACTTTTTACGACGATTCTCGCGGGTTCTAAATACACCGCCGAGGGAATCGTTCGAGCTTACAATTTCTTATCGCATTCAAACATCTGGATATTTACAATGTATAAGCTTTTTTTTTTATATATATAAAGAAAACGGTCGTAATTTTTATGCGATATTATTTTTCAGAGGTGAAATTGCCGTTTCAATAAGAAAAGGCACGGCCGAATGGTATACAAGATTGGCCAGGGAAGGTAACAGAACTTGCGCAATCAAATTACTAGATTTATCTACAACGTTACTCGTCGATTTGCAACAAGGTTTTACTTATTATCATCCCTTATTCGAAACGTAAGTGATTTATTTATTTTTGATACATTGTAAAAAAAAATATATCAATATACTTAGATTTACTAGATACTTTTTACCGTTTTCATTTTACTACATCTAATCTAATCTTTCAATATATTATATAAATAATAATAAATCATTATATATATATATATATATATATATATATATATATATATATATATATATATATATATGTATACGAATAATAATATTGTATTGCATATATTACAAACAATGAAACTATAAATATTCATGTTTTAATAATTTTTCAGCACTAATAATATTCCATACTTCACCGTTGTATACAAACAGCTCGATAAAATGGTGAGTGTTTTTTTTTTATTGTTCATTTTATATCTATTTTTACTGCCCATATTATTTTATACTATTTACTATGTAATTTAAAATTTAAAAGCTTCGGCGATGTTTTTATGTCGATTTTTTTTTTTTTGAACGTATACAGTATTAATGAAATCTATTTCGTCGTCATCCTTTTTCATATTAATATAAAAATGGGATCCCCAGATAAATCCTGTAATAAAATTATAAAATGTTTCTTAAAAATGAATATAGGATTCTTCTTAAGAATATCATTATTATTATAGTTAAAAAAAAAATATTTTTTTTTTACTAAAAACTTCTATTAATTCTTTGGGTTAAAATAGTTTGGCTTTAGTAATCGTTATATTGTACTAAGAATTTTCATACAACTTTTGTGTAAATATTGTATAAAAATCGATAAATAATATAAACAATCGTTTATATTATTATGTCATGTCGTTATGATAAATATTTATTTTTAAACAGTTGGCGGACGACGTTTGTCGTTGTTTGGAAAGTTGGGATCAGCCGCCTCCTTACCATTGGGCAGCAGCCGAAAGCGACAAAGAACCAGCTCAAACTTTACCATTCGAATTATATTTGGGCCTTCAAGAGTTCGCCGCTTTGAAACAACATTTACCAATATCGGCAACGGATAAACCCTTGTCATTATCCGCGTGTCACGAATGGTTCACCCCGGCTGTTGAGAGATGGCTAGCCATAACAAAAGCTAAAGCGTTGCACAGAGTACGAGCAGCCATAGCCTTAGGTTTACATCATATTAAATATTACACATATTATATATTATATTAAACACATAACTAGATATATATATATATATATTGTTGTTGACTAAGCACGGAATATATTAACACATGTGAAATATTGCTCTTTGTAGATCGAATGTGCGAAGGGGAATTTATTGTGAAGCACAGCACGTCGTCTGTTGACACAGCGGCTTGGTAAAATTTTTATTTATTAATAATGATCGAATATTTAATATTTTTAATCATAATTGACCTAAATTATTTGGATATCGATATTAAAAAGTTTACCTCTTTTGACAAAGTATGTTAATTATGTGAACATTTAAAATATTTATATTAAAAAAAAAAAAAACAAATTGATAAACAATTGTGAACGATCAAATTTATATATTATATAATCGTTAAATACGCGTGTCGTAAATTTTAATTAATTTCATGTAATGTTAACTTTCTATAATAAAACGAGTGTTTTATATGAATGTAAAATACGAACGTAAATATAAATTTTACATTAAAAGTTATTAATTTAGTTTTCGTTTCATCTCACAATTAACAAATAAGTTAATTGAAATTTGGCAAACATTCGCGTGAAACAAGTCGAGTTAATTTCGAGAGTTTGGCCCTAGTTCGCGCCGAAGGCTGTTCAAACACTATTTTTCCATTCGACATTTTCAAATAATAAGCGGTTTGCTCTCTCAGTCAAGAACTTTTTCCACTATTTACATTGAAGTTTGAGTGGTTTTTACTTAAAGTGACCGTTTCAAAGCGACAATTATACTCAAATAACGGACCACGCTCGTTTCCCTGTTCGAAAAGAAACTTCAAACACAAATGTCTCCGCGTTCAAACAAATCCACTTTTGACTTTAGATTTAAAACTGATGTGTATAAAAATGATTATGTAATAATTTAGTACGTTTATTTTTGTAGTTTTTATCAAGCTAGAGAGTTTTGGCGTATGTTGGCTTGGCCGAATCAAATGCATGCACTTCAACTATTAGATACCCTATGTGCTGCTGCTCTTCATTATGCTGATTTGGTACATCAAAGACTGGCCGACAGTGGATATTACGATATTATAGGTACATAATAATAATAATAATAAATATTACAGTAGTATAATCAAACATTGAATTTCAGGACCTTTCAAAACTACTGACGAAATGTGCGTAGCTGTGAATAATTTGGAATATGTAAGGAGATCATTGGCAGAATTCGGCGATGAAATTAAGTAAGTTTATAAAAAGCGATATAATCGCAAAAGTATTATATTTAATTAATTATGATTGTTTGTCTCATGTGTGATTATTGGTTTTTATAGACCGGAACAAAGTGGAGATGCTGAAAGAGCACGCGTGTTAGATACGGCACTTCAACAATTGGAAGCACGAGCGGAACAAGTGTTATCACGAGTGGCACCGCAAATGGAATCGCCACTCAAAAAGACGATTTTCCACTTAGCATGGTCTCCGGACTCTTTGCCGACGCCGCAAGTGCGTATTTTTCATAAGCAATATACCATAATTTGACATGTAATATGCTGAAAAAAAAAAAAAAAATGCTCTCGTTATAGGCGATTACGCCACTTTTGGAGTATTTGGATATGCATCTGGCAACGCTCAACAGTGCACTACTTCCGCGAAATTTTACCAGAGTGCTATCGGTGGTTTGGGCAGGCGCTTTAATCGAATTGGCAGCTCAAGTCGATGCTCCAATGGGCGATCGTCCGCCGGTTTTCCACGACAGATTAGCCGAAGCCTTGGACATACTGACCGATTTCTTTCACGCCGAAGGAAAAGGTTTACACAAACTTAAATGTATTAAAAAAAAATAATAATAATAAACGAAATTTATTAATCTCGTCTGGTCTGCGATGGCAACGATAAAACTCAAGACTGTTCGCGTTTTTCATTCTCGTTTCTTCGAGTGTGTATTATCTTGGCGAACGTAAAAATCTTTTTTTTTTTTTTTCGCTTTAATGACACCGTAAAAGTCGCATTATTTTATATGTATAATCGTGCCCGCCGAGAATGCTATTGAATCAGACCAAGTTGGATTCGGTCTTTATTAAAACAGCTCTCGACTTGGGGTAGGAAAAAAAAATCAATTCTGAGAAAAAGCTATAAAACCGTACTCGCGAGAATACCAATATTAGACCGATAACGCGATTTAATCTATTACTACGTTTGTGAAGTTAAACAACGATTTTTTTTTTTTGTATTCTCAAAACGCCGATGTAATAAATTGTTGTATAGCTTAAAGCCGATCAAACTTTTTTCGTTTATTCAATATATTTCAATTTATTTTAAAGGTTTAGCAATATACGATCTGCATTCTGATGCTTATTGTAAGGTTGAACAACGACTTCAATATCACAAAACGCCAACAGAAAAACTAATAGATTTATTTTATGCTCATCGATTACAAGATCAATTTATAACAACGTTTGCTCCATTCGGAATACTATCTGTAAGGTAAACATAACATATACATTCATTATTATTCTCGCATATATTTTATATTTATTATTCATTAATCTGATAATATAATTTATAATTTCAGAGCATATTTCAATCATGATTCTCTGTGCGTTGAAGTTTTATCAGCCAAAGACGTGTTGCCTTTAGATCCGAACGGTTTCAGCGATCCATTTGTCATCGTCGAACTTTTACCACGTAGAATATTTTCTCACTGTGCCGAACAACGAACAAACGTTCACAAAGTATAAAAATCACTATTATATAATATATATTTATATATAAAAAAATAAAATACGATAATCGATATTATTATTTTTTTTATATATATATATAGAAAACGCTCAACCCCATATTCGATGAATGTTTCGAATTTTCCGTTACTCTGGAGCAGTGTTTGCTCGAAGAGGCCATGATTGCCTTCACTGTGATGGACCATGACGTTATAACGGCTAACGATTTCGCCGGTGAGGCCTTCCTTTCATTAGCTCATATACCCGGTGTCGATGATAGTTCATCCAATGTGGACAATTTTCACGGTCTTAAACAAGTCGATTTACCACTGATGCAACAATACGATAAACGTAATCCGTTATTATACAATTATAAAATCTATTCTATATAATATAATATAATATGCGGTGACGTTTCAGAACATCCGATACTTCAAATACTCGAATCGAGAATGTTGGACAAGCAGGCCACGGAATTCGTGAAGAAACAAAAGATGAGATTCGCAATCTAATAAAGTGTTCGCTCGATGAACATGTTTTTTTTTCGACGTGTGACAATCTAATTATTTTAAATATACACGAATAAAATACAATATTCGTATCTATAAAGTAATATATATATATTTATCCACTGAAAAAAAATCAAATCACAATTTAAATTTATGTACATTATCATGCATTACTAAATATATATATATATATATATATATATATATATATATATATATATATATATATATATATATATATATATTTGTTATTTATGTCAACACACTCATCATAATCACTGAATCAATTTGCTTGTCAATCAGTGCATCACAAGATAAGTAATCGACAATAAATTTAAGGCCACCTTATTAATCGTAATTATGAAAATGTAAAATATACACAAGAACGTCATATGAAATGTTTACATTTTTATTTCGGCAATATTTTGAAAATCGACAAAATGTGAATTTGCAAATATCAGTTATGTCTTTTTGATATGAAAATGTATCGATATTTCAATTTCAATACCGTTTCGTAATAATATATAAACAAATTATGAAGTAAAAATTTTTAAACACATAGGGATCTTGGGAAATTTTAATTCATTATTTACCACTAATTAATCAATTGAAGGATTTATCCATATATATTGACATTAAAAAGAAGCAAGTGTGCAAAATTTCAGCTCAATTGAATATTAGGAAGTGGTCAAAATAATCAATTATAAGATTTGTACCAGAAAAACAAACGAACATTACATGTTATATAAAAGTGTGTAAAAAATTATATAATATATCAAAACTTTCAGTGATATACAATATAATTTAAATGATCATTTTTATTTAAATAACATAACTAAACAAATTTGTCAAATGATCTCAATAATAATATTTTTACGTTAAAAATTTCATGGAAATATAAGATAAAAATATTTTTATCTAAAATAAATTTCTGCATTCAAAAAATGAACTCGTTTATTTATTTCCAAAATATTGCCAATAAAAATGAAATAATATTTGACCATCTTGTCTATATTGTTTGTTTATTCTCCTTTATCATAAGTGCTGTAACTATCGTTATTTTGTCGTATTCAAGACTGATTGCTTTAGAACTTATTGACCTGTTCGTATCATGTTAATATAGATTTTTTACAATTCTTTATTAATTAATATTCTTGATTTCTTTTCATCCTTTCTAAAACTTTTTTCAAGACGTATTCGAAAAATTTTACATTCTGAACTTTATACTATTTTCGGCTACAAAAATCTGTAAATATGTAATCTCGGCTGTGAAAAACACGCTACTGTATAAAATAATCTTCTATATATATATATATATATATATATATATATATATATATATATATATATATATATATATCACACAATTTCCATACTTTAAAAAAGTATAATTTATTTAGAATCGTTATTTTGTTAAAAGAAAATGGTATATATGAACCATTGCAATTAAAATTATATATTAAAAAGTATTTAAAAATATATTTAATCGTTACGATGTGTCCTTAGTCAACTATTGAGAAAAAATATCATTTTATTACTTTGCTGAAACAGCAATTTTTTCTCAATGAAAAGTATTAATTTCAAAAATAAGACATATAAAATATGATTATTATTAAAATAAAATATTATACAAACATGTGTGTATATTTGTATCAATATGAGTTATTAAAAAATTTGGCAAATATTTTTGAAAAAAAAAATCCAAATGACGCATAAGTGTATATCTTTATTAAGTTATTGGACCAAAATTACAATTTCTGAACATTAGCTATATTCAAACGTAACAATTGAATGTATGTAAATGTGTATGGTATATATGTACGCATGTATGCATACAAATAAAGCACTATTAATCTCGAATTTTTTGTTTTATTTTAATATGTTATCTATGAATTTTCTATTTTAATCTTTATATATATATATATATATATATATATATATATATATATATATATATATATATATATATATATATATATATATATATATTTACTTTCAAATATAGTTTCAAAATATTATTATATTGATATATAATAATATTTTATATTGATATATAATATTGTTTATTTTTGTAAATAAAAGTATTCTATTTTTTTTTTGTATTCCTTAAAAATAATAATTATTTTTGAAGTATGTAGTATTGTATTAATTATATTTAAATATATTAAGGAAAGGGGAAAAATTAAATTTGTCAATACAACTGTCAACAGTGCTTGTTTTACAAAGTTGGCAGTACCGATTTTCATGGACTGGCTTGCATTGAAACGTGACAATTGACAGTTGATAGAATTCACTACTAAGTTTTGCGGTTCGTCATTGTCTGCTGAAAAAATGTCGGATCGTGGACGCGGAAGAAGACCAGGAAGACGCCCCCCGAACAGTAATCATTCTTCATGGTGGTCTTCAAATAAAAAACGTCGTCTTCACACTCTAGAACCCGGTGCCAAAGGATTCTTTTGCACTTGTAATAATTTTCAAGAAAAAAATTGTATAAGAGAAGCGTATAATCTCTTGAACGAATTCGTCCCTTCCGATCCTTCATCCGTCTCGTCTACTACGACACAAGACGAAGAAATAGAAGACGCTTCTGAAATGTTACAACAGCAAATCGCAGAAATGAAAGCTGAAGGACAACAACAGAAACGTTTCTATTGTCTCGATACTCATGTAAGCAATTGTGTGTTTATTCAATCAAACATAGAAAATCACGTGAAAATAGGACATAACATTGTACAGCATGTAGCTGATACTAAAATTCAAAAAACCAGATTTTTATTAAGAATGGTGCCCATTGAAGTTACATGTGGAGTTACAATTACTGATATAGTCAACAACGCTGGTAGATTGTTCGACAAATATTTTCTCTCTGAACCCACAACATTTTGCATAGTGTTTAACAGAAGATATAATAATTCAGTACACAGAGATGTCGTTATTAAAGAATTGGCAGATTTGGTCGTGTCTAAAAATTGTAATCATAAAGCAGATTTAACCAATCCAAAACTGGCAATCATCGTCGAAGTTCTCAAAGGAGTGTGTATGTTAAGCGTTGTACCAGATTATTTTAAATTGAAAAAATACAATTTAATAGAATTGTGTTCGACATCTGAAAAAAATATTGCAAATAATCCTGTAAACGATGATGCGCCAGATAGTCAGTCTGATAATCCTAGTTCTACAGATCCTGAAAAATAACAGGTTTCATATTTTAATCATCACATAATCACAATTGCCACTGCTAACTTCCAGAGCTCATAAAATTGTTATACTATCAGAATTTATTTAAAACCAAATAGTGTTTTAAAAAACTGCTTATAATAGAATATAATATGCGCAAAAGTATTTCGTTTAAAATGGCTAAAATATTATTCTATTTTATATTTAAATATATACTGTATTTAAAAAAATATGTTTTAGTTAAAAACTATATGAGCATTAATGACTCAATAATATATTTATTGAATACATTCAATAAATATATTCATGTATACCACAACTGGAACAAAAATATTAGTTTTTTGTTCAAAACTGCAAAAATGAAAGAAAAGTAGGGTTTATAAGAATTAAGAATAAAAAAAGTTTTTTTTAATCTGTACAAGTGTTTTTTCCATCTTTTTTTCCACTTTTATTTATATTTACCTTTCTAATATACATATCAGTCAATCGTCAAACAACGACAATCATTACACTTTACAAGCATTATAAGTCATACATATATTATATAAATATATATAACAGTATGACTTATTTTCATGTCAACATTTCATTTCATTTACAAACCACATCGTTACAAACATCTGCATGTTATTATTTTTTTTTGTATATGTAACACGCAACTAATTCACTTTCTATGCTTATAATCTTATGACAAAAATGCAAACTTGAGTTTAAAAATAAGAAGTATAATTAAGTATGTTTGGATAAATTAAAAAAAAACATATATATATATATATATATATATATATATATATATATATACACAATTCACAGCAGGAACCAGGAATATTTCACATATGAATTGTATGTATTATTGAGCTACGAATTATCTAATTATAAGCTAAGTATATAAGAATTGACTTTAGATTCCATCTTACGTGTAAAGAAGAATATTACTTCAAAATAAAGTCAATTTTTTAATTAATTATTTCTAACAAATTAAACAGACAAACTTTGGTGGCTACCCGACTACCAAAATTCAGTAGCAAAATATATTCTCTATTATTTAATATACAAGGTGATATAATAAAATTTCCCCTCCTGGTCCTGCTACCTAGCATCTCAATATAAACACATCTTACATTTTTCAAATGCGAGATAATAAAATTACATTTTTCAAATATTATTGCATTGAACCTTCATGTTCATCAATATTCATTAATACATTTGGTATAAAGAAGTCATCAAAATATGAAATATTGATTTCATACTAGGTTGCTATGCTTGCAGGTAAAAAAATATATATGCTACAAGATAATTTTTGACTCTTCAATCAAAATTGTTATTCTATGGAGCACAAATTTAATAAACTTTATATCATTATACAATTACGAATATTAATAAAAATGAAATATCCGTAATCGCGGTTAACAAACAAAATTGGTTAATAAAAGAGAAAACTATACAATTATTATGAAAAAAAATTCAGAACCAAACGATTTTGTAAAATGCACAGAAATATGAATGATTGATAGAAAAGATGATTGTCCTATGCTAGCAATGACTACATGTTACAAAAATGTATTTATAAGTTTTAATGTATTCAGAAAGCAAAATTTTAGATAACTCTAAGTCGGATTTCTTTTCATTATTTGAAGTTGTAATATTAAATAAATATATTACCGAGATAATGTTATACGAATTTTTCGCATAATAACAGCAACAATAATATAAATTTGAATGTAGTCATAAAAAGTGACAGCATACTTTTAAATGAATTAGAGGAAGAAACATTAAAAACGAGAATATTATTGTTGAGATCATCCAAAATAAAAAAAAAATACAACGTGATAATAAAAATTATAATTAAAACGTGAATGAGCATGATTAAAAAAGTGAAATTATTTGATGAAGAATCATATATTTGTTAAATTTAAGAATTTAAAATATAAATTTCTTGCGAAAAAACGCAAAAATAGTTTCTGTAGAGAGCAGTAAAATAATCCTATTCTATAAATATTTCCATAGTACACATCGGTGATTCAGCAATATAAAGGAAATGAAAATAATGAAGTTTTATTTTAACAATCATTTGCTTTTGAAAAATAAATTTTAATAAGACCACTCATATTTACGATTGATTTGACTACCATCAACTTAAAAAAAATAATTTTGAATTCAAGTTTTCCAAATCCATTGAGGTTATTAGTTAAAAGTAAATTGTTTAACATTGTATTATGTTAAAACACTTGTCTTTCTATTATAACTGTATTAAAAAATTAGTCATCATCTGCAAAACTGGACAATTTTATAATTAAACTCAATATATATGTATTTAAAAAAAAAATGTTATTTCTCTATTTCTAATAGTTTAATTATAATTTTCCTCTCACAAATTTGAGATTATGATATAACAGATTGGTAGTAAATTACAACATAAAATCTCTTTAACATAATAAAATCACAAAATAACAATAACTAAAAAATTGTTATTAGAACTTACTAGGATCCTGAAAAACACCCAAAAAGATCCTGATTACAATATATATATATATATATATATATATATATATATATATATATATATAACTTTAAATTTGTACTAGTATAAACATAGTTGTGTATTTTATATACATATTGAAACAATCTATACACAATTTAAATAAATCACTAATAGTGTTCAATATGTCAAAAATTGTAGAAAAACGACTGAAATGCACATGTTATATCAATTAATAAAATATAATCTTAGCAAATTTTGGTATGAATAGGAAATGAGAAATCTTTTTTTTTTCATTTATAAATAAATTAAAGACAAAAAGAAATATTTGTTCAAAATTACTCTCTGATTAAAAAAGTACCTTACTACTAATTTAAAATGCAACTAACTCCCTCATATTTCATTTATAGTATTTTTAACACTGTTTTAAGTTTTCAATAGGCAAATACCATAATTACTCAAAAGTATTTTTTTTTTCTTTTAATAAGGCGTGTTGAAACTTTCCAACATTGATTCATATTTAACTAAATGCATACTTCAATATTTTTTCAATTATGTTTGTACAATACACACTGCAATTAAATAGTGTCAAACATAACAAAACTATTGCATGTTATAATAATACATTAACATAATTCTGAAGTTTCAAATATATGTCAATATTTAATCATAACACTTATATGAAACTTGTGTGATTTTTTCATATGCGAATATATATGTACAACATACAAGTTTTTTCTTACTATACATTATACAAAAATAAAAAATAAAAATCTCATCGATTGGCAGCTTCAGTATACTCGAGTCCTCTAAAAAAAATTCGTCGAAAATGCAATTTTATTGCTTTAAAATAATGATGAATTTTTGGATACATAGTTAAAACATTATTATGTAAATCCGATATAACAAAAATAATATGTATTTTATTACAAATAAAATACGAAAGAGATAAATACTAATTGCAAATAATTTAAAAGTAAAATATAGTATAGAAGTGAAATAAGAATGAATGTATACATACATTGTGTCTTTCACATATTTCAATGTTAACTATTAATTATAAAATAACTACACTACTAAAATAACTAAACTATTAAATTTTCGTCAGTGATTTCTATTGTACTGATGATAATGACTACTGGAATGATGTCGTGGATAGTGTGAATTAAACCTTCCTCTTGACTTATGTTTGAAGTTACGATTATAATGGTAAAATTTCTTAAATCCATTTTTGCTTCCCCATTTATTAACATGGTTCTGACTCTCCTATGGAAGTAAAATAAAATAAAAATTTTATTATAAATCTACATATATATAGAATAATACTTGAATTTTAATTTTATACTATATTTAGTTTACCTGAAATGGATTATAATTATTATGTCTTCCATAGTATTTATGATTATAACTATTATATTTTACTTTTTTCACACGTCCTCTATCCATTTCATCATCTGCTTCTGCAGCTCGTTTGGATTCACTCTTTTTATCGTCAAAGACCTAATTTAATAAAAAATAAAATATAAGAAAACTAAATACCAGAAAAACATTTGAAAATATTTATTTTTATTTACTTGTCTATTGAGTTGTGCGTGAGTTCCATTCCAAGTAGATACTGGCGCTCCATATCCACGATGAGATAGGCGTTGAAGTTGCCCAACGGTTTCTTTGTCTTTATAAGAACTCTCACGAGATGAATTTGATTGATTATGTGATTCGGTTGGATTGCCAAATGATCTTAAAAGAATAACAAAAAAAATAACACAATAAATAATTGTCTTTATAAAAGATAAAATGTTATTTAAAAAAAACACTAATTTCACACAAAAAATTAAAAGTAGTGCAGGAAAGTAAGAAATTAAAAGGAATATTTGTATTAGAGGAAAATATCTCACTTGTTGGACGGATTCTTATGAGAATTTGAATTCAATCTATCTTCAGGATTTTCACGCGAAACTTTCCAACCTTGAGATGTTGCTGTCGTAGTAGTTTCAGTGTTTTTACTCTTTTCATTTTTCAAATCTGTTGCACTTTCCGTTTTATCACTATTTTCTTCACCATCATCTTCGTCATCTTGGTTTTCACCATCAGAGTCATAAGGCACAAGTGGAGATATAGTGGCCATTGATCTGTTTGATGAATTTGATTTTTTCTGAATCTTAAATAAATTAAAATCGCTCGGCGTACAACTAACTGAAGAACTTTGACTGGGAGATGACTTTTGCGTAACATTAGTTTTACAATCATCATTACCATTTTTATATTCAATGTGATTACCATTGGCAACTTTATTTATACTACTACTATTTCTTTGATCACCATTTTGACTATCATTTGTACTACTAGATACTTTACTAACCAACGAGTTAGACGAATTTGACAATGATGTAGTTTGACTATTTGTATTAAAATAAGTAATTTTGTTTAAAGAATTTGATATATTAATTGGTGTACTATTAATCTTCTGCTCATTCAATTTTGAACCAGCAAGTGTAAGTCCTAATAAAGACTTTTCTTTTGGCATATCACTAAAACCATTTTCATTTGATTTGTAAAGAGTGCCTTTAGAGAATGAATTACTCCCAAAAGGTTTCAATTTAGAAATAAATGTTTTTTCTTCATCATAACTTAAATTATTCGTAGTAGAATTATTAGATTTATTATCTGTCGTTTTCATAGACTTGAACATCATTGCATTAATAGAATTTGAACCATTATCTTTAGAGGTCTGATTTGACAATGCATTTTTAATATTATTTTTACTAGGGCTATTTAAAGGCATGTTCAATTCATAAAACATGATATAAGCATTCGTACTCAAAACAGAAGAAATTGACATCTCCCTAACGCAACTATCGTCAAATTGATAGAAAGAACCGGTCGGCCCATAACCTACTGCAGTATAATGGCCACAGTTCTGTGATTGACCAAGATGTGTTACAACAGAAACAAGACGATAACACTGAAAATAAAAACAAATACATGAAATATAATACAATAAAAGATAATAAAAAATATATAACAAGAAATTACTAATTGTTGAGAAGTGTTTTGATTATGGAGATACTTGTTTAATAGTAAACGTTGTTTAAATTGAACATGTTTTGTCAATTTTCCACCAGTGATAGAAAAACGTTTTAAAGCTATGCATAAAACCATTGGGGCACGTTCAATAAAAAACTGTTTTGTTGCAGAAACCTAAATAGACATTAATAATGTTAATATTGTCATATAGATAATAAAACGATTGTGCGATTTATTAATTTAATTTATATACCTTTTTATTGCAAAATTCGCACTTATATCCTAGATCTTCAAGATGCTCTCGAGAAAAAAATGTTTCTAAAGCTTCATCAATAGTGGAAGCTTTTCGCGCATCGACAAGTAAATCTTGAAAATGTTGAAAGGTCGTAGATACTCGAAAACACGATAAACATCTTACAACAGATCTTAAGTATCCACCAAGAATTTGATTAAGAGGAGTCGTTTCTTTACTGTACTGATCGAATTGTGAACAATCGAACTGAGATAAATATGCCTTTTCCATAGCTTCCACTAAATATCTAAACAAAACAAGAATGTTAAGTATAAAATATGAAAATAAACACGAAAATATGCAATTAAAAAATATGTATTAACCTTAAAAATTCGTGCGCATCTTCTTGTCTACCCGGTGTTAAATGACGACAAATTAACCTCAAATTCGAGTAGACTTGCCACGGTTTTATTGGTCCATTGGAATTCTGAGTATCGATAAGAGTTTTTCTCATTCCACAAATTATACAGCCGCCTAGAAAACGAAAGTTCACAATAAAATATGTCATTCTAAAGATGCAAAAATATATAAACACCATTCTAACCATTTGGACTACATTTATCAGAATGATTTTCAGATATTAACCAATTCGCAAAAGCCGATACGTGAAATAACGCCTGTAAAGTTGAATTTAAATAGCACGTATTTCCAATATTTTGCATCCCTGATCCAACTTCCCAACCCTGTCGCCATCCGTGGCGAACCGAAGAAAGAGGAAAAAGAACACGCTTGGGTGAAGGCAGACAATTTTCCTGGTCAGTTCTCGCTATAAATAAAAAAAATCTTAAATCATTAGAAAAATTTACCGCTATATAAAGAATGGCGATAAAAAATACTATATAATAATAAAAGATTACTATATAATATATAATAAAACGATCCATTCAACTTATAAATGGACATAAATCGCAAATAATTATAAACCGGAAATAAGTTTGAGAACATTATTACTAGTTAAAATACAATAATCTCCATTACTAAATATTTGTTTACTAAACGGAACACGTTTTGTTTACAAACAATCGCAATTTGAAGTTACTCAAAAAAAAGCCGAGCTTATTTTAAATTATTCGTCGAGGACTTTTATTAGTAAATTTTAATAAACAAATCTTTAAAACCGAATTTATTATAACTTTTCGCAACGAAAACGATCGAGTTATTTTTAAAAGAATTTTTATTTCCGACGTTAAAAACGATCAAAAGAAAAACGAGTACATTTTGAAAATAAATCGAACAAATTTAGATATATAAATCGCGATCGAGATACGTTTTAACGATACGCCGCACCCTCAATCCGTTAGTTCAAATATATAATTGTTGTATTTAACGATCGGATCGACAATAATAACTGACAAATTTAGATAGTTTCGAATATAATATATATATATATATATATATATATATATATATATATATATATATATATATGTATACATCGCACGATCGACGGTACGAAGTATTTTCGTACTCGAAATTCAAAACGACAAAAGGGAAAGCGACAATCGACAAACGATTCCGACAACTAACCTGACTAAGATTCTAGACGCGACCGTTTTTGGCGGATCGCGTAAATTCGTAACGTTAAAACGTCGACCGATAAACGAAAAGCGGGAAAACGGGAAAGAGTAGATAGAGAGAGAGAGAAAGAGCGCGCACGTTAAGGGCGTCGATATAGGTTATGTGCGTTACCGGCGGAAGAGGCCGACGACGACGAGGCGGCGGCCGAAGCGG
This sequence comes from Leptonema lineaticorne, assembly GCA_024500535.1. Classification (NCBI taxonomy): domain Eukaryota; kingdom Metazoa; phylum Arthropoda; class Insecta; order Trichoptera; family Hydropsychidae; genus Leptonema; species Leptonema lineaticorne. Next base: position 1,095,263 of record JANIJI010000003.1, read on the forward strand.
AAACCGGGGCGGAGCCGCCGTCCCTTCCCTGGGAGTGAGGATGAGCGTGCGTTCGGTCTTCCGGTCTGAGCAGCAGATACTTGGCCTTGAGCGAGTGCACGGCGAGCGGGTCTCTGCGATAGGAGCCGGTCTCCTCGAAAGCTACGGCGGCGAGCAGCGAAGCCCGAGCTCCGCCGCCGAGTCGAGCTTCTAAACCGTCTCCGCGAGGCGCGGAACCGGCCGCCGAAGGCCCGGCGAGAGAGGCGACGCCCCTCTCGGACAGCGCGAGCCGGAGCGCCCCTTGAACGGGCCCCCCGCCCGTCGGCGCCGGCATTTCGAGGCCGGACTCGGACCGACGACGGTCCGTAAACCGTCTTCCCCCCGCGTCGCGACCGTCCTTCGTCCTCCGATCGTCTCGCGTTGGCGCGCCGACGCGGCTCGCGCGCGAAGCCACGCGGTTCTCGGTCGCCGCTCGATCGTCTATGGTGCCGCTCCGCGCGCGGAACTCGAGCGCCCGATAAATAGCGCGCGCCGACCGAATTCCGCGACGATTTCGTTTTAGAGCGTTCCGAACGATTTTTAAAATATTTAATACGAAGCGAACGAAAACGATAAATAGTTTTTGAAAATTGACGATCGTTTTCATATATTTATCCGATTTCATATTATTATCGTAGAATAAAAATGGCGCTTATCGATGACGAAATTTTCGAAGACGTCGATCGTTATCGGCTCGTCTTTCGTTATCGAATATAGATATTTATTATCTGAAAACGTTCGATCGTTCAAAAATTGCGATTTCGTCGGACGACCGAGCGTTTGGTGCTAATTTAAAAAAAAATTGTTCAAAAATTCTAATATTAATTAATTATGAAAATATTTTATATATTCTATATGCTAATTAAAAAAACGATTTTTTTGTTTTCGCAAAGAGAATTGAATAATCGAGTCGACAAATAAGATCGATAATTTTTTTTTCAAAATTAAAAGAAATATTTCTACCGTCTAATGGCGAAACGTTAATTTAAAATTATTATTTTTAGTAAGATGTGCGATATTTGATCGCGTTTAGTTTATTTGCATTTTATCTTTCGATTGAAACGTAAAGTCCGGCCTATATTTCGTAATCGTAAATATTGTTTTATTATCGCGCCGGTTCGGTCGCGACGTCAGAGGGTTCGTCTTCGTCGGGTTGGCGGGTCGCGTTCTTCGGCCGAGGTTGGCGAGCGTGTCGATCGGTGCGTTCGGTCGCGACGGTGCGAGCGTCGCGACCGTTTCGGAGCGGGCGTCGCGCGTTTCGCCGTCGATCGCGAACCGGGCCGGTGTCGGAGTCGAGCGGGGGCCGCGATGGAGACGCTCGCTCTCGACGAGTGATCGTCGTCGGAGATGGGCGTCCGCGCGAGCACCGCCGGCGGCCGCGCCAGAACCCTCTCGGCGGGCTCCGGCGGCGGACCGGAACTGCTGCGCGCCCCCGAGAGGCAGCGCGCCCGCTCGCTCTCTTCGGTGCCGGACGCGCCTCAGGACCGCGACGACGACGACGACGACAACGACAACCCGAACCCCGGCTCGAACGGCGGCTCGAGGACGGCGCACGCGAACCACTCGCAGCTCCAGCATCAGCACCCTCACCAGCAGCTGCAGTTGCCGCCGCACTCGGCGGCCCATCAGCACTCTTCGCTGCCTCAGCCGCATGCGCACCGCGTGCTCGCCGCGCATTCTCTGCCCGCTCACATCTGGTCGCTCAACGGTACGTCAAACCCTCCCCTCTCGCCCTCTCGTCTCGCGTTTTCCCTCGCGACTTTCGATCTCGCCGTCGGCTTTTCCGGCGCTTTCGTTTTTCCGGCGCGTTCGTCTCCGTCGTCGCGGTCGGTTCGCGCGCGCTTTTCCGCCGTTTTCCGGTTGCGCTCGCGCCGGTATCGATTTTCGCCGGCCGATTTGACGTTGCCGCGGCGTCGCCGTCCGCCGGATGTTTACGTCGGCGCTTTTTTTTCGCGCTTCGCGATCGACCGGCCGTCGCGCGCGGAAAACTCCGCAATCGCGCCCGATCGATTTTCTCTTTCTGTCGGACGACGATTCGAAACGACCTCCGAAATCTTCGACGTTCGATCGGTCGCTCCTTCGCACTCGAAACGTCTTCGTTTTATTATCGTCGCATCTACCGATATTTTGTACGAAAACGGAAGCGATAAAAGTTATAATATATGAACGCATTATAAATATTTAAATAACGACGTCGTCGAAATCGCTAATATGCGAAGAAAAAAATTTGAAACGATACCGCTTTTGAAAAAAAAGTGCGAAATCGTATATCGACGTAAAATAACATAATCTACCCACTCGTTGTCAATATCGCGGATACGTAAACGTAAACGCGAACGCGATCAATCCGCCGGACCTCCTCTCCCCGCGAGAAGAGAATCGGGCGAATCGACGACTCGCCTAAGCGAGGTCGCGATCCTCGCTTAGAAAAGATCCGAATACATGTAAAATTTTAATTAGATCGACAAGAAAAATCGATAACGTTTCGATATCCAAATTTTAAGTCTTGCCAATTAAGCGTTTTACGGTGTGCAATTTTTCAATTGTCCGCATTTCAACATTAAATTGTTATACTTCCGAGAATTGCAATAATACTTTTGGAAATCTTATTTTTTTTGTCGCCTTTTATGTGCGACTCGATATATGCGATCGATAGTTTTTTTTTATATGATTTTCAAAATATACAACAATATAAATGATTATTAACTTTTAGCCGCAACAATATTACGATATCGAAACGAAATAATACGTCAGAATATATTCGAATCTCTTACATTCGTTCGATAATTTATTTCATACGTTAATACGTAGTATTTTATTTTCGGCCGAACCGGTTTTTATACGAATTTTTATTATTTAATACTTGTACTCTTATAATGTCGCGTAAAATATCTACTGGATGCGAGCGCGATATATATATATATATATATATATATATATATATATATATATATATGTATCGTATAATACTTATGATCCCGATTAAATTATTGCGAACGCCGTATCGTTCTCGGGTCCTTGTTTGCCTACGTGACGATCGCTAATTTTGTTTATGTTCTTTTCATTGTATTAATGATCAATATTCTATTTAATGAACTCATTTTTGTCATACCTTATACGTAAAATGACGTTATTTACGTATTAACGTTTTCTATAAATTTTCGAAAAAAATTTGCGTATTCTATATTCCGAATTTGTTATACATTATTTTTTATATTTTGTCATATGTTCGTATCCGAGCTTCGTTAATACGCTTAATATTAAACGTTTATAAATATTTAATCGATTGTTTATTAATATTTTTATTTTATTTTATTAGGATTCTATTAAGAGAGCACTATTTTTTACCAATATTTATTAATCATTATTGAATATTTAAATATAAAAATTTCGTATCTAGGTAATCGATTGCTTATTTATGGTTTCGGAATTATTTTTAATGTACGAACAAAAAATCTAAATACTGTATTTTGTTGGAATCTAATTAGACTTTTAAAATAGAAATATGATTACAAAAAGTTGATATATATAGGCTAAAAATGTAACAAAAAAATTCCTTGTGCAAATAATTAATAAAAAAATACCATTTGAGTTCGTTATCATTTAACGTTATATCATCATATATTTATTTTATCTAAATGTTTTAACTATAATGATATTTTTAAAAACAGATTTTGATTTATATATATATATATATATATATATATATATATATATATATATATATATATATATATAATAAATTTATTTTAATCCAAAAATTAAGACGTAGATTTGCTTATAAAATAAATTCTTTTTATGGTGAGTTTTGAACGATCGGTCCAAATGTTGATAACCTCATACTGGTTTTTCATCGTTAAGAAAAAGTGACGACGAAGTTCAAGTTTCTTTAAATCGATGTCGATTTTAACGTTAACTCGCGTATCGAATTATCTAATGTCGGCGCTATGTTTGTATCTAAATTTAAATTTTAAATATAATAAATTGTATCGAAAAAAAATGCATTATGGATCAACAACGATTATTATTTTGTTATAATTTACATCTTTTTTTATTCCATAGAAAACAACAAACGACTTTTTTATTATCTCATTAAAATTCAAATTTATATCTGATTCGAGTTTTTTTTAAAACATTGCTTGTTTACTCAAATTTTCTTTGTTAGTGTGAATATTATTATTTTATGAAACATTAAATTAAAAAAAAACTTTTTTTTCTGTATGAATACACATATACATTGTGATAAGTTATTTCTTTCGTTTGCCGAGTCATACTGTGAAAATGATAATGGTTTCCTTCGGATGAATTTGTCAGATGTTGAATTTGTTCAAATGTCTCAACAAATATCAAGTAAAATTCTTCCAAAAAACATTTCTGTGGCTTCTTTCAGTATTCGTCTTTTTATTCGCTCGTTCGTTGAATATATATATATATATATATATATATATATATATATATATATATATATATAATTTTATTGAAATATTGAATATTTACATACTAGTTTTTTACCTTCAAAAATATGTAAAAACGCAATTTTATGACGATATTTAATATTACATATGCATACATATACATACGTACGTCGTTGAAGTCGTAAAAGTGGCACTCTTAATCAAATATCGTGACGTAAAAACGATAGTTAAATCAGACGTTTTTATAATGATAAATAAATGTTTTTGGATATATTTATTGATTTATTTTTAATTTCTTTAGAAATATTAATCTGATCGATTAGTTAATTGCATTCTAAGAAATGTCACATAATTTACATTTATGTTATATTTCGAAAACAAAGAAATATGTAAATGACTCTTTATATATCAAATTTAAGTTATAATTAAATGTCTAAAAATAATTTTTATGTAGTTTGTTTGGTAACTGGTAGATGTCCCACATATATCTTTTCCTTCCGTTGAGCATTATTTATATATATATATATATATATATATATATATATATATATATATATATATATATATATATATATTCTTATAAAATTGTTAAATAATATTTTGTATCAATATGCACTTTATTTTTTTTGTTATCATAATATCACGCGCATCGGAAAAAAATATCGAAAAAAAACCTGTTTCTACTTAGAACCAGTTGCATTATTTTCAAATTACAATAACGTCATCAATAAATTATGTTCTTGGTTAAATTGATATGTTATATTTTTTTCTATATTTGTTTTGTAGTTTGACTATTTTCGTATTAGTCATGGGAGAATATATTTAAAGTGCAGGGGGCAGCAAAAAGTTGTCCTGTCACGTTGTTCAACAGATGGTTATTATCGTTTGCTACGAGCAAACTTGCTTGTTTAAATTATTTATTTTATCCTATTTGTTTTCACTGCCCCCATGTCAATTTATTTTTAAATTAGTTTGAATTCAATGCGTTTTTAATGTAATTTTCAATTACATTTTGACACTCCGTACTATTAAGATCAAATAATGTTTATAATAATTAATTCTATGAGAAGAATATATACGATAAAATTGTATGTTTTTTTGATAATTGAATTTTAAACAATGATGAATAATTGAATTTAAACGCATTTTTTAGTAATTGATAAAATTACATTTATTATAAAGGTTAAAATTCATTTGCAGTTTAGATATTTTTGTGTAATAATACAATTTATTTTTATATTAGGTTTTATTCGTTTAAATATTTTTTAATAAGGAAAATTCGCCTTTAAATATATTTTTTGTTTTTAACATATTCAAAATATTTTTAATTTAATTATACTTTTTGTATTAAATATTAATAAAATATTGTATGTTACAATTTTTCAAAAGACGTACATTTTACCGGTTTTTAATAACAATATTTACTTTTTTTTTTGCGTTTTTAAAAAGTGTAGATAAGGTAGTAATGTTTATGTATTATGATTTATTTATAAACCAGAACTACTACGTTTTCGTCAAGCGGGCTTCTTCCATATTTAAGAATCTTTAAAATATTTTTTTTTAATTTTTATCTATGATATGACCGTTTAAAAAAGATTTACTTTTCTTCGCGATAAATCTTAGCTACACAATACGAGATTTTTTTTTACTTTACGTTTTTTGTGTGTTCTGCTCATTATCGAGAATCAAAGTGTGAACGTTTATATATATTAATAAATAGACAATTGTGTGTCATGAAAAGTCAGGCTCGCAATGTCGCAGTTAAAATGATGCAAATTACATGCCATATTTTACACTTATTATTTTTAGCATTATATTCTTAATTGCATGCAAATTATTGTATGCGCATAAATCATGTCGAATATTTCGAATTTACGTGTAAATTTCGCACGATAACCTGGTAGAGTTTTGCTACCCTTTCGATTTATATTCGTGTATTATGGCGAGTCTCAAAAGATTTTATCAACTATATTCAAGTATTTAGTATATACATTTACTTGAGTTTTTTAGATTTTAATTAAATGTGTAATTCATTTAAATATATAGTTTTTTAGTCTTTTTTGGTATATATCGAATCCATATACATAAGTGTTATAAAACTTGTTTTTGTATAATTTTAGTATTAGCGCATTTTTATAAACGATGTAGAAATTGATGATTTATGTTTATATTTATGAAAAAATGTTCTAATACTTTTTCTACGCGTTTCTTCCTCGCAAATAATATATCAAATATTAAAATTGACCACTATTATATTAGATATACCTGTGTTTTGTTAGGATATATTTTTATTTATTATTAATTATAAGTTTAAAGTATAACATAATTTAAAAATAAAAATATTTTTGAAAGGTATTAGTGATTCTTAATCTTTTTTATTTATAACTTAATAAAAATAAATCTATAGTTTCAGAATGATTTATAATGTTTTCAGCTGTTAAAAATAAATATTTGTTTATGTATAATTTATTATTGCATGCAAGTTTTTTTTCTTGAAGAAAAGACATTTGTTAGTTTTTCTTATAGAGAAAAACATTTCTTGCTCATTTTTACCATATTGAGCTGAGCTTTTTCTACTTTGATACTTTCTGTATAAATTATTCCTAATAATTACAGATAATGTTTGAACTGGTAATCCGTTTTCTTACTAAGTATATTTACCGAAATAAATCACAAAATAAGTACCTCGAAACAAATGTTTATGTTATATTTTTAAACCTTTGTAAGTATCTATACTCGCATATATTTATCGAATTTTGAACCATTTACTAAAATTATGGTGCAATACTTGGTTATTATATATTTTGTTACCTACCAAAGTTTATCTTGGTGTTTTGAGGTCCACACTCGTTTATCTAAATCTAAACAAACCAGTGTTAATGATTGCCGCACCCTCATATCGCCTATGTATGTATTGTTTGTCCAAAAACCAAATAAAATATCTTTATTTATCTAAAAAATAATAAGAACCGTTTATCAAATTAAAATGATTATATCAATTATTTCTTTATAACTAATATTTTAAGTAAAATAAAGTTCAAGATTATTGTTTAAAACTATGTCATTTTATGATTGTTTAAAAATATTATAATAGTATTAGAGCTATGAATATTTTCGGTAAGTTTATGAAATTTTCATTTAAGAGTCTCTAGAGGTATTATATTCAGAGATAGCCTGATATTACATTAATTAACTCATATATTCATAGTTGACCCTGTGCTATATGCCATCATAATTTGCTCTGTCTTTTAGAAACCAAAGGCTTAAATTATTTATATTATCAATGAAAACATATTACAAATCCTTATTGTATATGAAAATTGTTTATTTATATTGTTCTTTTAAATATGTACCTTTTGAATAATTTTGCTTTATATATATATATATATATATATATATATATATATATATATATATATATATATATATATATATATATATATATTTATATATATTTATATATATATATATATATATATATTTATATATATATATATATATATATATATATATATATATATATATATCACATAATTTGCCTTTTCATTAAAAACAATTACGAATATCGCCATTTTGCGATCTTCGAATGTAAATGATTCAGACGTTTTGTTGTATCGATAAAATTACTACGACCACTTTTATTTCTTGTTTGTGGTAGGAAAAAGAATAATGAAAAAAGTCCACGTTGCGTGGTCTCTTACAATCCGTCTCTTTTTTATATATATTTTTCGTTGTGTTACTACCGTAAAAGTGTTGTTCATGTCACGCGACACAAGATACTATACTGAAAATACTAAGAAAATTATCCTATACGTAGGTCGTTCGTTACTTTACATTCAATACATATATAACTATATTTTAATTTGAATATGTAGCTTGTTTTTTTCTTGTTAAATTACATTAAGCAGTTTATATTATATATACGAGGATGTGTGTGTGTGTGTAATTTTTTTTTAGGATTTTGTGCGACACGCACTGTACGAATTTAGCTGGCTTCATCGGATTTTCCCATTATACCCTTGGTTCCAGTTCGGCACTGTCTGGTTCTCTCTGCATTGTAATGGAATCGCTCGAGACTACGCAAATAGCACTAACAATTCGCCAGCACCTCCGACATATATATATTTTAGCGACGTTTAAATTTTTAACTTATTATGACGTAACAGCATCAATGCCAGGGCCGACTTTATTTAAACAGAAGAACGCTTATTATACATATTTTTTTTATAAATATATAAATGTATCGAACAGTTTGTGAAATTGATCAATTTTATAAATTATTTTTATTTTTTTGAAAATTTGATTTTATTAATGACATTTGAATTGTTAAGTCCTATTTAAATCATTTAAGTAACTTCTAGTTTTTTGTACTATTGCTACTTTTTTTTATCTAATAATTATTTCTACTGTTCATACTATCTATTGTTAATACTGTTGTTTTATGTATAATTATAACTATAAATTGTTGTTACGCAAACAGATATGTTGGTTTTAATAACAGATATATTATTAAACGTTTTTAAATCCTATTATACTTCTACAAAATTACTGATATGTAATAAGTATTGCTGTTTTTTTCTTATTATTTAATCTACTTAAATATAGAAATTTTGAAAAAACCTGTGTTATATAATATAATAAAAATATTTGAAATTAACCCAATTTTAACCAATTTCAAATCAAATAATATTATTTTTTAGTCAGATACTGTGCTATTTGATAATAAATTAGTTTTGAATTCTGGTATGTCTTTGATTACATATTGTTCATAATTTTATTTTTATCAGAAACCACAACTTATTTAACTTGTAGTTTTTATCTCAACTTTTTTATGAAGTATTTTATTACATCTTATATATTGATGAAAAATGTAAATATCTACTTTTTCATATTTAGTAAATTGTAGAAATTAGATTTAAGTAATTAATCTTGTAGGTATGAGTTTAATTACAGTGAGATATAATGATTATATTAAAATTTTATAAAACGATTAAACTTTAATTCTTTTATAGCTTTTCTTATATTATTTTGGAAATTCAAAGTTTCAAGAATATTTTACTTTAGTACGAATAATGTCGCGGTTCAAAAATATCAATTTCAGGTTATATAATACACATATTTAAACAGATGAGATCGAAATCCAGAATTTTAGAAAATTACCACTTTATAATAGTTTATTTTTTATTTAGTAAAATTTTAGGGATTTATATTAAAGTACACTATTTAGTTTTATAATAATATTTTCCCGTAGTTTTCTTGTTTATACGACATAGACTATTCAATATTGATTGTCACTTATAAAAAGTCAATCCTGCAATTTTTTTTTGTCTTAGATGTTTCATTATTTTAAATCTTTACTAACATCTTTGCATACAAATAGCACAATGTCTTTGTTTTTTGACGATTAAAGTGTGTACATTATGCCGTTTGACGTAGTTTGAAAAACAATGAATTTTACGATGAGTATCGACAAGCCAGCTAGCTATATATTAGTCGTCAACACCGAATCAAAATTGACCCGCGTACGTAATTTATCGACCTTTTGTTACTGCAACATTAAAAGTGAGTGAGTGTATATTTTGAGAGAAAGAAAACGATCACGTGTTCATATGACCGATATCACCTGATATATTGGATTCGGGATCGCTTTGTCCTCGGTGTTCCCGTGACGTAGTTTTATTCCTGGTGGTGTTGCTATACCTCTGGTAGGGGACTCCCCGCCAGAGTTAGTGTTAGGTCCCCGCCAGCAACGGACCATCGATCGTCTGTCTCGTCTGGTCGACGACGCACACACCAACCATATACCATACCATCAACCAAACACCGACTCCGTTCAAGCAGATTAAATAGTATATATATAACATCATTTCATTGTCGTTAACCGTATGTCATACGTTGCCCTCTTCATATGCAAATAAAAATTTTATCAAAAAAAGAAAATGGTCGTCTGAAAGATCATTCGAATTTTCATCGCCTGTGAAAACTAACTTTATAACGTTATAAAATTTGATCGATATATATGAATTGCGAGTTTTTACTAACACACTTTCGTCTTGCTCTATTAACTGCTCATAATATATATATATATATATATATATATATATATATATATATATATATATATATATATATATATATATATTCATTTTAATATTCATATTAAAATTCGATTCGTTGTAATCCAATCTAACACATTCTGATTTAGTTTGGTCTTCCGTAACAACGTAATTCAGTCTTTTGTTCCGTTAATGGCGTATTTTTCTCTATTTCAATATAAAATGTCGCTACTATTTATTAGGCGATTTTATGGTTAAAATTGAAAAAAAAATGTACTTTAATATATCGTTTTAAATATTGAAAATCGCGTGTGAAATTTTATTAGTACTTTTATTTGAACGTTTTTTTGATTATTAATGCTTGCTTTTAATTTTAAGTGGTAAACTGATTTTTTTAGCGCTGATTAATTTGTAATTATACATTTCACTATATTTGGAACACACTTTTATATTATTATTGACCTTAAAATTTCATGTTATTTTAATAGTAGCTATCATTTATGGCTGAACAGGTTTAAATTTACAATAAATAGTTTTAACCGAAGTTTATAATCGAGTCCAACATGTCGATTACTTTACTGAAACGTAGTCAAATTTTCTTGTACAGATTTTCAAATTTGTGTTGCTTATTCTCTTGTGAATAAATCTCTCGGAGTTTTGATGATTTATTTCATTCGATTACAAATAAAACAAATCAGATTTAAATAGTTTTCAGACGTTAATCGTATACGTCTTTATGGTACGGGTAACTGAAAAGTTTCCCAATTATATAAACGAACTCAGAGAAAGAGATAGTCTGCCTTTGCCAAATTTTATGTATTCAACTTTACCTATTCGGTTTCAGTAACTACTGTTGAGCTATGTTTGCCCTTTGAACGTCTTTTACACACACACACACACACACACACATATATATATATATATATATATATATATATATATAGTTGTGTAAATCCGATTATTTTTTATTTTTAATTATTTACAATCAAATAGTTATCAGAATTTTCCATTAAAATTAATTTAGCTAGACTATCTGTATTTTAAACATTGTTCTCAATTTGTATATGTAATTTTTTAGTATCTCATTTTATATCACAATATTTATCCACTTTTGATACTTGCATACACATTGGCTTGCGAAACGGATTTGCACGATTTAATATTAGCACGGAAATTGACGTTAATATACTACTAGCGCATTATTATTCCCAGTCGGCCCAGTTTTATTTTCATATTTATACGATTCGAATTAATTTCATCCATCACATAACCGGGTTTTATTTTTGGTATCGACCATTCGTCAATGGTGGTCGATTTTTCATAATTTACATTCTATTTTCTGCGTTCGTTCTACTAGAAGAACTTCTACCCAGGGTTTTTTTTCACTTTTTTCCCGTGAAGGACATTCGTCGGTTTTATTTTCGCGCTGTTTAAGCAAACCTTGAAGTACGCAAATATTCCCGGTCTGCGTAAATTTTTTGTATATTTAAAAAATGTGTCGTGTCCCGTTTATTTCAATTTGCGTATAAATTAAGAAAGATGAAGTGTACAGTTTCTTTGTCGACGATTTTTCGCCGCACATCGAAAATTTTTCGTTGACGGTCAAGGTTTTTGTGACGTTGGTGTTTTTGTCACGTTTTGTTCGGTTTGGATGTCGTATATAATTTATAAATATATTTATACTTTATATTATTATTAATAATAATATAAATACGTAAAAAATGAATATAAAATAAAACGTGTATTCTTTTTGTGTTCAGTTTTTTTTAATGCAAATTTATTTCATACTGTTGGATCGATATGTCGTTGTAAGTTTATAGCATTTAAAAATACAATACGTATTTTACAAGGCGTGTGTAAATGTATAAATTTATTTATCATTATTACTATTACAACCCTTTCCATAATTTAGACTTGTATTTCATTCTTAAGGTCAACTTGCGGTTTTAGTAGTTAATTTAAATGATTTTTCATTTTTTTCACGTTTATTGATTTTTAATAAAAATGAGTCCTTTTTTAAATTTATTTGAGACTGCTACGTTAAATATATATATATATATATATATATATATATATATTTCTTTTTTATTTTATTATGTAATTGCTTTTCATATGTAGTTATACATTTAGATTTAACAGAGTATGAAGCCTTTGTTAAATAGCCATATATTCGTGTGAATATAGATCAAAATACTAATAATACATGGAAAATTGCTTAGCTGCTTGCGAGGCAGACCTCCATTTTGACCCATGTTAGTGCCGGTCTGAACTTTCGTTTGAAAAATATAAGGCATATTTGGAATTAGTTGGGAAAGAGCGTCGATAATTGAAATACCAAGGCTTTATATTATCCGTCCTGTTCCAGCTCGGTTGCTCATTACTTATTTATTTATTTCTATATTGACAAAAAGTTTTATTTTATCCTTTGGTGTTAGAAAAATCTTTATTTTTCAGCTTTAACTAATATTTCTTTTATTTATTTCCATTTCGAGTTTTATGCATGATTCTAACAATTCCATCAAAGTAGAAAGTATGTATTTCTAGGGAAATCGTCAGAATATCATTTTCTTTGTGTATACAGCGATTCCAAGATGTATAGACGTTATCCTTCTTACTACTCGAGGGTGTCAACGCCTGCTTTATCATTGTTGAGTTCTTCATCGTCAACTACCTACAGAAGGACAACTTCTTTTACTTCGATTTCAACTACTTCGACTGCCTCAGTTCTTCCATCTACTCCGACATTACCTACAACACCATCAGGTATAAGAATATGAAACCCCAATTGCATTTGGGTAATGTGTGATATTTAATTTTTTTGACCTTTTGTGATATACAACTCGTTTTTTTTTTCATAAATACGATACGATGTTTTTTTATTATATCTTATTTATATACTTTTCATGAAGTGGATGTAAAATATCCGTTCATTAATTACGAATGTATCGTTGAAATCTTTAACTATTCTAACTTATTATTATACAATTAATATATTGTTATGAAGACTTTATTTTTACAAATTTATTGTCCTAAAAACATATTCGATATTTCCATACATAATAAATTACATTTTAGCGGGATAATTTTGTATTTATCTCCCCATTCGTGTTTGTAATTATACCATAACCAAGTAGTACAATTTATATTATATAAAGTATTCTACATATTTTTTTTAATTCTTAATTAACAATTTTAATATATTTTGTTCAAATTCTTGTGTCTCACTATTACAAATAAGTTTCAGTTTTTTTTTTACTAATGATGCATTTAATTCCAATTTTATGTAAAAAAATATACTAACAAATATGATTACGAAAATAAGATAAATCTTTAGTCTAATTATTTTTCGTATTTTAATTTATCATATTTTGTTATATATTTAAAAGCTATATAGTTTCATTTAAAAATTTAAAATAGTTTCAAAATTAGCTATATTTCATTCAAGGGTAATAATTACATATTGATAGAAAAATATTTACTTAATGTAGTTCCAAAAATTATATCAATTTTTATTTCATTTACAGATATTGATTCTCGTCCCTACCAAAGAAAAATATTATATTAAATTTAAATTTTATGACACAAAAGTTTAATGCGTAGTCTTTATTTTATCAAGTTTTTAAATAACTATTTTTTTTATGTTATAATATTATGATCATAAATTATATTTTATAAGTTAATAGCTTTTGTTTTATGCATTAGATTTTCCGATATATCAACGATTAATAGAAATATCGTTATATAAAATAATATATAATATTATTTTTTATTGCACCTTTTATTTAATTTGCACTGTTTGCTTGTTTTGTTCCACTGAGTGGAAACTTGAAATCGACTTTTCGACTATTTTCCAATATCCAATTGAATTGAAATTTTACATACTTGCTCATTCTCGATGACAATACGCGAATCAATAACTTTTTTTTTACTTTATAGTACGTTTATAAAAGTGTTTGTTTTTAAAAAAGTTTTACATGTATTTGTGTTAGATGTATTTTTATTATTTTCTTAATATTTTTCTACTAAAATTTCTTTTATCATTTTCAATTTATCGATGATTTTAATTATTTGTATTGCATGTGTTTCGTTAAAAATAAATAGGAAATAAAAAGTTTTGTAAATTTCTATTATTAAAATTGTCATTGAAAAATGAAATTGGCTTTTGACCAATGAAAATGAACGTTATTTTGTCCGTTAAAATCTTTCGAGGAAATCTAACAATGATTAATCGTGTAAATTTCACTTCTTTGTTCTATAATATATAGCTACCATATAAATAGGTTAACTAGAATTTAAATTTTATATATTAAAAAATGAATATTAGATTATTTAAAAATATAAATTTTACATAAAAATATATTTTTTTGAAGATTTATTTTATTTTTATTAACATTAAATTTTTAAAAATCATAAGTTATAATAAAAATATATAAGATACAATATGTAATTATTTGTTTTTTTTGCTTATTTACGTTTTCAATATCACTTATCGTTCTAAGTTTATTTGGATTTAATATTGAATTTCGATTGAACTTATCGATTTTTTTTTAATAATATACAAAATAAATATTCATATATAATTTGAAAAATCTTGGGAATATTATTAAATTCATGAAAATAAATGGAATCGAGTTTCGTAAAAATATTAAGTTTTTCCTTTGAATTTTTAATCGAAATTTTCCGCGATATACCGATATATTCATATATTAAATGAATCTTTTCATACGTTTTGACATCGTATTTATCGTGTTTATTAACGAACATATATATTTTCTGATATAGTAAAATATGAAGCCACATTTCCGTGGTATTTCAAACGACCAATTTGACTAGTTTTTGCTATTTTTTCCACGATTTTGTTTTTTTTCGTTATTGAAATTTTTAATTAGCTTAACGAACTTGTACTGATTGCATCGTGCCTACTAGTTGAATATTTTTTCTACCAATATTTTACTATATATATTGTATATCATATATTCTTTTCACCTATTATAAGGATGATTTTATTAATATTATCTCATAAAATGTATATAGCAGAAACGTTATCAGTGATATAATTATTATGATAGTGTGTGAATTAAAAAAATATATTTTTTGTTATACATTATCTCTTTTTTATGCGTGCTTTCTTTGTTACAGTTAAATATATTTCCCTTCAGAACGTTTTATAAATTTAATTTGATATGCTTTATGGAAGAGAGAGCATTTGTTTCTTTAAATATGTGTGCATTAGCTTTTTTTGCGAAAGCTTGTTGTTTCATCAAGTTATTAACTTACTCTCGACTCACAATACCGAGAGCTTTGCGTGCCAAATTAAGACGTATCGTGGCTTAAATCGAAGCATTTTCACATAGACGTAGGGATCTTTATGTTTTGTCGTCTTCGTGCATTTTCGCCATCAAGCTATGGAGTCTTTTGGGACTTCGATTTTGCCACCACAACGGACTCAACGATCTAAACTCGTCTCGGTTTTGAGTCCTTTGTTGGCACAGGGCAGCGCCCTCCCACACCCACGTTCCTAGCGCATTCGTTGCACTCGGCCAAATATATGCATCGGTATTAATGACCTCTCTCCCGCGTGAGATATTCATATGTGTTGTACTAAAGAGAGAATTAAAGGTCTTAAAAAATCAATAAATAAATAAACAAGATGAAAAATCAAAGGAAATTTTGATTATAATCGAGCAATAATTATAAATTTGTTTTTTTTAGATCTACATGTTCATTGTGGTCTCGAGCTTATTTATTTTTCTAAAAACTCATTTTATTATACGTGACAAAAAAAACTATTCTGCTTTACTATATTTAATGTTATATTATTAAAAAAAATATCTTAATTTTATATTCACCCCAAGATTGAATTAATTTATTTTTGTTTACGATAAAAGTTTTCCTCTAATTAAATTTCTCCTTTGGTGAATACATATAATGTATAGAGAAAATTTGACTTGCTAACTCACAAATTAGGATTAGTCGTGACATCGTAATCCTCGCGTAATCGATTGTTCGTCGAATATGTTCAAATATTGTTGGAACCGTAATCACTTAGCCTTGGGGGAGGTGAAATGGTAGAAAAGCCACATTTTGTAATTTTTGCAAATGATGAACGCAAAATTGAAGCAGGAGAATCATCTTGCTCGCGAGGGAGACAAATTCATAATTTATTACGATGCCATTTGCTGTAAACCTCACGTTATTTATAGGATTCGTATTCTATCTTATCTTTTACCACCTTTATCTCATTTGTGCTCCTCTATGTATTTATAATTATATATTACAAATTAGACTGGTTATTTTTGACAGTAAAAAATGAAAATTTCTAATATTTTTATTATCGATTTTTTTTTCATTTTCTACTTATTTTATTTTATATAATAAATATGTTTTAAGTATATTTTAGTTATTGCATATTTGATATTTTTTTTAAATATCTATTTATTTTTTGTGTCCATATTGCAGTTTATATATTTATTTATCATATCGCGATAATTCAATATTATGTATGCTTGTTATTGCCATACCAATTATCACGTTTATTTATATATACTTTCAAGAAATATTTGTAGCGAGTCAGAATTTTTCCATTTATAATTTATTGTAACGCCATCTATGTGTCGAATGTGTTTTAATTCGACATTAATACTTTTCTAGGTCGCTGTTTTATCGACTCTGGTTTGATTACTTGGTGTTAATTTAATAATAATATTTTTTTATTATGTATTATACTATCCAAAAATTATCTTAAAATAATAATATTTTTATAAGATATATTAATTTATCGATATTCTATATACGAATATATTGTAAATGCTGAGAAACACATCAATCAAGCTTGTGGTCACTGTCCTTTTTCGTTTATGAAAAAAATAGCTTGTATTAGAGAACGTTCGAGGACATTGAAGGATATATTAAAAATCCTTTTCAATTTTGTCTTGGGGAAGTAATTAATTTGCGTCAAAATTTATTACGTTGAAAAATTCTTTTTATTTTTTACTGCAGCTTAAAGGAATTAAATTTTGATAAATGTATTGAAGAAAGATCATAAAACATTTATAAATATTTTATATTCTTCTATAATATATATCTATAAAAAATACGTGTATTGAAATATTATAGATAGGTGGTGCTAATGTAATTTTTTTGAGATATGTAGGCGTTGCAATGTTATTTTTCTATATTATAATTTGATATAAATATTTTATTATTCGTCAAAAATGCTGTAGTCATAATTATTTAACAATGATGTCTTGTAAGTAGTAATACTTATATTTAACGAATTTTCAAAATTAAAAAAAACATATCATTTCATGTTTTAAACTATTCATTCATTGTATTACGTCTTCAATTTTTATTCACTTATACTACATAAATATGAAATATAGAATTTTGTTAATTCAAAAATTAACAAAATGAATAATTAACATTAATGAATGAATAATTAACATTAACACTATTTCAACTTATTACGTTTATTTAATATTATCAAAAATATGATAATCACAATTAACTTGAAGATATATCAACTTAATATTTTTATTAAAAAATTACAATAGATTTTATTCACATTACTTAGGTGCCCATACTTAAAATATAAAAATTAAATGTAATTAATATATTACTTTCATATTCTTATTACTATATTTGTTAAAAATGTTAATTTATTCATCGTTTTTTACCATATTATTAAATATTTACCATATTATTTAAAAAAAATATTTGTATTTTTTATCAAACATATTGTTTTTTTTATGACAATTTTTTGTCATAGTTTATTTTTATTATAATTTCTACGAAAATTTTAGTAATTAAATAAAGTAGATAAATAAGATTATATACATCAATTTATTTATAATTTTTTATTCAAATTTTGTCCTCATTTGTTTATAGTCTGTCTCAACTGAGAATTGTTAAAAATTCCAGAAATTTTATAAATAGTCTCTTTTTTCACTGAATTCGATAAACCTTATTTCATCCTTTAAGTCGCCTTCTTTTCTGTTTTCACATTTTCTTTTTGTTTTTGGAAATTTCTGTGATTTTTTCTTCCATCTTTTCTTTTTCGTACTTTCTCTGAAAAAAACCTTCGTTGACCGTCTTTTTCGTCACCAATAAGAAGAATCCCATTCGGTATTAATTTTTTTTTTCTGTTTGTTTCACATGTAATATATTGTCTGAAACATATATAAATGTATTAGAAGTATAAGAAAAACAGACGTGAACTAATGTATATAAATGAACGGAACATTAACTTTATCAATGATTTATATAACGAAACCTCCCTTAGTGGCTTCCAATTAGTGGGAAATACGATAATGTTTTAATTTGTAACATTTTCTGAGCAATTCGAACGTGCAGGATGATTTTTAATTAAGATAAAAATTTCACCATTTCTCATTTTTAAGTAAGCGTCCTGTTTTTAATTATTGGACGATTACAATGCTAATTTTTATTTTTCAATCTGAAAATTATGAAGAATCTCTTTTTTTCTCTTCAATTTTGATTAGAAATTTTCAAACGATTACTTATTTAATTATATAAATTTGACGAATTTATAATATTACACTTATAAATTTGGATTCAAATATTTGTCATTACTTGCATAATGTTCGTTCTGATACTTCTCATCCTGTTATGAAATTTTTAAAAGGCTTCTCTTAAAATGTCGTCGACCACAGTAACTCAGATTTACGTATGCTTTTTATCTTTTAATCTTGTTTAAATTTATATTTTTTACTGTCATCAT
This sequence comes from Leptonema lineaticorne, assembly GCA_024500535.1. Classification (NCBI taxonomy): domain Eukaryota; kingdom Metazoa; phylum Arthropoda; class Insecta; order Trichoptera; family Hydropsychidae; genus Leptonema; species Leptonema lineaticorne. Next base: position 1,114,492 of record JANIJI010000003.1, read on the forward strand.
TATTTCACATTTGAAATCTGTTTAATATTTTGTTTTATATAATTCGTATTTACAATATTTTAATTAACTACTAATATATATTATATATAAACGTTATTCTTTTACATAATATAATAGATATTGTGTTCTTAAATTTTGTTCAGAGTATTAATTATTGTCTGTTTTTTTTGTTTTTCCAGTTTTATTGATAGTTAATGACGACAAAGTTTTAATATAAAATGAAGATTGAATTTATTAAATTATAAATCATCTTTTCAGCGATTAAATAAAATCCGTAAAAAGATAATTTTTAAAATTTAATTTACACTATATTTTTACACATTCTCCCCCCCCCCCGTAATAAAACTTTTATATCTGATATATATATATATATATGTACTTTATATAAAACGTATACACAAAATGAATGATCGTTCTTTGGGACGCTTATTTAATCCAACCGCTTGGCGTTATTGTGCTTTACTTACATTTATATATTGTACATTAGTGTACGTTATATTATATGTATTATTAAAGAAGAACATTTTCTAAGAGATTCTATAAATACATGCATACGTTTATGATTCTGAATATCCATAGCTTGAGCACTCACAAGTGAGGGGTTTAGAATTTCATCTAATGGATTTTACAAAACCTGAGTTTATATTAGACATCGGGTTAAACTTTCGGGTTCAAAATAATATTTTACGTTATGCCGTAATTCGTGAAAACGGGTTCCGTATTAACTTTCGTTTATTCTTTCTTTTTTTTGTAATTCTCTTTGTACCCTGTCTGTTAGATATAGATTTTGAACGATTCAATTTTCATGTAAATTTTATTTAGATTTCTTTAAAATTTACTTTCTATATTGTAATAATATTTTATTGAGATATTGTATAATTTTATGATTAATATTTTTGGTACGTATATAAGAAAACTTTATTTAATTTATTCTTTGGAATAATTTATATATATATATATATATATATATATATATATATATATATATATATATATATATATATAATCTGAATAATACAAACCAAAAAAAACATTTTGTTGTTTTTAATGACCAAATGTCAATTTTTAAGATAATAATTTTTATCTTTGGTTTTTAATCTTTTCCATAGTTTTTGTATGCCATATTATTTATCTTCTTATCTATAATAATCTATTCGTTCATGTTTTTCATATTAATGTTTTATCAATGCATTTAGGGATATTCCGTGTTATTTTTAAGTTAAAAGTTTATCAAAATTTTAATTGTGGTTTTTGATATTCCTTAGTATAATTATAAAGTAATATTAGGATATTTTTCTTATTTTACCACATTGAAAAAGATTTTGATCTCCAATAAAAACGTATACTTTTATTTGAATAATTTTATCGACATATATTTATATTGATTTTATAATTAAATTTTTATGATTTCTAGTAGATTTTTTATTATTGTATATTGTTTTATTTATTAAGCATAAATAAAAAATAAGATATGAATATAAAAAAAACAAATAATTATGTATGAGAAATGATACAAATATAAAAAAGTGTAAATAGGTCAAAACTCTAACAATATAAATATAGCAAAAAATATTTAAGATTAAATAAATGCGTAAAAAATATATTTTGATGAAATTGTTTAGCAGTCGGTTCTCTACAGTTGCTGATAACTTTAAATTTAATTATTTCTTTTAAAAACTTAAACATTTTTATTAAAAAAAGTATTTTTTTATTATCATTATATGCTGTCACAGTTTTAATCGTCATCTCATAACAAACTTTATTCAATACATGCTTCGTTTGTAATTCCATAGATATCTGTATATAATATTTTTATTCATATAATCCAAAGGCTTTAGAGATAGATAAGTAGTAATATCTACTTTGAAATCACGTGTAGTGAATTTAATTACTGCCGAACATCCGATTTAATAATTTTAAATAACAACCGATACATGCATGCACTTTGTACCTAAATAAAATCATTACAAATATATATTATAAGAAACATTGTAAATATTTAAGTTGCGATATTAATTATCGAAAAATATATATTGCCTCCATTATTACGCTGCGAAAGCGTTGACAAATTCCGTTTATATTTATTTATTTACTTATTTAAATCGATATTTGACATTCTTACGACGCGTTTTAAAACCGTGTTATATATATATATATATATATATATATATATATATATATATATATATATATATATATATGGATTTGTTCATTTTTTCTGTGTTGTTTTTAAAAAAAGACGATGCACTCGGTTCAGTTGCAAGACCGAGTCCCCCACTTCGTCATATTAAACATCTGAGCCAGTGACTCGTTCGAAACATTCGCGTGTCGGCGCCCGCGCGCCTTGGTGCTGTCATATATTGAACGTTATGATTTAACACAAAAACATTTATATTTATATTATTATTATTCATGATATATATATACGTATTTGTTTTAAAAAGTATATTTACGTATTATTGATATAGAGAACGTTGCGCGTGTGATTTATAATAACAGTGTCGACGTCGTATCGATTTTGAAGTGTGCGTTTAAATAGAAGTTGTACGATTTCGGTGGAGGCACATCGTCATCATGGGTCAAGTGTTCGGTTCTTCGAATCACAACAATCACGATCAACGCTACAGAAAGGAGTTCGGTGAGCGGTCGAACAGCTTACTTTTTTTCAGATAAACAATTTATTCCAAACACACACACATGTATATATAATGTTATATGGGAATTTTGAAACAAACCAGTTCATATTCAGTGCAAGTCACTAGCACGTGCGAATGTGTGAGAGCGTCGTCTCGAAAACGATCCGCAATAATCTTATGAATATTGGGTTTTTCGCGTTTTTTGATTCTGGAAAAGCGTGCTCGGTTCGCGTGTTCGCTTCTCGTCGTAGTCGTTTTTTGCTTTGCCCACATTTGAATAATTATTATGCAATATTTGTGCGCATTTAACGCCGTATTCTATTTATTTTATTCAATATATATATATATATATATATATATATATATATATATATATATATATATATATATATATATAAACCGTATTTGTTATAATCGTTTTGCGTGTGCATGATTGTGTGTGAATAATGGTTTTAGGTTCTACAATTTCATCTAAATGAAAATAGTACAATATATGACGTCGTTAGTCATCCGTGAACGCATTCGAGTTTATTATGCTTTTTTTTTGTATGTGCGTGTTATGTTTTAGAAAAAATCTTTAATTCTTGCAATTAAATCAAAAAATGCATTCATTCCGTTTTATAAAACAATTCTAGCGTTATTAATATGTATTACGTAGTAGATATGACCAACAGGTAAATTATTTCGACCAGCTGATTACAAAGTACTTTCAATATTATCGTACTTATTTCACAATTTTTATTCTTGAAAAGTAATTTTAGAAATCGTTATTTGATATAAATCACGAATATTAATTGATTGCTTTGTCATAAACTTTGCTACATTTTTTTTAAATCAACTTGATAATAATAATTAAGTTTTAAAAATATTCAACGTCAAATTCATTAATTTAAAAGTGGTAGGCGAAATTCTACATTAAAAATAAATTCGATTACCGGTACTTTTTTTTTTATAAAAGAGCCAATCGCAACAACAAACAAAATGGCCGCTCTTGCTATAAAGCAACGTTCCTCAATCGCTTTAGATAGCAATATGTTATTCTGTAATTTATTTTTATAAACGTTTTTAAATAAATATTTCAAACTGGAAATATTCTGAGAATAACAATGTTTTGACTGTGTTGAAAAATCGGACTCAAGAAGTCATTCGCTCCTTTTTTATTTTAAAAATATACACAAATGGCAGATAATTTTAAATATGGAGAATATTCAACATGTATAAAAGGAAGGTTGTTATATTGTGCACCATCAAATATATATTTTAAATAGTTGGTTAAAAAATTTAAATATATTATCTTTTTGAGATAAATTTTAACGTAATAGATATTTTTAGTTCTAGTAGAAATTTATTATATTATTTTTATTATTTATTTTTTAAATATATAAAATTATTTAACTAGAAAGAAAATCTACCTAGCAATAATCTTAGAAATGTTGGAAATCGTTGCTATAAAGCGAATCTTTTTGAAAATACTATGAGTTTGTGCCAAGCGGGATGCATCTGTATTTATTGTGTGTCACATCGTTCATTTACTGGGAATAGAAATGCATATTTATAATAATACGCACTTTTTTTACATATGACGTGTATAAATTTTTCAGTCATAATATTTTATCTATTTCATATGAGAAAATTTGTGAACAAGTTATTGCCAATGTATTTAACATGATATCACTTACAACGTAAGCGCTTTTAATTACGTAATTACATATGTAGTATAATAATTGCGTGTTAAAAATATTAGAAAAGTTTATATTGAGATATTTATATATTTTTATTTTCAATAATAAATAAATACATTTATTATAAGATTTTTGAAGAAAGTATTAATAAAATCGATATCGATAAAAATAAGATATTTCCGATAAATATACGAAAATCTCCTGTACTATATACCTTGTACTGTATTACATCTATTTCTAATATAATTTAATAATAGTTCATAATATAATTTCTAATACATAAAAAGGAAATTTTATAGTGTTTATATTTATTATTATTCAACAGGTGCCAATCGACTTCTAATGCGCATCATTTTATTTATTATTATCTTATATCAATTAAGATAGATCTAAAACTATAAAAATATTCGATTTGTATGCTGAAAATACTTTGACATATCAAAGTTCTTAAACCATAATAAAAACAATTTTAATAGTTTTCTTTATATATTCATGTAATTACTGATCGCGCTTTACCATTTGTTATTACGGTATTATTTAATATACACGTATCGTATTTTTGCTTTTGTAATATTTATTATTAAACGTAAATTCAAGACTAAAAACTAAATACAAATTTCGGTTGGTAACCGATGTTGAATTTAGTCTTGTTTTCAAGGACATATTCACCTGTCATTTTGTGACATGCGGCCACATTAAACATGCCTCATTGTACTCTCGTCGCGTATGATACAATGGACTTGACTTGTTTCGCGGTTTCCATGCGACAAATTCGTGATTATCAGTTATTTTCAGGGGGGGGGGTAACATTATATATATATATATATATATGCCAATTTTTTTAAAATTTAAAATTTTCCTTTATTGCAATTTTAATCGCAACATCCGTTTTATCGGGCATGATGAATTTTTAAATATTTTAATCTCATTCAAGTTATGTTTTCTGTTTGTACAGTCTTGAGGATTATAAAATTTAATTATTTTTTATATTAGTAAAAATAATATAATATGGACGTTTTAATCATAAAGCGTTTATTATTCATGTTGTTACAGGGAATCTTAGAATAAGTTATTTAATTATAAATGAGATTTTTTTAATTAAAAATTTAATAAAATAAATATTTAAAATTCTTTTTTAAAAAGTGCTATAAAATGCAATTTTATCATGCGAAAAGTTCTCAGTTTTCGCCTATTTTTTATGTATTTTATTAGTCACACTCCGCTTATTGTAGTGCGATTTTTAACAGTAATGAAATGTATCCCAGGTTCACGTTTACCGGGCATGAATCATTAATAATTATTACACAATAAGTCTTTCTGTAATGATTCACAGGTCTGATTTAAAATTATTTAAATTAATACTATATGATGTTGAAAATTTTTGTAATGATAAAAAAACTATAATGGGAAATTAATATCTACGTTTTGTATTTTTTGTTTTAGTGAATGACGTGTTTTGAGAGTTGTTATCCAATTAATTTTCTTAGTATAATGATGATAATTGATTTATTTAATGATGCGATAGTTGAAAAGTATAAATATATAACATACGTGAAAATTATTTTTCATTTGCTTAGTGGTATAATATAATGTTTATATAATGAAAGAATAACAAACGGATTATTGATTTGTTTATAAAAAAATATGTGAAATGAATATTTGTAAATAATTTGGTTTACCAAAATTCCATATATATATATATATATATATATATATATATATATATATATATATATATATATATATATATATATATATTATATAAAATATGATATTTTAGAATTATTTTTGGTTAATAAAGAAGAAATGCTTATATTTGACAGTTTATATTATTATTTTTAATAAATAAGTTTTGGGTTTTTACTAATTGATGATTTATTAAAACTCTAATTATCAATAAAATTTATTTCTTGGCACTAGTTTAATTTCATATATTTTCTTTTTTCAAACGTCTTAGAACTTTATACGATTGTTTTGAATTATTGTGCGTGTACATTTTTAACATAAATTACGATATTATATATTGAAATACTAATTTAATATAGTCTACATATAATACATTCCTGAACAATGTTATATTATAGTTTTTTCTTAAAAAATATTACAAAATTTTTAAATATTGTTTTTAGCATATTCACTGTAAACGTATATGAAATTTTTAGTATTATATTATACATATTCTTGCAATAGAATATATTTATGAGTGACGTTTGTGTTTGTTTTGATATTATATTGTATTTTTATTATTGGCAAACCCGCTGATGTAATAAATAATCTGTTATTTCTAGCCGCTGATGTCGTTTGTGTGCGATCTATTTGTTCTATTTCATGTGGATACATACCATACTATCACGGTACTATTACTTAACAGTTTTGTACCGTGTAGACAGTTTGACGCTTCTTTTTGATCAACATATCAGTACATAAAAAGACGTTCTGGAAAACAATAACCATTTGAAGTTTTTATGTATAGAGTGAAAATTAATTATTTGTCCAAAGATCATATTATATTTTTATCAATTATTTTTTTATATCTGAGGTGTACCATATTTTTGGCGCTATTTAATATTTTTCATTTTATCTAAATTACAATTGTTCTATATTTTTAATTGTTTCTATTTTTGAAGATTTGATTTTTAAATTTATATAAAAACGCTAAATTTTCTCAAATTACGTCACGTAACTGTAGCCACACACCAGATGCGGATAATGATATCGAATCAGAGCTTTTCAACTTTTCGTATCATTTCCAATTATAATGAACGCCGACGTAACTTTTATATCGTTTAATTATAAATATAGTTGAAGAAAATAAGTAGTATAATATAATAATATTTTAGTAATTATTTAAAAATATGTAATTAACACATATTTAATAAATATATATATATATATATATATATATATATATATATATATATATATATAATTCTTATCGTCGTAACATGTAGTATGCATTGACGAATTAACGCTTAGTTGATATATTATCATCTATTTATCATATACATGTATAATAATATAAATTTACTAATAAGTTATGAAATTTTAAATATAATAGCAAACCTAGGCTTCTACAACTTGGTGTATGTAAACCTTGGCAATTTGCCGTTTCGCTCCAGTAACCCTATTCATAAGCCTTTTGTAATTACGATCTTAAAGTAAATTTATTATGTATTTTTTATATTTTACGTATTTTCTAAATGTTATTTTTGTTTAATTTATGGTAAAATAATATATTTTTGGGAATAAAAAATATATATTGTTGTTTAGTTTTTTTTATAAAAAATTGCATAACTTTTTATACTTCTTTAAATTTAATAGTTTTAATCTCATATTTTTTTGTTACTTCTATTATGTTATTTATTTCATAATTGTACTGAATTATTTATAGAATTATATCCATCAAAATTATTATAATTGTATTATCTCTTTAACAGACAAGTCTAAATAAGATATGTTGGTAAATTTCCCTTATCATGACAATATTTTTTAAAAATTAATAAATACCGGCAGTAGATAATATATTGTTTTTTTATACTCTTATCAATGTATCGATAAAATTAATATTGTTGATCATATTGTTTTTAGTATATTGGAACAGAAAAAGATAATACGTATTTGTTTAAGAAAACATCCGTATATAATTTAACATACTCATTATTTTGCATTACATAGATAAGTATCGTTCTTTAACAAAGTGTAAGAAGGTCAACAATAAACAGTCACTCAGTTATGTTATTAAATATCGAGTCGATATTGCGTAATGATATCTCTATCAATAATTTATATAGTATTTTATTGTTATCGCTTGTGCAATTTTATTCACATAAAGATTAATTTTTAAAATTGTATAGGAAGTCTAGTCGATCGATTTCAATGATGCGTCTATTCTGTGAACGAGTTTTTATTTACATTTCCTCACATTAGTCGTCTTCCTTACATTTTTAATGAAATTTTATCGCTATTTATAACGAATAATAAGTTTAACGGAGAGGGACTAATTATTATTCGCGTGCGTGCCGTTAAACTCGTGCGTATCGATGAATTGCCATAATTATATATGCCAGCTTTATTCTATTTCTCACCTGTTGTTTTTCCGGTTCATAGTACTAATTAATTGATCGACGCGCGAATGTTTTATTTATCCAGTAAATCTTTGTTTTTTATTAATGCATATATTATTATAAATATAACAATTCGTTTATAAATAAACCACGTGTATGATTGTAATTGCGGCTTTTACATAAGAAATGTTTTGGTGACGTCATCTTGAATCTTACCGATGGTTAATTTTGCTAAATTGACGTCATGCTTTTTGTATTACTACCAATTCTCGGTTCAAATTAGGAACGAATTTTGGCGTGTTTTTCTCTTATTTTTCATCGAAGTAATTACATTACTGAAAGATAATTGTTTGTTTTTATAAATTATCGATTTTTATGTAAATATTTTATATGCGAATTATTTATTTTTTTACAGTGGGTGGTGATTATAGTCCATAATAATTGTCGACATATTCGTTATTTCGTTTTGTAATACATATCTTGATCCGTGATGTTCTAGAAATATGCGAGACGTCGATTACTTTCGTTTTCTTTTTTTTTTTTTTACTCTCTTTTATGTCTTTCGCCGGGCTTCTCTAGAACCGTGATTATATGGGACATCGAAAGTGTTCATCGGTGTAACAAAACGAATTCGAATTAAAATTTTGATTATTTCAAAACAATTAAGTTTAAAAAGTTACAATTTCTTATTTTATAATAAAAATGAGAGTGTATCGTTTTTAATGATTTTTATATTAATATTCGTTTTTTTTATATAGGCAAAAATTGAATCATTTTAGCTTTAATTATTTATTTATATTTTACTGTAATGTTAGAAATATTTTGCAACTGCGTATACATTTTAAATCTGTATGTGATTCGTTTTTGTTTATGTGAAAATATTGTATAATTAATGAGTATTCATAAAATACTTATTACTACTATTCAATTGGGTGATTTCAAATTTTAATACGTAATTTAAAGTTCTCAAAATGACTATTTTGCATTTTTACAGAAATTATACTATTACTAAAAACAATAATTACGTGGTTATTGCTAACAGATAAGATTTCAGTTTATAACAATTCAAATTTCAATTTACGCAATTAATTTTCTTTATAACTAAATGACTTAATTCCCACAATGATTCATGTTTTCTGGTCTTGACTTTTCATGAGTATTGAAAATTTAATCATTATTCATTCTTTAATTTATAAAATACAAGTTTTACTCTTTATTACGCACCATTTTCAAATCAATTTTATTTATGTACGCATATTTTTATTTATATATAAAACTATTACGTCTCTTTATTTTATGTATATGTATATATACCAGCGTAATTCTTATATAGTTACTTACCTTGGAATAGAATCATACCCGCGTTTCTTTTTACATTTACATATCACGTACTCTCAACCGGTTATTTCGCTCTCTTTGAACTTAAAATTATTTTTCAAGCGCAATTTTTCTATCAATAATTTACACTACATTATCTCATATGTTTCAGTGAATAATTGGAAATGTTACGATGAAACATTTTTCATCCAATTATTCCAGTTGAGTTCCTTTGTTGCAGCTCAACCGGCAATGCGCTATTGTTTTCGATTTATAATAAAATAAAAATAAAACAAGTATGTGCAAAAAAACTATAAAACGCAGTTCTCGACTCAAAGTCTTTATGGAAATCTGGGTTCAAGAGTTTTCAAATATCCGGGTTGATCGGGGACCACTTTTCTTCTATTTTATTATCCGACATTGTAGTATTGGTGTACAAAGGTTTTTTTCCGCTTTATATATATTTTTTATTGTTCTCGGCGCATTGTTATCGTCGAACTACCTGTCTTGCAATAACAACAACATAACCAAACAAATCGCATATTCATGACCAAGTCAAAAACGTTTATTCTTTGTAATACACCAGTAAATTCATACATATTTACACCTGACAATGTATTCTATATATAAATGTATATATAATATGTAAATGTATGCTTACATGTGTGTTCAATTGAATGAATTCTGATCGCAAATTCTAAAGACATGAAGAATTCATGAAGATGATCACGCAGACGGCAAGTAATAAACCTGTTTCGTAAAATAAAACAAATAGTTGTAAAAAAACTCTTATTTATGCAGTTTAGTCTGAGTTTTCTTATTGGTTTTCGTTAATTGTATATTTTTTTTTACATCGAAACTTATATTCAAACCACAAATAATTCAATAAAAAGATGATTATATATAATCTTATTTTTCATCATTAAAATTAATATTTGAAATATTCGAACATATTTGATGTTATCAAATATTGCTAATTTCAATTTAATATAAACATTTAAATTAGATGTATGTTTTTAAGTCATTATATGTTTATAAATGTATTAAATCGCATAACTGTTTTATTATGAAAATATATTATGCATTAATTAGTGCAATTGCCTAAAGGCCTTTAAGAGCATTTATGTGTGATTAGAATAATTAACGAGTTTACATTATACTAATTATGCTAGTCTTGTGTCAACGACATGACCCTTCTATGATGTTAACGGGAATACACTTGTATTGAAATTTTAAAATCTTGTGTATTTTACATTATGTATTAAGTATAACATATGCATTAAATAATGAACCCACATTATACCATAGACACCGAAACGTGATATTACATGATCTACTTAATTTAATATATGCACTTTATATTCTTTACATTAGCATCATTGTTTCTGGTTAGATTTTATTGCTGTTATTAATATCAGTAAATATTATATTTGCTACTTTTGATGATCAATCGGATAGTTTAATTTATTTAAATTCAATTTTATTCGGTTTATTTAATTTAATTTAATTATTATTATTTTATTTAAACTACTAATATATTTTGATACAAAAAATATAATATTACGCCAAAGTCCTTTGTAAAATACTGGAGTCGCATCTTAAAGCTGAATTATAGAATTAATGATTTAATATTTCAAAAAATAAATCTATTTTATAAAAAAAACAGCTTTGGTTTAAAGAAGCTGTGCCATCACTGATTTACTTTATGAATGTTTATTATATATTTTAATGAGATAAAATCAAATATTATTTATAATGTGGACTTTGAAACGATACAGATGTTCATTTATTTTTCAAAAATTAAAAAAAACTATTAACGTATTTTTTTATTTTTAACATATTTGTTTTATAAATAATATATCTAATTAAAATGTTAAATAAGTTAATTTTATTATTTTATATATATATATATATATATATATATATATATATATATGTATTCAAAAAAAATATACGCAAGTAATGATATATCATTGCGTCGTAATAAATTAAGTACGTGCTAAGTGCAGTAACCTTTCATTATTATCCGTATTTCAGACATTGTTTATGATTTATTTAAGTTGTAATTATAATTATATTATGCTAAAATATAAATAAATACATAAATTTTTATCTTATTCTTCATGAAAAACATGTTCGTTGAACTTTTTTATTTTTCCTAGTACTTTTCGTTGTGATTGTTTTCATTTCACTATTATTGTTCTTGAAATTTTCTTTATTTTTTTATATGGTATGATTTTATGATAATATATTGAGTTCTGTTTGATTGACGTTTATTTAATTTGCTTTTGCAATATTGATAGTTTTTTTGTCTTTTATTTGATTAAATCAGTTTTTGAAATATTTTTTCAATTATAAATCGTAAAAATATATCGATTATAATATGAAATATATTAATATTTTTACATAATAAATTGCCATTTCATTTCATTTATTTTCTTGTGATATTATTTCATTATTTAATAGTAGTTTAATAAATAATCTTAAATAAACATTTTACAAATAAAATAAATATTTCTTACAATTTAGTAAATAGAACTTTGATTATTTTATATAGTTTATTTTTTTTATCAGAATTCTCTTTATTTTTATAGCTTTTACTCATATTTAAACGTATTTATGATATATCAATTTATCATAAAATATAAATTATTGGTCATTTTTAGTGTGAATCGTGATATATCAGCTTTTTAAACTAATGACATAAAAACGAATAAAGCACGTTTGAAAACAATGAAATTGAACAATTATCTGTTTCCACATCAGCACTGAAATAGAAATTAATTGACATTCTTTTGTGCGATTTCCTCTTAATATTGAAATCCGTTAATTTTAACTACAGTAATTTCGAAATTTAATTACACTTATCGATTGCGGCTTTTTTGATTTGTTTTATTATTATATATTTTTTTTCCAATATGAATATATTTACGTACGAATAATTAAAGTAGAAAGTAAATTTATAAATTAAGTCTACAGTTAAACAGTTCAATTACAGTCACAAAATTAAGTTAAATTAGATTAGACAAGGTGCATTCCGGTATTTACTTACCTATAAGAGCTTTGTTCTGTAATTCGAAGATGTTATTTCAAAGTGATCATTTTGATTTTAATTGTTATAAAGCAAACATTGTATAAATTTAAATTAATTATTTTAACAGTTTTATATGTTCTTTAAATTATGACATATTTAGGAAGTTAAGAATTATGTGACGATTTTACCTATCTTTAATAGTCATTTTCCTCTATCCTTGGACTTTATAATTCAAAATATTTTTTCCTTTATATTAATTGCTTATTTTTTATACGTAATTACAACAAAAGAAGAAAAACGATCAAAATTTTTATTTAGATGATTCGTCAAGTCAAATTATTGATATTTAGATTTATTTATTTTTACAATCTAATATCATTATAATTTTTAATCTTATTAATCCTTTTAATATCAATTTTATAACGAAAACTTTTAAACAATCATAAGATAATACTAGCACTAAAGCCGACCGCATCGACCAAAAGAATCCTCAGTTTCTTCAGAATTAGCACCGCGACCGTTTGGAATATGGAGAAAATGGGACGCGGTCGCGATTAACATATTAGGTTTTGCATCTGGTCCGATGTTTTGGCACATGTTGTTGTATATTTATATACTTAAATATATATATATATATATACACCCGTTGATTTTCCTACCGCAGTATCCACGAATAGATCCTAGGGCAGAGATAGAAGTGGTTTTCGTACCCACTCAAGAACTATATACGTGCCCCGTTGTGTAGTTGCCGTTAAACGTTTGTGATGCAACGACACCATCTCTCGCATTCAATATTCGGTCGTTTGAATTGAACATGTTCGTTTCTGTGATAGTGCGATGCGCGTTCTATCGGTTAACGCTGTTCTGTTTTTTTTCACCTGAAAAGAGTCGCATCGATCTATCGTTTAATGCGGAAAATAAAACTAAATGTAAACGATGCGGTTAGTATTCGTTTCGATGAGCTTTTACGCACTTTCAAATATTTTTATTTATATTTTATTATTATTATTATTATTATTGTTATGAACTATGTATTATATTTAAAAATAAAAATATTCTAGATCTTTATCAATATTTGATTTACATGAATATTTTTAATGTATACAACATAAATGTGTATGCAAAGATACAACATTTTATTTTAAAATAATTCACTTTCAAATATATAAAATAAATTAAAAATTTGTCGATTTTTTTAAGAATATGTTATGTAAAAAATTGATATGTTATATAAAAATATTTCAATTAATAATTATTTTGTGCAATGTTTTACAAATGGTCTATTTATCTTTATAAATTTTGGAAATCGCGTAAAATGGCACGTGCTTAGTTGTTTGTTTCGTTTCTATTGTGGCGACTCGGTTAATTATAGTTTGTCTAATTTCGCAAACGTATAAAAGATTTAATTATTCTAAGAACTATAACACAAATAGATTATGTTGTTTAATCATGCGGAAATATAAAAATACGCATTAATTAGAATGTAATTATACGATGTATGTATGTGGGAAAATTGGTATTTGTGACTTGACTTTAAATAAAATTCATCGATATATTTATTAAAATCTTGCTTTTTACGCATCTTCAAATTTCTATTTTATTTTTAGTTAATTATAATTTCATCGAGTTAATTATATGTATGGTTTAAGTGATATATCAAATATTTAAATAGCAATTATTTCAGAACTTTTCTTTGAATTTCCGTAATGACTTTTGACATATGTATAATGTATATATGATATCATATATTCTTAAATATTTGAACAATTTTATATGCTACATATGTTTTTATCGTGATTAATTCACTTTCGTGCAAAAATAACATTTTTCTCCTGATGAAAATTTTGTAGAAAACTGTTTCTTTTCATCAAAAAAATATACACTTTATACGGATCGCACGCGCAGTTAGGCGATGACTCATATTTTGCATCGTTTACCTGCTTATTTGAACAACTGTATGGTGGTCATGGTACTTTTATGTTTTACTTTTCTTTCATATTAATTTTTTGTGTTAAAAAAATATAATTCACTCTTGATTAATATTTATGTTTGTTGTATATAAGTTAATTTTGAATGTTTGCAAACAGTTCTAAATGAGGAAAGTAGGTCTCTTTAAAAACTCATGTATTTATTAAAATTAAAACGAAACACGAAGAATTTTTAAAATAATATTACTTTAGAATTTAAACATTACAGTATTATTTTTTAATTAAAAAACTTAAATTTTGTATACAATATATATAATTCAGTAATTAAAAATTGAGAACCCTAATATAAGTCTATAAATATACTTCAAGGAACTCAACTATATTTTTAATTGATGTTTATAAAAGCATATGCGTATGCAGTTCAGTGCTCTCAGTCATATCATGGGTTTCATAAATGTTTTGTTTAATTTAATATATTTTATAAATCATATATCATATTTATGGTAACAATGAATATTTATGATTTTATATGTTGTTCATTTGATCTATTTATGTGTCCGTATGTTTTTACAAAAAAAAAATAAACGTTGAGTTATTAGTATAAGTGCTTTAAGTGTTTGTTTTATAATTTCTTCTATTTTTTTTTAATATTTTTTACTTTTCACTTTATATAGCTTTTTTTTAATAAATGGAAGTCCTTGTTAATTTTTTTTCTTCCTTAATATTTTTAGAAGTGTGAAGCGAGATTTAAACGTAATTTTCCGTATTAAACAAAAACAAAAAGATATGGTGGTTGGTCCATCGATAATTTTCTAATAGTTTTCTTTGTAAAAAAGTTTCATACAAATCTTTTACATCTTCTTCTTTTGCTTTCATAACGCACTTTAGTATTTTTATAAGTTTTCAAATTTTAATCTGAATGTGTTTATTACTATTGTATTATTATTTTTTTATTAAAACATATAAGCAATTCTAATTCATCGTATGAATAGTTTATGGAAATGTGACCTAAAAAACAAAGAGATGATCGTTTTTAAAACCTCCATGAATTTTATGAGATCAGCCCCCGCATTGAAAAACGATTTGACTTTTTTCCACGAAGAAAAAGCAATATCGTGTTTCGTTCGTGAGAATATTTGATTTGTACGACCTTAGAATAGCTTTGATGAATATCGGCGAGATCACGGATATTAAAAAAATGTTTATATGACCTCCAAAAAAAAAATACGACGTTTGTTGTTTCCGACGCATATAATATATGATTTTCGTAGAGAGCATTTTAAATTTATTATATTATTATTATATATCGTACAAAATATATTTGAATATGTTTTTATATGCGTATGCGCTTTAAGGATGCGAAAATTCTGTAATTTTTAGCTTTTCCCTTCATCCATTTAACCCTTATCATACGACCGTCCAAATTTTCCAACATTCGGGAATTTCTATACCGAGCAAGAAGAAATAACTACCAGACGAGAGTGGTAATGCTCATTTTCTGTTTCCGTTTCTGCAGCAATAAACACCATCAGGGCGTATGCTATATACGTACATATAATCGTGTATATGAATGCTTTTATATACATTTTTTTTTCATCTCCTTCGTTCGGTAAATGTGCGTATTGCTACGCAAAATCTCATTTTCTTATGGCAGGTTTATGGTGTCGGGAAGTCCGTTTGCGTAGAGGTCGTTTATATGGCTTCTGTAATTTCGGATGTCTAAGGCGATCAAACGTGTTTTATGGCGTTTGCCTTTTTCATATTTTTCTTTTTATTTCGCTTTTCGTTTTCGTCTCGCTTTCCTCATAAATGATTGATGATGAAAATTTATTCATTTGCACGTAGCGCGATTCTTGAATTGTTGCCATTGCTATCGAAGGATAAGCTCTTTTATAGATAATGCTGTGAGTACTGTTTTATTATGAATTTGATATGGTATATCATTTACATTTCATAAATGAGTGAGGTATCCGATTCAGTTTCATTTTTGGCAGATAAATTAATATTTGTTACATGAGAGTACATATATACAATAATTAAAAAAAGTATTGAGCTTTCACCAAATTGAAATTTAAGTTTTTCCGTGCAATTATGGGAGATAATATATTTTACATATTTTTTTATAAACCTAAATTATTATTTGTGTGTGTATTTCTTTTAGAAACATTTTAATATGCAGAGTTCATAATATGCTATTTGGTTTAGGTTTGAATGTAAAAAAATGCCTTATTAAATTATTCTTGATAAGATTTAATTTTTCGTTGTATCTCGACACGTCGTGTTTTTATTTTGTCTGAAAATTCCTGAAATGTTCGCAATATGTGTTGGAGCGGAAATTATCCGTTATATTGTTTACAGACAGACTCGTTTCATTACGCATCATTATAAACATAGCGGAATTCAGCGAATTCAGATTAACTTTGATATCGTATAAAGAATTTTCATGTTTGCAACATTATATATATCGTAACGTTGTATTTTTTTTTAGTTTTACATTCGTTTTTTGATTTTTTTTAATTTTACATTCGTTTGATAAATAATTTGATATTCAATCAAAATAAATTATCTATCAATGTGTTAGGATATTATCGTATATGCTCAAATTTATTTTTCTTTTACAATTCCTTTTTCTCGATCTGTAAATCAATTCAACTTTGTATGCGAATTCTCGTTTCACTTATCCAATAATCCCACTTTTATTCGCCAGTTTTCTCAGACTGAGATCGTTTTCAACGGAAATAATCTAGAATTTCTTCTTGTAAAATGCATCTTATATTTTTACATTTATTTTTTGACTCAATTTATTTATCTTTTTTTTTATTTGTGTCGCATTTATAATATTCTTCATTATTATCATCATTTGTGAAGAAATTCCATATAAATCTCTTTGTTATTATTTCATGTATTCATTTATCAGTACCTATTTTTTTTAACAATGCTTTTTATTGATTGTATTTTTATTTTTGTTTCAGGTAAGCATATCTCAGATCTTTTTGTTCTCCTCGAGTAATTGAAAAGGTAGGAAACTTCGCATCGATTTTTATTCCAAAAAATAACTATCCGATAATAAGGAAGAATAAACCATTTTCTATGGAAGGAAAACGGTATAATATATTTTGCTTGTTTCTTAGTTAAATTGTTTGTTGGTGTATAAATAAAGACGAAATATCAATAATAGTGGTAATATGGGCTTTTTTAAGTTTCTGGTTGTGTCGCATCTTCATTGACTTCATTATTTCATTATTTTGTCTATTATATAAAATATAAATAAATTTCAGGTTTGCGGCATTTATTAGTTATTTTTTATGAAGTATCATTGAAAATCACAAGACTGATCAGTTGAATTCGAATTTAAATTAAAAATAATGGTATTAACGAAAAAATTAATCCACTAATTTTATTATTGTATTCTATTGTATTACAGTTGAAATTTTACAATTACATACTGAAAAATGTAATATTAATCTGAAATCCTTTTAAAATCACTCATTGTTAAAATCAATCATCTCTTTATCTTTCTTTTCGTGCAAATTTTCACTAGAAATATTATAATAAATAAGTCTGTAATATAATATTTTACAGCTGTAATAAACATTGTTGTTTTGTAATATTGAACGTTATTTTAAACCTTTTCATCTTGTATTCTAAAAATTAGTATAATATTTATGCAATTTGTTGATTGTTTTTAAATAAAAAAATAATTTAAAAATTGCAATTTACGGAAAGTAGCATTTTGATATTAAAAAAGCTCTTTATAACATAAAATGTTTTTATATCCACCCTCTTTCGAGTGCATTGTTTTGTTTGCACTTAAGCAAAATATCGTTGTAAACTCATGATATATCCTATGTATTGACATTTTCACTGTCGTATAATAATTTACGAGCGCAATTGCTAATAATGATACACACACACACACACACACACACAAATACATATATGAGCACGTTTTTTTTTGTATTTTTTTCCATTATTGCAATTGAAACCGAGGAAAGGCGTTAATACATAACGAGGCCGAGTCGGTCGTAAAACGTCAGTCTGGGTCGATGCACCCCGTTTTCTGCCCGTGCACTCTGGATATCAAACCATTATTTGTTTCGAATATCGTTGCATTTCAGCGGATGCACTTTTCTCAGAAGTATCCTTCAACAAAACACACAAATAAAGTATTACATACACACACATACACACATGTTTATGTATATGTTTATATTTAGCAATATGCCAGAGGGAGTCGTCTGTTCGTCGTCGTTATTTTCTTCACTCTCCAAAAGCTTTTTCCATCAGTTGAGAGTTGTTCAAGTGCAGTTTTATATACGTTGCCAACTTTTCGGTTTTTTGTTGTCGTTGTTTTTCCGCTTTTCTTCCTACTCGTAATTATTATTATTGCCGCTATTGTTCCAGACTGAATATAAAAGGAATGTGATTACATTGAAATTTCCTTTTATTGTATATTTATTTTATAAATTGAGTGTTTTTATATGCGTACTCTGCCATATTATTACTTCAATAATGGCCAGCGAAATTAATGGAAAACGCCATAATTTCGTTTGTTCAAAAAATAATGAGTTTTAACGAAAGCCTTATTAAGTATTATAAATATAATAAATTTATTTAATAATTATTTTCGTTTTCCTTTTTGAGAAAATATTTATGATATTTAATATATATACCTATATCACATATTGAGATTGAACTATTGAAGAATGAACTTCATTTTTTATTTACATATTTCTATGTCCATAGCTTTTTTTTTTACAAAGGTATGTAATTCTAAAAAAAATGTTTGATATTCAAGGATGGATTGATTTATTGAAAAAAAAAATCTTATATATTAAAATGAAATTAAAATCTGAAATTTTCGATAATGGAATATCTAGTTGTAACATAATAATTATAATACAAAATTAATCAATAACGGTTTCAAATATTATACTCTGAATAAAATATAATAACTTCTTTTTCTTCTTATCTATTCTCTATATTTTTTCTATACTTTTGTGTTTTAAAATATAATTTATGATTATCTGATATTATTTGATTTTTCTTTGTTCATGATAATTATCATAATATTTCATCACTCTCTTTAATTGTTTAATGTCAATTGTTTGATCAAGCAATGACACTTACGGACCACTTGTTAATTATTATTGTGTGAAGTTACTTTTATTTCAATCAAATTGTAAGTGGTATTTCCTTATATTTATAATGTAAATATAATTTCCTTATATTTACAATTATTTTATAATGTCCCACAATGTAAATTTATCTTATACGGAAATATTATAGTTTATTACTCTAATGATAAATTGTGCATTATAGAACGTATTAATATACGGTTTTATTTATTATAATTCGTTATCGTTTTGAGATAAAATATTTATTACATAATGGATATAATTGCATCAAACGCTTGAAAATAATTATAATTAAATGTTCATTTGAACTTTTTTGTTTACCATATTTTCAAATGTATTTCAATTTTACGTTATTTCATTTATTTAAATAATATATAATCTTATACTTTTTTCGACTTATATATAATATAAAATAATTTTTAATCACGAAAAAGTAAAATATGTGGAAAATGTGTTATGAAAAAAAGCACTTTTTTCATTAAACCTTGGGAAAATTAATCAGAAGTTTATGAATTGTTTATGTTTATATTTTCGTTTATTATATGTATATTTGGTAAAAATGTACCTTGCGGTTATTGATCTGTTTTCGACCCTGAATTTTATTATTATATTATTTGTAATTTGTGTGTATATGTATAAAAAAAAGTATCGTTAATATTACTATTTTCATTATCGGAGAAGTGGGCATTGCGTGAATTTGCTGAAATTACCTTGGAAAAACTCTTAGAGTTATTAGCCAAAAAGCTATGAATGAGTATTTTTGTAGCCATGTTCTTGCGATTGTTAAAATGTAGAAATTTCTAGCGAAGGACATTTCATTAATTACATTTTTTCATGTATACCTTTTATTTTTGCATTCTTATAAATGAGAATTCTCGCTTTCACGAAAGTTTTTATTTTTAGAAAATATTTTTTTTATATTTATATTAAACCAATCGTTGGGTGTTAACATTTTCATCAAATTTACCGTATCATTTAGTGTTTATGGTTTAAAATTATTAGTAATAAATATTTGAAGATGCTATTAATAAAAAAATCAATAAGTGATATACAAATTATTATTATCTGGAATTAAAATTTATAGAAAAATTAACCTCTGACATGTATCTTATTATTTCATTAAAATTAATCAACTTATTAAATCGCGAATATTTCAATATTTTACATACACAGTAAAATTATATATTTGTGAATTTATTATATATATTTCCGCACGTAAAAATCAACATTTTGTTATCGAATATCAAGTCTCAACTCTTAACGTACCAATGCCGCGCATCTATGACGGAATAAGTAATAAAAACAATAAAATGATTTTTGCTGCCATATAAGCGGTATCGATCCTAATAAAGGTTAATTAGTAGTCCGTTAAGGGTTAAACTATATAATTCCACCTACTTTAGCTCCTTTTATGGTGGACGACAATATATTATACAATGAACTTTTTTATTTTTTCTTTTGATAAATTTTAATCCATAATACCGCAAAATCAAAGTTTATATATATATATATATATATATATATATATATATATATATATATATATATATATATATATATATATATATATATATATATATATATATATACTTGAATATTTGCTTTTTAGCAACATCTTTTGAGTTTCAATTTTTTCCTTCTGCGACTTTATTTTTTCTTTAGTTAAAAATGTTCGTGTGATTACTAATTTTCCACTCAGATGTTACTAAAAACATGCTTAAAATTCCTATCATTAAATCTTCGTCTATTTAAACAATTCGGTTTTTTACAATTATTTTTTTTCTGTTAAATATATTTATGATAATTGATTGTAATTTCATATAAAACTGTAGTCCATAGAATTTGTCATGATTTTTTTTCCGGTTAGTTAAATGGTATTAATAGTTTCATACTTTACATTTATATATAAAATATCATGAAACGTTATTGATAAGCTAGTAGAATTTTTGTGTAAAATTGTAGAAACTATTAATCAATTTTTATTTTAATTAACGATCAAACTTCATCATGATTTTTAATAGGAAAATGGTATTATACTGTAATAATTTTATTTTGGAATTCTCTAAACCCAATTACTTCAAGGGTAAAAAGGTTGAGAAATTTTGTTTCAGGTAGAATAATAAATGAAGAAATATAATAAAATTGCCAAGTAACGAATTTTTTTCAGAATATTACCCCATGTGAGTTAGTTTTATGTAGATCAAAAATTTTCAAACTTCCTGCACCCTGCATATTATATAAGTATGCTAAAAATAGTAATTTCAAACTATTATATATTATTTATAAATATAAATAAAATCTAAACGATAACAAAATAAAAAATACACATTTACATTTATTTAATTCATTTTAAACTATTAATATTTTTATATATAGCATATGTATAGTCAGCACAAGACTAATATATAATATTGATCCTTTGAGTAATAATATTTTTTCTATATAGTTGGCAATTTATAGAAACGTTGTGATTTTCAGTTGTGTACTGGTAAAAACGATTGATTACTTAATTTAGCCAGCGATAAATCACTCTTAAATTGCATCGTATCGATCACACTCACGGCTTAATGACACGGTTTTAAATTTTACTTTTAAAGTTAACTCTGCTTTCGTTTATATAACAACATCCAATTTATTCGACGTGCTTGCTAACAAAGCATTATATGATATATATATATATATATATATATATATATATATATATATATATATATATATATATATATATATATATATATAAATTACACCTGCTGAAAAAAAGCTCTATATCCGTTTAATATTTTATTAAATTACGTTTTAACATCGATGTCGGTATCGAGTGCTGTTTGCGAAACTCTTTAAGCCGGGAAAAATTGTTTAATCGAAGCGAAGAGAACCGGAAAAATGTAAACCTTGCCGCGAATATATATATATATATATATATATATATATATATATATATATAATCTTTCGTCTAAAAAAATAATTCTGCGTGTGTTTGTTGTAATACATATAACAAACCATAGAAAAGATAGGAACTTTTTGTATTAAACAGACTAGTTTTATAAATAAACGATTTGTTACAACACGGTTACTGGGTCGACTGGTCGTCCCATCGCGACCGTCTCTTAATAAACGTGGTGTTTTTTTTTTTGAACTTCTTTCGTCAGCTTTGCAAGCCTTGATAAACTTTAATAAAAATATATATATATATCGAATATTATTTTAATATTCTTCGTAATTAAATTTTAAATTCATTACAGTTTTCATTGTTGAATGATTATTTCGAAATGAAGCTGCGTTGGCGTGTAGACGTATGTAAAAAATGTATTTCGTTTAAATATTATTCGAGAAATATGCTGTTCAATAATAATAATAAAGAATATGAAGGTTGATTAAAATTTTTAGTAATATTCAGATCCAAAAAATTCAATGTCACCGATTTACTACGATGTTTGTTTCGAAGTTGAATTAAAATTTTTGTATGCATTATTTTTTATCATATCGATTTATATTATTATATAATATGATTTAATGCTATTGCCGTATAAAAATATAATATTTTTCGATTTTTAATGCGTCTTTATTCAAATTAAAGGTTGACGTCGTTCAAATACTTATATTAAAATTTCATGTACAATCAATATTGATTTTTCTTTTACATTTTTTTCCTGTATTTTATATATTTTTTTATATTTTATTACGCTCATATATGAATACATATAATGCGTGTACTCAATAATTATTGATATTTTATAATAAACTGTGTAGTAATATTTTTACAATTTATTTTTCCTGACGTAATTTTATTTCGATTTTGTCGTTTTGTTCGATAGTAATTTATGTATAAAAAATACATAGTTTTACACGATATTATTGTAATAAAATTACATGATTCAATATTTTATCGATAAAATTGACATAGTTTTTAAAATAATTACGTATTAATTCAGCATTAACGTCTACCCGTATTTCCGGATGTTTATTTATAATATAATATTTACCGTACGTACTTGAAATTTATTAGAAGGTGAATATTTTTTGTTCTCATTTTATTGATATTAAATTTTTCAATATTCGATATCTTTTTCAACTATATGACACTTTCTCCTTATTACTCATTCGTCAAGATGATTTTTTATTACCGTATCATACTTTTTTATGACTTATTCATAAGAGTTGCAGCATGACTCGAATTTTTTAAATTATTTTTTGTAAATTATAAATAACATTATTAATTTTCTTTTTAATTAAAATTGTAATTTAATATAATTTTATATATTATTCTAATAATTGAATACTAATTAAATAACATATAAATGTGACTTAAGTATTCGTTACCAGCAGGTTTATATTAAAAACAAATAAATTAATCACGAAACCAATTAATAAATTTATTATATGTTTTATTATAGAAAAATTAGATGTCGAATTGATAAATAAATCTTTAAATGTTATTTTTATGAAATATGATTTCGTTTTTATTTTCTATCATTCAGTCTTTGTACCCCTCGGACTTTATTCACCGGTACACACATATTTATATATATATATATATATATATATATATATATATATATATATATATATATATATATATATATATATATATATATATATATTATCGGCGCAAGATGCGTGCGCGGGAAAGTCTACATGAGGCTGGGGCACGGGGTGTTGCGACTACGCGCCAGTGCGCCGTCGCCCTTTATACTAAACGCGTGTCTACGAAAATCGCTACGAAAAAAATAAATATCGCGACGTTTTATATATATTCACACACATATTACACTTTGAAGACTCCACCCATAATGAGAATTCCGACGAAATTCTCGGATTTTATTCGTTAATTTTTATAGCTCGTATTTTTAATTTTATCGTTATGCACGAGTCGGGTCCGTTGCGCTTATCCCTTTCGGGCCTATAATGGCCGGGATAGATCGCGAGGATCGAACCGGCTCGTTTGATTCGACGCTATCGTGTCTTATTTCACGTCACATTTCGTTTATATTCAAATCTACGACGATAACGATTTTATCTTTTTGATAAATTGTGCGCGCGTTTTGACGAATCGATCGTTTCGATTCCGTTGAAAATTTTACCACATATATCTATCGCTGGTAATTTTCATAATTTCCTTCAATAATGTGAAATGCACTTATTATTATTATTATCGTTGCTCGTATTTCGCGTAATTCGCGTATATTAATCGCGCAGGCGTTTTAATTGTTGTCTACGCGTCGAAATTTATTCACTGTCGTTACGTGGGTTAATGACGTCTTTTATTGTCTCTTTGTGCGTTATATTCAAGAAAAATTTATGCGCGCACTCACGTTTGTATGTTGTGCGATTGTGAACACTTCGTGTGTTTATCGAATATTTTAAAAAATAAATAAAAATGTCCATCAAATATAAAGTAGGAAATGGATTATGCGGAAATATTTTAAAATATATTTTCTATGCGTAATTTATATGTTTTCTTGTGTTGTGTGATTTATGGCGCTTCTTCGATATATATATCGTTTTTCGTTATTTATAAATACAGCAACTTTTCTTGATTAATACTTTGTGAAATTGGAAAGTTTAATTCATTATATTTTGTTTTGTGTGCTGTTTTAAATTGTTTCAGAATAGAATTTGAATATTAATGATCTATCCTGAATATAATTTTTTTATTTATTAATGTTATTTATATTGTTTTATTTTAAAAACAATATATAGTATAAAATACACATATATGTTAAACAATAATAATTTAAATTTTTAAGGATATTTAATTTTCTGTCTTGATATTTGTGAAGAATAAAAAATATTTTTCATTTTATCATGAACAACAAATTTAATTGTATTTAAGTGTTTTTGTCTCGATTATATTAGTCAATCGGCCTCGAAAGTTGCTATATATATACATATTTTATCGTTCGCTAATTTTTCTTGCTTTCTTCTCGTGAAAAGCCTCTATCGTTTTCGTGAAAGCGTCGACGCTTACGATAAGCGTTCCCTTGTAACACTTAAATGATGAGATCGTTAAGAGTAAAATGAGGCTCGCCACCGGAGAAGAAAGGTTACACTTCGTTTAACAAAGCGATTCGATTTTAGACGAGAAACATGCACATTAATATATTTATTCCGAAAGCTTTTGGGAAATTTTTGAGGTGTGATCTAGGTAATATAGGCGCTGTCATGCGACTAACATGGATATTAATAGATTGTACTTTATTTTATTAAATTGTTAATAAATTCGATATTTAATGATATTATTTAAATTTTTATTTTATTTTTAGTTTAAATCTTACATATTTCTTGTGTTTTAGAAGTCGGTTACATTTTATAAATGATGTTACGTTAAAGCGCTTAAATTATTAATTCATCTGTTATCGAACAGTTTATCTAATTCATGAGATAGTTTTAAAAATCATTGTTTCTCAAAACGAAATCAACGATATCTTTTATTTACGTATTAGATTTCATATTTTAAATTAAATGAGTATATATAATAATACATTTAAAAATGTAAATCCAAATATATCGAAGAATTTAGTAATACAAATCTGTCAATTTTATGATAAATGCTTTAGTCGTAAATAAATCGTATAATAAAAGATATGATTTTTTTCAGAAAAAAAAATCACCCATCATATTGAATATAAAACGATGCCTATAATTCAAAAAATCGATTTGAGAAACATTATTCTTCTGTTCTTTATCGTTTCTCTTTCATTTTTTGATTATTAACGATTTGCCCTTTTTTTCTATTATATATACGATAACTGTAATTTGTGCAATAAAGATCATTAAATATAATATTTAATAAGCAATTGTCGTGTTTATTATGCACACGTGTACAGATAATTTACGTTAAATATCACGTCAATTTTTTCATGTATCACATGCTATTTTATATTTAAATAAATAAATAAATTTCTTCTCGTACTAATCAAAGATTTACGTGAATTTGCATGTCGAATCGGGTTAAAATCGCTGTATCATACTGGATAATAGTGATCGATTTTGTTTCGACTCTTTATCATGATTTTGTTTCAAAGCTAAACGTATGTTGCGAACAAAACGTGAAAATTCCCTTGAAACATTGTATATTTTCATTTATAAAACGCTATTATATATATATATATATATATATATATATATATATATATATATATATATATATAATGTATTGTTTTTATAGACGAATGTATGTTTCAATTCTGAAAATTTTATTTTTCTATATGAAAAACTAAGTATAAATCACTATAGTAACTAGTCTGCGACTAGTGAAGAAAATTAACTACAGGAAGTAAATTATTTTGTTAAAACTTATAATTTCAAACTTTATCTATTTTAATGCGATACGAATATTAAACTTTTTCGCATTTTGGCGTCAAAAATATTAAAGCAGAATATATTAAAATTTAAGGTTGAATATAATATATTCTAAACGTCTATTATAGTAACAACAAGTTGCCGGTTTGATTTCCCTTGATATCATACACTTTCTCTTTTACAATTATAATATGATTAATAAAATGCTGCAATATATCAAGCTTTTCATTTGAAAATCATATTTATAAACCAGAATTAAAATGAACGATTTCTTCTTTATAAAATACAGATTTCCATTTTTACGGTTGTTGATCACTTTATTATATTATAATTGTGTTTTTAATATATATTTCGTTTACACGATTAAAGATTATATTTAACTATTACAATCGTAACATTTTTATATTTCCATCATCGAGTAATAAAAACACCATGAAAAATCAGATATTTCTTTCATTCTATATTAGAATAAAGCCAAATTAAACAATAACGATTACGCGTGATTTTATCGTAACTAAATTTTCTTTAGCTTTATATAATTTGCAACGAATAGGGAAAAAAAGAGTTAATGAATTAACAAATAACGTTAAGGTCGTTTATGACCGAGATCGTACTTTAAGCTAATTTATTCAATGTTAATGTGCGACCTTTTTTCCCTCGTCTAATTCGTATTTTTAACAGAATTTTTTTATGGTCGAAACGTATTATGGTGCCTTGCGAGCTTAACAAGAACTTTTTCGCATATAATATATATGTATATAATATATAATATAGCAATATAATATAAAATGAAGTTTGCATATATAATACGAGTATATATATGAATATAACACATAAATTTTCGTGATTTTTTTCTATAAAACTGGACGAATCGGTCGCGTGCAATGTTGATTGCGTTTTATTGCTGTTTAATTCGTATCGAAATGACAGTGCTTTCCAAACCGCAGGAAAGTTTTTCAAATATTTTCCCATAAATAGGTCACGTTCACAGATTATGGAAAATCGGCATTATTTTCATACGGCGTTCAACTTTTATTGCCGTGAAAACGGAAAATGAAAAATTGCCAACACTTTAATTGCTACATTTGTAATTACATTCGAAATTGATTGTTATGTCGCCATTATTACTGCTATCCGTTTCTTTTATTAGAAAAGTTATATAAATGTTTAACAGTTTTTATGAGAATTTATTTAAAAAAAAGTTTTTCGTTGTTTAAACGATGTGCCAAATATAATCATAATTGTTTGTTATAACATTTTTATTTGTTTTATAAATTTTATGTATGAAATAATTAATTTATATGAGATAAAAAAAATAATGTGAATTTTTCATATTAATTCATGATATTATTTGAAAATGATGTCGTTTAAAACTCGAATATTGATCTAAAAGTAATATTATATTAATTTGGTATAAAAATACGTCCAATTTGCAATTTTATCTAAAATTGGCGGTAATCCCAGTCGGTATACTACTACTGACGTATAAATTGCAGTAATATACATATACATTATTTTAAATGTGTTGCAAATTTTGCGTCACTACTTTATATAAAATAAAATTTTATTATATTTAGTAATCAATTTAATATCGTTGAAAGTTTATCGAATACGTTTTATATCGGTATTATTTTAAATGGAAATTTAGTACCCCTGATCTTCTGGTTTTTCATGTTTTTACATAAAATAAATATGCTACGTAAATTAGTTTAGTTTAGTGACTTATTAAATTTGTATAAAAAATATATATTACAGTATTTAAAGAATTATAGGTTCCTCAAGGTGAATTTTTATGTCGTTTTATTTGACTTTGTAATTGCAACTTTTCTTACAACCATTTATTTTTGGTGTATTCGAAATAATTAATAAAAAAATTATACGATTTATAAATTTTAAAACATATTTTAGTTTTTTTCAATATCTATATAAATATATAGTTATTATATAACCCAAAACTGATTCTTAAATCACGCGAATCACCGATATATAGAGATTAGCAATTTTTTTTTGTATTGCAACTGTCTCGGAAATTCTATAATTGATTTCGATCGTTTTGACATTTAAAAACTTGTTTTAGACTGCGAACGTTTACTATAATAATATAATTAATTGAATGATTTTTCTATAAAATTTGTCTTGAAAATATAATATATAAATTTTGTTATAAATAGTTTATGATTACTTCCTACATAGGATAGTCGATTGCGTGTGTACGCAATATAAAGACGGTATTCGCAATAATATAACGATTGACTACCTCTGATTTAATATAGTACTATAGATTTATATATTAAAAGTTAAAAATGAAAATCTTTCATATAAATAAAGTTATTGTATATTTAGAAAAATACCATAAATATTCTAATATTTTATCATTTATTTTAGCTTTTGACCTTGATTCAACAAAATTTTCGGATATTAAAAATAATATAAAAAAAGATAATTTGTTTACTATAAAAATCAATTTCCATTACGACATATCGTCGAATGGTATCAATATTTGATTTTTATCCGTACTTCTGTTTTCGTCCGCTTCATACAATTTATAACAATAATAAATATCAGTTTATCTCATTAATATTTCACGCACGTTCTGGATTCATTATAAATGTACAATAATAATACGATATCACAATATCAAATTTCAATCATATGTTACACCATCTACGAAGGGCAATTGGAGTAGGTGGCATTCGATAATAACGTCCATCATCATTATCATCATCGGCGTCGTGTCTTCGTATCGTATCGTATCGAAGACAATTGTGCTCGTTGTTTTTTTTTAAACACGCATCCTTCTATTTTATACGTGTATACATATTACGCTTAATTATATTGAATAAAATTAGATGGTCTGTGTTTGAGCGTATATTTTTTTCAAAAAAAAGTCAATTTCGTTATGTATGTGAAGCGAAAAAAAATCCATTACCCTTACCACTCTGGGAAAAATTCCTACGGCTTTAGCGGTCAACTGTATTGACGTCAATATTGAACGTTGTTCGATACGACGGTGGCGATTTTCTTTTTGTATGTCTGTCTGCCTTTTTATATATATTTTTTCACCTATTTTCCGTCTTATATCCCTTCATGTTGCTCCCATTTTTTTCCTTTTTTTTGTGTGTTATTATGTTATAAATATAAAACCGCAGATTTTCCATAATTTTGAAAGCGCTTCGTAAATTTTAATCTGTTACAGTGAAATGCATAATAATTATTTTATTACAACTTCTTGTATTTAAATTTCTTGTAATTAATAAATGAAAATGTCGATAAATATTTTAAAAAGATATATGTAGTTATATTATATAATATTTCCTTTTTGTCTGTTCAATTTTGATATAATAAATATGCTGCTCAAGACATTATTCGATATGATAATTATAAACAGTTTGTCAAAATTCTATGACCCGTTAAAATTTCCAAATATTGTATACAAAATATCGACTCCGCCCTATAAAAATTAAGTAACAGAACATTTGAAAACCATAACCTTCCAAGTATTATAATAATTCCGCATTATAAATTTTATTATTTTATATATATCAAAATTGGGTTTATTAATTTTATACCTGAAAATAGGAACAACATTGAAATTGAGATATCGACTAGAATATCTTTATATGTGGGTTTATAGATGTGTAATTTTTATACATTTTGACTAATTCGAACCGAAATTTTCATAACTTTTTGATAGCGTCCTACGCATAAAATGGAACATATATATTTATAAAAACTAATAATATACCAAATAATCCAGCATATTCAATTCTAGAACCTTAAAAAAGACGTTTTTTGAAGACAGTACTATTAAATTATAATGATATATTATTTTATAAACCTGTACATCTATACTTTTGTGTGAATGTAGGCAGCAGTTTTAAATTTTTGTCGTCTATTTATTTTTATGTTGGCTTTAACTCGCTGTTAATACATTTTCTATCGATTTCATTTCTATAATGTTTGTGTTCCGTGAAAACGTTGACATGTATGAAATTTATAGCGTTAGGAAAGATTCGAATATAACTTTTGTTGTGTGAAATAATTTGTTTTAGAATTTCGAACTTTACGATATTTATAACGAAATAAAATTACCAGGCGATGAGTACATATTATAAATTTTATATTAATAATAAATAGCTTTCACATTCTGTAGTATGAAGATTATTTCTTAATCCGATAATATTTATGTAAATGTAATACAAGAAAATTTATCGATATCCTAAAATATAATTTTGGTCTAGTGTTAGTGAAATATATTGACATTAAGTATGACATTTCGAAAATTAGAAAAAAATATAGTATTTGTGTATACATACGTATACGTACTTTGGTGACCTTTTTCCACGAAATCTACGTAATTTATGTAATACGAGTCACTTTATGTTACATTTCAAATTTGTATTGTATTGTGTTGATTCGAACAATGCGTAAAAATATTATATTATAATAACAGAACCTCCAATCAAACACGTAACTCTTGTTCTATTCAAATGTATAATATATAAATATATTATAGTATGTAAGTGATTTTTGTCGTGCGTTACGAATTGTTAATAACGTATTAAAACATACGTATAGAAATGTGTTTATTTATAAATATTCCTACTACTTTTATAACCTAAGTCAACGCTATTGAATATAAAACTTATAATTTTTTGAAATATAGTATTTGATGGCATAATCTGCGGCATGTTTGTCTGACATGCAGCCGGTCTGGAATTAGGTCTCAAGATATTTTAATTTCGAGTTTTTTTTATTTATCTTTATTTTTTTAGACAGATATATTATTATCACTGAATTATTTAGATTTTTTTTTAATTTAAACATCTTTTTATATATTTTAATCTATCTTCAGAAAAAATATTTAAGATAATTTGTTATCTGAATATGATTTTTATTTTAATGCTTATTATGTGATATATAAAATTAATACTAATATTTTTAATTTTAATATTTTTGTTTGACATAAAATAATAAACTAATACCGTTCAATTTATCTCGTATGATATATTGCGTATTTATCACGAGGAATAAAATCTTTAATATATAAAAACTTCCTTATGCACAATAGTTATGATACGTACTTTTGCAAATAAAATTGTGATTTATTTTTTTATAATTTCGTTCGTAATAATGTGAATTTGTCAAATTTTTAAGTATATTACGAACGTCTAGATTTTTACAGTATTTTTTTTCTTTCGATTCTTTGCACACCTTCACAAAAGTGTATGTCGGTTCAATTTTGGTAACGAATAGAATCAAAATCTTGGCCTCGTCTGCATAATTGATCGCTTGTCAACCCGTTATGATTGTGTAATTGAAACTAACGCGTCACTATGCTATTTTCAACTTCGTAAATAAGATTCGTTAGATAACAGTTAGCCTTATGTTGATTTGAATTTTATCAATCGGCATGTAACTTGGATTTAAAAATAAGTTCCATAACTGTTTGTTCATTTTTTTTTATATGAAAAATATTGAAATTTGTACATTTGTTCTATTTTATCAATTTGTTTTTATTTATGAAATACAATTTGAATTTTTCCTTTACATATATAATATATGAATTTTGGTTATTTTATACATCATAAAAAAATATGAAGATACGAATGTTTTTACAAAAAATTTTCATTCAGTTTCAAGAATTTCTTTCAATATGTATTCGTAATATATAAATATATATATATATATATATATATATATATATATATATATATATATAAATTTATTATTTTATTTGCATGCAACGAATTCGTTTCAACTGTAAACTCTGTAAATTCTACAAAATGGATATTGTTCGACTTACGGTGGTTTTGTTATATACTCTTGAATAGCTTTTGCTGAAGTTCAACGTTCTAGCGATAAGAGAGGTTATAGGCAAAAAACATGGAAACCATTTATAATATATATATATATATATATATATATATATATATATATATATATATATATATATATATATATATATATATATATATATATATCCGTGTATGTACATATATTTAAACACAATGGTTTAGTCGTGGTTACTACCGTTTTGCTCGTGATTTTATACTTTTAAGTAAAACTTCTTAGATGTAATTTTTTTTAAATGAAAACTTTTCAGTTTCAATCGTAATGATTTAGAAATAAATATTTCTAAATCATTACGACTGTAACACAACGATTATACACGACGGATTTAATATTAAGGGTAATTTTATTATGAAATTATAGAATTTTCGTTTAATATCTTATTTTAATTTAATTTTTTTCTAAAGATTAAATAACTATGATGAAGCACCACTTAAGATAATAAAATTCACATACACGTTAAATAAATTTTTAACATTTAGTGAAAAAAAAAACAGAATTTTGCCAAATTAAAATTGTATGTCAACAATTAATTCAACATAAATTGTTCATCTATCCAAAATTACAAAGCAGTGTATCGGTTTATGTAAAGTAATTGCTTTTCCAAGTAATAATGAGAATAATTTAAGTCTTAATTGTATAAATTAACTGATCCCAAAATATCGAATTAATATTTAATATACACATTTAAAATCTCCGTAATTTGTCATATATGTATATATATTTTAATTTTTTTACAGACGTCACTAAGATAACAAATGAATATGTTATTAATTTAGGCTATAAATAATCTGTCATATGACAAATATAACCATATATACGAACGATTTGCGTTGATTATCTTATTAAACCTGTTATTAAGTTAATCTCACACATATATTATTATACGTAATATATATATTTGCTTTGTTTCACGAAATAGCCACGTTGACATTAAAGTTTAGGAAATTAAGTGAATCGTACGTCATACTATAATAAATTTGGAAATTATGACGGATTTTTATTTTATTATTATTATTATTATTATACTTTTTTTTATTATGGTGTGAAAGCGTCAGTTATATTTGTCAATAATTTTCACGTTATCGATTCGCATTTGACCGGTGACGCTCGTATAATATATAACTCGAAAAACTCAAAAACACCGTTACCACCTTCCCATTCTCGTCATAATGAATTATATATTATACGCATATTCGACATTTTCACAGGTCCTCGATATCATTTATCATTGTCTTCTTCCATGACAAAAGTTTTCGTGTTCACGCCGAAATAAAAGACAAGCGTCTTGAGAATATCCAGCGGATCATCAACATTTATCGTAGACTACGTTTTGTAGTTTGTACCGTAATAAAATCGTTCAAATAAATACATTGTTATAGCGGAAAAATTATAAATATATGGATAATTTTAATAATCGTAAATAAATTAATGAAACATTAAAAATTTATAAACGTTTAATTGTTAATTATATATATATATATATATATATATATATATATATATATATATATATATATATATATATATATATATATATATATATATATATATATATTGGAAATATTACTCATTTAAATTATTTTTTTAAGTATCGAGCATCTCCTTTTTATTCATTTTTATAATATAATAATGAGATTAGTGGCATTGTGAATAGTTTTATAATTCTGTATTCATTGTGAATACAGTTGTGAACTCTTAGTACAATGTGGTGTAGAACTTTATTGTCACACTTGTTGTCTTTGCTGTTATTATTGTTGGGTAGCTGATATGGTAATATCGATTGTCTGAGGGAATTTAAGGAAATGGGTATCATAATTGGTACTTGTGTGCCAGAGAGCGAACCAGAACCCTCAGTTTATAATGAACGAGCACTTCAACAGCACTTTCTACAAAGAGGACAGAGGAGGCTCGTTTATGGTACAATTGTCATTACAATTAAATTATTTATTACAGTTTAAGGTACTAAACTACTTTGATTTAACAATATAACATGTTTTTTTAAATTATTTCTTTATGCTCTCTACCCGCCAGAAATATATTATATTTTTTTGTGTAGTTTACTTAATTTCCAATATTTCGTAATTAAGTTAAAGTATTTGTACTATTATTCTTATTTAAATATTTTTTAAATTTATTTTCAGGAATAAAATGTCCAGTATGCAACAAATTTGTATTGCCGGACGATATAGAATGCCATCTGATGATGTGCCTAACTAAACCTAGACTTTCTTATAATGGTAAGATATTTTTATTTATTTTGAAATATTATTAGCACTTTTAATATTTTATTAAATATTTATTTTTCTTTTTTCAGAGGATATTCTTAGTGATTCAAAAGGCGAATGTGTTATCTGCTTGGAAGAGTTATCTGCTGGGGATTTAATAGCTCGTTTACCATGTCTTTGTATCTATCATAAAGGGTATGACTCAAAACTTTTTTTTAAATTATTTGTTAAATATAGTCTTCTTTGTAATAAAGTTATATGATTCATTTTTCAGATGCATAGATCAATGGTTTGAAGTAAATCGATCTTGTCCAGAGCACCCTGGAGATTAGTGGATACATTTTGTGGTGCCTAGTAATGATTTGTACAATGACTCAAAATAATTATATACTAATATTGATAATAAAGTGATATGACATGAAGAGTGGGCGTTTATTGCCGGTCTAGATGAAGTGAAATGTGATTTTTTTTTCTTGTTGATACGTGACGTCGGCGTTGGTTCCTTCAGAATGAGTGATTTTGCCCATCCTTTCAGTTGTCAGTGATTGTTAGAAAAGTTGTGAGTGATATATTAATCTCCTAAGATATGTATCCCACTGACTATAGTCATTTTTAAGTGCTGTGCTTTCACTTATTTTGAATGTGCCAACGTTTGCTCTAATTTTAGTAATTTTCAAATTAAATAATGAATATTCAGATAAAAGACTGTTTCCAGAGTTCTGGTTGAATATGTAAATAATAAAATTTTCAACTTACAGTACTTTGAAAGTATATACAGTTTTACCATCGACAGCAAATAATGTGTATCTCATGTATTTTATGTAAATGATGAAAAAATGTTACTCATTAGAGAATTGTTAACCAATAATTTACGTTTAGAATAAGTATTTTGCAAGATTTTTGATACCCACATGCTTATTAATTTAAATTTCTTAGTCATAATTATTTAAAGTGGAACTGCTGTATGTAAAACGATTCTTGCAAAGAAAAGTCATGAATGTTAGGAATGAGTGTTATACAGGACAGTTGACACTCCTCGTGTGTGCTAAACAAAATATTTTTGATACTTTCATATCGAAATTTAAAGAAAAATTTGGTTATCATGCCATACACATATACTTGGTACCATTTTATAATTGTGAATTTAATAAAAGATATATACAGCTTT
This sequence comes from Leptonema lineaticorne, assembly GCA_024500535.1. Taxonomy (NCBI): domain Eukaryota; kingdom Metazoa; phylum Arthropoda; class Insecta; order Trichoptera; family Hydropsychidae; genus Leptonema; species Leptonema lineaticorne. Next base: position 1,150,842 of record JANIJI010000003.1, read on the forward strand.
CATTAAAACGGTAGCTTTTTTATGATAATTTCTGTCTGAGAAGATTTTTATGTATATTATTATAAGTATTTCTTGTGATTATCAATTATATGTATATTTGTTTGTTTGTTTATTTTTCATATATATTTTAATATTGGTCATTAATAATGTAATGACCCTCGTTAAATTATTGGAACTGAGAATTGTGGCTGTTACATTTTGTTTCAAAATTTATTGTTGTGAAAACTTTCTTTATTTCTTATAAATATTATTGGCCGCCAAAGAATTGATAAAACTTTAATCGCAGGTCTTAGACCTTCAGCTGTTGTTTCGATATCATCGAAATTATAACAAACAATCGTATACTATATAGCTATTGGCAGTCAATTTCTTATGAAATACTAGATTGTTTATATTGTCTTTCATATGTTTCTTTTCGTCGTTTTTTATTACTATAAAAAAAATGTTAAAAGGCATTTCATTAAAATAGATCTGTGATTTGTTATGAGGCAGTAAATAAAATGATTATTGGTGCTGACTGTGGCACTACAGTTATTATCATTTTTCCCACAACTAATTTTGTCAGTCAATGTCTTAAACAATGTGAGTGTGGTTTTGTAAACAGAATCTTTTTAGAGAATAATATATAGAAGGCAATTTTTATCCATTTTACTTTATATCTTTTGTCAAGTGAAATGGATAGTGCATTATGTAAATATGTAACTACCATAAAATTTTCTGATAAATAAAAATGATGTTTTTATTCAGCTATTTTATTGTTATACTTATCATTCTTTCCTTTCGATTTTTTATTTATGTATGTGCATAAATTTGTGCTATACTTTGGAAAAAAATTACATTTTGAATGTGTAATATTTTTTCCGAAATTGTAGTTTAAAAGAAAATAATATATTTTGGATTTACAAAATTTTAACTTTATTTAAAATATTAAGTGTGTTCTAAAATATCCAATAAATATATATTAAGCGTTCAAACTTAAAGATATAAAACTCGGTTTTTCAACACACTAAAATAATTAGGTAAATGAACGTGGTGTGTAGAATTTAATTTGTGAATTACGTTTAAAATAAGTTGCAATATATATATTTTAATAAGTACAATTTAACAAAGAGTAATTCGTTTGGAAATCATTAATTAATTATTTTTTCGTCAGAAAAAAGTTTTTTGTCTTTAATTCAGTAAGTGCAAATTTTTACGCAAATTAATATATTTTTTTAATACCTAACTGTTTTAAATCATTTATTTTCTTATAACTATTTAGAAATATTGATTTCATTAAATATTTAATACATTTCGGCATCTTTCAACGTAACCATGTTTTTAGAAATAAATAACAATAATGGAGAAAGACAATCGATGACAAATATTTCAATGTGAATTATGGCTGAAATGAAAACTTTTTTTTACATTTTAAATTAGTGCTAAATCTTTACATAAGTTTTGATTTTGACAATAATTCATTGAATATGTACGCGTTGGTAGCACTGCGAACATGTAAACGAACTTAGTTGTGCATTCGCTTGTTATGGCCGCGTCGGTATGGCGGAGCAGCCGGAGCTGCTGTTTTTCGATACGTTCTCGCACGATTCGAGCGAGGTAAGTCGTTTCGTATATTTTTTTTGACTAATATTTTTACTTTCGGATCGCAGTATTCGAATAGCGCGATACGTAGTTTGCGCTTTCGCGTCTCGTTTTTGTTCATCATCTCGAATGTTGAACGCCGTCCGAACTGTCATTTCCGCGTCAATATGCGCCTCGCCGGAACCGGCGTTTCTATCTACGACTAGAATTTACCCTATTATACATCAAAATTATTTTGTAATATGCATAATTTTGTTTTTCCTCTTCGTTTTTCATTAATATGTCAATTGGACGTCCTCGATTATGGCTCTCATGCGTTTTCTAATATTTAACGATTGCATTTATAATTCTTAATCTCTATATACCTACGATAATGAAACACCAATATATAGCGTTATTTTTATATCATTGTGTTAGTTTTATTCACTGAAATATATTATAATCTTAACGTATTAAGGATTTTGACATTGTTATATTTGGTTATTTTCTGGTTAAATAATGCGTATAAAAGTTAAAAAAGAAAAAAATAACACATATACACATATATATGTATATATATATATATATATATATATGTATATATATATATATATATATATATATGTATATATATATATATATATATATATATATGTATATATATATATATATATATGTATATATATATGTATGTATATATATGTATATATATATATATATATATATATGTATATATATATATATATATATATATGTATATATATATATATATATATATATATGTATATATATATATATATATATGTATATATATATGTATGTATATATATGTATATATATATATATATATATATGTATATATATATATATATATATATATATATATATATATATATATATATATTCCGTAATCGTTGTTTGATGTATAAAATTAACATATCTAATTATTTTTATTTTATTTATGAATAAAAATAAATAAATAAATTTGGATATTGAATGATATTTTTGTTTAAAATTTGAATTTACATATTCAAAATGAAATACACTTAAAAATTGTGTTTGAAGAAATTCATAGTTAGAATCGCATTGAATAATTTCATACTACATATTGTTACATATTATATATACATATTACATATTATATATACATATTACATATTATATATACATATATATATATATATATATATATATATATATATATATATATACATGTATATATATATATATATATATATATATATATATATATATATATATGTATATATATATATGTATATTATGATAAACTCGTTATGAATAATATAAACTTTAATTTTTTCGTAGTAAAAATATGAATGTCGATAAATGATTATAATTGAATTAACATTCTTTTTAGGAATTGAATTTAGATCTTGTTCAATTTCCTAAGCCCGTATATGTATCAGAAGTACGTATAATTCCATTGGGTGCGAGAGTGCAAGGAGACTTTCCCGGCGGTGTACGACTCGGTGCTACAAATCCGACTCAATTTCAAATTGATTTTTTTGTTAACGATTTGAGCAAACCTGGAGCGTCGACATTTGAAACTTTGGGCAGTCTAGAATATTGTCAAAATGGCCGCATTCATATGGATTGTGAAGGTTCAGCTGAAAATCGCAGGCAAATCCCTACTGATGGTCTAGTTTTACGAGGTAATTAACATATTTAGAATAAATTATTATAATAAAATATATTAAAATTTAATTTCATTAATATTTTTGTTTTCAGGTTGGTATACAACTATAACTCTGGCTGTATATGGTACCATAACAAAAAGCATCACGGAACAAGTTAACTCAGGACAGGGGAGCGTCGCTGAGGTTGCTCCACCACCAGTTCCTGTGTCTACACCTCCAGCAACAACAAACACAACGCAATCATGGCCTGATCTTGCTCCGGCTCCTGACGTATATCCGGCGTCTAATTACTCACAAGATAGTTATGACCAGCCCAATTATCCATCTGAATATTATAACCAAGATGCTCCTAAAGATCCTAGATCTTATCACCATTCTGTTGATGGTGGAAATAATATATGGGATGGTAGAGATGATAAAGATAGACCCGATTTGAATCGTGAAAGAGATCTGGCTCACTCAAGAGATAAAGAAAGACCAAGACATGGATCTATAGGGAGAGATGGTTTACGTTTGAGATCAAGATCGACTGAAAGAACTCGTAGTAGAGAACGAAATTCTCCCAGATATTCGCGTTCACGAAGCCGTGAGAGAGAATACGCTCCGATTAGATCTGGACGGGATGATAATTTCCGAAGAGATAATTCCAGAAGTCCCAATTATAGGGACAGAGAAAGAGGTTTATCACGAGATAAAGATTGGGATAGATATAAAAGAGATGATTATAGAAGACATAGACAACCATCTTACGAAAGATCTAGAGGTGGTTCATATGAGAAAAAAAGAACATCACCATATGAAAAACGTGCACCATCATATGAACGTAGACCTCCATCTTATGAAAATCGTGGTCCATCTTATGAAAGGCGTTCTTATGATAAAAGAGCACCATCATATGATAGAATACGAGAAACTAGTTATGATAGTCGTTCACGATCTGCTGGAAGAGAAGATCCTCGTAAAAGACCGAGAACTCCCCCCATTGAATTATCGAGGAGACCTCATACTCCAGTAGAAACCAATGTTGCCGATAGAGATAATTTGAGTCCTGTAGATTCTGTAGTATCTGACGATGAATATGATCATAAAGGAAAAGATAAGTATAAAAATCGTAAATTACCACCTAAAGCCGAAGGTGAAAAAAATCATTCATCCTTAAATAAAGATTTGTCATATCCAAATATTGGCTCTAAAACAGAAAGTCAGTCTCCATCTAATCAAAAAGTAACAACTCCAATGGATTCTCCATGCCCAGTTCAAGAAGATAACGTGTCCATGGATACAGAACCATTTGAGCCTATTCTTTCTGATGAAGATATATGTGATGATATGGAAGGGTCATTTGTCGACATGGAGTACGATATAAATGAATATTGTGGTGTTGATGATGTATTAAAATGTTTTAATCCGTTTCGAGCTGAATGGCAACAATATATCCCTGGTAATAAATCTCCGTTGCATCTTTCTGTTAATTGTGAAAATCAAAATAACGTAATGAACTTGAGTATAATAGAATTATGTGACTGTAAAAGTTTTCAGAAATTATTTGAAATTATAAGTGATTTAAAAAGTACAAACATTAAATATTTATATAGCAATTTTGCTCAACTATCTACAGAAGATAAAGACGAATGGGTTAAAATATGTGAGAAACTCCCAACTATAATCAGCAATATATCGAGTGAAAGCGATATCCTTTATAGAATTTTTAAAACGGCAGAAGTAAATGATGATTTTAAATATATATATGAAACGTTATTAAACTTTTGTCAAATTGGTTTAGATTATGATTTAGCGTTGTCTCAAAACCGTGCAGTTATAAAAATACGACATATAAAGTGTGGAATACGCTTAATCGAATCACTATCATCTAATAAACATAATGAAATAATCGTATCTAAACTTTTAGATAGCAATATTGATGTTTATAGTAAACTTTTAGAATTATATTCTAAAAATTATATGGCTTTAAGTATAAAGTTATTGATTCTTAAAGCACTAGATGCTTGTTTGGGTTCTGAAGCTTCAATCGAGAGATTTTTGACTAATACATTTAATGACAATTTTGACTCAACTATGACTGAAAAGAAAATTGATACTAAACTGAAGATTTCGAATTCACAAACCTTGAGAAATGGATATCAAATACTTATTATTATATTGAACAAAAATCCTCTTTCTCGTATAAAATTTGCTATAAATGCATTGATAACTAAGATAAATCTTTTTGAGTTATTGAAGAAACTACATGAGAGTGTTTTACAATTAAATGTTATTTGTAAAAATGGTCAAGTAATATCAGAAAATGAGATAGTAATAATTAATTCATTGGAGGAAATATTGTGTGTTTATCGTAATGGGTCGTTTGAAATATCGCAACCTCGTCGATTTCTACCAGTTTCTACAAAGTTTGATATTAAAAAAAGTTGCATGAATAATGTCCTTATAGATTTTTTCAATATTCATAAATTATTGGAGACATGCTTGTATTTGTTAACTTGTCCATTGACTTATAACAATCCTGTTATAACCAATCCTATATATGAAATTCTTATGCATCTCGCAAACAGTCATGAAGGTTTAACGTATCTCTTGGATAATGTTAAAACTTGTGATTTATTATTCCAGACATTGATGCAACCTTACACCCAACAAAATGAAGAAGTGCAACTGATGTTATTACAAGATGTTAGTAATTGTACTACTCTTCAATATTTAGGTTTAGAGATAGCGTATAAACTTCAAGCTTTGTATTATGTACATGCAATATTTGATCTTCAAAATGCTATAGAAATGGATGAATCTGAACTATTTGAAAAACTTCATGGATTATATTGTTTGGGTTTTGGAAATATTGGAAAATTAACACTTGCAAATGTGCTTGGAATGGGTGATAACATACAATGTCTGTTGAATGTATATGAAAAAGATATACATTCTAAATCTGTAGAAGATGATAATACCGCTGTAAAAAAGAAGTCTCCTACAAAAAATTACGCAGTTGATTTAACTGTTTCTACTATACAATTTAATTCAGATGTTAATTTTTTGAAAAAATATGGGAAAAGAATTTTAAATGTTGCTAAAAAGTTCGACTTATTTGAGCAGAGTATAGCATCGAATTTACAAGAAGTTTTGCCATATTTGAAACCTTTGGAAAAATCAAACGTGTTCTTAAACGATAATATTGTTGACATTGTTGAAATGCTGAAAGGATCTATCGAACATGTCACTTCTGCTCCTGGAGATTTAATAACATCTCTTCGAATCTTAAAATACTTGGGTATTCCTGAATATGATAATAAAAAACTACCACTATGTGACGGACCTAAAGCTGAGTTCACAGAACTTAAATATAAATACGTTATTCTTCAGTTATTTTCTTTAGATGGTGTTTCTTTATTAATCAGTATTCTTGAAAAACTTTGCGCTCATTTTGAACAACCAAGTTTACACACTGCGACGTTTGTATCAATACATGGTTTACATATAGCGAACATAGTACTTCCTACTTTGGAACTATTGAATAAAATGCTAACATATGTGATCCAATGTAGAAACACCCAATTTAAGGATTTAACGTCAATTCATGTGATTTTGCAAACTTATAATTTAATGTATTCATATCCAGCCACCGCCGTTAGTTATAAAATGGCTCAAAAAGCATGTAGAGAATGTATTGAAATACTTTTAGCGCATACACAGCCTATTGCGGAAGATGCTTCTGAAAATGAATCCATTCATAAGTCATTATGGACGCTGCTATGTAGCGAGATAATAAAATATATTTTAACTGCACCATATACGTTTATTCCGGGATTGTTGGTATTTTCAGAAATTTTACCTTTACCTTTGCCTATTCAAACAAAGTATGTTTTGACAGAAAATGAATTATCAAATATGGTCAGTAATCGAAAATTATGGTCAGCGCATTTGCATACCCTTTCTTCAAATTTAACAGAAATGATTCAAAGTATTTGTTTATCTGTTTGTCAACCAGTTATACATTTATTAAGAAGAGTTTGCATTCAACTAACGGATCTAGCATCAAACATGGCCCTTTGTGTGACTAGAGCAGTATTGGATCTTTTCATATCACACATGTGCGACGAAAATAATGTTTTACCTCAGCCTTTAACACCATTAAATTATAATGTGGCTAGAATACTTAATTTTCTGGCATGTCTCATGACACATCCTTCTGTCAAATGCACAACATTGCATTTAATAAGGCAGAGTGCATCAACGCCAAAAACGGACGATAGATATTCGCTGTTCATTCCATTGCTTTGCAGCATACTTACCACAGTAAATGATTCTCAATCGCATATTCAAGCTCAAGAATGTGTTACAACTATTATAAGCAGTTTTTATGACTCAGAAAATACATTGCTAACTCAATTAGATTCAGTGTCTGTGTTGAAAGGTGAAAATCAGGAAGAAAACGTCGAGAATTCTAAACCTGTTATGACATCCGAAATATATCTTTCTAATGCTGTTCCATCTAAAGACGTTTTAATATCTTTAATAAACGCTTCTTTAGATTACCTTAATAATGGGAATAATCCATCTTTAATTTCATCTATATTAAGAACGTTTTTCTTTTTGACGGAACATGATTACGGATTTTATTATTTCAAACATTGTATCGATAAGAATAAAACAGTTTTTGCTCAGTTATTTGTTAAAATAGTGAATAATGTTAATAAAGATTCTCCTGAGTGTGCAAGTATGTTTATTGAATTGGTAAGAGTGTTTATCGAGTTTTTAAGAGCTTTACAATCTACATCAGAAGACTTAGAAGCATCAGAAGGATTACAATTCTTACCTAGAACTAGTACATTCAATATTCATGATATTGCTGACTTAATTGGTTGGCATAAAAATAGAGAACATCATCCTATTTTAACATTAGAGAAATTTTTAAAGGTAAGTATATTTTTTTCTATTTTATGTTTATTACTCATAATTTTGTACATAATATTCATTAAATTTTAAGGACGTTAATGCTGATGATGAACTGCAAAGTTATGTTCATCAATTGTTAGCATCTCTATCATCTATCACATTACAATCAAGTACAGAATTGCCATCTGTACCAATTCCACCTGTACTAAGATCACCTGAACATCTTGTAATGCAATTTAGTGGCAGATGTCTTTGGACTCATATCGATGCACAGGATGAGCGACATGAACGTAATGAGCGTTTAGGTTCTACTTATTGGCTTGGTATTGCACCACTTCAAGCTGAAGACGATGCTACAGAAGCTGAAATGGTATATATTCAATATGCATACTAGATTTATCAAAAAGAAAATCTAAACGAATAACGTTATCATTTCATTAGGTTTCATGTGATCTCGCTGAGTTAACTCGTACATATTTAGCTGCTGGAACTGATCTTGTAGCAGAAGCGGAACGATTATTACATTTACCTCCAGCAGTACCTAGACCTCCTTCAGAACCACCATTGTTCCGTACAAAACGTTTACATGTACCAAGAGAGAAACGTCCTTATGGTTTGTATTTTTTTTCTTTTTTTTTTAATTAATTTCAGATCATCATATTTAAATTATTTCTTTTTTTTTAGTTATAGGAAGTACAACTTCTAGGGTTCAAGTAGATGCTTTTCGTTCTCGTCCGCCAAATACTTCTAGACCTCCTTCTTTGCATGTCGATGATTTTCTTGCATTGGAAGGTTGTGGTGCACAACCAACTGGGCCTACTGGTTATAATAAATTGCCTTTAATGACTTCTAGGTAATTATTTATTATTTTGAAACAAAATATTCTCTATTTTTTTTAATGTTATGTATTCTGTTTTAGGGGAGGTCGCGGTTTGAGAACACGAGGTATTACTGTAACAGATCGAGGTAGATTTGCCTCAGCTACACCGACAACGTCAACAATTTACAGGTCTGTTGAATAAATATTTAATTAAAAAATATATTACTTTTGTTAATTTATATTTTCATTTTGATTAAATAGACGAGGAAGAGGTGCATGGTCATCTGTTGCTTCTACCACTAACGCTCTTTCTAACGAAGGATCACCACCCCTATCTTCTCATTTTGGACGAACAGCAACTTCACATTTTCAGTCGCCAATAATGCAGTATTCTACTAGTCAATATTCAGGTAATTTTTCTTTCTCTCTCTCTCTCTCGATATATATATATATATATATATATATATATATATATATATATATATATATATGTGTGTGTGTGTGTGTGTGTGTGTGTGTATAATTGTTATAGATTGTATTTTTTTAATCGAATTTTTTTTTCAAGTGGGAGCTGTTGGATGGAGTGGTGTCAGTAGGGGTAGTCGCAGGGGTCGTGGTCTCCGCCATAGTCGAGCGTCTTTTCTAAGGTAGCACCCACTGCTAAACAGGATTCGTTTGCCTCCATAATCCTGTTGACTACAGTTAATTATTGCAATGCCATACCGAGTTTTCATTTATTTATAAACAATAAATAATTATAAAAAAACACTTGTGAAATTAAATTTCAATATACTAGATTTTCACGAAAAATTAGTGTATTATCAAGAACAAATTGAGATTAATATGTTGATCCTATAGGTTTATTCAACTTTAAATATTGTATTTAGTGGTGTAATCGTGAATTTCAATTATATTTAGCGAAGACTCTTTATATAACATTTATATATATTTTTTTCATTTATTTAAACACTAAAGCGATAACTTTTATATCTATCTTATTTTAAGTGTTCACAATAAAATAAATCTTTCCTGTTTTAAAATATTCCAACGAGTCTTTCAAATGTAACAAATTTGTGATTATATTTAACAGTGGACTCGCCTTTTTATTTTATATAATTCAATAAATTAACATAAATTATAGATTATTACCTTCTGTGTTCTGCGTATATTTTATTTATACAAAACATCTGCTTATTGAATATACATTATAAATAAATTTTATCTTAAATGACAAACTTTAACGCCTTCTTCAAAATATTATTTTATCCTTATCTCCGTTATACATTTAAAATGTGCTTGAACTAAAATTATCGTTTTATAAAGATTTTAATTGATGAAAATAATAAAATGATAATTCTTGTAATAAAAATTATTTTTTGAAATGTTAGTAGTTTTTATATATTTAATAACTTAAAATGTTAAAAGTCTCGAATATTAATATATTAATAATTTAAAATATGAAATTAATAAAAGATAAAAGAGCAAATTTTATAACCTTCATAAAACCTTATAGAAAAATTCTAGTCATTTAATTAAAATATTATCACGTCATTATTAAGTATATTTACATCATCGTTTAAAGTAAACTAACTGTAAATATTTACAACCAACCAAAGATCAAGATTCATATATATATATATATATATATATATATATATATATATATATATATATATATATATATATATTTATGTCACACAAAGGAATGATTTTATGATTACCTTTTATTCCGTTACTTTTATTAAAAAATAGTTAAAAAATGTTGTTTATATTGGCATTTTAGAAGATTTATGTACAAGGTTATCAATTTTGAAATTTCCTAAATACGAAAAAATCTGGTGATTTATGAAATATTCGTATATAGAAAAAGTTAAATATACCATATACAATTTTAAATATTAATGAAAGCAATACATAAATGGCATTATATGGATGTACATCAATTTATCATTTATGTTTTCTCTTATTTTCATCACAATATTAATATTGGATTTAAAGCTCTAGTATTTTTTTTATTTAACTATGATAATATTTTTATTTATATTTGGAAATTTAAAAAAGTTTAACAAACGTCGAATTGACACTGATTATATATATATATATATATATATATATATATATATATAACAATTTTTTTTATATAATTATATGATCGGAGCGTCGTTCCGTTGCGTTCCGGTTCGATCGCATAATCGTCGACCTTTCTAAGGAATCGGCGAACTTTTACACGAGTCCTCAATCGCGGATTCATTCACTCACGTGTACTTGTTGATTCTGGGTCACCGTCGCTTCGTTCGTCTCTTGCTGTTCTGCGACGGTTTCTCCTCATATTTCGTTCGAAACGAAAGAAAGAAATATAGATAAGAATAGAATAGAAGACACAAAAGCGTCTACCGAAATATATACGTTCATATATATATATATATATATATATATATATATATATATATATATATATATATATATATATATATATATATATATATACGTCTGATTTTAAAACGAGAAACCGTGATATATATATATATATTTATATATAAAAAGAAGCCACACGGAATAGAAAGAAGAAGCAGAAGTGAAGAAGTAGTAGAAGAAGAAAAAAAAAGGCTGATATTAATAAAAATGTGTTTACTTTTTTGTACCTGATGCTCATCGGCGCCGCGGCCTCTGTGCCAGGCGGTACCAGTCTTTCGAGACACTCTTGACGATCGTCGGTTGTCTCTTTCGCGCTCGTTGCGTTTTTCGTTCGTTCGCTGTATAGTTGTCCTTGTCTATTTGCACCTCTCACCTGTGATATTTGACTCTATCGTCAACCGTCGGTTTGCGATTACCACTAATTCAAATTTTACTGCCTAATTAAATCGGTCAAATACGAATATATATATATATATATATATATATATATATATATATATATATATATATATATATATATATATATATATATATATATATATCGTATATTGTATATCATATCTATGATATTACGCACGATCACGTGAATAATATAACAACTCGGAATATTATACTTTTAATTTTATATTTAAAATAAAATAAAATTTAATTTGTGTGTGAAAATTTATACTTTAAAGTCATATTTATACGTGCTTTACTTATAATAATTTTTATTTCATATGAAATATAAATGATCAAAAATACAGTCAGTTCTCGACTTACGACGGTGTTTGATGATTCCGCAACATCGTACGTAAATCAAATTTTATACAAAAATAAATAATATAATACAATTTTATTTATAAGCAAATATAATGATTTTTATTTCTTATTTTTTATTGTTATTATTTTAGTTGATTCAATAAATTATATATATTATTCTGGGTTATGGTCGATAATTATCATCTGATCAATCGATTGCAAAAGCGCAAAATCAATCGTCAGAAACGTTAAAGATTATATTAGATATATATGTATGTGAAAAAAAATTTTTTTTGTCGTAAGTCGAAGTGGTCGTAACTCGAAAATGATTGTATAATCAAAAATCTATACAGTTCTCTTTTTTTCGTGTGAAAAATAATAGTTAAAATAATATAAAAATATTTTTTTTCGCAAGAATTGAATAATCTTATCAGCATATAATAAAAAAAAAAACATTTTGGTATTTGTTAAAATTTGTTATATAATATTGTTAACACTAAGAGTATCGAGTTAAAAAAAATATATATATACAACATTATTAGGTAACCAAGAAAGTTCTGTTGTATGTGCGAATATAATAATTAAATTAATGTATAAATAATACAGACGACATAATTTTATTACAATAGTTACTTAAGAACGTTTTTAACAAAATTATCTAATGAAAGAAAAACACATTTCACGCATAATCGTAAATTTTTCGTTTAAATTAATTGCAACCAATAACGATTGTATATATATATATATATATATATATATATATATATATATATATATATATATATATATATATATATATATATATATATATATATTAAATAAAGCTTCTCATCGTAAATTTTATTATTGTGTAAAGATTATATATTTTTTTATTATATGATTATCTTTATATCGTATGTAATTGTTTGGTAAGAGACGCAAAAGAATTCAACATTTGCGTTCGTAATTTATTATTAGAAAAAATCTCACAAAAAAATTTAAGTACTGACACGGTTAATTTACATATATTTCAACAATACGAATTCGGTTATATAATTATATTAATGTATAAACACATTAACATTTAGATACTCGTATAGGATTTATATATGTGACCTTAAAATCCTGAAAGTGATTTATTTTAATATTTATATATATATATATATATATATATATATATATATATATATATATATATATATATATATATTTCGTGATTAAGATTGGTGATTATTGTTTAAATTAATACATTTTTTATTTTATTGATTTAATCCAAATTTTTAAAAATACCTCTATATAATTATTATTTGATCAGGATTATATTTTGTATATTGATCATTTTTATTTGTCATGTTTTTTTTAACATTTTTATATTATATATTGGAAAATTTATTTAGATATTAAAACATTTCATTAATCATTTTTAAAAAGCATAATATGCAGTAAATTTATTCCTAGTATTTTCCAAAAAAAAAAATCTAATTACTTCTCTAATGAGTTAAACGTCCATGTTGAGAATCACTGAAGTATTATTGCGTATCCTTGTTATAACAGATGAATTAATAAGGATGTTTCTAATATCTACATATTAAATGATGCTGATCATTTGAAATGACTGATAAGGAATTAATATTAAGCTAATTAAGCAGTCTTAGAGATTATATGAATTTTTAAATTAATACGTTTACATATTATGATACTCTAGATATAATTATTTTTATTCACTATTATGAATAATAAATATGAGAATTGTATTAATTAATTGCAACGTAATTAATTTATTTTTGATTTTGTCCTAAAAACCAAATTGTTACAAACGTGTCTTTATTTTGTAATAATCAACAAATGCTGATTGATGTTTTTTTTTTTTTGGATCAGCACAATTGCAATAGTGAAAGTGATGTTGCAATAAATAATCATTGTTAATTGTTTTGTATTAAATATAATTTTCAGAACGTATTTAAGTATATATAATCTTTAAATCTCATTTTCTTATATAATGTATATATATTTTTATTTTATTGTTAATTAGCAGTTCAAGCGTAATTATTAAATTTTTATGCCACGGAATCGATTATTAATGAACACGTATATTAAGCTATTTTCAGCCGTGGCTTTATATATTATATATATATATAGAAAAAAAATACAAATTATCGATTATTCAATCAATGAAACACATTTCTGTCGGAATTGAACCCTGTAATTTTATTTTTTGCGTCGTTTATTATTATAATTAAATATATTGAAACTTCCTTGCAATTCCGCATCACGAGCGTACTTTTTTTTCTTTTCGCGAATTATTTCATCACGACAAATGCTACAAGGTCAATATAAATCATTATAACAAGATCATGATGATGCAGTAAGTAATATTTACAAACAATTTCATAACTATATAGCTATATTGATCATCCCACGTTAGTGTGTAATTTGTACTACAATCATAATTATATATAAAGTATCATCTTCATTTTTATGAGGAAAAATGTAATCTACCATTTTATATATATATATATATATATATATATATATATATATATATATATATATATATATATATTTAATATTAAATATTAATTTAATCATTGTAGAACCTTTAAATAATTTTATAGTATAATATTTTTTTAGCATGAATCGAGATTTATAAAATATGTTTTATTAAATTAAGATCGAATAATATTGAATAAATTGAGAATTGTTTATCGAATTTTTTATTACATATTAAGTTTGAAATATATCTTTATATTTTATATAAGAGTCAATAGTTGCTTTTTCAAGCATTTTTATTTTACTTCAACTTGTGTTAAGTTGAATAAAAATATTTCATATAAAATAATAAAAAGCACTTTTTTTGTGCTTACAATATAATTTTATATCTATTAAGTTCATTTTTTTTTTATTTCTCAAAGTTTTAACAAGAAAAATATATTAAATTTTCAACATGAAATAATTAAAATTAAAATATAAAAAGCCGTACTTTTATATATATTAAAAACTTAAATTTATTAAAAAAAAATGATTTAATGATATCAGATTTTTATATTATATAATTTAACAATATCTAATGACATTTAACCGAAGATGTATTTATATTTATTCGTCAATAGATGAAATATTTCTATGAATAATGATCGTCTAAAATTAAATGTTAAATTCAATGACATTCGGATAACGATTTAGGAAAGTGTTCGATCAGAATTGAAACGGCCATTTTTTATTATTATTATTATTATTTTATTTTCAAACTGAACGATTCGTCACGGTTTTTAGACAGATCAGTTTTCCGACGTCCGGAACTTTAGCGGCTAACGGTCCGTCGAAAAATAATCATTGAAACCGATCGTATTTTTCATTTACCTACAAATCGTGAATTGAAAAAAAAATCAGTACGCTTTTTTTTTTCTTACAAGTACGAAGTGCACCGTCACGAATCTAATGAACATGATTTAATGGATATCTTGCCGTTGTTGTTGTTGTTGTTGTTATTGTTGTCAATGTTGGCACGATTGAGTTTCTAAAAGTGTAAAGTGTTCGTATTTTGAAAATTTTTGTTTATTCAAAAATATTAACTGAACATAAATATAATAATAATTAAAAAGTATTTAATATGGAAAATTTTTATATTCTAATATATATATATATATATATATATATATATATGTATATATATATATATATATATATATATATATATATATATATATATATATATAATAAATACAAAGCGTTTTATTGTATATAATCTTAATACAGTGATTGGCCGTCTTCCCACCAATCAGATATCATTATTTTTATGCATTTTTTTCAGTTATAGATTAGTCATTTTTATCAGAAATAACTGAAATTTTGAGTAGGGAACTTGAATTTTAGATTCAATTTTCGTAACAGGACATATTTTGTGACTCATAAACAGTCTATATATGTTCGATTTACGTTTGGTTAATTTTGAATTTTTCCCGATAATTATAAGATGTTAAAGGAAAAGAAACAGATATTGAATGTAAATAATATTTCTCAACTGTCATTTCTTGACAAATCGTTAAAAATGACACATGGTTTGATTACAGTGCAGTATGATTTGTCTTCTACTTATAGTTATTGATCTACTTTGAATTGAGCTTTTTCATTGAGTTTGAAAGGTTTACAATATATTGATTATTTGTTTTACTAAGATTTAAAACGAAAGCAGAGATTTTCCAATTTTTTAATTTCATCTTTTTATTACAATATATTTATTGATTATTATTTGATTTAAGACTGGTTCGTTTCTGTTTCAAACAAAAAAAAATGTGCAAACGTTTTGGTTATACATTTTTTTTCCTCTCAACTTATGAGACAATCATTTGGAAATATTTACATCATTTGGAGTTTTTGAATTCGATCAGAAATGGTTTGTTGTGTTGATGCGAACTCTTATGAAATAACCTATGTTATCCAAAAATGATTGTGAAATTATACTTTCATCAAATTTCCACACGTTTTGTAACGTTTCTAATTTATTAAAATTCATGTAAAATATAAAAACGTAAATAAATTCTGTCATTAAAAAAAAATATATTTACGCGAACGAATCTTACTTTTTTTTACCGATAGAATGCAACTATTATTATTTACGTAAAATTAAGGGAAACGCAGTCGTGAAAATACAATGGTAATAGTGGAAAAATGATAAATGGTAAAATGGTAAAAGAGGAAGTCAAACGAACATATTCGTTCATGTTAAAACTTAAGATGACATTATTATATGGAGCAAAACTTTTTCATAAACTTATTATTATGCATTGTGGAAATATTCCTGCTCTGAAAAAAACATTAAATTTATACGTTGAAGTTTAATGAACTATCATTCAATATATATATATATATATATATATATATATATATATATATATATATATATATATATATATATATATTTAAAATGAGATTTAAAAATTACTATTCAATGTAAATTTGTTGTTTGATTATTTATAATTGTATTTAAATTATTGTATATAAAAATACAACACAGTAATTTAAATATATACGTTAAGAATAATAATATTTTTATCGTAGTATTATCCCTATATAAAATATATAATTTTATATATCGTTATTTTTAAATTAAATTTTGATTATTATTATCAAAATGAAATATAGATAAATAATTCAAGATTTTAAATATTTAATTGCAAGTCGTATTTTAATAAATATTTAAATTTTGATTTATTTATTACCTTTTCAAATTATAAAATTCTCGAAATTTGATAGATTAATATTAAAATTAATTAACAAGGCTTGAAAATAATATTTAAAATTTTGCAAAGGTATTTTACAAATACAATTCTAATTGAAAATTTAATTATTGCATCTTTTATTCTAATATTTTTTAGAATATAAATTGAGAGCAATTAAAATATTTTTTTCTTCGACATATTAATAATATAGTTTTTTTTATTTTGATATGTTTTTATTAAATTTTAATATTATACTCATTTTCAATTTTTTCCTAATGATAATTAAATAATTTATGATAATAATTATTAATTTTGAGGAAAATGTAATAAAATTTACGGTGTTATTGAAAATATATTTATAATGTTTCATTTATGATAAAAATAAATTCGAAAAGTTAATATGATATATTTGAAATTACGAAAAATCTATATTTGAAAAGAAAATTAACATTAACCATTATATATAATATATTTTATCCTCATACATTGTTTGTTATTCATAATTGCAAAAAAAAAAATCGCTATAATTCAAAATATCATTCGCATTGCCATTACGTCTTAAATTTACAACGTTCAGCTATAAAATATACGAAATTCTATTATTCGACTGTTATTTACGATTTTTATCAAATGTACGTATATTTTTCTAATTGAATAAATCATTTTAGTATCCGTTGTAATATCGATCTCGAGGCTATACACGCTAATCGTTAGCGTTAAATTATTATAGTGATATAAAGTGACGTCGTATGAAATATATGTAATAATTTTAACCGAGAATATATATATATATATAAAAAATATTCATAAAATTTACATAAAAACGATAACGAATATATATATATATATATAAGGCGAAGAAATTCTTATTTGAAATAACTCCATTTTGAAATATATTATATATATATATATCACATATTCGTATCGCAGTTCGTTAAAGTCTACGTACAGACGTTATCGATGTACGTAAATAAACACATAAAATATTTTGATGGAACTATTTTCATTTATATATATATATATATATATATATATATATATATATATATATATATATATATATATATATTCATTTTTCTACCATCGTTTCTATCCTATTTTTCTTCATAAATGGGAAGCTGTATGTTTGTTATTTGAAATGGTTTCCCCGTGTGGATATATGCGAATGACACGGCTTTTATGTCGAATTCTGATACGCTGCTCGGATTCTATTCGTATTTGTGTATATTTTTGCTTTTTCTCAGAAGCAGTTTTCATTATTGCGGTCGATACAAAAATGACTAAAACGTGTCATATACGTTTAAAAACAGTGAATTTCAAATGTATTTTTTATCGGTTAATATCGTATTGTTTCATTCGCAAAACGATTTCTCATATATATATATATATATATATATATATATATATATATATATATATATATATATATATATATATATATATATATATATATGACGGTAAACAGATATGTTTAAGTAATATTTATACTTTATACATATATATGATACTGCTGTTTATATATATATATATATATATATATATATATATATAAATTATTAAAAAGAAAGATTTCACTGAGATAGCTGTTGAATCAATTACGTGCCGTTCAATGACGACAACAGATGGCGATGCGTTGTTGCTCATTAATAATAATAAATAATATTCGTGATGATAAATAAATTCAATTATATAAATTATATTATTTGTACGCTTTTGCGACGTATTTTATTAATAATAATTATCAATTTGATATTATAAAAATGAAAATTTTTCTCTATATACTTTCATACGACATATGTTTGTTTAAATTTATTTTTAATATTGCAAATTTCAATTTTTAAATATATTATAATCATTGTACGAATATAAATATTTTTTTGGAATAAAAAATATATAGTAATAATAAAATATAATAATTGAATATTATGTTTAAAATTACGTCATTATATAACTATTAAACGTGATAAGATTTAATAATAAATTTTACAATTAAAATTTACCACGGAAAATTGTATATTAATGATTTTTCTAAGAAAAACAAATCGGGTAATTACGATTTTAACATTTGATGTATTATATCTGTATAATAAAAAAACCAGGTATTATACAAGTCAATATATTGAATAATTATAAAATAAAATTTTGCATAATGCATTATCATTATTTATATATATATTATAATAATTTGATTTTAATTTATTTACATATATAAACTCGAAGTTAGATTCGAAATTGTATAATAAATATATATTATTTTTTTGCATCATCATATATAATATTAAAAAAAACTCCTAGAAATTTTCTATAAAAATATGATATATGTTATACTGTAACTGAAATATAACTCTTTGAAATAGATTTAAAAAGGAAAAAGTTTTAAATAGAATGCAGTTCGAGATCGATTTCTATTGAAGCTTTTAAAGTGATTGCTCTTGTAATAGCTAAATATAGGATGAATCGGATAGATATTTATAGCAATTTTTTTTTATCATTATTGCATTCATCAAAAGTTTAATATAAAGAACGTTATATGTGAATATTATCCGGTTGTATATATATATATTTTTTTTTTATACTAATTATCTTCGAGCAAATTGATTAATACGTGTGAACCGGAAAATTTGATCACTAGAAGAGTGTGTAGATTTTGGAACCACTAATTTTTGATAATTAAAAAAAAATAAAGAAAAAAAATTGTATAAAGATTTTTATCGATTATTGAATAATATTCGTAGAAATCTATTGTTTCATAGTTCCGCTTCATTTTGTACGTTCATATATTAAAATTAATATTGAGTTCTTTAATCGATTTCGAGAAGATATAAATATCATATAATATATAATAATGATTATTTGATTTTTGTTAAAATTTAAGATATTGTTTATTATTTTCTAAAATTAATATTTGTTTTTATCATTATTTATAAATTAAGTATATATTTATATTTTAAACCATTTAAGGAAAACCTCATATAATGATATAAATTTTTTTTTTATAGAATAATTATCAATTAAAAAATTAACTTTTTATAATGTATGATTATTGTTTTTTTTGTCTGAAATGAAAAATTCAATGAAAACTTCTTCATTAACAGAATATGTTATTAAATGCAATATACAATAAAAAGAAATTGTAATATAAATTTATGAAAAATAGTTTGGTAAAATAATCACATTTGCACAATTTTAATAGAACGCGCTCTGAAACCGCAATAAGTTTATGGAAAAATTGTAGAAAAGACAGATTCGTTTAAAACTTGAAATCGATGTTTGAACGTATTCATAATTTATTAGTTTCTCGTTTAGGAAATGAAAGCAATAAATTTTCAACAAAATGAAAATCATCGTATCGGATCAGCGTGATAATAATAGATCCATTCTCGGCTTTGTGAATGTCGAATGAGGCAATTTATCGACTCAATTATGTCCGATTTTTATTTTCTAGCTTTATATAGACGTCGAAATATTACAATATCAAATCTTGCTTTAAATTTGGAACAGTTAAAATTGTGCAATATAATAAAAAAAATAATTGATATATTTTAATTTTTTTTCATTGGCTTTCGGCTCTTTAAATTTTATTATAATAATATTGCTTGTATATTATTTAATCAATTAGACAATTTGAAATTTATCTGTATCAAGAATAACTCAGTTCTTTAATTTTAAAAGTATATAAAGTCAATTCTCGATTTACGTACGAAGTTACGGAACCGAACTCTGTCGTAAATCGAAAACTGACTGTATAACTGAATCTCGTTTTATGCGGTAGATACATATCAAAAAATATACGTATCTCATATAAAAAAAAGTTTTATTTACAAATAAAAATAAGAGATTCGTTTCATCTTATAAAATCACATCAGTATGAATTTTTCAAATAAAATACTATGAAAATCGCATAAATAAAGTTTTATTATTATTTTTATTATTTATTAATAGGAATTAAGTCAATAATATTTAATTTAGAAATTATATTATTTTAAAATAATTAATTAATAATGTCAACATTGAATATATCAAAGTCTTTTTCGCCTATTTGATGAGTTCGAAAAGTGGAAGAAATACGTAAAATAATTCAAAATCCTTGTGAAAATGATAAAAATAAATTTTAAATTTTAAAAGCATAAATCTGAAATTTCTTAAAAAAAATAAACTCCATAAAACTAGGTTCAAATGAATGTATATATATATATATATATATATATATATATATATATATATCGATTTAACACTAGGGTAATTAAAATCCAATTATTCCCGGTAAATGCGCTCACCGGAGCAAGATACGCATACATTTGGCTAATATTCCTTGCAATTGAATCATCCAAGAATGGCCGGAAACTGTTTTAGAAGCTGCGATTTAGCGATACGAAGACGTCACAATGGAAGGTCGTACCGTGTTGCAATTTGATTATGCAAAAGCGATCAAATGCAATTCGCTACTGAACTGAATGCTCGTGTAATTTCTTAATTTGTTTCAGATATAATTTTATAACCATTCAATATTGTTATATAATATATTTAAATAAAATTAAATAAATTTATTATAATTTAAAAAAAAACAGTTTACATTTCCTTGACGTTCTTGAGGAAAATTTGTATTCATATTGCAAATATTTTATTATATTTTATCATTCTTTATAATAAGTAGAATTATTTTTGAAAATTTTTAAATGAAATTAAAAAATATATTGCACTACAGTCAGGTTAATTATTTTTTAAAATTAAATAGTTATTAAGACAATGATCGATCGTGTTGAAGAAATGAGCACAGTTATTATATATAAAAATTAGAAAAAATGTCAGGGTTGAAGTTTTAATTCATAAAAAAAAAATCGATGAAGTAATTGCATTGTAATAAGAATTATTTCTTTCAACATGAATGTATAATAATTATACGTATTTTTTATGATATAAAGTTACAATATGAATATTTTTCATTTATTATAATTCAATTTTTTAATATATTATGAAGACTAAAAATACAATATTTGATTATATCGTAGATATTTTATGTAAAAAAAAAGCATTACTTTTGTGAAAGCAAACTCAAAATTTTTATAAAATATCATTTGTATAATATTATATATTCGTTACAAAATTACGATAGCTCGAAAAGAATCGCGTGTTTCTTTACAATTTTATTCAGAATTGAAAGATATATTAATAAATATAATGTTGAGTGGAATTTGAAAATTATTTATATTATAGTGATAATACAATATTTACAATATGTTGCTGTAAGAGGTCATTATTGTTATTTTTTTTATTATAACAAAATAATATATTTAATAACGTAATTATGTTTCATATAAAAGAAAATTTAATCGTACAAAAAACCATAGTATAACAAATTTGTATGAACTTGACATTGTTGCGCGCGTTTCGACCGTAATAATAACACAAGTAAATATATATATATATATATATATATATATATATATATATATATATGTATAAAAACGCGTCATTGGCAAATAGACCCGTTATAGTCGGCTAGCTGATGATGTCCAGCTTCGATTCCAAGAGAGACACCGTTAACCGACAAATATAACCCGACAAATACCACTAAACGTGTTGAATCGATGACGACTTTTACTCTCGCCACTTTGAAAACTTGAACGAGTCACACACACACACACACACACATATATATATATATATATATATTCCGTTATCGCTGTTTGACGTATAAAATTAACATATCTAATTATTTTTATTTTATTTTGTCAATAAAAAATTTAATATAAATATTGATTGATATATTTGTTTAAAATTTGAAGTATTCAAAATAAAGTACAATTACAAATTGTGCTTGAACAAATTTATAATTAGAATCGCGTTGAATAATTTCACACTATTGTTATATATAATATATTTGATCTCATTTTTTAAATTTATATTTAAAATAGAAAATATTTGAAAAAAAAAACAGAAATTAAATATTAAATGATTTAAAAATTATAATGTAAACAATAAATCAGTCATGTGCAAACAAGGTACATTTTTATTTTAATTATGAGTCTGACAATTTTCAATATATTTTATCCTCATTTAAATAGATCCGCGTGCAAATTCGACGATGATATAATAATGACGACTTTAAGAAAGATTATTGAATATTATAATATAATTTTCCAATAAATAACATTTAATTACTTATATATTATTTTCCTTTTTCGTTTATTAAAATACATTTTTTTAAAATAATTTTTAAATGAATTACCTTTAAAAATTTCCTACGCAATTTTATTACTGAATTTTCCTCAATTTACTAATAAATCGTCATGAATATTATTATTTTTTAAATTTTCCGCCGTATTTATTACATGTTTTTTATTTTTAAAACATAATACGACAGATTTAATTTGTTTAGTATTTCATATAGTGGACAATATTACCTTTTATAGGAAGTAAAAGCATGAGAATATTCTCTAGGGATAATCTGAAACCTTAGATTATTTATCGGGTAGCACTGAATTAAATCAAACGGGCGACGGTAACATAAATGAAAAAGTAATTTGAAAAATTGATAAATATTAAAAAAAAAGATATTTAATTTAATATATAAAAAAAATAAATTCATGTACAAAAAAAGTTATACCGAATGGAATCACGAATATCAAAATTATGAAAGCAAACATTCCATCGTTAAATAATTTAATTTTCACACACACACACACACACATATATATATTACGCGTTTAATCTTCAAAGATTATATATTTCTTCCATCCGTTTGTAAATTAACAAAATATTTTGCTTAATTACAGCGATAATAAAAGTGCGTAAACGAAAACGTAACGAGCAATATTTAAAATGTATGACTCGTCTAGATTACTTTTTTACGAATGCGGTGAATAATATTTACATTATTATTATTATTAAAAAAGTATATAAGTAATTGTGTCTTAATAAAACGGCGTATTTTTTTAATTGTATTTTATATTTTATATGTGCTACTATAATACCTTTCTTTCTATTTATATTTAATGTTATTCTAAATATTTCTAACAGTTTGTTACAACTGTACTTGTATTTTTTTTTTGTAGATACTTAAATGGCTGAATGATTAAATTCACTTACCTATATTGAGTTATTCAGAACGCAATTGTTCAAACCCACAATACAATGTTTGAATAAAAAATATATATGCTTAACTATTAGATAAAGTAATAAATAATGTCATTTTTTTTAATATTAATAATGATATTTATATATTTTTAAAATCATTTTTAATTTTATTATGAATTTTTGAACGATTTTATACATCGTTACATGTTTTTTTTTTTTATTTCAAATTGATATGTGATTAGTATAACAATTTCAATATTTTATGACACCATGAATAAACGTGGATTTGAAGCACTTTGAACAGCTCAATGTGGGTAAGTGAATAAATTTTATATAACAATATTTAAAACAATAAAAATATAACATTATTATGTCAATTCGATATAAATTTGTGTTGTAGGATTAAATTTGTTTATAAATATATATATATATATATATATATATATATATATATATATATATATATTTATTTTAAATGAATTCTGAGAACTGTAGATGTAGAATAAAAATCACACACAAGAATTTAAATAAATCAAATCTCATTTTTTAATATAAAGCAGAATTTTAAAGCAATGCATACGTGTGCTTCAATAAAATATCCCGCATCGTGAACCGAAATTATGAGAGACTTTGAAACTCAAAGTTTTCCCTTAAAATGAAACGTGTTCTGCATTCGAAGATATGCATGAAATTTTTCAATAGACGTACGCTTCGTGCATTCGAATGCGTTTTACCGACTGTATTTACTTTTAATGTATTATATATTATTTTATAATATTATTAAAATATACACACCGTTTCAAAATGGTTCACATTGAAAATTATTTATATATAAACACAATTGTTCAGAACGAAATCGTTTCATATTGATAATAAAATTAACATTGAAAGGAATGGGAGGAAAGTAGGATTTAAAGAAAAAAAAAATTGTTGTCGTCTAGGAACGTGTGGGAAGTTCAGATGTAAAACTCGGTACAGCGACGAAGTTCAAGAACCGTTAAAGTACATACAAGTGGTGCATGTAAATGCAACGGTTATTGTGAGTAATACAGGTTTGCACGAAACTGGAAGAACGCCTTCTATCCAGTTTTTTGATCCAGGAGATAGTGGGATATATCGGTTACAGCTGTGTTTGGCTATTAGATTTGACCAATATTTCTTGAATAACAACTGTGTTCAATGTGCCTTTTCGAAGCTCGTATCGAAATTCGACAAGATTGTTAAATATTTTTTTTTTCACTTTTATATTTTTAAACGGTTTTAAAACGATGCACATTATTGTTATTAAATTTAGATAATCGCAATTTTGGCAATTCGTATAATGATAGATTAAATTTCAAACAAGTATAATTTGTACATATAAAATATGATGTTTTATATTTGATTTGTTTAAATTTTGTATTATCAAAATATTGATTTGGATATAAAAATATGTATTATTATATAAAGAAATACTATTGATTTAAAATATATATTATATCTAAGATAGAACAAAAAGTATAAAAAACATTATATTTCAGTTTCAATTTATTTTTAAAATAATTGAATAATTACTATGCTAAAAATGTAAATAATGAAATGAACAAGAAAAATTCTTTAGAATAGTATGATCAGATTAAACAAGTTATTGAAGCAAATATTCTCTTTATAATGCGGTTAACAGAAAGTTACGAGGAATGTCGTAGCGTTCACCAACCTTCCATTGATTAAGATCCTCAATAATGAGGAAACGTCTTCAGAAGAAGAGGAAAAATAAAATAGAGAATGTGCAAAAATTTAAAAAATAAATAAATAAAATGGAGAAATCTACGGAGTAATTATGATTTAAATTATTATGTTTATAAAACTATGTTGGATAATATATACCATATATTAAACTCAAAGGTATATATTGAACGTTCTTAATAATCGTAGAGTATTCAACATACAGAGAAAAATTCACGAATACTTGGTCGAATTAGTTCTGTTAAAGTGCATAGTAATAAAAAAAATCAATAAAAAGCTTTTTGTGCTCTAAGTGTTTTCAGTATGTGCTTTGAAGTGAAAAATTAGAATGAAATTTGTAGCACTCTTGCAAATCGTGAAAAACAATCGGGTCTGCTGAATTAATGAACGATTTCAAATATTTCGCAATTTATTTTTTATTTATTTTCCATTTTCTGAAAATTTACATTTTTATTTATTGAAAATTTAACAAATGTAAATTTCGATCGTATTATAGAACGTTTTACATTACAATAAAAAAAAATGTATATGTAATATAAATCTGTGCATTAAAGTAAAATAAAATAAAAAAAATCCGATTCAAAAGTAAGTACGTCATATTCTCTATGGCGGCACGTCATGAACGGAAATTCCATTACTGGTCTGTATTGTATGTAATTTATATAATTGTGCTTTTGTTACATGTCATGTATATATATATATATATATATATATATATATATATATATATATATATATATATATATATATATATTTGTGTGTTATACATATATGTGATCTCATATGTTTGTATTCTGATATACATCACGTATTGTCCGATTTGAATGAATAAACGCAATTCGTGTTTGACAATATAAAAATTTAGTGAGAACGAGTGGAATAATTTGGACACTAAACGGCGATGTCACTCCGTAGAGAATAAATAAATCTTGTTGCGCTTTCTTTTGATTTGACTCGTGTTTTGTTTGCGACGGTAAAAATACGACCTTTTTTTTTCAAAAAAAAAAAAATAATAATATAAAAAACGTGGTTGAGTCACCGATTGAGGCTCTGTTGAAAGAAAATGAAAAATATTAGTATTCGATATGAGTACGTCAATAATAATCGCTAAATGTAGAACGACAGATTTTATACAATCAAAAAAAAAAATAGTCAATAATATATTTTTTATACCTTATTACAATATTTTACTGATAGATCAATTTTGGTTTATTCTATTATTAGCCTGTTCAAGAATCGTTTTACGTCTTTCATTAATAGGGATAATTTTTAAATGATTATTTTTATTTCATTATAATCTAAATTTTTTAATAGTGTAATTAATGTAATGTATCTACATAATATAAATTAATATATTTATTCATAAATGATAATTTCATTTCATTTCAAAGTAACATAGACGTCGAATGAATAAGAAATTGTACTCTATTTACAAATAAATTAAATATAAAAAAGCTAATGTAGAACATTACGTAAAAAAGAAAGATTCAATTTGGAAGATCTTTTTTATGTATAATCTAAAATAGACGAATTCGAAATATGTATATAAATATATATATATATATATATATATATATATATAAAGAAAAAAAGAATGAAAAGGAAAATTTGTAAAAAAAATCGAGCTCGATTTGCGTTGATTTTTGTCAAACTCTGTCGTTATCGCGAAAAACGGTTTCGAAGCGTATTTTCGCTGATTGAGTAGAGACATAGAAAAAGATTGAAAATTAAATCGAATTTATTTAGAAACGCTAAATCTGCAATAATATAATGTCGTCGTACAAAATGGCGGTTGGATTTAAAAGAAATCCCATTGTCAACGTAAATTTGGCGGAAAAAATCGACAAACATACTGAAAAAAACGGTATCACATTAGAATAATTCGTATTGGAATAGAACAGTCAAAATTTAAATTATATATATATATATATATATATATATATATATATATATATATATATATATATATATATATATATATATATATATATATATATATATATATATATACCAATAAAATACGATAATTATATTTAAATTAAACCCAATTATCTATAATATAAATATGTAATTAAGATTAGTAAGGTATATAATTTAATAAAAAATATAGTGTATTTCTAGGAACTCTAATCGGATATATTAATCATCAATTAGAATCTAATATTAAATATAAGTTTAAAACGACGATATATATGATGGTCTGATATTTATGTTTTGATAAATATTTTGTAAATAATTAATATTGAACGAATTGAATAAAGTGGGATTTGCCCTGTATGACGTAATTTTGATTGTTAATTATATTATGTGAATTTTCACTGTTAATACGCCATAAAAGATTTATATGCCAAAAATATAATACCATTGTTAATGAATGGGAAAAATATTGAAAACAGATTTAAATGTGTTGCTTAAAAAATATATTGTATAATTCAATTTAAAAAATTGTAATAAATTACAAGTATTTATTTTATTTTATATTTACCATATATGTCGATATATATCATAAATAATCGATATTTATTTATGCGCATTATATTATAGTAAGTTTACTTTGAATGTGGCTATTCGACTGTGAGGTGAGAATCGTAAAAGACAACAGAAATGAAGGTGTTTTTGGATACATTTCGACTAATTCAAAAGGAAATCACTTTGAAATTGTTTGGGCTTTTGTGAAATTAATTATTTGTATTATTATATCCGTTCGAGACGAAATTGTTTTTTTAACTGATGTTACGCATTGTTCTATTGAATAAATCGAGGTAATATTTGTCTATCAGTGATGTTCTAGAACGTAATAATTATTTATATTTAAATATGTGAGAATATATATATTATTAAAATTTATATATGCCTTTTTAAAAGTTTTCAAATGTATTGTGAACGAATTCTCAAGTGTTAGTTGAAAGTTAAATGGATTTTTAAAGTTTTGTTATACGAGACGGTTTTCGATAAAAGCGTTCAACAAAATTGTCAAACAGTGATTTAGTGAATAGTTTAGTAATTTTGAGATGATTGTAGATTTCAAGTGGAAGCATATGCATTAAAATGAGCCAGTATTTCATTTTTTTTTCAAAATACGTATAGTGTTTTCGAACAGTCGTAGATGTTAAGCAGGTGTTAAATTGATAACTGTCAAGATTTTTAGTTTATTTAAAAAAAAAATGACGTCGAATATTATGATGTGTTGTTGAAAACGTTTTTTAAAGTCATTTGAAAAATACTCATATATATAGTCTAATATTGCTTATTTTTTATCAATATTTTATATTAAAAAAATAATATAATTTATATTTGTTCAAAAATTTAATAAAATCAATTATACTTTAGATTTTTTTAAATTAAAGTTTATTGTATTATAAG
Organism: Leptonema lineaticorne; assembly: GCA_024500535.1. NCBI lineage: Eukaryota > Metazoa > Arthropoda > Insecta > Trichoptera > Hydropsychidae > Leptonema > Leptonema lineaticorne. The sequence goes on from JANIJI010000003.1 coordinate 1,180,307, forward strand.
TGACTTTAATATTTATATCGATAAATAGTTATAAGTAATATAATCAATGTTGATACAAACCTTTGAAGAAAATCGATTATGGAAGATTAATTACAAAGTTGAAACTTTGAATAGTTGAGAAGTCAAACTTTATATATTTGGATATGGTAATAATTCAAAACTGTCATTTTTGAAATTACAACGTTATTTACGTAAAAGTGATATCGTTCGCTACTCAAATGAGTTGTTAACGCGGTCTATTTTTTTAAAATAATATATATATATAAATTACAAAACATTAATATTGATAATAAAGCTCTAATATTATAAATAATTAAAATTTAAAAATGAATATAATAAAAGTGTAGGTCATATTTTTAATAGTTTTAGATCGAATCGTCAAGTTTCGAAAGGACAGGGTGGATTTTTTGTTTACTTTGACCAAACACCGCGTGTATGCAACCACCTGTGCGCACCGCACCCCCACCTTCCCCTTTCACCGCGCACGTCTATCCCCGTGCTCTTGCATCCCCCCACTATTCGGTAACGTCGCGTAGAATTCAGTACGCGAGTCGCTATCGCTTTGTGCGGTGGTTCTGCGTCTCGTCTTCTCTAACATTAACAATATCGCGAGTATACATACAAAAAAAAAAACTTTTTTTTTGTTTCAAATTTCGACACACACACACACATACACACATTTTATATACAGTATTAGTGCTTGTGTTTTTTTTTTAAATACATGTTTAATTTCATGTTACTGTGAAAAAAAAGTCATAATTGTTACGTTCCATTCAATTTAGATTTATTTTAATTTTTTCGCATTTCATATATATATATATATATATTTTTTTTTAAATTATTTTGGTTTATTAGTATTTTTTTTTTTGTTGTTGTTGTATATGCACGTATATTTTTAATTTCACGAAAGAAAGTAAGTGAAGAAGTTAGCAACACTGGCGCACGCATGCGGCCCTGAAGTCGCCATGGGCGGCCGCGGGGCTCGCGAATTCTTCGCAAACTATAATTTCATCCTGATCCTTGCATCCGCGATCGTCTTACTACATTTTACGAATGTTCACACTTTGGATACGAGAGGAGGATTAGCAGGTAATTATTGTACTCGCATTAATTCATGAATTACCTTTTTTTGTTTTTTTTGTTTTTGTTTTAATGAATGAATGCGCTTATAAAGTTGTAATAGTATCGTAGTATTTAGTAAAGTGTCGTAGTATCGTAGTAAATGATTATGTGTCCAGTCATTTTAATAACTTAATATATATATTTTTTTTTAATTATTTTTATTTTATGATACTATACACGATAATCACATTCTTATCAAATATTTTAGATACGATTTCATTCTATAATTTATATATTATTTTTAATAAAAATTGATTTGCATATTATATTAATATATTCTATTAGTATCTGTCAATTATCGTTATATATTAGATTTGCGTTACACATATTGTAGGTAGATAATTAGGATGACAATTATATATTAAATTATAATTAAACGGATGATTATATAGATCAGAATAGAATAATGAATATTTAATAATTTATAATTTCGATTAGATATCTGTAACGGAATAAATATAGAATTTTATAATTATTTTTGATTTATAATAAAAGATTAGAATTTTCAGATGATGTGAACTACGTCGTTACTAATCACAAATACCGGTCTGTAAACCGGTGTTTCTTTACATACCTCGTGGAATCTTTGCCAAAATTGTTGTACGGATTCTATAAATTTTATAATTATATAATTTAAATAGATTATTTTAATTCATATAACAATGCAAATATTTTTTGTATGTTTGTTTTTTTTTTTGTTTTTGACTTGATTTCTCCGAAGGGTTGTCAAGTTTATTAATAATGATGATGTGCATTAGTATATTTACAATATGTGTCGTGTGTCGAAAGTGTCTTTCGAAAGTCAAAGAAGAAAGTTTTGTTAGGGTTTTGCCGTCGTGTGAAAGTCGAACAGGCGAACGTTCAATCGAAAAAGTTCTAAGTTTTTGAATGCGCCGGGTTTCGTGTCTCATTTTGCGGCGCGTTTATATTCCCTTTTATTTCACACATTTTCAATATTTACGCGTATATACCACTTAAATATTAAAAATTATTCATTTAATATTACAATAGTTTATATTTATTATATTCGTACTATATTAAAATTATTATCACATATGAATTTATATATTATTTCTAGATTTTTATGAATAATATCGACCCGATTACGATAATGATCGTATTTATTGTTATTTTTTTTATGTGTCAGATCAAATTATCTATATAGTTGAAAATGATTTAAATATAATAAATATATTTAAGCCATATGTCGACAATTGTACGTATGTATGCGCGTTATTTTATACGTATAAAGCGTGTACGTAGCTCGATAACGGTACTTTTCCGCACACGTTTGACTTTTGATGAAATTTGAATGTCGACGATAAATCGTAAAAGTAAACGTAATTTGTCGAATTTTAATCGACGTCGACCTGAAAATCTAGTCGCGAAAAACGTAATAGACATTAAAATATATTATTGATAGAAAAAAAAAACGGCGATATTAAAAACTAATTATCGTTTTTTTTTGTTGTTGCCGTTGTGATAATGCTCACTTAACGACTGTTGTTAGTTTTAATTTTTGTTTTCAGATTAAAAAAAAAATAGTTTATTTTATGTATGATTTTATTTCCGTTTAATTACTTTTTATTGTAATTAGTGAGTGCATGTTGTACGTTGTTGTTGTTATTATGATTATGACAGGAAATATCACATAATATATATCGATGTTAGTTATTCAATTTTGAAATGAAAACAATATACACAATTTTATATATAATACAATGGTATAAAGATGAATTTTAAACATGAAAAACAAGATACATTTAATAAAGTATTATTGTTATTATTATTGTTGTTATGCGGAAAAACGTCATACGTTTCATACGAGATTCATATATTATGATGAATATATATTCTTGTATATATAATTTAATTGAAAACATTTTATTACATCATATTGTAAATGTATTAGTCGTCTTCCTTTGGCGTTGTAACGTCATTATGTTAACATATGTTTGCTTTTCATCCTTCGTCTCTATATTGGATTTTGGATTTTTTTTTTTTTTTTGATAAATTTAGAGCCTTGATGAGCTCTTTTATGTATATATAAGCTGTTTTTATTTTATTTTATTTTTTAGATTTTATTACAAAGAATCCAAATTAAATGTTTGCATTATTATAATTGAAAGTTTAAAATATTGTAACATTTCAATTTTAATCATTTGCGTGATTGTTGCATGCATTCAATTAATGTTTCACTTTCATGCATGAATATTTTTTTAATCGCTTTAGAATTCTCAGGATTTTATGTCTTATTGTGAAATTATTTTGCTCTATTTATAATTTTAAAAGAAAATGAGATTTTTTTCTAAGAGTGAAAGTATTAATTTCCCAAGTCTTTTTCGGATTTTGTTTTCAGATTTAATATTTTGATTAAGACTTGTCTCAGTATATGATATTATTAATTTCTTTTTTTTCTAATATATAAATATATAATTTTATTTGTCCTTATAAATCTTTATATATAATTCATATATATTTTATGTTATAACATAAAATTTCATAAATAGAATATAATATTTCATTATATATGACATATATAATAATTTTATATCCCAGTTCTAACTGAAATTGGCGATTACTCTTTTTTTTCTTTCGTGTCAGATAAATCTTTTTCAACAATAGATATGCGGATACGCGGATTGTACTTCAATACTGAGGAAGGTAAAAGAAGATTTAAAACGAGAGAAAAGAAAAAAAAAAGAACAGAACAGAAGAAAAGTAATTTTGGACAATATTTCTTTGCTCACAATGGGTTTCGGTTGTCCATCGAATTGAATGGAGAGGTGTGTCACAGAATTTTTTTTTTCAAAGCCCCCTTACCTACGATTACTTCGCAGGTGTATTGAGGATGTTCTTTCATACGTATCGATTTAGATTCATGTTGCCCAATTGGAATTTTTGTCGGTGACACCTGAGTTAACCGATGCCCTTTTATGCTCACGATATTATTTTAACGTTGTATTTTTTTTTTCAATGTTGTCTTGTGTATTGTTTTTAAATGCATTTTGATGCTATTATGCGAATGCGCGTCGGTCGTTGCACCTGAAATAACAACGAATCGCTTCGTTGACAAATTGTGTCGTTTCCTACTGTCTCATTTAGCTTTCAAAAAATAAAAATTCGTCAAATAATAAATTCGTTTTCCATAAGAATTCCTAGATATATAGTTGTTAGACTTTCATCAATGGTAAATATTATAAAAATATATATCATAAATCGAAAGTTACTTTTCAAAATCGACGCCTTATTTTTATTTATAGCTAAAAAAAAATAATATTATATGGCCAAAATGGAGTATCCGTATTCGTATCCGAAACTCGTTTAACTCTAGAAATAAACGACGGCAAATATCGTGTATTTTAAGGGTTGTGTGGAAATGTTCGCGTACGTGAGATTTCTCACTTTGCATATGTCGATCATGGCAAATAAATGTATATAGGCCGCGTATTGATTTTCGATTCGAGCGATTCAATTTATATTGATGGGAATAGTAATTTAGGAGTGAAATATAAGGTTTAGCTCAAGGAATCGTGACACCTTTAGTCAATCACGCTTTTCCATTTCGCGGTCGATGATCACCGGCACTGATAAATTTTCAACGTCGATTTTCATGTTGATGTCGTATTTGGTGGGGGGGGGGGGGTAGCAAATATTAATAATTTAATAAATCGATTCCTAGATGCGAATAAGAATTGCGCATTAGACAATATGCTATTAATATTATTAAATAATCTAATCATTGTTTACGTATAATGTTCATAACATAAATATAAAATAATTGATAATTATTTTTATCGTACGTATATGGAGATTACTAAGGATATTTATTTATTCTATTAATTATGTTTTATGTTCACGATCATATTATGTAAATTTGTGACGATATTACTCTGTGAAAATAATTACGATATTTGTCGTATTAATTTCCCTGCGAACGAATCGAATATATTAGCATAAAAATTTAATACATATACCGTATAAAGCTTGAATAAATTAAAGTTTTATATTTATTTCTGGGATTCGTAAAAATTTAATTAATTGTTTCGCGTGTCGACGTAAAAATTTTTGAATTTTAATTTATTCAAACATTTATGATAGAATTGTTTATTGATTCATGAAATTAATTATATCCGAAAAATTAAATTGATTTTTGTTTACATTATATATTAGTTATTCACAATATTTTCTTTGATTGTGGTTTTAATAATTGAAAATATATATTAGTATATTTTGTGTATTAGAAATTATTTAGCATTGTTATAGATGAGTTTTCATACTTTTCTACATTATATATAATTTGTATTACGCGTTAACAACCGGTTATAAGTTGAAAACATTAACCAATTTGTAATATAGATAACGCTAATTAACTAGTAACTCGCAGTTTGTATAGAGACCTATATAATTTTATTACGGCGAAGAAACTTTTGATATTGAAAATCGTATGCTTTTCAGGCCTGTTGAACCGCGAGGCTGTATTATTATTATTATTATTATTTTATAAGCCCGTTAAATGAAAGAAAGAAAAAAAGAAAAACAACGACGCGACGTGAAAGCGTCGAATCGATCGAAAATTTTTGCACATATTTTTTTTCTCGATCATTTTTATATGATAAAAACTGCGTTTTCGAGGTGATCGCCCATGTTCAGTTATGCAAATTTTACTGTTACACATATACGCGACTGTTTGATTTTAAATTAGTATATATATATATATATATATATATATATATATATATATATATTGTATATGCATATATATAATATATATTTTTTAATATATATATCCATAGGTCAATGAACCAATTGTCGGTCATACGTACATCACGTTTTGCGTTAGCACATTTACCACGGGTGTTTTAAAGACTTCTAGAAGCACGTTTTCAACATTCGAACTTCAAAGACACGAACGTTAATTTCGATCGATATATCCGCGCCGTGGTAGCTTGAAATTATTATAAGTATCCAATTGCGATTCCTCCGTCACGTCGGATACGGTTAATTTGTTTTAAATTATAATCGCGGTTTCAAAAAAAAAAAAAAAATTATGGCGGACCGCGATTCTGGGTTGATTACAACGGTTGGGGATGTAAAAAATACAATAAATATATAAAACTTTTTCGTCCGGTGAGTGACGTTTTTATCGAGTTTGCGCTTTTTATTCAATTTCGAGCAATCAACCGTGAGTGGTTTCTTGAATGATAATCGCTCATTAATAATGTTTATGAATATATTTTGATAAATTTTATATAAAATATCCCATCGATAATATTATATATAAAGAAGTTCCGGTTAAGTAAGTTTTTCGATCAAATTTTTTATACGTTTTGAATGTTTATTGTTTTTATTAAAGTATTCACTTACAATTAGCGATGGTTATAATGACAATATATTTGATACGATGTTAAAATTATGATTTTACGCTTATTTTAATTTAAAAATTATGCTGACGTCCGTGAAATAATTTTGTTAGAAAAATTAAAATATCAAGTATACGATTTTTTTTCTAGATAAATAACTAAACATCTATATAATAAACTATTGTCGATTGAAATTGATATATAAGTAGAAAAAAATACATTCAATGAAATATTTCAAGGTTCAGTTTTTGGTGATAAATATTATTTGGCCATGACATATATTTCAAAATTTGTGAATGCATTCAAGCGCATTATAATATAATAAATATTACGATTATCAAAAATATACAGATACATTAATATATTATTATGATCATGGTTATATAAAAAAATCCACTTTTATCGTATGAATTCATGAAAATAGTTTCAACGTAGCATTTTTAAATGAGTTGATTCTATCGTCGTGAAAATCCCACGACTTCCAACTTTTATGACACATTATGCTTATGAATAAGAATTTATTAAGTGGACCAGGTCATCAACGAAATTGTAAAGTAATTGTTTTTGAAATATTATTTAATGTTTTCGCGTTGTTTGCAATTTTGCAATTAATTGTCAATAATTAGAATACGTATTTGTTTTTTTAATGTCAAAGTTATTTTTTTTTCTAGTATTAGAAATAGTATACTTTCAATATTATATATTAGAGATCATCTTCCGCATAAATTTTTTATACATTAGAAGCAAAGATCATACAATTTATCACAATATAACTGGTTATTTTACGGTTATAGTTAAGTCAAGGTTATCTTGATTTTTTTTTTGATTATACCTAAATGATTAACTTTTAATAAATTTATTTCTAAAAATTCTCACTTATAGAAATAATATACGGTCACACAATATTATAAAATATTGTATTATTTTATGTAATTATTATTATAAGATAATCGATTACAAGTCGGTGGTATATTGATGAGTGCCATCGCCATATTGGAAAATGGCTGTCGATCTAGCAAACGAACATTGTCACGAAGTCAAACGTCCGGCACGTGACAGGTACTATAAGAACAGTGTTTCTTAAACATATTATGTCAAAATAAATATTTATTTTCCAATATTTTATTGCATATTGGATTGTCGAGTGTGTGATAACGATTATAATATTGTATGCTATTATCATCATTATCCTTGTCACGTCAAACTATAAGTACTCACGACTGAAATTGTTAGGTTAAACACCTGTATATCTAGGTAGTTCTTGCCGTAATATGTTTATTAATATGGAAATTACGTACGCGTACAGATGCTTCATATTATCTCTAAGCATTTATGTTATGCATACGAATTCTATTCGCTAAATATATCAAATATCATTCGTACGTATATTTTTAAAATAAAAATTTTCACAGTTGTAAAACCATATATATGAATAAAAGAAAAGATATCTGATGGATATGACGATGCTGTATATATATATATATATATATATATTTTTTTTTTATATCATATGCCACGTATTTATAGGCATTTTGTGAACGTAGTAACTAACCGGCTACGATTGTGAAAGAATCGTATGGTTTCGGTTGTTTCTCCATCATGCGAAAAGGCATAGTGCCTCTTCGCGATTGTTCATCTCGACATGTTGGCGATGATAATGGCGATGATGATGATGATGATCGCCGTGTCGGCGATGGTGACCCGACGACCGTAACCGGTTGGTTTACCTTCGTCGTTGTCAATCTTGTCTGTGGACACCGGTTTTGCACGTATGGAGCGGATCTTCGCCGTTGGTTACGCAATTATGTATCACATTTGTGGGCATGGACAATTTTATGCCTCGTATCGCACTCTTATCAGATTTTTGTCACTTCCTATGTGATTTTTTTTTTTATATATATTGTATATGCAATAATTAGCACGTTCGAAAAGGATCGAATTTCTAATTAAAAAGCTCTAGTAGTGATAAGAAATCTTGTTTTATTTCATAATACTCAATTATCTATCGTAACTATCTACAGTGTTATTTCACAAGTACAATTTACAATATAATGTTTTTGATTTGAATTAGAAAATAATGATTTAAGAATTTTAGTTTCGAAATTACAAAAAAAAAAAAACATAATGTTGTTAATATATGATAATTATACATTGGATGAAATAAAAAAGTCGAAATTTCTGTAGATTTCTATGATGTATGATAATATTATTGATAAACGATATTTTTCTTTTCTTATTTTGTAAACTCTCAGTAATACATCTCGTCTTAAAAAAAAAAAAACAATGAATAATTTTATTGAAATTAGTTAGATCAATCACCTAATTAAATTATATTATCTATTGAAATAGTCAAATGATTTACAATTGTTGAATACCAATTAATCTATGAAAAAAATTGACACTATTATTTTTTTTATGTAGAGTTTATAGCATGATTTATATTCATTAATATTTATTTAGTAGTGATTAAGTTTATGTTGATTTACTAGATTTTTGTTTGTATAGAGTTGAATTCGTTAAATTGGTTTGTTTATTATTCAGAATTCGAAAGTTTGTAATTTCAAACTGTAAATATTTTACGGAAATATTACTTCTTCTAAGAAAACCGAATTCAAATGTAATTATCAGCAGATATAATTCTCCGGAAATGTTTGTATCTTGTTTCAGTAGAAGAACTTTCGATATCACTCTTTGAATTTGATTTAGCAAAATCTTATAAAATTAATTATAAAAAACTGTACGCTCAATATAATATTATTTTTAATAATTTATATATTTATTAAATATATGATACGAATAAAAAAACTCCGCAGTTATTAACTCACTTTGAATCGCTTCATATACCAATGAGTCAGTCGAGTTTTTTTTTTAATATCTAAAAATAGTTTAAAAAATCTAACATTTTACTTAAATAACAAGTCAAACTGATAACCTTGTTTTAATTTTTCAGTGTTACGTTGTTTTTAATTGAAATTCAAACAATTCATTCGTTTTAAATAAATATTAAATATATGTTTAACTTGCACATATCATTTAGTAAACAGTTGCAATAATAATTTTCAACGTTATTTTCAAATTTGTAATTTTATTCGTAGATAAATTAATCTGAATATTATGTGAATCATTATTAAATTAACGTTACTTTAGATTTACAATAAGAGAAAAATTTTCTTTGTATATAAATCAAGTTGGATATGTGTATATTTCTGTACTTTTTTTATGTTGTAATTGTTGATCTTGTTTATCATGAATATACACATTTATCATATCTAAATTTATTCGTATAATGCTAGTATAATTTGTTCTATTGAAATTAATTTTTAATTTATTTAATATTTTAATAGGATATTATTTATATGCGATACATGCAAAAAAAAAAACGAAATGATAATATATATGTATTTTACTTTTTACTCATTTACAACTCAACATATATTATTATTAAGTGTCCATTCACAAGAATTATAATGTATAATATATACATATATATTATCATTGAATGCACTTTTGCTTCGAATTTATGTTTCCTTCATAAAAGTGTTTTTATTTATGTAAGAACATATTTATAGTTGTCGGAATTGGAGTAAACGAATAACATCACTACATTTTACTGTAAAACATGTTTCAAAAAATATATAATTGAACCTAATAATATTAATTAAGATTTTTGCGAAGTAAATTCATATTATAGAGAATTAATAATAATTATAAAGTTTTTAAATAAAAAGATATTGGTGTTTGTATAAATAAATATTCTAATAGGGATAAAATTTTGAAAGAAAAAAGTTTTTTTTTATACTATATAGTTAAAACATTAAAGTAAGAAGAGTAAGATGTTAATGATTTAAAATGTACATTTGAAATAGTTTAAATTAAGCTTTGAATGAGATTATAAAGCATGACCATTAAACTTTGAAGTTCTATGGGAACATGTACAGGAAAAATACTGTAAAATTAAACCTTAGTACTGCCGAGTTAAAAAACAGATTAAACGTTGTTACAAAGGCTAAAGGATTTCAGATCAAATATTAAAGTTTTTAAAACTGGTACAAAAAAAAAGTCAACTAATTGAATTTGTTACGTTTTAAATTAAAGCGCTGGAAAAAATTAGATTTTATTATTATAAATTGTTCTTTATTTAGAAATTAATTTTGTAAAATTAATGTTTTAATATAATTATGCAATTTACTTCATTTGTATACAACGTTGTAGAAAATTACGTAATAGAAAATATATTTTAAATATTTAATATCAATATCAGTTTCAAATATATTGGAATTTTTCTAATGATTTTTTCGATTTAAAAGTAACTTATTATGACAGAATCTGTTATCACCATTATTATATTGTAGTTAACTTAGTCTCATTATGAGACACGTCGTTGTTACGATTTTTTAATCATTATGTTATTCCATGAATTCTGATCGTCATACATGGTATTTTTAAATAAATATATATTATATTTTTTACTTAATATAAAAATTAATTAAATATTTCAAATATTGATTTATACTAGCCATTATAATAATAAATATTTTTTTATTAGTGTGTTTTAATATTATAAGTAACATCGTTTTTATGTTCGTTTTGTAAATATGACGATATAAAATAATAATATTTCTATCGAATATTTTATCGTTTATCGTAATTGATAGTTGAGGCAATAAAAGACAGTCAATAATGAAATTGGATCATGCAAAGGAACAATTGAGTAACCGTATTAGTTATGTTCAATTGATGAAAAATGAAGAAATTGCTGTAACATATTTATGACTGTTCATTTTATATTATATATATATATATATATATATATATATATATATATATATATATATATATATATATATATATATATATAACTATGAAATGAAATATTTTTTAATATATTTATGCTTCGAATCATTTTTATTTCAAAATTAATTTAGAAAAGAAATACGTAGGACATTTCAATTACACTTTTTATATTTGAAAAATTGATTTAAAGAAAAAAAATGAATTATTTTGACGAGGTACCTTATAAGAGAAATTTTCAAAGACGAAGGGGTCTTTTTTTTTCAAAAGTACGTACAAATTACAACGTATATTGAAAATGTAGAGAGGGTAGCGATTTTTCTTTATATTTTCGCCTTTGTAAATTTTCCTTTGTCAACGCTTTCGACATTTAAAAGATTCAATATGTTTTTTAGATACAATATATTTAGTCGTTTCGCGAACGTATGGATATATTGTTATGAAGCTTTCTCGTTTTATACGCAGAATTTATGTACGTCACGATATCAATTTTTATTTTAAAATTAATTAAAATGATACAACATTTTTTTTTACAAAATTATAATAATTGAAATATATAATATATTTAATCTCGACAGATTTAATTTATATTTTTATATACAGATATAATTATTTTTAATCACAATATCAAAATTTACATATATGCAGCATAAAATATATATAATTTGAATAAAAATAAAAACACACATATTTTTTTATATTAAAAAAAAAAGTACAGAGCATCGAATTTATGCGGTACGTATTCGGTTAAGACCCATCTTCTCCAGCATTGTTTTGATCGTTGAAGCGGCTAATTCGACGAGTAAATCTGATTGGATTATAATAGGCGAGTTCAAATCGTGGGGACACCCCTGTTCAATTCATTAGGTCACAATGGGGTTCTCGTATTCACCATGCCACAAAGATTCCAGTTCACAAATGGCGAATAATCCGCTTTAAGTAAGTGTATTTATCCTGTCACTCTCGATCCTTTTTTATTTTTATTTTTTGATTGAGTTTATTTTTATATACTGCGTACAAAACATAGGTGTTCATATTGTATTTCAAGTACAACACGTGCATAATTTATGTTTTATGTCATAATTATACATGTTTTAAAATTTAAAAAATATTTAATTGTGATAAGGTTTTTCAGAGTGTTCTGTTAGAAATATGGTTTAATTTATTCCAATAAACCGTATAGTTTGTTTGTTATTGATGTACTTCTGGGCAGTTTGGGTCCGTTTCTTATAACAATGGTCGATGACAAATTCATTTGACACGAATATCGTTTCTGTCTATTTCTTGTACACGAAACTGTTCTACATTTTTCGCCATTAGTGTCACATAACTGCTCTTTTTCGTGTGGACGAATGCATTTCACTTTTGTGTACTATTTTATTCGGGGTCGTCATTCTTTGCAATTATGTCGTATTGTGTATTCGAGTATTTCGAAAATTTTCCCCTTTAAAATCGTTCAAAATAGCATTTTCCGTTTCGTTTTTTTTTTTCGTTACGCCCGCTGATTTAGGATAATTTTTGACGTTTTCTCTCGTTGCAATTAATGAAAACTTTTTTCGTTTGAATATAGTTTTTTTTCCTCTAAATTGTACGCCTTTCTTCGTCGTTTGATTGTTATTACTCTCTATAAAAAAGTTAATGAATTTCGAACTTTTAATCTTTGGTTTTGATTTAGTCTTGTAAGGTTATCTAGTCAGTTAATTTAGATTTTAATTTGCGATTAAGAGAATTTTTGTTTTATGTCTGCAGAATGTTTTTATCAATATTAAAAAGTTATTTAATATTATGGAAAGATGAGAAAATAATTCTTTTCTATTTATAATCTATTGTAAATATCGTTTTTAATTACTTTTAAGATTAAAATTTACATTTTAATCTTTATTACAGTCTAATTTAAAACTGTCATTATAAGTATATTTGAATAAATCGTTACGAAATTATCTATTCGTTTATTGATATAGTAAGTAAATGTACGTATTTTTTTTCTCAAATATGATAACGTTATCCAAAAGTGGTTGACCTTTATTACAGATGAATGATTGTATATGTTTGTTAATGATTTTGTTAAATTAAAAATTCCATTAAAGTAAAATTATCGTTATCTATTTGTATAATATGTATTACAATCATTATTACTATATTTTTAATTATAATTTGATATAACTTTTGTTAATATCTTAAACTGTATATTAAAACTCATTTTTTAATTTGAAATTTAATGTTCGGTTTTATTTTATGACGATTAGGATGAATAATATATACATAATTGTTAATTGCAATTTTATCGCAATCATGATTGAATTATTAAACCAAATTTAATACTTAGTTTCACATTAAATGAGTCATAATGATATGAAAATTAAAAACAATTTTACACAACCCTGACATTTACTCAAACAGTATTAAATTGATTGTGCATGTAAAGAATCCCCAGAAAAATTATCATAATTTTCCTTGATTTATATTAACCTTCATATTTTATAAATTTGAACCTATAAACACGATTCTTTGTAATCACTGTGAATTTAAATTCCCTTATAAAATGAATATTTTAATTATTAAATATTTATATATATATTTCTCGAATTTCATTTGATTATTTTTGATTATAAATTTATATATATTTTTTTTCTACTATGTGCAAGATCATTTCATCATATTTTGACATATATTCTAGATCGATGTCAAATTATTGTGAAATATATTCAAAATATTATTGCAATTAATTTTCATATATTTTTGGTTAATTTGGATTTGCGCGTCATCGTTGAATGTTTTATTAATTTTTATACGCATGTATAAAATTACAAATTAACTATTAAATTGCATTATTACATATCGACTGTTTGTATTGCATATATTTTATGATTAATTACTTATGACGATTTCATCCAAGGTGTGATAATTAATTATATATGCTTTTTTATATAATATAAAAAGTGTATCTCGATTTTACAATTCGCTTTTTTTTCATATAAATATTTTTTATAATTATTATTTACATGTAAAATTGTATATTAAATTTATAAATATATTTTTTTGTAATAAAAGTTTTTTTTTATATAATTTGATGAATTCATTGTTCTCAAGTGTTTAACAGTTCTTATTTTTATTTTATTTTTTTTGTTAAATTCTGCATAATTCATTTTATCATTATTTTTAATCGCTCATTGAATTCTAATTATAAAAATGAAACGTAAAGAAAATTGAAAATATTCTCATATTTTTAATTCTTATCGTTGCTGTTAAATGGTTCGATTAACTTTATTACTCTCGAGATATAATAGATAGTGTTAACGACTATTCTTTTTGATTCAAATGGGACGAAAATGAAAAATATTTTTTTTAATATTTTGTCACATTTCCTTTTATATTTAATTCATAAGTATTTATGAGAAAAAAATATTTCAAAATGTTCAATTTTTTATTTTATTTTTAATACATTATTTATTAAATTAAGTGCAAATATATTTTGTATATATATATATATATATATATATATATATATATATATATATATATATATATATATATATATATGTTCATTTCATTGCCAAAATTTTCTATTAAAATAAGTATTATTACTTGTAGCATTTTATGAGAAATGTGAATTGTCTGTTTTCTGTTCGTACCGTTATGTTTGCGAGTTGCCCATGCAATAAAGTTAATTAATTTCATTAGTTTTATTGTGTAATAAATTTGTTTATTTTATTAAGCAGCAGCAAAATATAATGACGTTCTCATTTTCCCTCAGAGCTTTTATGTATTTTTCTCGTCTAGATTTCCTTATGCAATTCCAGTTTTTCTCCAAGCTGATCGTTTATTATTACAATGATATGTATTTATTTATTCATCGATATTTGTGATGATGGAAAGTCATAATATAATTTTATAAAATATTCGCCTATATTATAAAGAATGATAAATTTTTATTTCAGATTTTTTTTTATAAAATAGTTAAATATGGTATAAAATCAGGAATATTATCTTTTTATACGTTGCACGTTTTATGTAACCTTGTTCTGATTATCTCGATTTGTTTAATGTTACTAAACGTGATTTATATTACAATATACATTAATTGTACTCTCGCTTTATTCAGACAATAGAGCTATATTGATCGTTAGTAGAATTTATAATGCAAGATAAGTGACATTGTTATATATTTATTATGGATAAAGTTCCACAGCAGGTGACATTTGCTTTATTACAATATTGTCATAAGTAGATTATTGTATTATTTTAACCAACAGTTCTACACCATTCAGCAATTGAAATCGATTATTACTATGCAGATGTTTTCAATATGTGTCACTAAAAATATTGTATCTTTATAATTTCGTTTTATAACTGATGATATATATTTTATATTTATATAAATATGTATATACAGCGTAAAATTATTTTAAACATGTAGTACATATTTTATGCGTTGAATTTAACGTCTACTAATTGTCATTCGTATGTACTATTAATTTAATTCATTTACATTCAGTAATTCTTATTGAATTGAAGTATTAATCAACGTACGATATGGGGATGTATTTAACTATGTCACTTAACATGTCATGGTAACATTTTATCGAATATCGTTTTTGAGGTAATAATAATTAAATTTTACAATTTAATGAACTTTGATCTAATTTTAATAGGTTGTCATTGACAATATGAAAAAAGGATGAAATCCAAGATTTTTCTGTTTAATAAAAATTAAAGAAATAATTTTATTTTTAAAGTTTTATAACGATTAGTTTAGTGTTTATTAATTCTTAATTTAGATCGTGATGTTTAAATAATAACGCGGTAAATATCGTATATAATTATAAGCAATTAGCATTGATAATCAACGTTAACCAATGCCATCGATAATGTAATAGTTACGTAAGGTAATTTTATGCAATTTTTATGAAAATTAGCTCGCGTGCCATTCTTCCGTGACCGCTTTCGTTTTGAACTTGGCAATGATTTCTCGAGTCAGGACCGGCTTTAGGTTTTGTGTACCCCGTTTCTGTAACTGGTTTGTTCGACGAAATTCGATCAAAAAAAAAAAAAAATAAGAGATCATCGAATAAGAAATTTATTAAACAAAAATCGGTAAAAAAAATAACTATTAAAATCTTTAAAAGATAATAAAAAAAAATAGTTCTAATTGCCTTCGCCGGTTAGTTGGTTAGTTTTTTTTTTTCGTCGTAATTGACCGACGCTGGTTGCGATTTAAACGTAGAAAACGTACGGCGTCGATTTAAACTCCTTGTATAAATTGAACATTACAATATCCTCTCGTGGGACATTGACCGTTTTCATTGGTTGACTAAATCCAGGTCGCATATTAAGTTGTGTTAAAACGTACGTTCGAATTACGAATGAGACGCTAAAATGGTCCGGTTCAATTCCGGTCGAGATTTCCCAGTAGAAAAGATAAGAAAGGTGGTTCTTCGGATCAAATAAGAAAATTCTAGCGGATTCAAAATGTCAGATTTAGTGTGCGAAAAAAAATGAATGTTGAAATCTTTTTTTTCCTCTACTTTCATTCATTCATATAAATTCGGTCGTTGTCGTCAGATTTATAATGGTAGTTTATGCTTTTATACATATATGATATATATATATATATATATATATATATATATATATATATATATATATTATACGTATTTTTACGATACGATTTTTTTTTCATGAATATTCTTCATTTACACAATGTACTAGAAAGATCAATCGGCGATAAGAAATTATGCTGTCATCGCATCTTTGTCGATTCAAAAACGCTTATGCGATTTTTTTCCATTTGCCGCCTGATGTCGAAGACGATTTCTTATCGTTATCTCATTTGCAGAATTTTCGTTTTTCGCTGTAGTAAATTTTTTTTTGTCAACGAGAAATATTCTATATTGTCGTTTATATATATATATATATATATTTAATATATTTCACACATATAAATATATATATGAAAAAAGATTGTTATTCTGTCTAAGCATATAAAAGTGACTTTAAGAGTTCGTTGTTATATATAAATATATATAAACGAAAATACGTTAATTTTTCAATTTATTTAAAAGAGTGAGTGAGTATACATAATATTTTTGATTAGCACCAATTTATTATATCGATTCAAAACAGTCGTTTACTTAGTGCAAAATCGTTTCAGTTAATTATATATCGACACCTGTATATATATATATATATATATGTTATATGTACACGGTATTTAGAACGTTGTTTGCAAACGTTTCGAACATCGGACTTTAATACTACGTATTGTGTGTAGTTACTTTAGCACAGTGAACAGTAATTGTGGACGCTTAAACTTGACTGCAGTCCCGTGCACCGTGAAAACTAAATGGAAAGTTGAAAACAACGATTTTATTATGCGTTCCTAAGTTCATTTATTCGCATAACGTGCAACTTGCTCTTTTGTTTAAAAACTCTACGACGATCCTCGTCGAGTTTCGTTGTGCAATGTTAATAAAATCTGGAAAATTTTAATCGTATGCTCATGATATCTACAGTCGTGTTTAACGTTTTTAACAATACTTGGTTTTTGGTTTGTTTTGAAAATCAAAATCATTGTTAGAATAAAATTGTTTATTATGTAGATCAAAAATATTTATTATAATGATAAATGCTGTTTGAAATTGTGTCAATATCTTTTTTTTTTTTTTACTTTTAATTATCTGAATTTATTATACTATTATTAATGTTAATCTGTGTGTTATATTTTATATATTATGTTTAATTTTATAAAAAAAATATTTGAAGTAGAAAAAATATGTTTATTTAAAACGATTAATCATACTGTGGCTTATTGAGTTTGTAAACTATTGGAAGAAATTATTACTAGGTCATAATGTTTAAACCATATGATTGAGAATAGAAAGATGAATTTAAAGTTGAAGGTCTTATAGAAAATGTATAGATATACAAAGTTCTGATCATTTAAGTGTCTTTTGAATAATGCAGTAATTTCATTGAAGTATGAACTATTTGCTATATACTTGACATAACTACCCCAATTATGTTTTCTATGGATCTATCATGAATTGCGTCGTATTGTGAACTTTTTTATTTTTATTTTTTGCCTTCGGTATCGTGTGCATGATGATGATTAGATTCTGGAATCCGTCGTTGTTTTCTAAGGTCGTCCTCTCGCTAACAAAAAGGAAGTTGTGGGTTGTCGGTTCGTCTCCACTCAGTCGTTTGTTGCCCACGTTTTTATTATTTTCAGAGTTCACGTGGATCTTTTGACTGCAACGTAATTTTTTTAATCATGTTAAAAATAAAACCACATAATTATTATTATTATTATTATATGACATTATCAATATCGTATTACTATATATGGATCCTTTTGTGGTTTTTCAAAAAAAAAAATATATATATATATATATATATATATATATACTATTATATACAATACTCACGATAAATACTAAAGAGATCGTTTTAAAATGAAAATTGCTATGAATATTCGATTTTTTATGATTATAGAGGAAATATATAAAAAAAAAAACGATGTATGAAAATCTCATTATTTTCATATTAGTGATTGCAGTATTGCGTGTGCGAAAATTATTCCAAAATTTTATTATCTATATTTTTACGTTATATTCGATCGAAATGTTTCGTTTTCGTATTTATTATATTTCTCGTGATTTTTAAAGTACCATTATATATTTTATACATATATATGTATTTGAAAAAAATTAAATTTTTTCTTCCTAATTTTATTTACACGTAGAGAACATAAATCAGTGGCGCTATATAGTTTTTGTAAAAGGCCTTGGTCTTTCTTTTTTGAATTTTTATAGATATAGATTTATTTTTACGGGGTCGAGGTAATAGATTTATTATGTGTCTAATATTCATAATTTATATAAAAAGATTGTGCATTATATTAGTTCTTCGTGATCATCGATGATTTTTTTTCGATTTCGACAATGAAATTTGACGTATTAATCCCACTGTTGATATATTAACTTTATTATTTTTGTCCATGATTTATTAAATATTTTCTTTTCATGAAAAAAAATTAATTAAACTTTGTTACGTACATTAATAAGCTACCGATTTTAAACAATAAATATTTTTTTAAGAATATATTTATTTATGTTTGATTAATTTTAGAAGTAATTAATATTATAACAGGCAGTTTATAAAGTTATATAAGAGTCAAATTAACTATATATGTATATCAAGTTCAAAATTCAATATTGAAATTTTACAACCCTTTAATTTTATAGTATACCGTAGAAGCCCGCGTATAACGAGTTTATTTATTTTTGTATAATATTCAAACGTGTCGAGTTGACATTCGCGTTTGGTCTCTCTTTCTCTCATTCTCTCTCTCTCTCTGTGTGTATGTGTATGCGGTGAAAATGAATTATTCTCGTATGAAAAGTTGGTTCGTTTCGCATTAAAGCGAGTGAAACTTCGGTTCGGCGGCGTTTTACTCAAACTCGTATCAAAAACAATTAGTTTCACCGTAAAGCGAAGAACGCACATACGTGTAATCCAATTACTAACAAATTGTGTTCGTGTTCTTGGTCGGTTAAGGCGAATGACATTAAAATATTAGGACGTTACTTTCGCGTGTACGTGCGACGCCCTGTATATACCATAAAGCTCGTATAGTATAGGGTTGTTTTATACGTGTATTGGGCGAGCCGTGTCAACTGTTTCGCTCAAGAATCTCGTGGATGTTACTCGAACTATGAACAAAGTTTGCAAGCGCTTCAAGTCTGCGTAATTGCCTTTATTCTCGGTTTAAAAAGAAGAAGTTTTGCTTTGATTAAATTGATTTTTAGTTTTTTGACAATGCAAATTTGATATATGTTAATTTTCAGCCACTTTATGACAGATCTTTTCTGAATTAAATAATATTTTCTTATATATATATATTTTTTTTTTCTTTAGTCTTGGACGATTTACATTTTAGTCATGTTTATTTTTTTCATTTATCACTGACAGGATACCAATTTTCATTGTACTAAGTGATCCATTAAAAAAGTTCTCTCAAAAATTATAAGTTATCAAATATAATGACTGGAAAAAAATATATGACTGAAAATATATTATATTAAAATATATCTGATTTTAAGGGATAGTTTATAAAAAATAAGTTTCATTAAAAAATATTTTTACATTAATATATTATAGAAATTGAAAACTTGTTGGCAGAATATAGCTTGAAATTAAATTTGGACTACATCTTATTGAATAAAATTTAAGATAAGCCGCGTTATTCGCAGCAGGGGTTGCACCACTATTTGCCACTTTACGTGCGCGAAAATTTGCGGAATTTTAACCGAGTAACTGAAAGGTGGCGGCAACTGCGGGCCACGTTTTGTCAGGTGGGGTCTCAGCGTTTCAATATTGGAAACGTCATTGGTTTTCGGAACAAAGCCAAAGTTGTTGTCGAACTATTCGATCGGTAGTTTTCGAGGGTTTCGAGGCCTTCGCTCGGCTACCTTAGCACGTCGACATTTTCCGCGTTATAGAGAGCGCGTACCTCAGAAGGGGGATGGTCGTTCCTAGTGGGGACCATCCACCTGACGGAACTTGGCCACAATCAACGATCCGTGTAATTGGACGATGAAAGAGAACATCGGTCGAAACGTGTTGAAATTGGCGGAGTTTTGCATGCTGGTGTGCTGTCGAACAAAGGAACGCATCCACCCACACGACCCCCTTTTTGATTGTGGCGGCAACAATCGCCTCGGGAATAACCACATCGTTATTTGTAAATACGCTTCGGCGACTCTTAGCATGCTATTTCTACAAGGGAATGTTTCGAATTTGTCGATTTTATTTCTATATTTCTTGAAAACGTGTAAAAAATTTTTATATTACCGGTTACCGGTAATGCAATCTCTAATCTTTATTCATCCTTTCTGTTATCGACTTTTTCCTTTTTTTTTTCATCCGTTTGCATATCCATATCTTTCCTTTTTTTCATCCTGTATCTACCATTTTCTTTTTTTTTTTTTTTTTTGGTCTCATTCTTTCCGGTTCCTAGGATGTCAATTGTTAAAAAGGTTGTACGGAAAATGGTAAGCGTTTTTTTTTCTATCGTCCGGAAAATGGCACCGTCAATGTTTGAAATTAGACCCTTTTGTAAGAATGGTGAAAATGTCGTCGTTTCACTCCCTCTCACCCCTTTTTTACGATCATTTTATCTGTTTAATATAAGAATGTTGTGAATACAGATATTAAAAATATATTATTTTTATTTAATTCTGAAATTATGCAATTTTTTTATATATTATAAATTAATGTATATGAATTTTACGAAGTGTTCTACGTTAATAACATGTTTATTCATAGTGTTATTCGACTAACATAAGGGGATATCAGATGTAGATGGTAAGGGGAATAAGACATGAAAGTAGAGGCATTCTCAGAGAAAATCGCGTTGGATAAGCGCTTTTCATTATGGGGGAAACCACAACGGAGGGGGGTAGGAAAGCTTATTCCAAAAGTGGAATATAAATTTAATTTGTTTGTTCACGTTATAAAGCACGCAGTCGCGGTACTTTCACATAATTCTCATAGGAAGTTGTGGAAAAATTCATGTTTCATGTTCGCGTCCAGCTTTTCCCCTCGCTTATTTTTTTCCTGTTTTCACTTTCCGGTTTGCTTTATAGTATGAAATTTTAACATTCAAGTCTTAAAACTTTTTTTTAATACACTATTTATTATAAATAATATTTTCTTAATTGATATTATGAATAAATAAATTTTGAGAAAAAAATTCTATGATATAATTTAAATATAACGTATATATATATTTGTATAAATTTATGCGTGTGCACACTTGTGTACATATATTGTGTTGTTTTGATTGTTTATTGTTATCGTAAGGCGACGATGATTGTTTCCGTTAATGGGAAGATTTAGCTCGACTGCTGAGATTGTTGATCTTGCGAAGAGATTTATTTAAGATTTGCGAACTCACCATTATTGTATTGAAACGGATATCAATGTGTGAATATACTAAAAGTGGCATTTAATCTGATAATTGAATGATATATTAATTTATATTATGAAGCATTTTAAATTTATTATAGCAATAAACGAGATAATAATGTATATATATATATTAAAGGATAAAAAAATAGCTATGTAATAAATGTGTTATATAATAGGGTTTTCGTTGTTAAAGTGTAAACAGATATATTATTTAAGTGGAACGTACTCGGAACCACGTTACGGTCTTTAAACTGGCAAGAGGATCGTTTAAATTGAATTTTACTTGTGTTTAACCCGTTTTGCGGGGTAATTGTCGGGGATTGCACGTGTCACTAATCGCGTCGATTGTCATTTTGAAGGGTGATCAAAGGGTCTTCGGAAGCGTCACGTTAATGAGAAACGTTGACGTGTTTCACAACGGAAAAAGTCCCGAAACGGATGGGAGAACTTACCCTCGGATCCCCATTTACCTTTGTGTTTTCTCTCTTTTTGGGGAAAATATTTCCTTCTGACGCGTACCCCTACAATTTTTGATTAATGTTTGCCCGGCAAACAAAATGCGCTTTCGAAAGCGGATCCTTCTTCAGCGCTTTTTTTTTCTTTAACGTTGGCTCACCCTTCTTTCTGGGTATGTTGCTCTCAATGGGTTATTTGAATTTCGATTATTACGCTCTACCCGTATCAAACGTGTTAATACCTTAAAATATTATCTTGTTTGTTTTGTGCTTAAAATTTTTATTAAAATGAAAAATGAATCATGCGCAATAAATACTCTGTGATATTCATCAATCATCCGTTCGAAATGAATTGAAATTTTGTTCAATTTGACGGAAGGAATTTGGAGATTTCGATTTAATTCTATTTTGAGTAAAGAGTTAATATTTATAAATAGTAATACAAAATTATTTGTAAACCAATACTTTAAAAGTTATTTTATTACGAAATATTTCATAAATGCCGTATTATGCGTAAAAGCTCAAGCGTACTATATGAAATTGCAAACTATTCAAATCAAAGTAAAAGTGTATCGTAAATACTGAAATATTTTACATAAAACATATCGTAACAAATTGCAATGAGGTGCGTAAACGATGTATATTTTGAGTTGTAATAGCATTTGAGTCGTAAAACTTTACTAGTTAATGAATAAAAGTGCTGACGGTGGCGACGACGTCTTAACCTTTATATTATATATATATATATATATATATATATATATATATATATATATATATATATATATATATATAATTCTTTCAGTTAAACTGATATTAATAATGCATTTTTTTTAAATTTCTGTTAAGTGTACTAGCAGCTTGTATTTAGATGAAGTATTATGTAATGTAGAGCAGTATGAAATAACAATTGAAACCAATTGTATATTCGTTTTTGAAACGCCGCCGCTTCAAAAGTGTTCATTTTGATTCTTATAGCTGCGTAATGATATTCGAGAAGTACGTGCACTATGTTTCAATTGATACCATATAAACATATGTATAATTTATCAAATAAAAATACATATTGACAATGACGAGGGCAACCGATAACGTGGAAATAGTAAACCACGTCGAGGAGCAAATGAAGATGGACATAAACCATTATGCCTACGCTCAAAAGGGAAAAACCTTATATTGTAATATATATATATATATATATATATATATATATATATATATATATATATATATATATATATTATGCGATATTAAAGGAATTCAACCATCAAATAGCTGGCCTATGGTGCGACTGGTTAACTTTTAACCATGCCTTTCGGAACAATGACATGAACTTAATTTAATTTACACGCTCGTTTCCTGGCGGCTGTGTGATGTTGAATGCATTCACTAGTACAAAGAATTGTCAGCGCCACAAACTACGTTAGTTTTAGTTCTGGAGACTTTAGAATTTAGAGAACAATGCGTGTTATTGAGGAAACGTCTTCCGGAATACGTGATATGTGTTCCGTATTATACGTGTATAGTTGTATGTACAAGTTTACGAGTGCCGACTAAAGTTGAAGCACTTGTTTGCGGTGTGAAGTGATTTAATTTCAAATTTTCTCATTTGCAAGTGCTTTCAAAGATATATAAGATTCGAATGTAGAGACTATTGGGTTGAATGTTTTGTTTTTGTTATGTTATTGCTAATTATTTTTATTTTATCCACATATGATGAAAGCTCGAGAGGATGAATTTTAAAAATTCACATTGCAGCGATTAATATAAAGTGTAATAAAATTCGTATTTAATATTTATAATAATGTTTTGCGATTTCATGGTAATCTCGCTGAAATATATCATACCTGTAAACGAAATTTTAATATGTAAATTTTGCATCGTTAGAAGTCATACGAATGTTATATTATATATGGATATGTACAGCGTAAGAAGAGATTTATGGTGAAATGTCGTAGCAATTTTAATTGTAACACAGGATTTCCTGTGGTTCATTTAATTCTGTTGCGAATTTAACCGCAAATTAGTGGCGGCAATTCTCCAATTTGCATTTCGGACCCCGAAAGACCCCAGGGTTTAGCTGACCATTGTATATATTCAATGGTATATGTGAATGCTGAGAGGCTTATCTCCTTCGAAAATGCAAATTTGTCTCGTCAAATAATATGCAAATGCCAGAAACGTGATTAACTTCAAAACCAGTTATCTGATTTTTAGATTTTTTTCCCGATTGATTTAAAAACGTACTTCAAATGTTATTATTTAGATTTTTTCATTTTAGTAATATTTATAAATATATTTTTTTCATACACACATGTATATACGTTTGAATATTATTATATGAAAAACATATAGAAGTATTTTTAAATATAAAAAAATAATATAGCGGAATCAGAGCTGATTTTTTTTCTGCTTTAGGTATATCTAAATATATACGCTTTTTGATGCGTGCGTTTTTGTTTTATCCTGAATATTCATAAATCTGAAAATACGTAATTTATTTTGTTCCAGGTAAGCAGCAAATTCCATCATTTAGCCAGCTTCATTTGTGTGAAGTCATAAAGTTTGGTGTTTAATTACGACAAATTTTCATTCGGTCCGTAAGTTAAATATTAATTTTATTTACGATTCGTGGAAATGCGATTTTTGTATATAAATATGATATATAAATTTATAAAATATTGAATTACATCAGCAATATTATAATATTTTTCTCTATTATCTGATATTTTAAGCACATAATATACTTAAATTATACAACTTTAATAATAATAATATTCTTTGGTTTAACTTATATAATCGATATATTTTCCTTATAAGCTTATATCTTGTAATATATTTTATTTCATAACATGATTATAATATAATTTACTATATATGGTATATACGTTATATTCGTTTTTATCGTATTATATTCAGGTTTATTATGCAAAGTTTAATTATAATCGATATATTATTATTGATCATGATAATAGTTTTCGGTGCCGCATTGCCTTATTATGTGACATACACACATGGCGAACGATATTAATTAATTGTAATTAATCGAATCGAGGCAGTGTTGAATAGGTCGTTTGAAACGGTTTACTGCAATGGTTTTGTTATTAAATTAAACCTGACCCTTTCGACCCCTTTGAGCTAAGAAATGAACCGGGAATCGACTTAATTGACGGTGTAATGTCAACTATATATTAAATTTTGACGAAATTTTCCAGTTTATGTCTTCGTTGTTATGTTGATTAAAAGATTACCATCTAAATCTTATTACGTTATGTTAACTTAAATTTTAAATTCTGATCTAATATTTATAATGATGCCGTTTTATTTCGGAAAAAATATTTTTAATTGCATTTTGTGGTATATGTAAAAGTTTCGAACGTTTATATCGTTTCAGACCGCAAAATCGTTAACATTATAATATAATAGATTTAAAATATATTTAACGCGCGTTACACACGCACGTGTTTCCTTTCGTATAATAAAACGTACAATAATAAAAGCTCCGATTATTACGTTCGCGATCGTCTGCGGTGAAATTATTCTAACGACGTTAAAGAGCCGCATTACATTATTTTGCGTAAATAATACACGTTCATTCTTAGAGAAATTAATGTTTGCGAATGTTGCTGGCAGATGATGCACGTTCACGTGCTCGAAGTTCCGGTCCGACGACAATTACACGGTAATGTTCTAAGTAACACCTGCGATTTAGTGCAATCATTTCCAAATGTGACGGTGTGGTTAATAAGTTAACTTTGATATGTGCACACCGATTGTTCGTTTTTCGATTAAGTTTTTCATATTTTAAATAATAAATACCATTTTTGGTGAGTTCTCATATCATATTTTTAAAATTATATATCTGGGTTAAAAATTTTAAAATATTCTTAGTGTATATACTATATATTAATCCCTCACTCATCGCGGATGTTAAGACCACTCGCAATGAGTTAAAATCCGCGAAGTAAGTATATATGTGTATATTTGCACGTAATTATAGTGGTTATGCATTATTTTAAGTCTTTGTAAACCCTTCTCACACATTTATACACTATATAACCCTTTTCCATTACCTTAATAACTGTTATCACACTGTTCCGCACGTGTCGTGTGTGTTTCTTTTAAAACATTTCTTCTTGAATGTTCATATATATCCTTAAATGTTGTAAATTCTTAAATCTACATATGTAATTAAAAAAAAGATATGTATATTCATAAAAACCCGCGAAATAGCGAGAGATTATTAAGAGAATTGAAAAAGGTTTTATAATGCATACGTGTGAAGGGAGGGTTTGTAAAGATTTAAAAGAATAATTTCTAAAATAATGTATATATATATATATATATATATATATATATATATATATATATATATATATTTATATTAAAATAAGTATAATATCTGTTATTCGCGAATTTTCATATATTGTGGGCGGTCCTTAAACTCAAAGTAAAGGATTACTATTATATATATGAGATTCATACTTAAAATGTATATAAATAAAATTTGAAAATAAAGAGGTACCGCACTGTACACATAATATTTACAATTTTGTGTATTATTGCGTCACGTGGTCGACATAAGGGAAGTTATTTTGTTGATGTGAGTTTATTTATTTAGTTGGTCCAAAGGGGGTCGCGGTCACGTCTGCAGACCCTCATAAATCTGCCCTGAAACGTGCGATAACAACACTTCGGACGAGATCCGGTGATTAGTAATTACATTTTTCAATGACACGTGCACATTTCGAAAATATTATCGTATTCGTCACGATAACATCTCGGCTTTATTATGTTTCTTATTTTCATTTTTTTCTGTTTCATATTTGCATATATATTGCGTAGGTTCTTATGATTCATAATGGAGATTTCGTGTATGATATCCACTTTGTACAGTATGTGATAAACTGTCTTTTTGTGCTTTCGCTACGTGAAAAAGCATCAAATATTATATGTGTGTATGTACCATTAAATTTAAAATCGCTGTTTGTATACTGAAAATTCATAAATTTTATGAAAATAGAAATATTTTGTACGTTGAATAAAGTCGTTTAATGTTTAATCAGATTTCAATGAATTTTTATTTGAAATTAATATATAGAAAAAAAATGGATCGATTTTTAAACACAATCAATTTCATGAACTTTGACATTATATTATTTGATATGTATCAATATATGATATTTTGATAAATAAATATGTATTTCAACATATATTATACAAAGGAGTTTATATATTTATTTTAAGATTATTTTTATATCGATATAAACATAATATTTTCTTTACGGGCAACGCGTCAAACTTTCCACCGCCGAATTTATTCTAGAAAAATACGATTACATTTATGAAGATACGTATAAAAAATAAAAATAAATAAAATAAAATAAAAAAGAGGCCGAGCTCGTATTTTGTCCCCCTAGGCGTTTTCCGGTATGAAGTAAGGGTGAGGTTTTACGATGCCCTTTATTCGTTATTTAATAGTTTCGCTATGTATTTGTGATACGCGTGCATACCTTTTATACACAGGTTTGATTTATGAGAATCATGTAAATTCCCATAGAAAAACCTGGGGATGATCTGCCGCGTGCGTGTTTGTTTTTGTGTTTGTGTGTGTGTGTGTGTGTGTGTGCATTCGAGTCGGAAAAGCGGGTCTCACGGTGAAAAACTGCTCTGCGCTAACTGAAACTGAACTCGACGAAAGTTTTCCATCAGATAAATTTAATCCGTCCCCCGGGGCATATTATTCGAAAGAGAAGTGTTAAATACGATACGATATCGTATATACTTTATTTTTGTTTTTTTCCCCTCTTGATTTATATGTATATTAATAATAAATAATATATATTATAATAAATCTTATGATTAGATACTTATATATCACGGTTCTCTTATTTAATGTTTAAATATTTATATTATAAAATCTTTCATTGTTTTATTTTCGGCAACAATTGTGGCTCTGATTGTTGATTGAAATCTAGAAATTTATAACTATTTTTTTCTTTCAACTTTTAGTATATTATATTGTTGTGGACCTTTGTTTTCTATAAATAAAGTTTATAAATTCAAAATATCGTTCATAATTAACCGTTTAAAGTTGAAATATTTAAATATTAAATATTTATATTAAAACTATATTTCTATCTATTTGTTAAAAAAATAGCTTTAGTATATATATATATATATATATATATATATATATATATATATATATATATATATATTTAGATATAGTTATTTGCGAGTGATAATATTTATTTTTAAACATATTTTTTTACGTTTTCATGTCCTAAATTTGATATTAAAATTGAAGACAAAACAAATTTTCATGATCATAATATTATATTATTAATTTATATATTATTTATATATAAAATTCAAACTTATTAATTTCCAAATAAAAAAATAGATTGTTTTATTAAAAATACAATTGCATATTTTCTCAGTAGGAACTAGATAAAGTATCTTTCGTTAATATTAATTATTGAATAATTTAAACTTTTAAATTACAACAGATGGAATTCAAGGAATAATACATCTATGATATATTAATAAATATTCTTATCTCGGTTTTACAGTCTGACGAGTTAATTGTTTCATCACATTAACTAAATTGTTCAGACAGTGTGAAGCTTGTATATATTATCGAATTTGATATGGAAATTTCATCTTACGTCTTTAATTTAAGTAAAAATCACCAAAATTTTATTATTATTATTTAATTATCGACAAAATAAAACATATAAATGTAAATACAAATGTTATTGTTTTGATTACTAATATTTTTATAATTATATACATAAGCAATGTTTTTTCAGTTATATATATTTGGAGTGATCTTTCAACTTTATTCTCATCTATGATAATAAATGTATTAATGAGTACATTTATAACACAAAAATTACTAATAATATAATAACGGGAAATTTATACTAGATCATAAGAAGCATAAGGAAACACAAATACAAATTATACATGTACAATATTTGTATTAATATTGTACACGTATACAAATTGAATTAATTGGACTATAAACGTTATTGCTTGTTAGGCGCACAGGGTAAATATACTGTCCATATTATAATATTTATTGCACGTTAATTCCCTTACCGTTATAATTTCGAACGATTAAAATTTATATTTAATAATTATGAGATTTTTTATTTAAAAAAAAAAAATTCAAATTTCGATTATTCGATAAGAGATTTATGGTAGATTTTGATTATGAATTGCATGCGGAAATTGAATGGCTACGTGTTATCCGTATGTAATGTATTTTATTACATTATAGAATTTCTCCCCCTTGTTTTAATAATACATATATTTGTACGTATTTTAATATTATGATGGGGAAAACTGCACGGGCTATTCAATATGCTATATAAATTCCCGTGAATAGTCTACTATGTGTGGTATTCAAGATTTATGTAATCATTAGCAATATTTGCTAACCGATGGAAAATATTTGAAATATTTGCTTAGATACGCTTTGCCATATAAATTATCCCAAATATTGTATTTTAATGTTTTATGTGATTTTTTTTATGTTTGATTTATGCATTAATTAAATTATTTTTTGTTCAATTTAACAATAGTTTTATATGATATGTATAAAAAACAGTACGTCTTAAATATTTTTATACACATATAGTATGCATGTTTCTAAGGTCATTTGTAATCATTTTATAGCAATATTATATTACGAATCATTATTATTTTCTAATTTTTTATTCAATATAAATATACATTTACATACGGCTATATAATTTAGTTTTTAAATTTAGTATATTATATTAAAAAAAAAAAAAACACAAACTATAATCGCGAAAATAAGATAAACCGAATGTTGCGAAACAGGAAAACGGATCCGTTATTATTTTTTTTTATTATTCAGATATCAAAACTATACTTTTTCCCCGAACAACCTCGTTCCATGTTGACAGTAGCCAAAAACGAGACACGTCGATATTGAAAATGATTTATGCGCACAAAGAAAACTCTCTAGCATACTTTTTTTTTCCACATGCATTTCTTCGTCGAATAATCCCGACCGTTTTTACACGCGCGCCGGGGAATCGTTGTTGATTTACATATTTTTCATTTTATACACTTTTTTCCTTTCCCTTTGTTTGACAAGACAATCGTTTACCTTTCCTTCCGCACTTTATTTTCTCCCGTTTGTTGTTACAGTTTTTTTTTTATTGTTGTGCTTGCTTGCTTGCTTGCCTTCATTTCTTCTATCTCGTATACGTTTGTATACAAATTGGTTTTCGCTTCGGCGCGCGTTCCCTTTTCCTTCGGGAAAACTTTTGACGGACGGTCGGAAAATGGTCTGACAGCCGCGCGAAAAGCTCCCGTATCGTTTACCTGTAAACTTTCGAGGGGAGAGGTCGACCGTTTTTTTTAAGTTTTATTTATTTTATTTATTTATTAATTTTTTTTTGGTCGTACAAATTGATCTTTTCCTTGACCGTGACCTTGTCGCGTTGAACCTTATCGGTTCTTTTTCTTGTTTGCCGGTTAAAAATGTAAATTTGCGTCGAAGCCTTGACCGTTTCGTCCCGGCTCGGTCTCAGTCGGTTAATTTTTCGAGTCGTCGTCTGCTACTAGTGCGTCACGTCGTCCGTGACCGTCACGGAATGACTATCACGCACGAGAATTATAATGAAAAAAAAAATGTAATAATTATGAATTGAAGCATAGTCGAATAGTCGTTGCACTATCGAAAAATAAACGAGTAATGAAACGAAATTTTATAGAAAGCGCCGCCTGTGGAAGATGCGGATTTTCCTTCTTTTTATTTTCTTCTAAATACAGTTTGTATTAAAAAAGATTTATATTATATACATTTCAATATTATATATAGAAATTATATTACAATTAGAAATAAATTTAGGTCATTTTATTATAAAAATAATTCATAACTGCATCTTTCTTATATTTAAATCATTACTATTTTAATATAAAAAAGATCAACACTTCAATAATGTCGGAAATGTATATAAAATAAATATATTTTCTTTTTGAAATTTATGTATCTACTTATAATAACGATATATATTTTAAAATTGCTCTAACCGAATGGGATTTCTTAATGATATATATATATATATATATATATATATATATATATATATATATATATATATATATATATATATATGTAAACTAGGAAAAATAATACTTTTTAAGCTTTTTTTCAAATAATATATTATTTATGAATATTTAAAGAAAGATTTGTGAGTCATAAAAATATTAAGTTGTGAAAAAATGAACAAATATTTATATATAATAATATTGGAAATTTTTTTATTTACCATACATTATTGAATGTTATAAAGATGTAGTTTATTTTTCTTTTATTAAATTGCGATATTTTCCTATTTAGTTGCGTTGATTCTTAGAAATGCTAAATGCGCTAACGGATAAAAAGAATATTAAATAACATATTATAGCAGATCGTTGTAACACATCTTCACTAATGACTCCCGGTTCACCTTGATAATTTCGAGAAAAACCATGAATTGAACAACAAAAGTAAAAAGTCAAACACAATATAATCATGGTACGAATTGGTACTTAAAAGTATTTTTGTCATTTTTATTATATTATTGTTGATTTTTAATTTTCACACGTATTTTCAAAATTAAATTTTCACCAGAATGTTTTCTATACAATTGATTTTTCATCTGAATATATTTTTTGATATCGTTTTTTTTTTCAAATATAAATAATAATGCATTTTGTGATATACCTGTAATCCTTGTTTTTGACGTCAACGTGTTGAAATCACCTTTCTGCCAACCCTCAAATGGTTTTCGATATGTTAGAAGCACCCGTTTTGCTTAAGACTGTATGACGAGCATTATAGCAAGATGATGCGACTTTGGATCTATCATCGTCGTGAAAATGACGTGTTTCAACCCTATCTGTTACGCCAACCCTTCTCTATCGCATTTACCTCTTATGTATACTTATTTTTCGAGGAAATTTTCCGAATAAACTACGAGACAGCAAAATGAACTTGTTATCTAGTGAACGCGGTGGATTTTCATTTCTATAAAAGTGTACTTGATATCGCATATCATTTTTGCTGATAATTATATTATATGCTAGTATATTTTGAACGTTATATAATATTTAGTAAATTTAATCTCTATAATTTCAGTAATACATATCTTTAATTATATTTCATGAATAATAAAATACTTGGAATAACACTTCAGATACTTGGAATTGTGCTAAATTACAGCAATCATTTTATTTTTTCTTTACATCCGATTTTTAATGCTTACCATTTTAACCGATTCGGGCCGCCGTCCAACTTCTCCGATGCGGACATATTCGCCAGTTTTCTTTTTTTTTTCTCCTCTCCGTTCCGTTCAGCATATTGCCGTATATTGGTGTGAAATAACAGCGTTTATCTAACGACCCCATTATTTTACGACGATTTATAAAAACGATGTCGCTTTCGCCGCTTATATATCACAATGTATTCGTCGATGTCTGCTTTTATTCGCAATAAATTTCTATATTTAAAAAAATATATATATATCGCGTTATCGAATCGGCGCAAGAGTGAATCGACTAAATAAAAAGATTCATCAGTTATAGGAATCGTTTCGTACAAAAATTTCCTTTATTAACCCCTTTGTATTTTAACCCATTGTCGACCTGTGATATAAGTATAAACACGTATATGATTTTATATAACGCTTTTGCCGTTTATTTAATTTGAAGGCCGGCAAACAATGGGATCGCTTCCGTGTCGGCAATCTTACCATTGTTTTATTTTCTCTGCTTTTTTTTTCGTATTTTGTGCAGACTAGCAGCACCCTCTTTTATGTGATTTTCCCACCCTCTCGTGCACTTTATCATCGTATCTGGACAATAAAAGGACCCTAAGGGCGGTGCACAAAGGGCCTTTGGCAGTTCTCTTCGATGATTCCGGTTTCGCACACGAAAAGCTCCATTGCACGTTAAGCTACAAACAATACGTATATATTGTACTTGTTTATTTTCATATCAGATATCCATTAATGTTTAGCTATATACTTTATTATGTTATTGAACTGAAAAACTTGCAATTTGGCATGATATTTCGGCGAAAACGTTTCGATGGTTTAGATAAGTTTTCAATAAAAAAATTGGGTCACAACATGATAAAAACATCTTCATTTTATTTAAAATCGAATTGTCATTTTTATTTTATATTTGAAATAATCGTTTTCAGTATCAAAAAAAAAATATATGAAATTAGTATTTATTATAGATGTATAACGAATATATCATAATGGAAAGTGATTTATATCTCAATGTATGCATTTATTTATTATTACGATAAAATATTCCATTATAGTATTTTAATTCAAGTTATGTTACACTACACAGTAATAATTATTCTATGATATTATTTGAATAATTTTGTACCTGCATATTTTAGTTTAATATGGTGTAAAATGTGATGGTGCATTGTGATTTTATTTTTTTATGGATTTTTTTTCTGTGTTCTGTTTATATATATTTTTTATTGCAAAAATTGTAGTAATAGTTTTTTGACCATTTGCGCCGAAATGATATATTTCTGCTAAGATTCGAACGTGCCGAATATGCATTTTCTTATATTATACGATTTGTATTCATACAATGGAATATTTTGAAAAGAAACTGCTGGATATTATTTTTTTCTATGTAGGCATATTTCTATTTTTCATATGTGTTATAGAATATATATGTATATAATATATTATTATATTTTTGAAATATTTTATTCAAATTATATATATATATATATATATATATATATATATATATATATATATATATATGTATGTATATACGATGTTGTGTGTATTTAATATGTTAAATTTCGTTGCCCTAAAATTTTAATCTTAAGTATATTTTCATGAAAGTGAAAGCATGACATTATAATTAAAAAGCGATTAACGGTATCGTGAAGGCATAGGAGTTTTAATTAAAGCTCAAAATGACATTGGATTTTCTATGATGAAATATTTAGTTTGTTCGTTGATGGTTTATGCTTTTAAAAGGTGTCTTTTACACAATATTTTCAATAAAATCTTTCATAATATCTTAGTGAATTTTATTTAGTTCTTAATATAATCTATTATAGAAATTCTTTGATAAAATATTCAAAATAACTTCACGCAAATGGCTCGCCATTTTTATGTACATTTATATATTTATAAATGCATAATTATGCTAATATCGTTATTATTGACGATGATTAAATAGTTGTTAATTTGTCTCGATTTTTATCATACACATAAACGTTTATTTATTATAATAGCGTATAACGAGATCAACAAGGCAATATCTAAAAGTTGGCGCATAGACACGACCAACTTTTATAATTTTTCCCTCCGGTTGGGTTTTCCGTGGAAGTTGAAAGTACTTGGAAAAATACCTAATCGCCATTTTCCCGTTCGCGTGGGAGAGCTTTCATCCGCCGACACCTGAAAGCGTACTCTTTCCCTCTTTTTTTATATATTTTTTCCCTTATACATTTTTCTCTTTTCTGTGGAAAAATTCTCGAGACTCATTTTCGAAAGTTTTTGCGCGGTTCGGCAAGGATTCTCTTCGCTCGTAAATACCTCCGTAAAAATACTTTATTCAAATCAGTAAGAGGAAGAGATGCGCAAAGATGAACTGCGATGGGGTTGAGGAAAAACGCTCGCGAAATAGCGTCGAAAATTAAACGAAAAATGCTTTTTTTTTTCTTCTGCCCTCCAACAAGAGAAAGTAAATTACTCGTATGATAGTGACTTTCATCTTTGTGTAATACGATAAATTAATTTTTTTACGACATTAACAATTTTGTTAACGAAAAACGTTTTTACATTTTCTAAAGCATAAAATTCTTTAGCCTTAACAGTCAATTTTATAAATTTAAAAATTTTCTTTATTTCAATACTTTTTTTATTTTTATATTTGATATGTAAACGATAATACAACAATAAAGTAATTGATATTCATTACAAAAAATACCACAAAATCATTATATATTCGGTCATATGAAATATATATATATATATATACAAATTATTTTTTTTTATGATTTGTATGTCTATTTTTATATCGTTTACATTTTAATCGATTTCTCAGTAATAAACGTTATGAATAATTATGCATAGATCGTAAATTATAACGAAAAACTGTTTATTTATTTATTATTAGTTTTGAAATTCGAATTCGTGTTTTAATTATTTTATAAGTGAACAAACCAAAAAGCTGAACTTTATTGTAAAATGTTCAAAGAACAACAATATCTCACGTACGAGCAGACCGATGGTGTTTCATTCGTTATAAATTATACGCTTGGATAGACTGTTTTCTCCTTTGCTTAAATTTTCCCATTTTCACTTTTTTTCGCATCGATTTTGCTCGCGTTTGAATCGCCATTGTTCATTTTTACGATAGTAAAAAAAAAAAAACAATAAAGCTTATGAGAAAAAATTCTGCATTAGTATCGGTTCACTTCATACAGCTGCTTTGATAACTGTACACTTTAAATCGATACAATAATATTATCGTAATAAATATATAAGATTGTGTGGTCTTCATAATTAATTAGTTATCGATTTGTATTTAAATGTTGTTTCAAAATTTCGTTTTATCTTTTATACGCTCGAAGAATTGTGGTTACCTTTTTATTATACGTCGAAAAAAGGGGTTTACGATTACTCATATTTCTCGGTGAAAAACAAGTAATCAAATAAATTCTCTCGGAGCTTTTGCGCTTTTCTTCTTGAGAGAATTTCCCACAGGCTCTCCATAACTAAAAGGAGGGTGCACGAGGAAATTTTCTCGAGCGAAAAAAAAAATATAATTTTCATTAAGGAGGAGACCGGCTTTGCTGCCGGCGGCGCACAAAGTGAGAACGTTTATTTTTTACGTCGTTGTTAGCAAGACCTTTAAGCTAAATATATGGGAAAAGTTTAACCGTGATGGTAATGATTACCCAATGTATATTTCATACCGTGAATATTGTTGAACTGTTTTGGTCTTGCAATGACCAGATTCTTTCGTCGAGTTTCGTTCGCACCGTATAATTCATCCCCCGTTTTATATTCAAGCGAAAACGTATTTATCGCGGCTCGAATATAAACCGAAATGTGCTAAAAGTTAAAATTAGTCCACAAAATTAATATTGCATATTTATGATACGTTCTATAAATATATCTAATTTGTAATCAAAAATCGGATTTATTACGATTTGATATATTTTAAACGTTTTTGTATGTGCGATAACGAAGAAATATTTTGAACGAAAACAAAAATAAAAAGAATGGACGCAATAATTTGATATTATATACCATATATTCACATTTTCATTGTCGATAAATATTTAACTTTTTGCGCATTGAATCATGCGCGATAAAATTGTCTGAATAAAATCTGCATTGTCAGCGTGTGGCCTGTTGACAAAACAACGTTCTATAGCAAAAATTCCACATGCGAATAAACCGTTTCATCCAGAGCTTTCATATAAATGATTTATGGATTTACTTCTGATTTAAATTTTCCTATATTTTATATATATATACATATATATACATATATATATATATATATATAGGACGATGTGCGTGCACGCGTGCGTGTAAAATATCGCCGTATTTTGCCCGTTAAATGACGTTTCTGAACATATTGCCGTATATTAATCAATAATGTGTTTTTGTTTTTATTATGAAATTCGACCTTTTTTTTTACTGTAATAAATATGTTATGTAACATTTTTCGATTATAAAAATATAATTTGCATATATCAATATTCGAAATATATACGATTTTTTTTATTATTATAATAAGATATATCATGAATCATTTCATTCGATTAATTTAAATTTTATTTTTATGATCATTCAAATTTTTAAGTATAGTTGATATTTTTTATTTTGATTTTTTTCTTGCTATAAATATGGTACTTTAGTTGAAAATTTTATTTTTATTTTCCTATTATTTAACTTACATTTTATTTTTAAGTTTGTGTTTGTATTTTTTGCGGCTTACAGAAACATAATACAACGTGTTAAGTGCATGCGGTATTTTTTTTTTATTAAATGTCTGTACAAAATATATTTTTTTCATATATTTGATTCTCTTTTTATAAATACAATATATATTGTGTAAACACAATGTTGATATAAAATTGAATATTTGATTTAATGTTCAAAAAAATTTTTTTATGTATATAATAAAGGTTGCTTTTTTTGCTAATATAAATGTTTATCGTTAAAATAAATGATGTACAGTTATTTTGTTTGATGTTTAAATTGAAAATTTTTGTATCCGTTAAACACTTTAATTATTTGAAATTGTATACTGAATTCGATGAATATTCTAGCGTAATTAACTTTCAATTGGAACTGTATTTCCAATTAATAAATTTCATTTATTATCAATCAATATCTCGGAAACATTCTATATTTCATTAATACTTAAAACACTGATTAAACGCTCATTAGTTTAATTACAAAGTTTCACGCGATACTTTTATAAAATTTCACTTGTATAAAAGAACCTTTATGCTAACACGTATATTTTAAACTCTCATCATCGCGCATATATATATATATATATATATATATATATATATATATATATATATATATATATATATATATATATATATAAATGATTAACGTTTCGTGTTCTGCATTTGCTATTCACAATGAGGCTAAGAACTTTCTGAGGTCGTTAAAACAAGGTGACTTTGTCCGAAGATTTCGAATAACAAAACGTTTTTTTTAAATAAAATAAAATAAAAGATAACAGAGATTTTCATCAGCGGTTTGCATGTTTGCGAGATCGGTTTGTATCGTTTTTATAAAAAAAAAAATCGAATCCAATGACTGAAAATGCTCCAATCGAGCTCTCATTGCACATCGTCTTAGCATTTTGTTTTTCGAAGCGTTCGTCGAATAAAATTATCAGAACGTTGACTTCGAACGATATACGTTTGTTTTTATTTTCTTTTTATTATTATAATACTTTATTTTGTACGGAAAAATATCGATCGATTAAATTTAACATTTTATCGATTGGAAAAGTCAAATCGAATTTTCTTTCGTACATATACAGTTTATTTTAACTATCTGTTTATACGGCATTAAATGTACCGCAATGAAATCGTTCATATAAAATATTTAGGTTATTTTAAAATTATTACGACACTCTTTTTATTTTAGGATATATTATATTTTTATTTATTTTTGTTATAAAGCAGGCATGTTAAACGCGTGACTTGCGGACCGTATTTAATTCACTAATTCAAAAATTACATTCGCGAAGATGTTTATATATTTTTTTTTTGTTAAAAAATAATTGATATGAATTTATAATATAAATGTAAATTTTGTGTTTTATTGAAGGTGACCAAGTGTCTTTTTTCTTTATATTTTTGAGCGCCATATATAAAAGATTCTTTAACGATATTTTATTGTTTCTTTTTTTTATATATGATACAAGTTATTCATTTTAATTTTATTATTTTTTTTGAATGATATAAATATGGGGCCTCAAACTTTGATCACGTGGTCCACAATATCATATGAGTTTGACATGCTTGCGCTAATAAAGAGATGAATCATTTTATTAAAAAAAAACACGTATACGTTGCTGGTTTTAAAAAAATACGTATAAATTCTCATTTTTAATTAACAAATACAAATATTATTATTTTCACCTATTTAAAACGTAATTTTCCACGTTTTTCACATGTTGTTATTTATTGTGAATCTTTTTTTTTCACTCTTCTCGTTAGAAATACGTTGACGTAACAACGATCGACGACGAGCGTTCAAACTTTCCTTTTTTAATTTTTGCAATAATGAAATCGCAATGAGTAAACATATTTTTTATTTTATTTATTTATTTATTTTTTTTTTGCAGACGTATATACAACACGTATACATTTTTATTAACGAATAAGCGCCTTATTTGTTGAAAACGCTGTCCGTGACCGTGCACTGTTCGATCAGTCATTATTGCCAACGTTGTAATACCGGTTTTTGAGGTCACAACGAGTGAAACGTTTTTCAATTTATTGACCGCAAAGTTTGCGACCATGCCGCGTTTTGCTTTTAATTCGTATCGTTACGCTTGATATTGATATGTCGTCGTTTTTTTTTTTTGGTTTTTTTTGGTTCGTAATCGTAAATTTTAGATAGTAAAAAATATATCACAATATATGTCATATTTTTGAATAGTGTTGATAAGAATTATGTTGTATATATTAATGTTTTATTCGATTATACGAACTGAATGTTAGAGTAAAATGTGATAAACTATATGTATAAACTTTCTATATAAAAGAAGATAGTAACTTGAGCGTGTTCTCATTCTTAATGTAAATGTTACTGTAATACGATTTTGATAGTTGTATTTTCAAAATTATGATGAATCATATTTTGTATTATGAATTTAATACAATTTAAAATATATTATATATGGGAAACGTATAATAAGGGTGATTTAATGTCTACGATAATTCCGGGAATTCAAAATCAGATAATATAGTCTAAAAGACGTGTCTTGTTCTGAAAGTTTTGTGGAGCTTAATGAAGTGATTTTGTAAATCCTTGTGGAATAAAATCTTATTGTAATTATTGAGGCATTAGCAGAAAAAACTTAGACTTATATATTTATTTATTCATCTATATATGGTATGTGTGCTATTGAAAAGTTAGAAAATCGATTTAATATGTTTTTTGTTAAATTAATCAATATATATAAATTGGTAATTATCGAAAATATTTTTGATCGACTGCTTTTATCGCGACATAAAAGGCAACAGTTAATTATTGCATTCGCTTTTTAAAAAATAATTACCATATAACTGATGACCTAAGCCAATTCTAGTACATGTTAATATTTCAATAGAAAGTTCATTGTTATTATTATATCGATAACAGCCATTTTCTCGTAAGACTTGTAATTGTTCAATATATAAGTATTCATTTAAAAATGTATCTCAACATTAACTTTCACTGCCGTTTATACGCTTCGATGAACAAATAAATATAATATTGCAGCTAATTTATATTATAAAGTTTTTAGAGTTTTAGCGATTGTAGAATTAGATCCAGTTTGTGCGATCGTTCAAATATTTGACCGCAAGCACATTTCTATCTAATTAACAAATTCCTAGACGGATTAGTGGCTTGTTTTTGTTTGCAGATTTATCGCTAGACAACGACGAGTTCGAGCCGCTCAAATTAATACCGTTACTTGTTAACTTCAACAAGTCGCCTTATATGAGCGTGTTTATAAGATTATGAATTTAGGTCGGAAATTATCATAGTCGCTTTATCTTTGCCGGGCTATGGTCAAGGAAATGACTACGGTGTATCATTTTCGCTCGAATGGTCATCTTCGGATGAGGGTATCTTTCAGCACCATCGGCCCGTGGGGGTAAACTCTTGGCGACTTGACAGCTCCTAATGCCTGAAGTTAGTCACCGAGGACGACCGCCTTTAGCTTAACGATAAGGACTATGCTTTAAGGGGTTGAGGAAAACGAGCGGCACTAACTTTATTTAAGAGATAAAGGAGGCTAACTCTACATGACAGCGAGTCTTACGCGGTTCACTTTACGACAATGTTTCTTTTTTTATTTCCTTATTTTTTTTTTTTTTTGGTCAGTTATTCCCGGATACTAAGTCGTATTTGACACTTTAATAACGTGTCAAAATATTACGTATTTTTTCTATCATATTTTTCGTTGTCATATAAGACTAAAAATCGACGTTAGATGTGATGATTTTTTTTTTTTGGAAAAAATTTGAATAAAATTAATATTGCTAAAAATATTTTATAAATATAATCTTGACAATGTTGACACGTGGAATGAAAGAAGATATTCCAGTGTAAACATATTACAATTTATAACAAATCACATCGATATTTATATGTGTGTGTCTTTTTGAAGTTTTAAGTACATCATTAAAATTGACAAAAATACACAACACAAATTGTGTTTTGAATTCGAATTCACGCCACGCTTTTTTTATACTTTTAATATCTTACAGCATCATTATAAAGTTCAAAAATTTGTACATTTTCTAGTACAATTCATCTGGGGTTGATGGGCGGGGGGGTTGGAACGTTTAATTTTGTTATTTTTTTTTTTGAATTCAAATTCAAAAAAGGGGAACGATGTTTAAAATCGAGCACGTAGAGGGTTGAAAACGCAATTTTTCTCTCTAGCGGAAGACCCTATCGTTTTTTTTTTTTTGATAGCGTACGAAGTATAATTCACGGTGATTGATGTCAGGCATTGAACCGCGGATTTTCTATGGCGACCGTCAAATCAGAATGCATTCAATGCTACTACAATAGCGATCAATAATATGCACATGTAATAGTAAAAAAAAAATATACGAATAAACACGCTTTTAAAATCGTGACCGGTCTGTCAATGTTGAACTATACTCGTATTGACTACTGCGTTGTTTAAGCCGCATTTTTTTTTAACCATATAAAACATAGTTTATTTTTATTATAAAAATTGTATGTACTATTTCAAAGAATTCATAAAAAAGTACTACAAACAAAAAAAAATATATAAAAATAAAACGAAATACGTATTTAAATGGCGTTTGCGCGTTATTAATCATTATTACTTATCAATTCATGTTAATATATTGATATTTTTTTGCTATGTGTTAAATAGTGAAATTATCCTTTTCATTATGTCTGTTATATATGAGCAATGTTCTTTTTTTTCCTCACATTATGTATTTCATGTTGTTCTCGTTATGTAATGTTGAAAACGTGAGGCGTTTACAAGGTTTTCTGTGGAACAATAAGGATGTATATTTCAATATTATTTATTTTCCGAGAATTCTTTTCATAATCATCTCATGGATATATTATATATATTGACAGTTCGATAAATGATTATGCCATATATTTGTTGGAATTTTAAGTGATTATTTTTATTTTTTTTAAATTATGATTTATTATTGTTTTATTTGGGTATATATATTTTTAAGAAATTATTTTATGAATTTTTATTATTTATTATTAGTTATAGAATATTATATAAATATATATAATGTTATAAATATTTTTGATGAATATTAAATATTATATAATATTTAAAATGAAAATATTTTTATGCGAACGGTAGAATTTTATAGTATAAAGAGTATAAGTGAGATCTATGTATTATTCGCGCTCTTTATTATTTATAATTTTTAAAACTCGTATACGAATAAATAAAAATGTATATTCATATTATCAAAATGCATATTTTTTATAAAAAAAAATATAGAGATATGTACGAATGTGTGCATTCGAACGATATTTTTCATTGGACATTGCATATGTGGGACATTGATGGATGATGATTATTTGGATTTAATTGAATTCTTTTGACTGGGTTAATTGAAAATTGTTGAGGTGCAATAGGAATTTATAGTAAACAGTTGCGTTTGACCTATACAGAGGGCGTTTACCTCAACTATCGGACATTGGAAACGCGGAAAACCTGTTCGGTTGTAGAGGATTCGGTTTTAGTAACGAGTGCAGGCACATCTCGCCTGCATGACACCTCATTATATATAGATATATGTTAAACCTCTAATAATTTTATATTTCAGCATATTCTATTCCATATCGAAATTATCATACAATTATATATATATATATATATATATATATATATATATATATATATATATATATCATATATATTAAAATAATGAGTGTATTTAAATAGTTATCAGTCACAATGATCCAATCTATACAGCACGATAAAATATTTTTCATTATGTCATGATATTGAAATCGTTCAGGTTTTTTTTTCTCCTTGAATTATAATTGTTGTCAACTAGCAGTGTTTCATTTATTGTCATCATCATCATCATTATCATTAATATTATTGAAACCGCAGATTTGCGATGGTTGAAGAACGTCAATCGGTTCGTGATAATAAACCGGTGTGAAAAGAGCCTCTCTCGTCAAACCAGCACCGCCTGGTACGGATACAGTTAAATATAATAACTATGAAATAATACTTACGTATTGCACTATTTTGTGTATCTATTTGTGTGTGTGTGTGTGTGTGGATGTTTTTATGTATGTGTTACAGGTAAAACGTATGCAAAATTTAATTTAATATTCATATACGATGATTTTCGTAAACAACATGATATATGCGACAGTCTGATGGATGGTATGTTTATTTAATATGCAGCAGGGTCCGAATTTTAAGTCTTTTGAATTAGTACTAAAAATAATGTTATTCTTCATTTAATAAATCAAATTATCATAATAAAATTATCGACACACTATTAATTATAAATAAATATTTTTTCTGATTTATTTTTATATTATCTTAATTATTAGATATATTATTTTTTCTGAATATTTTAAATTCGAAAATAAAATATGCATAACTTGTCATTAAAAATTATATTAATATTATCATTATAAAGTTGTATGAATTAATTTGCCGTGATATATGTGGGTTTGAA
Source organism: Leptonema lineaticorne (assembly GCA_024500535.1). NCBI lineage: Eukaryota > Metazoa > Arthropoda > Insecta > Trichoptera > Hydropsychidae > Leptonema > Leptonema lineaticorne. The sequence goes on from JANIJI010000003.1 coordinate 1,224,508, forward strand.
CTCTAGCGTTCTGAATATCTCAATGTGGGTTATTGAATACACTGATTAGCTCATTAAGATGTCCAATATTAATTATTATTAATTAATATTAAAACGAATATTTACGCATTTACAGCATTGAGATATTTTGAGGTCAACTATGAATATTTGATTTTTTTTATAGAAATATATATATATATATATATATATATATATATATATATAATATTTGATGTAGTGAAATGATTTTAACATTATTATCCAGATATGGGCACGGTATATAAATTGTGCATTTGTGAACATATGTCGTCATTGGCGAAATGCCGAAACCTTCACGTTTTCCACTTCTGGGAGATTCTCGCGCTCATCTTGGTTTTCCAGTCACGAATCGTCGATTCAGTTGGAAAAATTTCAAATGTCATGCTCTCATGTCTTGTTTTGCATCGAGAGTCTCTTCTCCCGTTTTTCGAAGGTATTTCTAACCTTTTCGAAAGCATTCGAAAAGCTCACAAAAACCTGTCGAGGACATTACGAAGACGACTATTTAATAAATAAAACAGAAAAAGTGAACGTGTTCTGAATTTGCCACGCAGAAAACCGTTACCAATATTTTTTTTTTTGACTTCGACTTCATTTGCATGCGGCGATATTCGATCGATTAAATATTGTCTTATATTATCATATCATTTTCTTCTTGCTATGTTATAAAACTCGTTTTATTTGTGCTATAATAATAATAATATATTTTGTATAAATATTGAAACCGTGATACGCGTCTGATGACCATTTTAAAGTAGTTCTTGTTTGAATATCGATAAAAATATTTTTATTCCTTTAGTATGTTTATCATATTTTCATATTATTATTAATACAACTTAATATTCAAAAATGCGGATCATGCGATGTATAATTTTTATTTTAATCATATCTCTTATATACATAGTAGTTTATTTTCAAGCATTAAATATACTCGTATATATATATGAAAATTTTGATGGACAGGTTTTAAAATAAGGAAGGATCTTAAAAGGGGAAAATTAACGAGTAAAATAGAAGGGTATAAAGAATTTCGTCGAAGGCATTATAATATTCCTAGTTATATACATTTTTAATTAATTAAATATATATGAATCGATGATGATTTTTGTTAATATAAAGGAAGTTTTCAGCCTTAGTAATTTTTGAAAATGTCATGTTTTCGGTCAAATTTATCTTTGAATTTAAAAGTGATTTATTCGATTTTTTGCAGTGTCTTTATCAAATGAGCGTTTTTTTTTTTTGAAAAGCTTTTGTCGCTTTTTTTTTCTATAAATTATGTGTAATATTTGTAACGATATCTGGGAAAAATTATTCAGTCGTCGTCGTAAATCGTAAACAATGATCAGTTATTTGCTTTACAACACGGTTTCGATTGTAAATAATGATGAATTTGTCGTTTTAACGATATATCGTGAAACATGCGACGTTATTATGCGCATCTTAATTAAATATTAATTAATACATTGTGAATTGTCGGTACAATATCGTTGATAATGCGCATCCGTCAACGATTTGTCATTATTATTTTGCTAGTGTATATTTCAATACATCATTATCACAATAGAATAAAGAGTGAATTATTGAAAATCACAGTGTTGCCGTGCATTATTTCATTTACCGATACGTATAAATTTCTTTTTTTTCAATAATAATGAGTTTGAAAATCTGAAATTATTTATTAGAATGTTTCGTTGATTATTTTTAGTCTGTTGCTCTTCGATGGCTAGATTTTTTCCAATACGTACACGTGGACTGTTTTGTCGGAAATTAATTTTATTACAGCCTAATTGACGATGTTTCGAACAATTAACGGTCGACGAATACGAAGATAGCGTTTTTTTTTAGTTATCGAATAAAGTATTTAAAGTCTTATTTATTTTATATATGTATGTATTCGTTTATTTTCCCATGAGAAATTTTTTTACAACGAGATTGACATTTTTATTATTATTAATATCTTGATAAAATATGGTCTTTTGGGGCTAATTATCTATGATGAATATTTATAGAATTGATTTTTTTTCAGATAATTATTGAAAATTCGAAAAACTCACTAAAATTATTTTTATTTTTATTACATCAGAGGTTAGCGAAGATAAATAATATTTTCGTTATAACTCTATATAGCGGAAGGCATTATATTATATAAATGGCTCAGGAAGTTCACTTCCACGAAGGTTGACATGAATGGCATTTAAAAATCATTTGTACGGTATTGTAGAATTCCCAATATGTTAATGATAAAACGTTATACAGCTATTTTCAATAGTTATTTTAATTTACATTATATAATATTATCGAAAGCTTTTAAATGATTGAATATTATGTAATGTAATTTTAATATATTATGTATGATTTTTTTTTATTATTCTAAAAATTTTATTAGCGGTTTTAATATATTTTTGAAAAACGCTGGAATATTTTATATTATAGATACAAATACTAGAAATTACGTTATTTATTTCTAACGATAAATTTTCCATTAACAGAAATGACATTTCGGAATGTTACCACTTCGTTAAGCAAGCATGCTATCATGATGGATACGATTTAAAGAAACCGAACGATTCTTCGCTATTATTTATATTTATATATTTTTCGATTTTTAATATCCGGACAAATTTAATTTTTATCAAAAAGTCGAACCCTCCCTTCCCCCTTGAAGCTCACTCAATTTCGTTCACTTTATCGTTTCTTATGGCTGTAATAAATTATATATATATATATATATATATATATATATATATATATATATATTTCATAGTCATCGAGCCATTTTTGTGTTCATCATATTTTCCGCGTTGATGAATACGTCGAAAATCGAGGTAGATGAAGAGCGAGTAAGAGATAATGGCATCAAATAAGACGTCCCCGTGAAATAATTTAATTTACGTCGCTTAATTGATTCATGCGACCGGAAATGGGCAATAATGGGTTGCTCTGGTCTCAAATTTGACTGTATAAACATATTTGTGTACGAGCAATTTGTATCTATTTCGGTTAATTAACATATTACGTCCACTCGATGCATTTTACGACTATGGAGGGCTTTCAAGTCATCATTTCGGCGGCCGGAAAGTCATTCGTTCGCAATTTCGGAATCTCATTAAGTGAATTACTTCGATTTGATCCGTTCTTGATGGGAGATTTTTTTTTTTTACTGTCCATCTCTGTATATGTATGTACTTATATATTTATACATATATAAATTGTGTGCTGTTGAGAATTTTTTTCCACGAAATTTATTGGAGAGGATTAAATAGAAATAAGGTCGTAAAATTTACTAGTTTTTTCCGTCTGGTCGTGCATACTGAATGTGCTCACCAGTAAATACGTTAGTAGTATAATTTATTACGCGACTATTTCAAGAATTTAAATTTGTAAAATACTATAATAATTTCAGAGTCCGTATATCGAAATATTTCGTGTGCAACGTGGAAAATTAATATACGAATTCGTGTAATTAATTTAGTCTGCATACAAATAAATTTATGTAAATAAATAAATTGCTTTCTAATAACATACTGCGGTGGTCTAGTTAGCTCTATGCGGATTATTGAAATGTAATGTCTCATCTACCAACTTTGTCCCCCCTAAGGAATTAAAGCTTTGATATAGAAATTATGGAAATCGCAAGTCCCTCAAAGGGATTGTAATATAGTCGGGATGAGTTTCAAATGCTTAATTTATTAATTTAATTAAAATTATTATTTTAAACGATTAAATATTAATTAAAGCACAATCGCATAACAATTGTACTATATATAATATTCAATTATTTCATACAATACGATAGCTGGCTTACATTGTGAGCATTTTTATGACACTAGTATAGAATGTCTTATGCAAAAGGGGGTTGTATTTTATTTTATTGCGTGCGTGACTTTTCTGAACAATTCCATTTTAGATATTGTTACTTTGTCGTGTTACATTGTGTTTGTTGATGTTGTTTGTATTTTAGATACGTTGTCGCGTTTTATGTGTCACCGAATATGATATTTAGACTTTATCAATTATGTATCGTTTTAGGTAAAGTATCACTTTTATTTATTCAACGTGAAATATAAATATTATATGTGGATATGTTCGAAAAATGAAGTTAATTTTTGAACGATTCGCGGATTCATTATATAATATATAATATAATAAAACAAACGAGCCGTCGAACGAAAATTCAATATTAACTTTTATAAATAATAATTATATTTGTTATTAAAATATTTGAAGCATATACGAGTGAAATTTATAATTTATATATTCTCTTTTATTATTATAAAACGACACTCATTTTACAAAGAAGAAAACTGATAGCTTTGTATTAGATAATATTTATTGATCGAAAGTCAATTTTGTCTATGTTTGAATATTATATTTATTTGTGTAATCAGAAATAATTTGTTTAATATAGTATAAAAGTTTCTTTTTCTTTATAAAAAAAAATATGCATTTTTATTTAACCTTATTTAATTCTATTTTTAGTATATTACGATATATTTATAACACCTGTTGGTTGTGGTCATATTATTTTAATACTGTCTTGTTAGATATTTTTTTTGTTTTGTTCAAGTAGCATGCAGAATTAATTATTAACGACCGACTAGTATCATAATAATTATATCATAATTATCGTTGAGTAAATTATATACTGTGTTTTAAAATTTTAAGACGTTTTTTTTTCAGTCAGTAGCCGTTGTTGTTTCAGTATTTTTTTTTGTTGGTAAAAAATAATAGATTAAAATTCACCGTATTTGGTAAGAGATCTTATCACTATAAATTTCAAAAGTTGTCGATTTTTTTTCCTTAAATAGTATTATGTTATAAAATATTTTGCTAGATTTGCAAATTAAACTTTCTAATTTAACATTTTTGATCGTATAATTAGAGAAGTCGATATTGTTGCTTAATTTTTGTTTGCATATTTTTATTTTTATTTCTTTTTAATTGATTTGTTAAAGAAATGTTTTAAATTGTTATTTATATTTTATTTATCTTGTTTTCATTATAATTTTCAAAGAAAACTAAATCATTTCAGAAGAAAAATAGGCTAATTTTTAAATGAAAGTGAAATTTGTTCATTATAATATTTTCACTTTATTAAATTTTATAATTTATATTTAAAAAGTCAATAAATGAATTAGGAATTTCAAGACATATTTTTTATTAAATATTTCAAGCGAAAATCCTATATTTAGAGTATGGTACAATGCTTAATGTTTTTTTTGAAAACATTGAATCTTCGATTTTTTATAATGAGGTCAAACTTTTCATAAGTAAAACGAATAATTTACAAGATACAAATAATCGATTACAAAACTAGTTTATATTTATATTAATTAAAATAAACTAACGTCATCCGACTACAGATCGCAATATTCGCAATATTCCGAGTATGATTCATTTAAAAATTTACATGCTTATTACACGGAATTGCTTTCGAATGCACAACAAAATGTTAATTTAATTGTGTCTAATTGGCCTTTTTTTTCTCTTCTTCAACATGACAACGCATTTATATATATATATATATATATATATATATATGCTTTTTTTTCTTCTCATATGTATATAATATATTTGATGTATTTTTGTGACGACGTCGATATATACAGCCTCCGTTACGACGTCTCCAACTGGTACGGCGTCGGCGTCGAGTTTCCACGGTGTCGACCGGTCATACTCGTTTATATACATATTGTACACGTTTCCATCCGCGTGTTAGTTAATATATACACACACATATATATATATATATATATATATATATATATATATATATATATACACAAGTAAAGAAACATTTGAAAGTGTGCAATGCGCGTTCATGACTGTGTATGATCTCTGTACGAATGCGACTTTGACCGTATATATTGATGCATAATGTTGTGGGTTATCCTATTCAAAAGACTCGTATTCCATTCAGAGCCTTGCCTCTCACCGTCTTCGTGCATAAGAATCGCTCGTAAATCAATGGAAGAACGTCTTTTTTACGTAATTTTAGAGTGCCGCTGCTCCACTTTAGAGGTTTTTGACTTTAGTTGGCGTATTATTTAGTTTTTTTTTTCACTTCGCGTTCAATGATCTTTTTTGGATTTTTACTAAATGACAAAGATCGTGTCGTATATTTCGATTAAAATTTCGTTTCGACATACTATATATATTTCGACATATTTATATTATTTTATAATTTGAATATTATTTTATTTATAATATTATATAATATATATATAAGGTGAAAATGTCGATTCATCTCTGTTGAAAAATTGGCGTTTTTACGTACCATTAACGTGTGCAATCAGAGATTTTTCTTTTGCAACGCTTTTGGCTTGTTGCCACTTGATTAACTCTGGATTTTCATGAGTTTTCTCTTCATTTTTAAGTTTTTATATTTTCACTATCCCTTGAGGATTATATATTGGGAAATGACTGCACTTTTCAATAAATTCGCAGCTAGATTTTAGTTTTTTATATTAATTTAACAATTTGAATTTATATCTAATATTGAAATATATTAAATAATTTAAGTTGTAAATATATAATTTTTTGTATATAATTTAAATTTTAACTATATAATTTTTAGTAAATTTCTATTTAAAAAATATTATCGTTGAGTATTTAGAATGTTTTTTTTTTACTAATAAAGATGCAAAAATGGACGATAAATATAAAAAAAAATGGATTAGATCTGTCTTAACATATTTATTTTTATAACGTTGACATTTGAAATAAAATATATTTTTTAACGTTATGTATAATTTAGAAAAAAGCGTTTTGCATTCATGTTACTACAATCGATTTTTTTTCGCATTTACTATATATTTTGAAATATTAACATTTTTTTTTAATACAAATAAATAAGTACACTGTTATTATCACAACATTTCCTCTTGAGTGCATTTGTATTTTTAGAATTTTATAAGCGGCGGAAAAATTATACGATTAGATCTCTGCGGAATGCCGATCATAAATAATAGTTAATGCACGTGAATCATTATCACGGCCTAATAACGGTCATTACCAATGTAACAACTGCCGCGTTAGTTGAAATTGAATGGAAGTAATTTTTATTCTAAAAAAAATATTTTATTTATATAAATGATAACGGAGAGGGGGGGGGTTGCGCGCGCGCTTAAAGGGGAAAAGCTAGAGGAACGTGTAAAAAGTTGTAATTTTTAATAATAACTCTCGTCGAAAAATTTTCCTCCTTTTTCCGTACCGGTAACATTCCTTAATACCTCAAAAACTTTTTTTCTTTTTCCAGTTTGCAAAACTTTCGAAGAATTTTAATTGCATTTTATAACGTAGGATGCCGGTCGAATTTAAATATTTGTCTACCGTGAAATATTCTGAATATTTTTTTTTTGCACAGGGAGAATCCGAGAGTTGTAATAAGAAATCACTTTTATAATGCATATTCATTTTTGATTTTTCATTTCTAAGTTTGTAATCACTTTTAATGATGAAATACTGAGAATATTTTGAAACGCTATTTTTCAATAACAAAAAAGTATATCGATTTAACTTTTTTATATAGTAAACAAACATTTTCATATTCTTAAGAATAATTTAAAACTTTATTAAATAATTGTTATATAAATTTTTCAATTTTGTTCAAATTAGAACGAATATACGAAAAGATTAATATCTAAATTTAAATATTTATTTCATTTCACTCCAATTTTCAAACAATATTCTTACGTTAAATCTAGACGAGCGTATTTCATGAAAGTTTAATTTCGAAAAATGAAAATTTTCAATTTTATCACCGAGATATGAAACGATTCCGTATAAAATTACCATTGAATGTGCACGGAAAGACTTTTTTTCAGCTATTCATCCTTTAGGGGAACTAAACGGCGATATTATGATAATCTAAAACAAGCCGAATGAAAACATTGACATTCATAAAAAGATGAATATCTTCATCCTTTCAGAGATTAAAAAAAAAACCGACAATATACTCTTTTTCTCAAGAGATCCGGCACTATTTTGCTATTTACTCTCTTTTTATTTTGTTTATTAAGCCGAATCGTCCATTATATTATATTATAATTTTAATATGGACTACGTTCATTTCCGTCTTATTCAAAGATACGACATAATAACGATACGGCAGTTTAATAGAGATCACTATAACGAATCCGAATCGGCAACGGCGACAAGACCCCGGGGTTCACCTCAATATATCTGATGATAATAGTCGACTTTCGAAACTTTTCGAATTCACATCGCATCCGGACACAAATGTTTAGCGGTAGAAAAAAAAAGTCATGATAGATTTATACTAATATATACATATATATATATATATATATATAGACTTTCAAAGTACATATAAATAGTAATAGTAAAATTGACAATGTTTAGAGTGCGCGTCGATAACGTTTTGTTGTTGGCACATGAAATCGTGATTGCGGCTCATCAAAAAGTACCACGAAGTCATCGGAAAACGAATGAATATAGACGGTGAAAGTTTTCCCACGATATCGCATCGAATGAACGAACGTTGTGAAACTTTGTGGCCATGTTGCAAAATATTATATATATATATATATATATATATATATATATATATAATTTTGTTTTTTTAAAATTGATATATTGCCTATAGTGTATCAATATTATTAACATAGAATATATTTAAATATTAAGACGCACTAAACACGTTAAGTTATAAATATATTTATGTGTAAATAGAACTATTGATATTATTGATAATGTGAATATTAATTTCAAATTTAATATAAAAAAATGTGACTCTTTGAACTGTGTCATGCTCTTTATTGAGTTAAAGAGAATTCTTATTAAAATTATATATATATATATATATATATATATATATATATATATATATATATATATATATAATTGTATTTATTTTAAGATTTTTTTAATAAGTTCTTGTTATATTGCTTAATTGATTAATGTTTTGTTATTATTTATATTCAATGATTGAGAAATTTTCTATGAATTTAATAAAATACGATTTGTTATAATATCTGAAAAACATACGATTTATATCAACCTAAAAAAAAAATAAAAAGATTATTTATATTATATTCTGATTTAGAAGCTTTTTAAATTACGCTAGCTTAATCTATAGATTGATCTTGTCAAAGTGAACAAGAATGACATGAAAATAAATTATTATTTTTTAAATTTCATTAAAAATAAATCTATATAATAATAAGAATTTCTTCATTCATAAAATATTTATATATATAATATATTATATATTATTAATATATGCGATATATGGTATATCATTCGTAAAATTTCACTATCGGTACAATTTCAATATAGCTGACATATCACGAAAGCAACAAAAATATCGGAAAGTTTTCTTTCGAGCGCGTTTGACGCCGAGGCATTTGCGTGTTAGAATATTTCACATGTTGAATTTCGTTCGCGTTTAGCACGTTTTCTGTCATTCATAACACGGATTCGTGTTGTAGTGGTGCGATGCGCTGTCGAAAATTTAAATTACCCGAATCCGCATATAACCTTTCAAAACAAATTACTTACTCATTTCATACAACATATATTTGTAAAAGTTTCAGTCAACTATTTTTTTTTTTATATATCATAAATATTAATACGTATATGAATTCACCGCCTTATTTATTTTCTCGTGATTATAAATATTCGTTTTCTTTACGGAAGTTTTTCAATTTTTATATGTGATATTACATATAAATATTTACCCTCGTCGTAATTCGGCTATATCGTTTCCCCTAACGTATTTCCTGTTTGGTTCTGTGTGTATTTTGATTTTTTACGTATGAGTCATAAAATGTCCCTTCTGTACTGAATGGCTATCATATTTATTATTTTATATGTATATACGACATTTTTGTGTAATTTCACTTTTTTTTTCTTGAGAAAGGAGTGGTATTATGACTCATAGAGTTCACTAACTATCATAGTTTATGTGCGCATTGTTTATAAAAATCTTACATTATTACATAAAGTTAAAAAAATCACACGATATTTATATTTTTGTTAAATATTTAAATTAAATATTATCTATTGATATTATATTATGATTCCGTGTTTGCGTTTTGTCGGTTGTTTTTATTGGAAACGTATGTTTATATTTTTACATATGAAAAGACTGAATAGATTTATTTGTGCATATAATGTGATCGCATGATTCGCGCTTTTTTTTCATTCGTGAATACGAATCATCAGCTTTCATAGACCAAATTTTCCTCTATATAAATTTTCAATTGCGCAAATAATATAATATAAAAAAAAATCACGCATTTCCAACAAAACAATACTTGCCGATACATGTTTATATACTATGTTTTTCGAGTTTCGAATTTTCACGGCGTAGGTGTTTAAAGCGTTCAATAGATTTATTTGAAATAGTGACTTTTTCACGGTTAAGGCGTCGAGAGTAACGTCGGGAAATTTATATTTAATCAGATAAACGATCGAAGGGTGAGTTTCGACTTACGATCGGGGTGTATTTTTTTTTTTTTTTTTGGTCTTGTATTTCGTTTACGAATTTATTTCGCTGTGACCAATCTCGGTTTTCTAATTGAATACCCGTGTACGATATCTGTTATAGATTACTAATGGTCGCAGGTCGTAAACGACCCCTATTGTGCCTGTGTTATATTCAGTTATTCCCACCCTCGGATTGATGGCGTTCGTTTTTCATTATCAAGCTTTTCTTTCAGTTAATTTATCCTTGTTTCATTCGGAAAAATATTGATTTTATATCGTCGACTGGACAATTTATTGCGTTCAAAGTATTTTTTTTTATTTTACTTTTGTCTATTTCGTTTGTATTTTACGAAATGAAAAATTAAAATTGAACAAAAATGACTTTATAATGTAATGATAATAATAACAATAATAATATGTAAGAAGGAAAATGTGAATAAATTTAATTAGATATTCAATAAACGTTGCGTATGCAAATATACAAACTCCATATAAGTTCATGTTATGATGGCGACGAAGTTGTGCTTCGTGTGTTTTTAATGAGATTTTCTACAGTCGCTCTATACTCGTACTTTTCATACTGTGAAACGCATGAATTTCGCGTTTTATCTGCAATTATGAAGTAAAAGGAAACAAATGCTCTGTCATCATAACGAAAGACTAATTTCAAGTATTTTATCTCGGTTTGTCTGGGGTGGAATATTACATGAAAATTTAGACGTGTTTTAATGCACGCTTATATATATATATATATATATATATATATATATATATATATATATATATATATAATATAATATCATATATAGTATTTTACATTTATATCGATTCAAATAGTATAATATATATATAATGATTTGTTCACATATCGATTTTATTCTTAGTTTTTTTTATGACAATAAAATAGGTTGTCCTCTCGCAGATACACTTACTACAAGTCGTCCCAAAATGTTTACAATGTTTCTTTGGCATGGTTTATTTAAGAGTGGCATCGTCTCTTTTCGAGATCCTGGATAGTCCTGCTGTACTATTAATCTTGCCAGCGGTCGAGATCTGAAACCGTCACCACTAACTGAAAAGATAAATCACTGCTGACGATCTCGGTCACTTTTCGCCAATATGGCTTTTTCTTTTTTTCTTTTTCTTCTTCTACTTTTTTTCCTCTCTTCCCTGCCGTTTTCTATATGTACTCCGATAGACGATCACAAAGGCAATGAAAACTTGTTCGTTGCCCTTAGATTTTCTTTTTTTTTCTTCTTATTCTTCTTATTTCTTTTGTGCGTCGACCTTGTTCTGTAATAATATTACGTCGCTTTGTTATTTTCTTGTTCATTATTTTCCCTTGAACATGTATGGTCATGAAGGAAATACACCTGCAATTTTGACGAGTGTTTATTTTTCTTCATCACAAGATCGATATATTGAATTAATACAGTTGGCATTTCCTGTACATTAAATTGAATACGATATATCTTTATAATTAACTGTCGCAAATATGTTTAATTAATTAATTTCTTTCTATTTTTATTTTGTTGCAGGTGTGTATTTTCTTTTACTTTACAACACGTTATTTTACTTCTAATTTTTACGTAAGTTACAAGTTTTATTATCAATTTCGTATATAATTTTACATACATATGATATGAAATATATTTATAGATTCAATTTTTGTCATTAAATGTCATTAGTCATATTTATCATATAATATATTTGATTTAAGATGTATTTTATAAAACTGTCGTATAGTAGGAAAGGCTGTGATATGAATATCTATTATATTTTTACAATGAAATCTTTAAAAGGATATTGTTGTATCCTTTACTATAAATAATAATAAATTTATATACGTTGCCATTTTATTGAAAACAATATCCAAGTGTTTTATTATTATTGCTGGATAAATTCACGTATCGATGATTTAAAATCGACTATTGTTGTGTTGAATATTGTTTTGACACTTTTGAATATCACATATCATACGAATTGATGCAATACAAATTTTACTATCAAAATATATTGATATATCTATATTTACATAGGATAATCCTGGTTTATTTGTATCGAACTGGGTCGTCTATCGATAGTTTACGATACGATTTTGTATATATTATATATATTATATATATATATATATATATATATATATATATATATATATATATATATATATATATATATATATATATATATATGAAACGGTATTGAGCAAGGACGGAAAAACGAAAAGAGCCGGAAACGGAACCGGAGCTGATAGCTACATTTGAATCAATGTTCCATGTTTCCTCGGTTTTATTCATTCCGTGATTTACGCGAGAAAAGCTCTTTGCAGTCATACGTTTTGCAAAAAAAAAAAGAAAGAAAGAAAGAAATTGGGAAACGTTTGAACCGAATTCTAGGGAATTGTTCGTAGCGCTTAAATTCAGATAAAAGTGGAAATTCCATATGGTGCACTTTAATTTAGTAATGTGGCAACAAAGCCTTTTCTTGTTATGTCAGATACGTTTCAGAATTTTCAATCCGGTTAATAAATGAATTGAATATGAAAATTGAATTTTAGTTTTTATTCACAAGTATAATAAATATATATTTGATGTGGAATATTAATGTGATTTATGAAACTTATTCGCGTTGTATTATATATTTTTAATTATATTGATAATATCGACTACATTTTCTTTTCTTCTTAATTAAATCTTCGATATTTAATAATCGTATTGTAGTTTTTTTATGTTATATAATAATGTTTATTTATATTTGTTAAATTAATTAAAATTGTTATATTGTACGTTAGAAATCTATCGAAATAGCAGCGTATAAAGGGGCGGTTGTAAATTGAAGATCTCGGAAGAAGTATAGTCAGTGATTAATTACCGACCGGTAAATGGATCCAAAAGTAGTTTTAGCGAATTTCTCGCACTAGAAACCCTCGTTTTCGGAATTAGCACGAAATCCCTTTGTCGTATTCTCGAGCAATCACCTGGAATGTACGTGTATGAGATTCTTCGGTTAACTATCAATTTCCATCAGCGGACGCTCGTTAGGGTGGTCCAGTTTCCGTGGTACGATTTTGAAATTGGCGCCTCTCTCGTCAACCGATCATCAATCTTAATGGGGTAACAAAAGATTTATTACGTTATAATCCGGGAATGAGTCGCACCCGTGTCTCGAGTGTCAATTATTTTGTGCCATTCTGTGTCGTTAATATAATATCGGGGGCTCGGGCCGCGACAATTCCACTATAAATCAGTGTCCGTTCTCTACGTGCCCGAATTAAGTACTTTGTTTATGTATGAATATATATATATATATATATATATATATATATATATATATATATATATATATATATATATATATATATATATATATACATACTATCACTCAATTGAGATTTGTCTTAAAATGAAAATTTTATTTTCATATTAGAATATATAATAATTGGACGCTGTTATTTTAAAATATTTTAATCTACAATTAATTCACGATGCTCTGATTAATTACAATCGTCTAGACTTCTTTCAATATTCATCGCGTCGAAAGGGCACTTTAAATTATTTGAATTATTAATTATTCATTTACATTAATACAAATCGTTTGTCGGCAAAAATACGTTTTTTAAATGCGTCGAATGAGACAAAAATAATAATAATAATAAAAAAAATATAAATTGAATGTCGAATATAAAGTTTGAATTTTAAACGAAGGTACATCGCAATGCCCAGAAGGAGATTTCGCACAAACATTTTTAAATACGTGTGCACGCCGTTAAAATCCAACATACCAAAATTAATATTTACCTTATGCCATTGTGGATATATATATATATATATAGTAGTATACTTTCACTTGCGGTCAAATCGCTCGTTCTATTTACGTGACGTGAAATTCTACGAATTTCTACGACGTTCCGAGTTCGGGTCACGAGAGCGCCGATTAAGAGATTCGTGTATACGATTTTAACGGTATTTTAATTGTAAAACGTATAAATGCGCCGCTTATTTTTCATGAATGGTTTTACTACATTTTTTATTGCCATTTAGAAAAAAAAAAAGCTTAGACCGAAACATATCATTAAAAGTTAATTCATTAAATACTCGTTAATGTGGATTCGTTGAATTTACGATACGTCAAATATTCAAATATAATGATACGGTAAGTTCAATCGTAATTGTCGTATATCGAATAACGATTTTCAAATTATATAATACCAAAAAAAAAACTTATTATAAGAATGAAAATGTAGATTTAAATAGTAGGCGGTAAATTAAGTCGAGAGCTTGTTGTGGTAAATTTTACCTTTTCATCGGATGGACTGCAATATCTGTCTGTTTTCTTTTGTTTTCTAATTACGCGGATCCGTTTAAGCTCGACTCCTTTGAAGCCTACTTGATCCTTTACTGTCAGTACTGTTTTTCATTAGGTAGTATTCTAAATGTAACAGCTATGCGGTTAGTGTGTCGGATTATATGGTATTCAATTCATACGCATATTACGGTTAAATTTTAAGTCTTCGTATACGGAATTTATTTATATTCGCGAAAAGTTTAAATATTTTTATCTATGCTATATCTTTTAAGATAATCCAATTTTGCGTGTAATTCAAAAAGTGTCGTAAAAGTTTTATTAAGTGAAAATCATTTATTGGTTGGGATATGTTGTCCCTATGAATGAGAATGACTCAATCAGGAAATGTGATTTTAAAAATCTAGTAGGGAAGAAAAGAATAGGCTGATCAAAGGATTGATTGATGGATGATGTGATGACGGATCGATCTATAATTGGAGTTGACAGCTGGAAACAAGTGGTTGAAAAAAGTCGAAATGTTCAATACCTATATAGGGTTAATAATAACGAGAAAAGTTGTATTATAAAGAGAATAAATATTTTTATTTTATTTTTTGGATTACACTGTATATTTTTTTTTATTCTTCCTAATTTTTTTTGTACCCTTGAGGATATTCGCACCGCCGATTAAGAACTACTGCTCTGTACAGAATAAAATCTTTTATATATTATACATATCTTCAAAGTCATATCTCGGACATTAGAGATTTATTATTCATATATTTCATTTAAAAAACAATGCATATATATCACAAATAATATTCTATCAAAACAAACGTTTTGATCCGCTAAAGATAATTCATGTATATTATTATGTTTTCTATTTTTCTCCTTCACAATGAATAAAATAGTGTGCAGTGTGCGTGCTCACATGCGATTTTTGTATTTATGTATGAAATCTTTTTTTTTTCATATTTTTTTTACGCTTTTGTATGTATACAAGATATATTTCCCGTTTAGAATTTCGGCACAATATTGGAAAAGTGACCTTGTCGCGGAATTATCCCGGAAGGGTCGTTTTTGTCCCGTAAACGGTTTCTTTTACCCGCAAATTCCACGCTTCCCTGTTTCGTCGTTTTCCACTCATACTACGACGTTAAACTGCGGGGTACATTTTCATATTATTATTAGTTTATGTGTCGCCGTTAAAGCGTTATAATTAATTTTTAAGTTAATAAATTATCGTGTCATATTTAATTATTTCTGTTCCATAATTCTATATTTAATAATAATTATATTCATTTCGACAATTAGTCGTTGATAAATTGACATTAATATTAAATATTGAACTTTGTTTTTCGTCATTATATATTATATATCAAATTTATTTGAGAATTAAATAATATTTTGATTAATTTATCGATCACATTTTCTAAAATAAATTCATTATTAATTTCAACGGTTGATTATATATATATATATATATATATATATATATATATATATATATATATATATATATATATATATATATATATATATATATATATCGAAAATACAATATTTATGAGTTACTTTCTTTCGTTGCCTGTGACACGTATAAATAATACGGTTCGTATTATACGTTCTATATAATATACGTATAAACAGCACGCCATGTTTATTCGGCCATAAAAGACTTTTGTGGAGTAAATTGAAAAAACATTTAACAAATCAAATGGTCCGTTCGTATCAAAGCGGCGACGACGTTTTCTTTTAATTCGCCTTTTCTTCTTTTAATCCTTTAACGGTGAGAATACGCCTACGAATGTTCTACGACAGATGGACAATTTTCCCATAAAGGATTTCTACTGCATTTATATTGTATGTATATATATATATATATATATATATATATATATATATATATATATATATATATATATATATATATATGTATATATATAAATACGAAAGCGAACAAACCGTAACGATTCATCAGTTGTAGAATTCGATTCCTCGTTTTCCTATTATTCATGTTCCATTTTATATAGTTGTACATTTACCTATTTATTTATTTACAACATATCGATTTTGTTCAACTGCGTAAAATATTAATTCCCATTTAATTATATAGTGTTTTTCTTGAATATTTTTTTTTTCAACGGATGTAGTAATTGAATTATATCGAATGTATGTAATGAATGTACTCTCCAGGACTATATATCCTGTGCGTACGATTCTGGCGTGTCTCATTTTGCCAAGTGGAATATTGAATGGGACAATGACAGGTTCTCTGCTTTTATTTCTCTCTTTCTCGCATCTTCTACATTTCTATCTATCTCTGTTCAATCTATTCTGTGAAATTCTATGCATCGTCATAGATCGTCAACATTTTTTTCTATGTATTTCTTATTATATTTTGAATGATATTAAATGAAAATACACATATTTTCGTAATATACTGTGAAAATGAGGATTTATATAATAAATCGTTATTATGCTATAAATATCAATACTTAAAAGTAGTTAACTTTTAATGTTTAATTTTGAAATAACGCGCATTTGAACTGACTCAAGAGTTGTTTGCCTCTTTTTTTGTATTTACATATCCGTAGTTCTATTCAAATTCTAAAGAATAAACTCAGTCTCATTTTTGAAAAAAAAAAATGTCTTACAACTCTATATATAGAATATTTCGTATATCGTTGTAAATTAGTCGAGTTTTTCCGTTATTTCAGATAATAAATCGCGGCGTTTTATTTTTATTTTTTTTTGCATTATAACACCGTCGAATCCGCATTCTTAGATATTTTAGAACGTTAAGTTTAATTTAAATCGATAAAATAATTAAAAAAAAAATACATACATACACATTGAAGAGGCGATCTCGTCGTTATCTCAGTTTAATTAGAACGCGAATCGTGCATCCGTAAACTATTTTATTCGGCTCGTTCGAAAATTATTAGACACGATATTATTATAATATACATATTTATACATATATTATAAAAGAAGAATTATTGTTTCCTACCAGTTCATTTAGTTTCACAACTCGTTCGCTCGATAAATTAATTTGCATCTCTGCGCAAAAGTTTTAATACGTTTCATTTCGCGATGCTAAATCCGCAAGTTTCGTTTTCTCGTCGGTACTACAAATCGTTTCGTCGAGAGAAATATTATGCGGCTTTTCAGACTTCGAAACAAGATATATATATATATATATATATATATATATATATATATATATATATATATATATATATATATATATATATATATATATATATATATATATATATATATATATATATATATATATATATATATATATATATATATATATATATATATATATATATATATATATATATATATATATATATACAATAATAATATAAATAAATATCCGTACTTGAATATTGATATTTTTATTTTAAATCACATCAATATTATATTCGTTGAAGTGTTATCGGATTTTTGAGAAATTTCTATCGCACATTCTTTTGATCTTTATACGAATTTAAGTCAATATTTCTTATTATAGTTCATAAAATCAAAAAAAATGCTATCCGACCATATTTTAAGACATTGTACAATGTAACATTTATTTTTATCATCCTTGTTCATATTTATATTATACAGAATTGTTACTATTTATATACTGTTTTAGTGTAATGAAGATCTGATCCTCATTGTATATCCCATATCTGAGGGTCATGACCTTTCACCTCTTTCGTCTCCATTATGTCTCTGATGATACTTCTATTATATTAACATTGTGTATCCTATTGTTCTATTAAAATATAATTTGACGTCTGAAAAAATATACATAGTGTTTATTTATTATTCATAGAATTGAATCTATTTGTAATCTGTAGTATTATTAACTATGGTACCGTGTTGTTAGTCCATTGTGTTATTTTTACACTTATCATATAATTATTGTTAGGATAATTTGATTTCTATTATTCATAAGAGAATAGTCAATTTCACCTATTATTACGAATGCAACAACCGATTGGATTTAACCATTTATGTACAGTTTTATTATATTGGAGTGAAACGATTTTCGTACATTAGAAACGGTTATATATCTATATATATAATAATTAATTATCGCGAGCACTATAAAAAGGAGATAATCATTATTTCGTGTGCGTCAAATATGGTTTTAATGTGATTACCGTTATAATATATATATATATATATATATATATATTGGTTTAAAACGTGATGTTTACTTTCTTTCTTTTATGTTTTGAATCATCCTGTATCTATTGAGAAATATATATATATATATATATATATATATATATATATATATATATATATATGGAAAAAAATTGAACGAAAACACACGAATTGGCAATTTCGACGACTTCTTTTTTGTCAGAACCGTCTGTGCTATGAGATTATTCTTATTACAACTCAAGTGGTAGTAAGTTGTGCTTGTAGAGTGGATAAAGGTCGAATAACAGTTAAAATGAGTATTTCTTTTTGTGGCACTGCTTTTTTCCCTTTATATATATATATATATTTACGTTTATATGTATATGTTATTTTTATAAATTAGATTTGTGCGTGTATTGTGCGCGATATTTTCGTTTTTATAACATTTATACGCCTTTAAGTTCTTGGCTCGGGTTGAATATAAAATTTCGTCGAATCTCATTTTTACTGCAAGAACCGAGCGCGAGCAAAATGCGATACGGTCGAGATAAATTAACGGCATCCGTAGACGACTTTTTCCATTCGAAACGGACCCCCGCCCTTATTTTCGAAATGACCGCTTCCGGTTCGAGAAAATGAAGAATTATCTACAGCAGTATAAATTTTCTCGTTCGCGGCTTATTTTTTTTTTACACTTTTATTTTATTCTGTATTTTTTCCCGTGGTCTTTCATTTTTTTTCCTCCCAAGTTGCGCCTTTTTATTTTTTTTTTTACAATTTATACGCATAAGGGTAACTTTGATTTATTTCGCAATCTTGTTCTCTTTGATTTGATCTTCTCTTTTACTTTTCACATTTTTTTTTTTACTTTTATAACCTCTCCGTCAATTTTGTCTTTACACTTGAAATTAAAAATTTTCATTCTTCGTTTATAAGATTAAATAAATATTCGCTGATAGTGTTTTTTTTATATCAAATCAAAGATATTTTTTATTAAGAAATAAAATAATAATTCTGAATTCATTTATAAATAAATGAAAGTAATATATCATTTATATTATAAATCACGTACAATTTTTAATTAATTAAAAATAGTAATAAAGAATTAAAAAATATTTATTTAATATAATATTTTATTTTAGTATTTTAAATATTTTTTGCATAATACTTTGAGTAATTAAAAACGAATTTTGAGTAAAAGTTTGATGATCATTACCAAAATTTATTTTTATGTTATAGATATACAGTATTTAAGTACGTTTTTTTTTAGAAATTGATCATATTTTTAATGGAATGCACTTAAAACCCTATCCCTTTTGTTAGATTATATCTTTTTACGCTTTTAACTTTCTTCGCTTTTTCATATTATAACTTTCACTTTTTTTTATTATTTTTTCGTGAACGAGGATCGTGTTTATATTATAATATAAATATACATACATATATATATATATATATATATATATATATATATATATATATATATATAGAATACAGCTTGATTACAGCATTATTTAAAATTGTGATCTTGTTGAATGCACACAAATTGACGTCATTTTTTTTTATTTAATTCGAATAATTCAACGTTGCTTTTCTATAGAACAAATTTGTAAATTATGGTAAAATGAATTCGTCTCTGGTATAATGGTTTATTATTGCGTTTTTTTTTTTAAATAAAAAGGTTGTTTTTCGCTGTAAATATGTAAGGTGAATCGTCATCTGGGTATTATCAGTAAAATTGTGATCGTAATCAGTCCTAATAGGGTCTTCTCGGTTGGTGTGCTTGCTAGAGGAGTGAGAATGACGAGACGAGACGGATCTTTCTATTTACGATAATTGTTACGAGTATTCTTCGTGCAAGGGAGCAAAATATATATATATATATATATATATATATATATATATATATATATATATATATATATATATATATATATAATAAATTCGAAATGACGAAGAGAAAAAAAGTGGCGAAACGGAAAAAGAGAACTTTTCTTTTTGTATATATATATATATATATATATATATATATATTATAAGGTCTAAAGAAAGAAAAAAAGAGAACGGAGCGAATTGCGACAATGAAGGACGTTTTTCTCGACTGGCGTTGAGTCAATAAAGAGAAGTCTTTTTTTTCCGAAAATGAAAAGCTCTCGCTTGAAACGACAAAATTTTATATTTGACATTTTAAATCCGCCCATACCTTTCCATTTAAATACGCGATTAATCAATTGGACGTGAAAAAAAAAGTTTTAAGATTCGCCGAGATTAACTCTGTTAATGTTTTGTATCACAGACATAATCCATTTTGAACAATACCCATTTTTTAATATAAATTCTGATAATTCTGTTAAATTGAAAATATAATATATATTCTTAATTTATATATATATATATATATATATATATATATATATATATATATGTATATATGTATAAGAGTATTGATAAGTCGACGTTATAATGAAATTCGATAAATCCTTTTGAGTAATTCTGAACATATAATTTAGCAATAATTACTTTCATTATTAAATCGCATGGGTATTTCCCTCAATCAATCTGGATTAATGGAGTTTTAATATAATAATATAATAGAATCGTCGGTTTATGAATATGCATATGGGTGCCAATGTTCACGACTGTCCTCTAGGGATTCATTATAATCAATTATTCTGAAATTGACAATTATACTTGAATAGCGTTTGTGGACGGCGGCTGATTTGACGTTAATGTTCAAACCCCAGTAATTTATGTGTTATTTGACTGTTGAATATGTTAATCGCCTAAACTCGCTTCATTTAATTCCGTTTTAAATAAGTCGGCCAAATATGCAGATTTACTTTTTTTTTTCTTTAAATATACTATTAATCCGATATTAAGATTTTTAATATATAAAAGATTAAATTGTTAACAGATTTAATTTGATTCTTTCACAATTTTTTTTTAACTGTGAATGTGAAATTTTGCATATGCGTCAGAAATAGTCATCGATTTGAATTGCAAATCTGTTAATTTGACCGCATATCGATGCCATCTTTATATTAAATATTTATTGTCTAGTTATTGAATGATTTATTTATATATTCATATATAATAAATGAGCCGGTTAAAAAAAATATTTTTTTTCGTTGTGTCGAGATTTTTTAATTGCGGAATATTTTATAACTTTTGACTGCGATTTTTTCATTTATATAAAGCAGTAACATTGATCTGACAAAAGAATTAATTTGACACGTGAAAAATAGTAATTGTACTTAAAAATATATTATATTTTCAGAAGGTATCTTCTTTAATTATTCTCTTCATATATAATGGAATGATGGACAATGGTAGCATTTCTATTATTTCAACAGTTGCTCGTGAAAAATCGTACTTTTAAATGCCATTGTGTGAAACTTTTCATTAATTTTTGCGCGAAAAAAATTATACTCGAAAAATTTCTGATTCAATTTTAAGATCATAACATATAAACGTAGTAGTAATAAGCTTATATTTTTCCTACGCCTTGCTATTTTTGGCTTAATTAATTATCATAATATTTATTAAATTATGAGATAATTATATTAGTTACGATATCACAATAATATTATATTTTTATATGTTCACATACAATAACAAACGTTAAAGAAAAATTTCTATATTATATATCCCGCTTTTCCTATATGCTTCGCGGAGAAAGCGGAAAAGCTCAGTGCTTCTCAAACGTTGACCCCCACCCCACGGTATCGTTTAGACTCTTGATAGAAATTTGCGCTAGATTTTCCCCAGTCATAAGATAGTGTCGTTATTGATGTCCGCGTTGCGGTTGCACCCCGACGGAAATTGCTATACTTTATACATTTCATTTAATCCGACTTAGAAATATTACCCTCGTGGGGTGTCTCGCTTGTTTACGCCGTATTCGTCGTTATTCGCACAAATGATAACTTTCTGTATTGTGTAATAACATACATTTAAAACATATTATATTCTATATTATTATTTATATAATATATATACAATATTAAATAAATATTATATTTATTTTTCCTAATTTAAATATAATATATACGAACATTATATGTGAGAATGAAGGTTTTAGTTAGACCGTCAGAAGAAAGATTCCATTTAATTCGCATAAATGGGATGAATGCGTGGTAGTATTAAATTAGGCAAAATTGAGGATAAATATAGGAGAGGTAATTTGAGAATAGTCCTAATTGGGAATAAAGTGAAATAGAGAAAATCGAGATGTTCCGGACTCATCAAATACAAGTCCGAAGAAAATAGAAAATCGGTCGAAATGTTTATTATATATAAAAATGAATTTTTAACTATGTTTTAAGCATATTCTGAACAATGTTTTTATATTATAATATTCCATTATGAAACTATTATTTATTCAGCGTTTTTACCGCGTAACGCTATATATATATATATAATGCTAGATAATGTTTGAAACCAAGTATATTTTTTTCCTTCTCATCCATATACAAAATCATCTTCATAACGTCGTATAACTTTATTTTCAGCTGAAACGCTATCGAAGCGAGTGTCGAATCTGCACGCCGAGATGGTAAAATGTCGATTACACGTATATATAACGGAAAATTTTCCAACCTTATCTTTTCATGTACCGCACACACGCGTTTAACACCTGAAAATCCAATTTCGGCAGATCATATTTTCAAAGTGTCGAACAAATGTTCGCGTATAAAATTTATATTGCCTCATATAAAGTGACAATATTAATACCGAGATGACGTCGTTAATTTCGACCGCTCGTTTCGTGCAACTTACCCCGCTTCTATCTAATAAAATTAGTTAAATTATATTATTAATAAAAAAAATAATAGATTATTGATATATTTGATTTTTGATATATATTGTGAATATTTAAATCGTATTATATTACGTCTAATGATATATCATAACGTACTATTATTGTCATTTACAAACTCGATGTAGATGTAAAAACCTTTTAGACTACGATTATAATGTAAATTAGTAACGACTTTCACCCTATCTACCATTTTGTATGCGTGTATGTTTGCTTTTATAGTGGTGAATGTAGCCCTTGTTGGCGAAACGGGGGATGATGTTGTGGCCCTTATCTTTCTAACTGAACGTGAAAAATTTTCCCCGGTCTTTGGGAAAGACCCCACCATGACACTTTGGACATTTAATACCTTGTTGTTTTTGTTGTAAAAAGCGGTTTTGTCTGTTGTGCCGCGGTCACAGTGACGAGTTTTATCTGCTGGAAAAACATTTTCGCAAAATGTGAAAATCCGTTTTCGTTTCGTGAACGTATTTTTGTGCTTATATATACGCGAAAGACGTTTAATAAATATGTTCAAACTCAATCGATATTTATATATCTAAAACGTGTTGAACATTGAAATTATATACCAAGTTAAAATATATATGTAATACAACATTTCATATAAATATCAGATCAATTAGTGGTTATTAATATTATTTTACATAGATGTAAAATATAGATTGTTCAATTTTATAAATATATACTATTGATTAAACTGTCATGAACTGAGAATAGAATTATACGAATCATTACGATGAAATATGATCTTTATGGTTTAGCGGCAAATTTTGCAAACAATCGTGAACGCATTTTGAACCGTATTTTTTATTGCAGAATTATTATAATTTACACCACAATTTTCAAAATATACGAGAGCCGTTATAAAACACTATTAATTGTCGTATTTCAGTAATTATGCGCCATATTTTCTACTCGCTTTACATTCGTTACATTTTAACGTTCATATATTTTTTATTATATTCAAAATATTGTTGATTATTTTTATGTTGTTGTAATTTATACAAATATAAAATTTTAATTTTAGATCGATCATGATTTATAATATTTATTAAATATTATATAATATTTATGAATATATTTGCTAATTATTTCATGCATTAGAATTTTTTTTTTTTTTTTTGATAAAAGCTAGCAAAATTCTCTATGTAAATGTATATTGCATCATTCGCTAACGAATTTGGTCATTTATTGGAAATGTAAATTAATACCGGTGGCCTCTAACATCGGTGCATTCGACTCTCATGCAAATTGCAAAGGCTTTCAGTCTGATAGGATTATTCGTTCTAAATGAATATGTAAACTGTGAAGGTTTTCAGACACGTTAACGGTCTGAAGCGTATTCACGTTTTTCCAACTACAAGTAAATGAGTTTTTCCAATGGAGGGAAAAACTCTTAATGTCCGTCGGTTTTTCTTTCTTTCTTTTCTACACTAAAAATGTTAATATATATATATATATATATGTACTTAGTATTCAAATATATTTCATACATACATATATATATATATATATATATATATATATATATACATATATATATATATACATATATATATATATATATATATATACATATATATATATATATATATATATATATATATATATTCTAAATACACTAGTAACATTTAATTTATAATAAATATTCGTTGTGAATGTTATATATGAAATATTTCATATATACATACATCCTTTTATATTTTATGCATATTGAAATACGTGTGCCATGAGTGTATAATAGTATATTTAAATAGGTTGATATATTATTATACTGATACATTTCTTGTGAATCTATCCGATATTGTAATGTCAAATGCATGAATCCATTTCTGATACACGCGTTCTGTGGTATTTCAAATTCCTCTAATATACTTATATTTATAAAGCAATATTTGAATATATATATATATATATATATATATATATATATATATATATTTAATATATTGATCATATAATAATAAATAATTTATTTAATTATAATAATATTAGACATTTCGTGGATTATTTTCTTTTCAAATTTTCCACATTCAAATTATATGATAGTTTTATTTTATCGTTTATTTTTGAAAAAAAAAAAATGTTCAAAACTAACGGAATTTAAAAAAATATATATATATTTATTTTTCCCCTTTCGCATTTTTTATCTTTATTCTTTCAAGTTGATCTTTCGTTTCGAAACAATAAATATTTACGAAGTCTGCGGTTGCAACATTATATGGATAGATTTTTATTCTGGGAAACAAACACTAAATAAACCTGAATCAATATACATGTATTTTATATTTTTATCCAGAATATTTATGCGGAAACCGAAATTTCAAAATATAAAATAAAACGGTGTTTCTTTGATATTGTATAGGAAAACATAACCGTACAACTAATTTCTATTTTTTTTTATTTTACATACATAAAATAATGAATATTCATGTTTGCATTCTTTCGTTGCAAAATCATAAAATTTTTCGATTTGATTTATATTAAATGAAATATTTTTATATATAAAATTTGATATTTTTTTCGACAGTCTATATATCTTTTTTTCATGACATCAATTATACATTGACATATTTTTAATCGAAAATTTATGCAAATTCTTATATATTTTAGCAATATTATTTTAATAATAAGATATTTCTCAATTTTTGTAGTGTTCTAGAAAATAATATTTAAAACAGATGTTCGCTATAATAATATATTAAACGTCAGTTTATAAATTAATCTTATTTGGATTAAATTATTTTATAATATAAATATTTTTATAACTGTTAATAGCGTGAAATGAGATCTTATGATTTATCTCCGATTTATGGAGTGATGTATGAATTTAATATTTAATTTATTTCATATAACGAAAAATATATTTTATATTACTGTTATTTTTAACTTTATATATTTAATTCATATTTTTCTTTTGTTGCAGGTTTGTCTTGTTTTTTTTAAATGTATTTTACACAACGTTATGTGAGTAATAAAATTTTAAATTTTTTCAAAATATTATCTGTATATATTTGTTAATAGCGGTTTCAACGTTGAACGTCGTTTAAACGAAAAAAGAAAAAAAAACTGAAACGAAACGCCTCTTTTTAATTATTTAATTTTCTTATTATCTAAATTGCTTATGCAGTCGTGTTTTTTTTAATTAAATATAAATAAACATTTGCATTTTATCATTACATTTTATATTTGAAATAAACATATGCCATAAAAAATTGAGTGCGTCTGTGACAGATTTAAGATTAAAGATATTAACGTCGCTTATTGTAAAAGTAATATATTTTATAATAATAATATAAATATTCAATAACGAATAATATATAGCAAAATTATTAAATAAAATTATGATATGTCATCGGCAGATTGTTGAGCCATTGAAATGATTTTAGCATTCTTGAAAAATATCTAATTTGACATCACTATACCATTTTTTTTAATAAACACATTATATATAATAAATATATTTTAAAGTAATTCTTTATGAAGATATTTTTTTTAATATTTTGTGAATTTTTCAGATTTTTTATATACCTTTGACGAATGTAGTTCTAAGGCTATCTGATTTTATTTAAAAAAAAAAAAGTGTCATTACATTACATCAAAAATATTAAATATGATATGAAAACGATACAATTGAAAAATATTTTATAGGTAATATAAATATATATCGTCGACGATTTTTTCTTATAATACTCGTATTTTTTTTTAATTTTTTTTTTTTTTGAAAAACACATAAAGCATTTTTTTTAACTATTTCACCTCGAAATGAGCCACTTTAAAATTTAAAACACAACACAGTACCGCCCTAGGGGCATCATTTGCGCAACACCATCGTTGACTAAAAGACCCGAAGCCATAATTGCGATGCATAGTTCCCGTTGTGATGGTCGTTTGCATTTATATATATATATATATATATATATATATACACGTCTTAGTATATTTATATATAATATATATTTTTTTTAAAACGTAAAAATTTTCATTCTTTTAATCTTAGCATTTATATATATTTATATATATATATATATATATATATATATATATATATATATATATATATATATATATATATATATATATACCATATGTAGTCGTCTCGGTGAATAGTTCCACTTGTCGAGACCGGTCCGGCGTTTTGACCCATTGACCACATCGTCACGATCGAACGAGTTCACTCGCGTAACCAACTTTGCACGAGTTTTTCTTTTCTTTTTCTTTTTATTTTTTCACCAATCGTTTTTATGTATAAATATATAAAAAGGCTCGTTTTATAGTTTCATTATTATTATATATATATATATTTTTTGAAGATATATGGTAGTATCGTTAATGTGTTATAGTGATTTTTGCCTATGGAATTTTATATATTATATAAAATTGTTAACGATGGACCGCATAGTTAAATCACGGTATACTAGATTTGAAAGGGACATCAAGGCCGAGATTTACCGTTCTAGTTTAACATTCTCATTTTTTTTTGCTGTTGCTGTTGTTGTTGTATGTTGTTTTATGGTGAAAAATTGTTTTTTTTTTCAGTATTTAATCTGATTTTTTTATAAATTAAGACATTATTGAAAATCACCGGCTAATATTTTATATACTTATAGAATTATATTTTTTCTGAAGTTTAGACAAAAAGCTGACGACTTGATTCTGTATAAATTTAACCAAAATTTTGTAAACTGAAAGTTTTAAATTCCAGTATTTAAGCTTCATATTATCTATTAAAAATAAAGAATCAAGATGTTTTTTCTGTGCGATAGATTTGATTTGATAACATTACGATTTAAATATATTTTATCTGTATTTGAATATTTTAAATCTGTCAATATATATTTTAGGGAATTTTTTAAAAGAAATATATGAAAAACATATGGAAATATAATATATTTTTTCGATAAATTCTAATAAAACTTTTATGTTCAAGATTATTATGAATTATTTAAAATAAATCGAAGATTTTTATTCTGAAAAAAATTATAACTGTTTCGTAGAAATGATACATAATTTTGAATAAATAATATTTTCAATATATGTTTAATATATTAAAATAATAGATGTGCTAATATATATTTTCAAATATTTTACTAAAAATAATATATATATATATATATATATATATATATATATATATATATATATATATATATATATATATATATATATATATATACATTTACAATAAAATATAATATTTGAATCTATCTGATAATATTTATTAGTTAATATTGTATGTCTTTTTTATTTTAAATATGAATAAAATTGGAGATAAAATGATGTCATCGAATATTTCTCTTATATCTAGATATAAATTTAATATGATTTAAGTTTTTTTAATTTAAAATATATATAATATAATAAAAGCAGTGTTCGTTACCTTTTTTTCTTTCTTCTAAATATCGCATTACGAACGACTTCTGCACTCGCAACAATAGAGAACTCTAAGTTTTCAACTTCTGAATTATGGC
The DNA here is from genome assembly GCA_024500535.1 of Leptonema lineaticorne. Classification (NCBI taxonomy): domain Eukaryota; kingdom Metazoa; phylum Arthropoda; class Insecta; order Trichoptera; family Hydropsychidae; genus Leptonema; species Leptonema lineaticorne. The sequence continues at coordinate 1,253,704 of JANIJI010000003.1, forward strand.
GTTTTCTTCGTAGACAAGCTTTGGAAAATTACAATTGTCTTCGAAAACGCATTGTTATATTCCAACAATTGCTACTGTTGTCGTCGCTGTTGCTGTTATTGCTGTTATTATTATTGTTGTTGCTGCATTTCGTATTCGCACGATCCAATTCGCACAGAAAGCGGTATATCAGATTGAATCCGATTAAATCGACCATTATGCATCTCCGTGCGTCAGTTTGTCCGTTTGTGTGTGCGTAATATGAAAATATACTATAATACTTTATATATATATATATATATATATATATATATATATATATATATATATATATATATATATATATATATATATATATATATATATATATATATGCACGTTTTTCTCGCTTTTCCACACACCGTACGCGCATTATTTGTGCGATTACGCGTTTTATTTATAAACGAAAGTTGCATACGGCGAAAGAAAGAAAAAATGATGAAAAATTGTGAAAATCGCACATGGGAAATCGGAAAATCGGCTCACGTGTCCGGTTATATATATATATATATATATATATATATATATATATATATATATATTTTAGAGGGGACGAAACAATAATAAGAGTTGATAACAGTGCGATTTGTCATTTCGTACGGTCGATTATATTCGGTGAAATTCGTGTCGTGATTTATATCGATTTTCGGATGACACACTTTCCGCAATTTTTTCGTTTCCGTTCTTCTTATTGTCTTTCATTGTCAATTCTATTGTCATTTCTGTAATAGTATTTACAGTTTTATTTATTGTTTATTTTAGATGATTATTTTATTTATTATTAAAAAAATAAATATATTTATATTTTTTAAAATAAAAAAAATCATAATTATTGAAAATATTTATAGTATGTTAAAAAATGGTTTAAGATTATGTACTTTATATTTAAAATATTTATAGTAGATTCAATTGATTGCCATTTTTTTATATTACCGTCATTAAAATACGAGTATATATATTTTTTTCTTTTCTCGATACAAGTTTATTATTCCATTTTTGTACATTTAATAGAAAACGATCGTTAATTGAAACGAGAAAGTTTTTAATGTATTTAAATTATTGACTGCCATAAAAGATTTCGCATAGGCCAAGTTCATAATGTATGTATGTAACAATTTAAATTTTTCGAATAATTTAATTGTCGAAGCAAAGTTTAAATATCGGTATTGAATATAAATGAACCGATTTGTTTAACAGTTGTAAAATTTATTTTCGTGCCGGCCGAAAGAATTTCATTATTTAAATTTTTATTATCTATAGTTAAATTCAATGTACAGTAAGATATAACTGTATATAAATAAACATTTTTCTTTCTCATATTATTTATATAATATATATTATGAAAACGTTTTTCATTTTTATAATCAATTTTAAATTTAATCGCAAAATAATAATTTCCACATGGAAATGTCTGATATAGTCAGGAATTTCGTGTCGACTGGAATAACTGTATATTTGGTTAATGGTGAACTCGGTTCAAAGTCGCGGAGAGAGTGTAGCAGCGAAGCTCAACCGGCGGGACGAGTTCCACGTCAAATGTCAACCGAAATCGAGAGAAAAAAAAATATGTATACATATATGTATATAAATATATATGTAACTCAATTAACGCGATCGACGGTCATTAAGCATGTCCGATTTGAATATCGAAAGTGAAATCGTGTGATATTTTAGAATGTATGCCGGCGTATGAATCGAATTTTCTCTCATTTTATTGCTCAAATAGCGATGTTTTATTTCATTATTATTATTATTATTTTGTTCGATCGTATTAAAGACTAAATTACGTTTTGACTTTTTTATGGAAAACGATTTTATAAATTATTGACGTGTATACGATGAAAGGTCGCCGTGTCGTGATATTTGATTGATATTTTTAATGTTTAGAAAAAGTTGTTTATGTCTGATGATTTATTTTTTATATATTTATTTCATGTATAATGGATTATCTACGGTTAAATATATTTGTTATAATAAAATATAAAGTTTTATAATATGAAATATATTAAATATTGTGGTTGTCATTGATCATTATTTTGATCAATAATAAATTGATATTGTATTAATTTTTGAAGAGCTTGGCCTTCATAGGGTTGTTATAAAAAATATTTTTTAAATGAATGTTTAAGATATACTAAATAACATCGTATATTTTAATAATACAATAATTATATATAAATATTTTAGTAAAAAGTATATAGTTTTGTTTTCCAGAAAATTTTCGTTTCTAATGTGAACATCTTATCATCGCTAATATGTAATTCTTTCGCCGATTTGTATCGTTATTTTAATCACAATAATATAACGACGTTTTTTTTTCGGTCACGCAAAACCGTGGCGATTATGCGCAATTTCGGATAGCGATATTTCTCAATGATTTATGACAATTTTGTAAATAAATTGCACGTTACACAAAAAAAAAAAAAAAAAAACGAACGTGGGAATATAAAATCGTTGACGACATCTGAAAAATTATTAAAAAAAACAGGTAGTGTATTGCGGCCGACATTGGCCCGCGAGTTACCTGCGCGAGTGCGAGTGGGACGCCGCCACACGAGCGAGCGAGACGGCGACATCGTCTTGGTTCATCGACTCTGAAGAATTGTGGCGGTAAAGAATTATATACTCGATTCTTTTACGGTTCAAAGGTCTGTTTATTGTGGATATGTTGATGTTTCGCGTTTTCTTCTTCACTAGGTCAATTTTAATTGTATGAAATTAATCGATCGATTTACAATAGATTTGCTCGTATTTTTGACTTTTTTTTATCGTCATCCCCGTGTGCCTTTTAGTATTTAAATTTTTGTTTTTGAATTATTTTTGTTATATGATATTTTTATTGGATATTGAATGGTTATCAGTTAAAGTGTTTAAAATTACAGTGTAATCGATTTTTGTTGCCTTTCAGAACGCAGTATTGGAATAATTTATTTTTATAGAAATTTCAATATTACATTTTGATTGTTACTATAATTTAATTTGTACGCTGTAATATTTCATCACATATTTTGATATTTTTTGAGGTGAAATATTTTTCTATTAAAAAAATATCTTTGATTTACAGTGATATATCAATATAGTGATATTGATATATACTTAACAATTAAATATATTATATTAATATAATAATTCAGTATAATGAATAAATTATAGTATTCAACACTTTTTATGGTAGTGATTTTGATTATTCACGACTTATATAACAATAATTCTTACATTAAAATTAATATTATAACATATATAAAGTCAAAGTTTTACTTTATATTATCGATTAAATTTACCAGTATTTTTAAGTTATGATTTTATTATATTATTGTAATCCGATTTATTATTTATCAAACAAATGCCAGTTAAAACGGAAACGATAAATACAACGGACAAATAGCGTAAATAACCGGGATTTAAAACGCGAAATAAAATTAAATTTTTCTCATTTCAAAATAAAAAAAAAGGCGCGCGCAATCAAGATTATTTCCATAAAAATTCATTTTGTGCATGGCCGGATTTTTTTTTTCACTAGAATCGTTGTTACGTACTTCCTGCCACCCTTCGCTTCCGATTTTATTATTATTTTTTCTTTTTCTTTTTTTTTTTTTTTGTTTAATTTTATCAAGCAAACGAAGGTTTTACAATTAGCGAATTGCATATTCATGAACGGTCGGTCATGTTCGGTTGTTTCTAATTGAGTGTTGGGATTTTATGCAATTTGCGATTGCAACGTTCGTTCGAAACACGAAATAGATTAATTGACACTTGTCAGTCGTCATAGTGTTTTATCCGTTTATGTGAAACGAACAGTGTTGAAAATTTATCTTATTTCTATATAACGAAGCCTTCAAATTGAAATATGCTATAAACGTTATATTTATATTCCTATCATACTATACAAATAATAGTTTTAATCAATTTTATTACAAATTATCTTAATGTCATTAGTTGATTGATTAATTGATTCATATATTGTTATTAATAGTGAGCAAGTATGCAAAATTTCAACCCAATTAGATATTAGAAAGTGGTCGAAAAATCAATTGCAAGAATCCACTTCGACAAACCAATAAACAAACAGTTAAATAAAAATGTGTTAGTTCAATAATATACTGCAATTTTCCGGATATTATTTTTATACTTCCGTTTTTTTTTCATTTATGAAAAGCTTCGTTTCGTTTGATATGTTATTTCAAGATGAGATCGTTTTAAATCTTTCAGTTAAATTAAATATTTTTCCATTATATAAATAAATATATATTTCTGAATTCAAAAATAAATTTTAACTGTTCTATATATTTTAATAGTTATTTGTAATATATAATAATGTTCCGTTTTATATCTATGATATTTTCAATTGATCTAAATAATATTTTGTGAAATTTTTGCGACTGTTCAAATTCATTTTCTTTTTTGTTTCATCAGTTTTAAATTAGACTTCGTTTATTTTCTATTATAAGTGAAAAGAAAAGAAGATATATGGCAAGTTGTGAAAATAAAAATGAAAAACGTGTATTGCTGCAAACACACGACACACGGACACAAAGTTGACGAATAGTCCATCCAGCGTTTCTCACTTAATAATTTAAGTGTTTGCGGCCGGACAGGGGTTTCGAAACTTTAGCGCTGGTCGTGGTCCGTGACAAATAGTTTCGACTTACGGACTCATAATGCGGTCAGTGCGTGAACCCAGTTTCAGGATTTGAACCGTGGACACTGACCGCGTTTCAGTAAGAAAAGGGTGGGTTTTTGTTGGTTGACGGGACAATAAGTCCTAATCCGGCGACTGTCGTGAGCTTTACAACTTTCGCACTTGTGGAATTGGAAATCCTACCGACTGAAAGTCTCTTTTCTGAAACATTGTAACGTTTCTTCAGTAGTGAACCCTAGCTCGCTGTCCTTCTAATCCCGGAGACTATCGCTGAAAATTCAATGTAAACTCCGGACCCTTTCTATTTCAGGAAGAATGCTGAAAGGTTTCAGTAAATATTGGTTCGAGACGAACCATCACCTCGTATAAAAACGAAACTTTTCAAAATGCATTCTACTGAATATATATATATATATATATATATATATATATATATATATATATATATATATATATATATATATAATTTTGTATTGTATAATATATATACATTTTTTTAATAAATAACATTAAAAAGACTTATTCCGTTAATTTATTGTCATTCATTTCTGTTTGTTTTTTAAAATAAGTTCATATTTAACAAATATTTCCGATCTTTTATATATTATATTTTTTTACTTTATATTCATAATTTTTTCTGGGAATTTTATTTTTAAATTTAAAATATACATAATGTATTATATAAATATCTAATACACTTACTTGAATTGAAGAATATGACGTATGACATTTGTGATATATTGATTAAATATTTTAAATTAAAAATAGAAATATATCTTTCATTTTACAATATTTTTAAATTATTTAGAAAATTTACAATAATTCGGTGATAGTCGCTGTTTTGAAATTAATTACTGTTAATTTACATATATTTACTATTAATTAACGAAAAATATTATTTGACATAAAAAGAGGGTTTTTATGTTAAATAATTTAATAAAAATATTTTTTAGATGGGCAATGAATGGAGCTACTTGATTCCATAAATAATAAATGTCAAAAAAGAGATACAGATTTATAAGGGTAGAAATGCCATTAAAAATTTTATTGTTACGATTTTATTTATTTTCGTTACTTATAATTGCACAACGTTTAATATAATTGAGCTTATAAATCAATTTATATACTTTATATGAAAATATCAATTTATCGACACACGCAATGTTCTATTATTATTTTTGCTATATCAATTTATTACTTTTCAATGTATATGGTACATATATAAATGATATAAATATGCATATATATGCGACGATTATATACGAAAATTATTCGCTTTCGCGTGTACTGTTAAAAAATTTTAATTTTGTGTAAATAATTAAAATTTAAAAAAAAGGGGGGAACAACACGATGTAACATTACATCCGGACACTGCGTCGTGTACGTACGTTGTTTGATCAAAATTATAATTTGTACGCAATTGTGTTCGGACACAATACGGCAAAAGGGACCAAATGGAAATTAAAGGAGAGTTTTTCTCATTTTATGAATAATATATATATATATATATATATATATATATATATATATATATATATATATATATATATAATACATATCGTATAAAAAGAGCGCTTTTTATTATGTCGAGTGCGAGGTTCACCGGCTATCCGCGGACGGACCGCGTTCTCTTTGAATTATTGTAATTTTTTTTAAAATAATTATTGTTATTATTTTTGTATATATTGTCGCGCCACTAAATTTGCATTAAAATGTTTAAAATAATAGGATTACCTTAATACTGGTTGTAGCTTCGGACGTGGTGGGTTTTTCCTGTCGGTGTGCCGTTTCACAGGGATTTTCCTCCGTTTCAATTTTGTATAAAAACCTGGTTCAAAGCTTGCCGTCGCTGTGGCCTTTTGTGCTTTGCTCGTTGGTCGTTGTTGCCTCGGTGGTCCGTTGGCAGTTGCGGTTGTTATGCTTGGCACCCTGTGCACACAAAAAATAAATTTAAATACATTACGCAAGGGCTCTTCGGCGCTCGAAGGGTTTAATCCTGGTTTTTTTTTTTTGAATTTTTCGCTCATTCGACCTGCACAAAGGGATATATTGAAAATCTACTATATGTCGCTAGTTCTTTGCATATTTTTTTGACTTTGTACGTAGTTTTCTTTTTTGTAACCTTTTAATGTTTAATGATGGTGAAAAAGCGTTTTTCGATCATTATAATAAATTTAGTATTTATTTTATTATTTATTTTAAAGTTTTTTTAAAATAAATAATAAAAAAGAAAATGTGTTATGAATTTTTATATATTTTTTTATTCACAAAGATGTTATATGATATAATATTATGACAAAAATTGTATTTAAACCTTCATAACAATTGATATTAGAATTGATAGATAGAAGAAAATTATTAATTTTCCATAGCGAAATAAATGTCTAAAATTTTATCACTTTTATACAAATTCACTATGTCGGTCATGAAAATATATGAAAAACTTTAAAATCGCGTTCGCTTTTGCATCGAATCGACGAATTTTGTACTTTTTATTATGCACGGTTACTTATATTATATAACGTATCTACCGTGCAAAAAAACAGTTTGATGTATATATATATATATATATATATATATATATATATATATATATATATATATATATATATATATATATACCTTTATAACAACGTAAAAAATATATCTAACCACACACATCTATAAATTTCACTTTTCACATCGTTTATCTGCAGCGATGCGCCGTAATAAATTTTCAATTAAATCCCGCTCTTTTTCGATTTGCATTTAAATTCAATATATAGTCGTCGTTATCAATCGTGACTTTTATGCGTTTATAATATACTCTTAAGCTTGTTTTTTTTAATATATATTTTTACGTCATATGAATAAATCATACGGACACCGTGACGTAGTCAGTAACTATATATATATATATATATATATATATATATATATATATATATATATATATATATATATATATATATATATATATATATATATATAATTTTTTTGTTCATCGTCTTCATACGAATTTCACGTGAAACACACGTCGTATATCGATTCGCTTCAAATATGTTCCGTAAAAGATTACCGTCACGTGAATAGCATGAATTTTACATGGACGTTATTTTTTTTCTGACTTCGTCTGCGACGTTTCGCGCTTTTTACATAAAGATTACATTAGTAAAGGAAAAAAAAATGGGATGTACTTGCATAAAGCTTGTTTCTGAAATGGTAATTCACAAAATTTACGGTTTTTTCTTTGACAAGTCACGATATTTTTATATTCATCGCAGGAGTTTTTTATATTTTGATCTTTTTCGTATTGCACGGGTTTATTCTCTTTTTTATATTTTTTAATTATTTTTTATGACTACTATTACAAATATATGTTATATACGAGCAATTTTGTAGTAAAGAGTTATATCGGGCAAATTTCATAGAATAAAAAAAACTTTTTTTCTAATCATAATATCAATATAAGAACTTATTTATGGTGTATTGTTATATATTTATGATTTTGCTACAAGTCAATACTTTAAAAGTCATATTTTCTTGATCTGGTTTTACGTGCAAATTATACCATATCTAACATGTCATCAATATGTAGTTGTTTTTGAAATATATGTAGGTGTGCTAATAAAATTTATTAAAAAAAATTGATCATGTTATAAGAAATTTCTTAGATTATGTTTTTTTTATCATTTGGTGATGAATGGAAAAATACTAGTAGAGGAAGATATATTTGTTCCGCAATTTTAAATAGTTCAGGGTCTTTATTTAGTGAAGAATTGAAAATGAAATGATGACCTTCTAATATGAAAAAGCATAGTTAAAAAAAATATATAAATCATGACAGATGACATTGAATTTTTCAGAATACCAAGTGCTTATATATTTTATTTAATATGATAATAATAATGAGAACATGCAATTGATCTATTTGTGCTCGAAACGATATCAGCAATTTCAAATGTTTTTATTATAAAATGATTGTATAGAAAAATATTTTTTGTTGAATATATAATGCATGCACTTTGAAACGACACAGTTGGCTGAAATGCGTTCGAATTTTATTCTAGAAATAGATGCAATTTGTTTGAAAAGGCCGCAGCTGCACTCATACTTTGGGATTTTTGCATTTCTTTCCCAGAATTTGCGTATATATATGTACATAAAATAAAGAGAATTTAATACGTGTTGTGCAGCATAGGGATATTTGTGAAATTTTCGTTTCGAACGAGAATTTGAATGCACTTTATAGTTTTATATTTTTGTATTGTAGCAATTTGCGTAATACGAAAAACGTACTATATTTTCAACTATTATTCCCGTTATTTTTTTTTATATATTCAGTTTAAATTTTTATACGTTAATTTATAATTTTATATTTAACGAGCATTTAATTTTTCTCGAAAAAAAAAACATTTAAAATATAAAACGATTTAAAAATATAAAAATTAGAAACTAATGAAGAACGTGATTATCAACACTTATTGTCTTCTTCATTTTATCGATTAACTATTATATAATTATCGTTTGTTTCTTATTGTTATTAATATATCATGGTCGGGTTTATTATAGCGTGTTTATCTCACATCTCGGTTATCGAATCATACAAGGAGATTCCCGTAGCCGTATAAACATATAAAATTCAATAACAATAAAGAATGACATTTTTATACGACTATATTCGGCACGTATATGTCGTCGATCATTGCATTTATGGGTTCATTTGTTCTTATATAATGGCTGTTATAAGTCATAGATTATAACTATTGCGGTTTCGGTGTAATGGTAAATTATTATTTTCACCTTGAAAAATAACAGCGGATTAATTTGATAATTGTCAAATTAATCCGAGTAGTTCAAATATATAGAAGATAAATGTTTATGAGTATGATAAAGCTCTGTACAATATCAAGTCTGAGTTTGAAGTTGGTATAATTATTGTCGCTCTTTATTATTATTTATGTTCGGGAAAGAATAATATTTTTAAAATAATATGAAAATTCAAAAAAATAATTTCAATTTCCATAGAATTATTGTACCATTAATTAAATTATTTATTAGTCGCTTTAGATTTAAATACGTTCCGCAAAAGTGGTTGAATAACGCTGTTCAAAACGGCAATCCGCCAATTTGAAACTCCTAAATTCGTTTTAAAGGCCATTCGTTTTCCATAGTAGATAGTTTAGTCTATTACTGTTTAGTTTTTCTTTACAACTTTCCGAAGACCTTCTCGAATTTGTCACCGAAATTTCGTTACGGTATTCTAACGTTAGATTGAAGACGTTTGAGTGCTTATTTGTTTTCAAACCGAAGTTTGAACTTTGAAATCTGTTAATCATTTGAAAAACCTCAACATCAAAATATCTTGAATATCGCGCAAACTTAATAATCTACTTAAAATATTTGTTACTAATTACTTTTTTTTTTATTTGCAAAGTTCTATTTTTGCACCGTTCAAAGAACACTTTTGCGGAATTTTATCGAGGACAAATTATATTTTGGTCGCTTAATTGAAATTCGCCAAAGAAGGGAAAAGCTAAAAGGACAGAGGTTCATTAAACGCAGTTTGTTTGTTCGTGTCGTAGCTTGGCAGCTTTTCTTTTTGTCTCTAGTATTTTCACTAATTATCCGTGAATTAAGGGCTATTTTATCCGTTGACAAATTATTCATTTGAGGGTTCGTAGCGAAAATGCCCTCTTTGTCGTCGCAGAGTAATTTTAAAAAGCGGGCGAATGTTTTCCTTTTCGTTTTTTTTTTAATTTTTATTTACTTAACCGTACGAAGTAATTTTCTTAATGGTTAACAATGTAAAGTTTTTAAAACGCTCACATTCTTTTTACAGTTTGTGTTTTGTTACAAAGTTCTAGTTTTGCTATTTTTAGTTATACAAGATATAATATTTACTGCTATTCTTTTGAAATTTTATATTTTACTTATTTTTAGGTTTTTATCAATTTGTATTGATTGTTATATATAAAAATATTTTATTTAATTGTTTTCTTTATCATATATGGTATATATGTATATGGAAAAATAAATTACAATAAAAAATGCTACACTATTCCATAACAATGGAAATGAGGACGCTTATTTAGTTCTCCTTTGATAAAGTGAATCGTTTGTAATTATTTAATTGTTCCATCTACATTGTTCTTTCTGTAATAAATGTAAATTATTCTATATATATTATATATAGTACAGGATTTATCAAAATAGTACGAGTGCATAAGTCTAAAACGATATTTTACTCAATTATTGCTATGTCATTATTTAATTATTAGTCTACAATTATCGATTTGCATTAACTATTTAATTCGGATAGATATATTGTCGATATTTGCCATCATCGTCGAATCATTTGTTTGACGAGAGATTTAAGGATTAATTCGGTAAACAGACAGTGTCCTTTATGCAAATTCAAGCATTTATACTATATCTCTTTATTGAAATATGGTATTGTTTAATCTGTTTATAAGACGTTAATGAAGTATTGGATTAATACACGTTTGCTCACTAATCTTAATTAATATACATATTTTTTACACTTTAAACGTTATTAATATATTTATTTTGTTCTGTTTCAGGTAACGTTTTCATTGAGTATTTTTTTCACTTTGTCTAATATGCAGATAAATATGTAAAAAGAAAGGTATTGTTTTTTTATCTGTTTTTTTAATATTATATATTCTTCTTATTTTTAAAAAAATATATTATTAAAATAGATATTTAGGTCAAATGTTATTCCGAGACTATTACTAATTCATATAATTTATCGATTTTGTGTTATTTCACAATATATTATATTTTATGTTTGATATATATTATATTAATGTTGAAATAATGCTATTCAATATATTTTGAATATTGGAAATTAATTTTAAAAATATATTTGAATTCAATCAATAATATATAGTAGTTCTTAAAATAAAATATAACCTTAATTATCTAATTTTGTATTTTAAAATATAGGCAGATAAGTTAAAATCGTGCATTTTTTGAAATTGACTTTTTTTTTCGTAATTTCTATCAATATTTTATTATTGCGTTACGTTATAACGATACAACGGAATTGTTATTTGTTCGATGTTAATTACTTTTGCGGTTTGTCATCTCGGGATTTTAATTGCGATCCGCACTTTAGAAAGCGTCGTTGGCATATTTCCTTGTTGTTTGTTTGTTGCCTTTGTTGCAGTTTTTTGGGATAAGCGGTTTATTTTGTTCATTTAAATGAACGACAGTGCATTCGGTGTATTTTGTGATAAAGTGATGTAAATTACAGTATGGACAAAATTTAAATTTGAACTCTATAGCATATTCAAAAATATGATATTCGACTTAATATAAAGATTTATTATAAGTTCTATCTCTATATTAATAAATATAGAGAATTATTCTCCATCATATGTTGTCCATATAATGCAGATTAAAAATCCCTCTTTATTTATATAATCTAATACAGCGGTAGCCAACATATTGCTCATTAGACGATCATGAGTGGTGTATTTAAGGTGTGTTTTAGATGCTGTAGAAATGTTGATTTTATTTGTAGAAGATCTTCTAAAGATCCATCCAGATTTTTATTTTGAATATTTTGAAGGTTTTCTCCAAAAAAGAAAAGTCTTATCTTATGACAGCTCTAGATAAAGATGGTGCACGAAAAACAAAAATTTGGCCACCTCTGATCTAAAACGTCATTTTTGTGTCAGATGTGCGTATTAAAAAAATATATTTATAAAATTTACGACGAGTCAAACAATTGTCAAATGTCAAATTTTAACGCATATCTTAAAAAGGTAGTCAAGTCTAAATAATGATTTTTATTACATAATTTGAAACATGATATACAAAATTGTGCTAATACACAAATATTATTAATATTGAACGTTAATTTAATTAAATATAATTACAATTTGAATTCACAATACAACCGAAAATTATTATTAGATATTGAACCCCGATTTTTTTTTACGTTATTTATAAGCTTATGCGTGGCAGTAAAATATTTCATCCGATCAATATGAGAAATTATAATAAATAAAATCGTTGATTGTGGGCGAGAGGCTTTGATATTTTACCCGATATTTATTAATTATAAATAATATATTTTTACGTGATCCGTCGACACGTTATCATTATTACCGTCAGATTTCTATTTTTGTTGTCGTCAACTTCACTGTCACAATTACCTTTATTATCTTTTATTATACTCCATTAACTGCGAAATTCCGAAACAATACAAAATTATATATATATATATATATATATATATATATATATATATATATATATATTTGTTTTCATGTTTTATACGTTTTTAATTGCAACATTTTTTTAAAATTGTTTTTATTTCAGATGTGCACTTTCTAATATCGTCATATTTTCACATGTGTGTTGTGACAAAGTTTTTCTTTCACTTCCTTTAATTATTTTTTTTTATAAATTAAATTTTATCTATTATATTCTTTTTAACTGTTGTCATACGTTTTTAGAATTGATGTTAAAATTAACAACGAGTTGAGTTTTTCTACAGTTTTTCTTTTCTTTCGCAAAAGTCGCCTTTTTCGACGATAGTTCTTTTTTCTTTAGTAATTTCTTTGTTCCAAGTTTTAGCTAGTCTACCTCTCCTTTCTGTCTTGAATATTTCCATCTTCAAAATGATTTTGATTAATTTAGTTTTCTCTTCTCTGATTACATTTCTTCACAATTTTATTAATCTTCTTTCAATTATTGTTTTGATATTTTTGCATTAGAGATCGTCTAACTTACAAATATTTTCTTTATTTAATTTACAATACTTCCATTGTCGTTCTCAATATTTTTATCTTACATTTGTTTCTGTTTTGTTAGCACTCATAATTTGCTTTACTATGTTAAAATTGGTTAAGGTATTGATTTAGACATTCTTACCTTGGTATTTATTTTCATATTTTAGATGAATGACTTGGAAAGTTTTTGATATACTATACATATTTAATTTTGATTTTCATATGAATTTAAATTTAAAAAATTATTACATTAATTACATTTAAAAATTATTAAATTATATGGTAGTTACTATATATATTAAATATATAATTTATACGTGAAAAATTTAATATAATAATTAATTGCAATTGAAATGTTAATTTCTATATAAAATTTTATATATACATTCTCATATATATAAATACTGCATTTTTCAAAGTTAGATACCGAGTAAGAATTACCTGAAAACGCCGTACTTTGCTAACGAGTTTCAAATCCCGCAGGATTGATAGAAGTTTGTAAAAATGTATTCAAACTTGTTGAAGTGGAACTTTGTCCAGAGACCACCCGGAAAAGGGAACAAGTCATGGTTTTTAAAACGAACATATGTCTCTCGTTATCTTTCCGTCGTTTATATTATTATTTATATATATATATATATATAAAGTTTTCTTTTTTATTTTAAAATTCATTTTTCTGTGCATAAACGTTGTCGTCCGAAAGAAACAAAAAAAGTACGCCTTATTACGTCCGGTTTAGAATGTCGTTTTTAACAACGTCTTTTTATGTTTCATAAAAGGGAAATTTAATTGCTGAAGTAATATCGAATTTGCGGAGAAACTTCATTAATCTAGAACCGTTAAAAGAAACCTCGTTAATATGGTATTACGTTTCGTTTTATTTACATTTATACTGCATTAAATAAGAATCGAGGGTGTTATTAAATATTTAATTATTTTTGCAATCAAATTAATATTATAATGTTGGAAATGGATTGTAATCTAATTATTGTTATATATATTATATATAAAATTAAAAGCTGTTGTTTTTAATCTTGTGATATATTTTATTTATATTATTATTCGTTTATAAATTCATCAAAAAATACTGTTTGTGATATTGTTTTTCATTACCAAATCAAATTTTATCCAAATTAAATTCGGTACTATTTTTGTTTTGGGACAGTTTTTCGTCGCACAGACACTATATATAGTAAATATATATATTTAGTATATAAAGAATAATTTTTCGCTTCGCTATTTTTTATAATTGAATATTGAAATAAAACAAAATTAAAAACATTACAGTGAACACACCTCTTTCAAGTGCGCCTTTTTACCCTGTACAAAGGGGGTTGCAATTAATTATTTTCTGTACCGTTATCGAGATAGTAAATGATGGTCGGTTGTGCACAGACGTAATTTGTGAGAATCGATCGCTTTGTTGTACAGAAGTTAAATTGTATTTTTCGTTGTTATCTATCTATCTATATATTATATTATTTACTATTTATATATAAAATATTATTTTATATATTTGTATCGAGACAATTGGATAATTTCACAGTTAATATTCTGTTTTGATGTTAACTTTTTAGGTCTACAACGCTTATTTACCTTTTTCACACTAAGTAAATATGCATTATAAATTCAAATATTGATACAAAACATAGTTTTATATTCGCGAACATATCAAATAATAATAATAAATAATTTTATCACACTTTATTATAAATAAAATCGCAACGTTGCCATTGTATAAACGATCGACAGATTATAATATTAATTATTATCGACGCGCCAGTGAAAGCATCGAAAAGTTTTTTTTTTACGCCGAATGTGCGATTTTTCGCGAAAACAAATATGTCGGCGCGTTTTCCGCGTCGTAGTGTGAGAGAAAAAAAAAGTTTACGACCGTCGTTGATTCGGACTCGTTAAAGCGGTCACCTTTAGCGTTTTTCTCGTAATTCTTCGAGCGCTCGTAAATTCCTATGCTGTGACACCACTTTCGCACAAATAGCGGGAAGTTTGGGGGTTTCGAAAAACGACCTCCTTTCGACTATTTTCATTGCGTCATTTCTTACGTTCTTCTTTTTTTTCTTTTTCGTACCTCTTAAACGAGGGTGTCGCTATTCATGCGTTTACGTTCGTCATAATACGTTACATTTTACGTTGATTGAAATCTCGTACAATTTAAATATTGTCGTATCGTGTTGTATATTTTTAACGTCGTTTAGTCTCTATTTATATTCTGATAAATGTTGTCGAGTTATTTTTTTAGTGTGACAATCTAAAATAATATGACACATCTAATATTGCTCATTTTCTAATATATGTTATACGTAAGTCTGGTTAGTACGATATTCCGGTTAATGTAACACTTAATACACATTGTTGATATGATTTTTTTTATTTCAATATAATAATATTAAATAAAATAAGGATAGTTCAACAATAATTTAAATTTGGATTTTTTTTTGATATTCGTGTTTTAGAAGCAGTCTTCACTTTTTTCCATATATTCAATATATATTTTCAAATATTTTTAATTCGATTATTATTTTCATATACTTAATACTGATTTTATTTAAGTATAAATAATTTTATTTTCATAATAAAATATATATTGAAATTAACCCGCATTATTCACTATTTCTATTCTACGCTGTTCCTTAGGCCGTTCAAATATAATAAAACCAATGGTGTACGGTCTCTTTTAAGTGGTTGTTTAATTCCTTCGGCGATGGTAGTTTCTTACCTTAACCTTTTG
Organism: Leptonema lineaticorne; assembly: GCA_024500535.1. Taxonomy (NCBI): domain Eukaryota; kingdom Metazoa; phylum Arthropoda; class Insecta; order Trichoptera; family Hydropsychidae; genus Leptonema; species Leptonema lineaticorne. The sequence continues at coordinate 1,269,854 of JANIJI010000003.1, forward strand.
GGCCCTTATCTTCCCGTTGGAAATAGTTGGTGAGTGATCTTCTGCGCTGCGGTATTTGGGGATTTAGTTAACCCTTACACCGTAAGGCGAAGCAGTTAACTCGGCTTTAATTAGGAGTACTGCTATTTCTCCACGTCGTATATTCACCATATATAGTCGACCGCTTCGAATCGTTTTCCAATTCGCCAAGTTTTCCCTCTGGCCGATATCTAATTTGTACCGCGCCGTGATCCTTCTTAATTTTATCAGCAATATTATCGGGAATGTTCCGTCTTAATGATTTTAATAATTGACTTTCGATGAGGTCCCTCGCAGTGTGGTCACCCGGATCAAACTGTCGAATTATCCCGAATATATCATAATCGACATAAATTATATTTATATTGAAATTTAAATTTATATAATTACGAATAATATGAATATATTTTTATCGTTATATATAAAAACAATAGCTGCTTATTTGTATTAATTGTATCCTTTTTTTTTTCACGCATGCTGATTAATCGCGAATTGAAATTAATTAATGGTAATTTGTATTAAAACGAGGAAAAATTAACGTTGAAATGGAAATTAATGGACACATAAACGTTTTCCGTTAGTTAACTTTTAACGATGCAATTTATTATGTGTTGAATGAAATTCGGTTGTTTTCTATTTTGTTGGTATTTTACAAATAATTGGAATTTACTTTGATCATTTTTATTTGAATTAGAGTGGAACTCGTATTTATTTTTGCGTGAAAAATTAACTAAATCCAATTTATTAATATAAAGCGTATCAAATAATTATCATTAAAATATGTATTTATTTTATATTTTTTTCCAAACATGAAAAATTACATATTTTATATATTTTTTATATTTATTAAAAATATATAAAGTTCTTTTCACAGCGTCACCAAGAATATTCTGAGCTATTTGTTAAATTTGTCATTTTGTGTTATAAGATCGATCTTTCAAGCGAAAGACTAACTTTGTACAGTAATAACGAAAAAATATTATATAATAGCTATTTCTAATCAACAAAGACGATAATGTTGTAATTTTATAATATTATTTAATCATATTGAAATACTGGATTTGAAATATTTTTATATTGAAATAATTCTAAGTTAATTTTATTATTTAAAATTGGAAGCTCTTATGTAATGTTTATAGAGATAATTACGTACACTGTTTATTTTTCATTAATGGTAGAATTAACACAATTATGTCAGTGCTTTTACGAGTATGCAAATTTCATACACAAAGCTTTTTTACCTCGATATAAAGAACTTTAAAATTACAAAACAATGAACAAGCATCACATTTATTTATTAACTTAAAATAACTTATATATTTATTATTTAATCGTTATAAGATATTAAAATTTGTATATGGAACTTTTATATATGTAACAGAATTTTTGTTGTAGTTGCACTTGAATCTTTCGCTTTCTAATCGTCTTGTTTATATGTCGTATATACATATATTATATGTGTATATGTATGTGTATGATACATAATAATGTCAACGACGATTCGGTTTGCGGTTATGTATGATCGTTTTCCTGTTGGCAACCTATAACTGGGCGAATTTATGTTTCAATATTTCAAAAAGTGACGCCAAATAAACGCTTCGACGCTCATTTTCCAATTTTCATAGCAGTTTCGAAAAAAGAAGATGGCTGAAAATTTTTTTCTTCGTCGAGAAAAAAAAATCACTTATCAAATACTATGATGAAGTTATCTTATAAAAGCGATTCATAGTTGTGATCGTTTTTAAAAAATCAACATTATGTAGATAAATATGAATTATTAAATATTTTTAATAATATGTGAAATTAATGGAAATAAAATTCGTACAACGAAATATATTCAAAATATATGGTAAAACGAAATGCGATCGGAATTTTATGTATGCTAAATTCTTGAAAAATTCTTCGTAAACATTTTGAAAACGCTAAAAGATATGTGTATTGAAACAGGATTCGTGTAGAAAGTAATTAAATATTAATGTTTTTCGACGATTTTTTCGTAGTCGGCACATTAAAAATAGAATTACAAAAGAGGATTTGTCCCACTCGTATTTTATTTATATTCCGAAGTGCTGATAAAATTCATAATCCGATCGATGGGCGACAAAATTATACGCGATACAATTTTTCGTAATATATATATATATATATATATATATATATATATATATATATATATAACGTATATGTCAATATATTACATTATTTATTTTTTAACAATATCTTTATTAAAATTTTTAATAATTACAGTTATATTTATTTAATTTTTAAAACTCTCATTTACATATATAAATGTCACAGTATATTTTTTTTTAAATTAATACTACTTTTAATTGTAACTGATATTTAAATCGTCAACTTAATTCTTATATATTTAATAGTAGAATATTCATAGTAAATACATAGCTCATTTTAAAATTTTAATTTAAATATATTACTATGTATATGAATATTTGAAAATAATACCTTTAAAATGACTTAATAATATATAATTGTTCTACAAAACAAAAAGGTTAAAAAGCACTATATGTACACTCGAGTAGGTGTAAATCTTGAGACGTCACTTCACACATTTTCTTGTACTGTTTTCTAAATTTCCTTTGAAGTCTAGATTCACAGAAACTGAGAACTTTGCAAGTTTTTAGTTTACGATAAAGTGTTATATTGCACACAGAAATATACATTTTTAAATATGAACTATGTTGTTATAATTATAGTGCATATGTATTATTAGATTTCCATAGGATTTTTCGCCATTTTTTTTTATTGAAGCTTGGAAAAAATATTCCAAAATATTTTTATCTATTGTCAATCGTACAATCGTCTAGTCGAAGATTATTTTTCGTTCGTAGCATCGATCGAGACCGATCTAAGCGTGATGTTCCATTCGAATCGTGATTCGAATTTTACACGACCATATATACTATAATATATATAACTAAAACGCGATTTTTCCGTCCTTCCATCCTGGGGTTTTTTTTTTTTTTTTTTTTTTGTTATTATTCATGATGCACATTGTTGTGAATATTTTTCAGACTTGGGCAGAATATTTCGAGTACGTTGTAGAGCACGTGCATTTACGATTGTACATTGTGAAGTACGCTCGCATAATTTTTCTTTGTGAGCGTCGCGGCATAAAAACGCTTTTCGTATTGAAATTTACGTCGTCGTTCATTCGACATTTGGACACGTAGTTTTTCTATCGTTCTGAATCATTTCAGTTTATCGTAAATGTTTGCAGAAGTTTTACGCTTTTAATCTATTTATAAATTTACATTTGAATAATTTCGAATTATTTTACCGAGCAAGAGTTTTCTTTAATTTTCTATATACTAATGAATTATTTGACTTCTAATACATAAAATATCAAAGAAATATTGTATCGATTTTCGAAATATATATTACAATATATTATGAGTGTATTAAATCAAAGTAATAAATATACATATTGAATATTGATCAGATAGCTGAATAGCGAAGTTTCTAAATTCACTTACTTACATTGAACTGCTTAGAATGCACGAGTTTAATCTGCATTATAGTCGTATATTATATGATAAAATGTTATAAATTGTATTATTTATTTAAAAAATATAATATGACTTGATCCTATAAAAACATAAATCAACGTTTTGCATATGAAAAGAAAATCTTGAACCCGCATAATTTAATTAAATTTTCTAATATTTACTTTCATATTTAAAAATATTGTGATTAATAAACTATAGATAGACGCATAAAAAAGAAATATTTCAATTTTACAAATTGAACTTTTAATTCTATACCTATTAATAAAACAACTAATATATTATTACAAGCAAAAATTACTAGTAACATAAAAATGATTTAGATTTTATAATTAAATTTATTATTAAAGCACGAAAAACATTAGTGTTATCTGGTTAATCAGCATCGAAAGTGCTCTTATGAGCTCCCATATTAATTAGAAGTAATAGTAAACTTTTAATATGACGGCATTCATTCATCAGAGTCATTTTCTTCAGAGAAAAACGTATTTTTCTAGTACATAAGCAGTACTTAAAGAAGAAGAAATTGGAGTATGGTTTAATACAATGGCAATCTATTATATGTGACACGTGACGTTATTAATAGTGAAAATTAGTGCTCGAAAGGTTAACGAGTTGTTCGTGACTGGCCGACTTTCACATTTCTTTTTCTTCTTATTTTTTATTTTCGTTTCTGTTATTATACTCTAATGCGTTTTAAGACACATATGTACGCATTTATTAGTTATTTTTTAAATTTAAATAGTCTTCTATATTAAATTTCATTATTTAAAACCGGCATATGACTTTATATAATCTAATTACTTTTTGAACATACTGATATGTGTTTGAAAAGTAACAAGGTTCACGAATTTTTGGCAGAAATACAATACTATTGTAATGTTGTGTTCAGCCTCCATATTTGCCAGACATGGCCCCGTGCGTATAATAAAGAGAACTTTGAAAAGCTGTCGTTTTACAAGCATGGATGAGACTAAACTGCATTGCTGAAAAGCTCACAGCTAACCTAAAGATCGAGTTTCAGGAGTGTTTTGGGGTTTAGAAAAGTGTTGGTAGAAATATAATAATATCTAATGGGGACTATTCTAAAGGGAATAACACCGGTATATATGATTAAATATCACGAAATTCTTTCCAAAAAGAAAACCATTAGTTTTTGAGCACCGTATGTATATTTGTTATTTTTGTTATAAATGTGAAATATTACGTTTTATTTAATTGCTATGAAATGAATAATGACTTAAGTATTTAACCTTTACTTCTAACTGTTATAATCTTTATTATGTACGTAAAATATAATATTTTTCAGTATTTCGCTAAAAGTTTTTATATTGAAAAGAATAATTTTTTTTTTACTGAAATACAACATTTTAAATATCATAACATCGTCGTATTTCCATTCGCTAAAAACGTATATCTAAATTCACGATAACATTGTTTTTATAGTTTAGTTTAGCGCGGCTATCTTAACGACAATACAATGCAGAATAAATTTAAATTAATATCGCGCGCTTATAATAATATATATATATATTTTTTTTAATACACTTGTCGTGCACCGTTTAATTTCATCTGAATAATGGTCGCCGAAATAATTTCGAACAATAACAATAAACACTCGTATATTTCATGGGACCACTATAATATAATGGCACCCCTGAAGCGGTTTAACTTTGTGCCGAACGATAACACAGCTTACGGGAGTACACGTTCGAAATTTGAATTACACGTACGAATTTTCACACCGAACGCAGTCTGATTATATTATATATATATATATATATATATATATATATATATATATACATGTTCATGGAAATTGCATTCGAAGATATTTCGAAATGCATTTCTCCCTTTTGGATATTCCGATACATATTCCATAAAACCCTCCTCTCCGTCTACGGTGCAAATTCGTAGTCGTCGTAGTCTTCTTCTACATCTACGTCTCGTGCATCCCCTATTCGTAGCACAATGCCTTTGTGTCTCGGATGGCGTTTGTGTACGTTTTACGTTTGTTCCGCGAGATTTAGGATTTAACCAACGTTCCGATGTCTGGAATCCGTAAGGCAACAACTGCACGTCCTCGTTATTTTTCCTTTTTTTCCCTGATGTGTTTCCCGTGTCCTTCTCATAAAAATGTTCTTTGTCCGGTCGCTCGTGATGGCGTTTCGGCGATCGATTTTCCGCGCTACAAAGTCGTCTTTCGTTGCCTTCTTTCTTTCTTTTTTTTTTAATGAGTTTTTGTTTTCTAGTCGTTTCACAATTTCCAATAAGTATAACGATTCTATACTTCACTTTATTGCATCTTATATATATATATATATTTTTGTTTCATTGTCATTTTCTTCTTTTCTACTCCGCTACTCCAATCTGAGACTTAAAATCGTTAGTATCGTTCGTTGCACGATCTGGCGGAGCTTTTACGGATCAAAAGCTTTCGAATTTTCTTCATTCAATCTATTCACTCGACTGACATTATAATTATACATGTATAACACATTTTTTTCTTTATCAAATTTCTTACATTTTCATCTAACCGAAGATTAACCTATTAATCATTTTGACAATTTATATCAAGAATATTTTAACATACCACACATTTTATTACGAATTTTATTATAATATGAAATTTTATTATAGTAAATATATATAGAAAAAAAAACATTTTTGTATCACTCGTAATAAATATAAAGAAAAGCAGAAAGTAAACTTGACGTACATTTCGTCGGCCGCCAGACATAATTGAAATTAAACTTTAATACGAAATTCGATATTACATCCGGTCACTGCCGGATCTACTTATATTGCTGATTCATTTAAAGATATATCTGCGATTCGTTTTATGCTCACATAATTGAATCGTCAGTGAGAACTATCAAAAAAAAAAATCGATTACTTTCTTACCATATGGTTTTACCAATAACATATAACATATGTTTATATATCCTGTGTATCGCGAAATAAATTAATATTATCCAGATAACTTTCATTTTCACAATCGTTATATAATATTCAATTAATATAGGTCACTTATACGACGAACACGATCCGGTTAAAATGTCATTTTACTATTTTCATTTAACGTTTTACGTGACAAGTTCAGATAAGCGGCGGTGAGAAAACACCGTTAACCGTTTCTCTCGACATATCCTGCGTAAGTCGATTGCGTGTTTTTTTTTTAACCGGTTAACCGGTTTATCGGTTTAATTTGTGAACCTGACAGTGTTCAAATGTCATGTGAATGATCAAGTGTTATTTTCTAGATTATTTCAATACTCGACACGATCGTTTATAGATAATGAGCGTTCGATTATTAAACTGTTTTAGGTAATGTCAGATGTTAAATTTATACTGGTGTTTTGATGAACGATACATATGATATATTAGAATATGTGGAATTTTTATAAATATATATCATTATTATTATTATTATTTTATAATGAAATTTATCATTTTTAAAACGATATATTATAATATTACAAATATGTGATGATATGTCAAAACAATATCTAAACAGAAAGCTCAAATTGTATGAGACTTAATTATTTTCGTATCATTAATCATAAACAATGTTTATTTTTTCTGTAACTTTTAAACATTTACTATATTTTTTTAGCAGTCGATAATTTTGAACCAAAAAAATGATAGAATGTCCGAACTGTTCGAACTTGTCTCTCATAATAAACGTATCCGTTTCCTTTTCTCTTCTCTAGTACTTTACCATTGTAGTTACGTTTAGCCGACGAGTCTATTATAATTTGTTACGATCCACTACAAAGATTCTCAAACTGTTGCCACATATTCATTATTGGCGTCGATTCTTCTGGAACAATCGAATCTCTCTCACATGTATATTATAATAATATAAGCGATAAAAATTACAATATTTAAATATTTTATACAAAATTCGACATGTTAGTATGAATTTCTAATACTCTTTTTTTTCAGATTCAGACAGATTTCGATGTTACATTTATTATGATACTATCGATATTTTAAAAATTCACACATAAATTACGAATCGATATTTAGTACGGATGAGTAAATTTTACATTAAGTGTTCGTAACAACGATGTATCATATTGCAGTAAATCGTTTATGGAAAGTTCGAGAGGCACTGATTTAATGTAGTTTAGTGATCTATTGAGCGTATCGTTTTAACTCTCGTTTGCGGTTTGTAAGTGTGGGAAAAGTGCAGCGGTCGCCAAGTGCTGGCGATTTATTTACATGCTTCAGTTCACAAATTCAAAAATAATAAAAAAGCGTTTTTATGAACGTTTTTCTTTATATTAGAATTATTAAAATTATTCAATTTTCACTAAATCGTTTTTTACTTTATATGTAAAAATAATATTGCACCGTTTTACTTTCAATTGTATAATTTATTCATTATAATATATTTTATTCAATATAGTATTAAAAAAAATATATGATTTTTCATATGTATTATATAAATAAAATATAAAAAATATCGCTTAATATGTTAATAATGATTTTATGTGATCTATTTATTATTTAAATTTGATATATAATTATCTAATTTATGAAACATTTATAAAAGTGTGAGAAAAAAACTTTTCATATCTTAAATATCAAGGTTTTTCCATATAAATATCAAGGATCATCGATGCTATTCGTAATATCGATGATATATTGTTACAAATATTTTTCCTATTATATTGGTTAGTCGATTTTTTTTTATATTTATCGTCATGAAAATTATGTAAAAACGGATATCTATTATTCTTTATATGTGAAATAAATATTTTTTTTATTTATCAATGATATATTTAAGTTTTTAATATTTTATTCAAATAATATATATATATTTTTTTGTAAATTATATACGTTATAGATATAAGAATATTATGGATGTTCAATTGGTAATGTAATATTTTATACATTAAGCGATCTCTTTCAGAAGTTCTTATTAAAATAATGTCTTAATATTTTTATACGCCTCGAAAGCGCACATGACGGTACTTCAATCAACGTCCGGAAACGAAAGGCAAAAGAAAAAAAATTATATATATATATATATATATATATATATATATATAAAGAGAACGAAAAAAATGTAATAATGGCTCAGTTTTTCTTTTGCGATAATCGAGTTTCTACTGTTTTCATAAATAAGTTTTGTGTATTTCGTATGCGCGGCGCGAGGACTGGGAAAAACAAGCTGTGTCCGGAACAAGCCTTTGTATGCTTCCTACTTTTCCCGCTTTTTTCCATACTTAAAAAAAAAAAGAAAAAGATAAAAAAAACGTCTTTTATTTGTTCTCTCTCACTCTTCAAAACCTAGCTCGTAGAGTCGCGGTTATATTCTCTCTTCGGTGCGAAAAAGTATTTTGCCTTTCTCACTTGCATTATTAACGACTTGCGTGCTCGTTTGTCGTTTTTATTCCTTTTTCATTATTAAGTTTAAACTGTAAAAAGGCAATGCGATGAAAATATTAAAAGCTTTTTTACTTTTTGTATTTTTTTTTTGTACAAAACAATATTGTTTTATACAGTTCTTTCGTTTTGATATTAAAAATATTTTTCTTCTTTTAATTCAGCACTTTTTTAATATTTTTAAAATATCTTCTAAAATATCACGGATTAACAGATTTTAATTTCCGTTATTCTTACTGGTTTAATTTTCAGAATCCCTTTCACTTTATGAAAATATCTGTTGCTAACTACAGTCCGTTTCAGCGTTTTCTCTCCTTTGTTTTCTATGTAGATTAGGGAACCCAAATAATTAACATCGTGTACTTTTCTTTTATTTTTCTATGGAGACATTAGTATATAATATAGATAATATTATTGTATTATTTTATTAGATATGAAAGATTTCATGTTTTTTTTGTTATTTAATATGTTGCTTAAAAAAGTAATGGTTTATATATATGGTATATACGAAACGCGACGTAACCGCAATGTATTAAAATTCAATTAACTCGGTGCATTATTTCACGTTACTGTGTTTTACTTATGTGTATGTTCACATTTTTTTTAAAATACAACAGTGTACATCCATTAGAAAAATTGAATTAAAACTCATGTTCTCCATTTTTTTCCACTACATTAATCATTTTATAGTGCTCTTTTATATTTTTACATGTTCAATGTTCTAGTATATTATTCAATATACTAGCTATAAAGAATTTGTAGTGTCAAAATAAAATATATGATATATATATATATATATATATATATATATATATATATATATATAATTTTAATTAATAACATATTTTATGAAATAATGTTCTGAAATTTTATAATAAAGTATTTAAAAGAATTTAACGTTAGAAAAAGTGCATTAAAAGTGTTATAATTTATATCAAAGCTGGCTTAACGAGAAATACTTGAATTTTAAAATCTCATTATGTAAGTACTGCATTAAATTCACGCTGTAAGAAATTTTCAATTTCTGAATTAAATATTCATTTCATTTGATTGTTTTAAAAGTATTATATATATATATATATATATATATATATATATATATATATATATATATATATATAATCGTTACCATTATAGATTATCTCTTATTTTATAAATAATTAGTATTGTGTTTTTGAATTAATTAATTTATTATTTTTTTTTTATAAATAAATTATGATTTAAACAGTTAATAATTGTGTAATATAAAATTTGGAAAATATGTTGAATGAATGATCTTGTAATTACTAAGTTTTGAATTTTATTTGCTGTTGTTTACTTTTTTATCGTTTTTTGCTTAGTTAGGCACATATATTTTTTCACTAATTACAATAATAAAAAGCAGCAAAATATATACTAAAAAAAGAAATTGAAAAAATTCAACGTTTATTCATTATGTATCGATTAAAATCTTCTATATCACAAAAATCACTAAATTCTCGTAGTTTAAACAATTTAATATTCATACTATATATATTTTGAACTCTCCACATAGTATCGACTCAAATAATTTTCAAATTCGAAAATTATACCGTGTTTTCCTGCAAACGAAGGGGGGGGGGTAGGGGCTAATTAAATTCCGTCGACAGATCGTAGGATTACGTTATTATCGTCGTTATTGATTATTGATCGTCGCAAATATGTACAATATTTGAATGTGTTGCGAATTGGCGATATCCGACGCCGAAACGCAATTTGGAAATGCGGTTCGATTCGTTATATGGAAAATGTGGTCGGTTGGTTCGATTCGACGAAAATCGCATTAGTGCCACATTTCCCTACTATAAATATATTATTAATTAATTTGCGATGTATGTTCGATAAGAATTATCGTCGTATATATAATTGAAACTGAATGTTAATATATAGTTTACATTAATATAACATTATGATTAAAATAAAAAAAAAAATCATCGTATATTTTTTTTGAAATATTTAATTTATTATAAATATATTATTCGACTTGATATTAAATTGACCTGAAAGCGAACTAACAGAACACGTTATTGATTCAATCGATCGCATTATTCTGATTCAATAGATTCTCGTTGAACTGAATTTGATTGCATTTTCCTTATAATTAAAGTGTAATATTATAGTTTGTATAAATATAGAATGATGTTAAATACGCATTTGATTGAATATTCCTGCTTGTCTTTTAATAATATCAGAATATATATTATATTTAATAAGAATTTATAGTGTAGATATATGATTTATATGTAATTATTAATTTTAAAGATCATAATTATTAATTTTTAAGAAAATTCCATATTGAATTTCATTATTAAGAAAACGTATGTGTTAACAATATTATTTTACATTTATAGATTAAATATACAATGATATAACTAAATTATAAAATTTATGTATATATTATATATTAATTGTAAATACTTATATATTTCTTGTAAAAAATGTCACGATTTTTAGTGGCGATTCTAAACGATTAGATAAAATAAGGAAAAACTTTTATATACTGGTTTTGTGTGTATATATATTTTATTATATTCGTGTATCGACTGTGAAAAGGAGTGCTCATCTTGTGTTAACAAAACATGTCCTGAAAGAATTGCTCAATATCATATTAGGTTCACGTTCATAACAGATATTCTGCATTTTCATTGGCGTTTTCCGCCGGAAAACTAACCTTTTCCCGGCTCACGCGCTTTGAATTGCAATTTCCTTCATTTTTCTTTTGCTGACACGTAACTTTTATACGCACCTATCATATACCTTTTTTTTTTGTGTACATCTTTTTTGAGATTTTACGCTTCGTTTAAGAAATATTGTAAACATATATATAATTTTAGGTTTTTGTATTAAAAAAAAAATAAAATTTATAAAGTTCAAAATAAGCGAATATGTAATTATGTTAAAATACAGTGTCATCGATATTTAAGCGCTTTTCAGATCATGATTGATGTGATGTATGATTTTTTCGATCGTGAAATTTGTAATATCATCGTCGATTGCGAATCGAAGACAAATTTCTACGTTGTTTTCGTTTAATTATAACGATGGCAAAATATTTCCTTCTTTTCAACGTCGGATGAAACCTCTGAAAGTAGAGTTTTTCTCTTGGAGCAGTCAACGACGCGTTGGAAACTTCTTGTCGATCGCTCCGAAGTTAATTTAACTTTTTTACTCGCAATCTTTTACCTCGCTAGTTGCTATAATCAAAATGCAAATCGTGCTGTTTTTTGTTCGTTCGAAGGCTTTTTTTTTAAATTCTTTTTCTTTAATTTTTTTTTCTCATCGTCCTACTTCATTTCCTCGCTCGGTCCTGTTTCCTTCCGATGTGAAATTAATCGCAACCGTCGTTCATCGGGATTCCTTTTTCCACTTTTTATAATTCTCCTTGTTGTTTCATAATAATATTAATTATTTTTATAAATTCGAATTCAGTGAAAATTTATTAATATAAAAAAGTTTGAATATAAAAATTTTAAATACCGAAATTTTATTTCATATAAGCTTTAAAGCGCAAATTTTTTTCGTAGTTGAATAGTTCACAAAATTTTTATGGTATTTTAGTTTTAAATTTTCACTTCATTAAATAAATTATATGACACACACACACGCACATATATATATATATATATATATATATATATATAATAAATGTCGATTATTTTATCACAATTAAAAACAACACATGGCAAAATCGGATATATTGTAATGAATTATTTATATATTAAAATCTTATAAATGCTCTGTTATAATGAATTCAGAAACGGAGAGAAATTCCTTTTCTTCTCACCGTCAAATGAATCGTTGATTATTTCTAAGCGTAACAAGGAGTTGGTCCGTTAAATAAAACCGAAGAATTTTCTATAGAGGCACGGAGTCGTCCGATTGTTTTATTTATTATTGTGCAAAATGGAAAAGGGCTTTTATATTTCGCGTTTCGTATTGCGGTCGAAGTTGTCGAGCTTTTTAAACGATGAAATTAATATTCTTGTCTGTATTCTTTGTTTTTCGTTAGTTAGATAAGCGAAACTCCGGGAACGGCCCCGGAAATTTATGCATAAATTAAAGCTTTGATCCGTAATTTTATTAAGTCTTCGATTGTGCTAATCTGAATTTTTAATCGAGTCGCTGAACATTTTTCTCTTTGTTCACGAAAGTGTCCCCTGAATGCTAAAATTGTGTGTAAATGTCGCGTTTTTATTGTACGTTGTTGTTATTTTCTTTATTTTTTTTTTGTTTTGTAAGCGTTGTTTTTATACATTTTCACGATAAGAATTTGCATTTAAATAAAGAATTAACACTGTTTGATGAAGACAACGCAATTAAAACATTGTGTTGTATTTTTATATGATTTTTTTTCGCATCGTTATAAAACTAATTATGTTCATTTAAAATGTTAACGATGTCAAATATTAACATCGTGCAGTTTTATATTAAACTATTAACTTAACGATTTTCAAAATTTTTCATTTAATTTCACCGAATCAAAAGTAAATTGAATATTTTTTTAATTATTTCATTTCTATATTATATATTCCAGTATCTTTAGATAGTTTTATCGTCTAATAAATATACTTAATAAAACGTTTATTGTTTTTCACGTTTCTAAAATATTGATAAATTTGAATTTCGTAAAAACATTTCATAAATAATTTTGTACGCGAAGTTTAATTTCTTATTTATGTTGGAGTTAAATATTAAATTATTTTGAATTATCCTATGTCCATTAATATTATTTGTTTTTTGTTTACAGGTAAAAAAAGCATTGATTGCCTGTCTAATTTTGCTGCATTTTTGAGTTGTCAGGATGGTATGCACAAAATTTTTATTTATATTAATATATTTTCAGATCAAAAATGATCGAAAAAAAAATTATTTATATATATAAATATAAATATTTTTTTTTGGTGCACGATTTTAAATTTGAAGAGCATTTTTTTTATTTCTAAAAAGTTTTATAAATGTAAATATTAAAAATTTTCGTACTTTTAGCTATTGAAAAGTGTCGAACGGTGTACCATTTCCGGTAGAAATCGTTTCCGGTCACTTAATGTCTTTTGATATTTCGCTTTTTATTATTTTATTTTGTTTTCACTTCTCCGATCGCTTTTATCCGAGTTTTTATTTTTCAATGTGTTTTTTTTCTTCTTTTATTTAGACGATTTCGTATTCTGACACGATTTTTCCCTTTCGGTTTTTCCACGATCTTCGAAATTCAACGAAACGAATTGATTTTCCTCGTTGTTTTATAAATAAAATAATAATAATAATAATAAAAGTATGCATGCATTTTTAAATGCATAAACAACGTGTAAGGCTTATTGTCTTATTAAACGGAAATACTAACATGTTAATATTCATTTCTTACTGTATTATGTATGTAGTTCGCGGTTTAATATCTACCATATACTGAAAATTACGATTTACGTATGCTCGCTTTACATACTTGAAAGTAACATTATTTAAATTACATTGTGTTACATTTTACGATGTTACATGCATATATTTTATATTACACATTTTAATATTTCATTTCGTTATTCTTTTCAACATTATAAAATTGCGTTTGAAAACCTTTGATTTTATATATAAATATTTTTCATTTTTGCACAATTGAAAATTGTACAATAATTAAATTTTATTGCATATTAATACTCGGAAATTCTTATATATATATATTTAACACATCAAACAATAGTCAAAGACATTCCAATTATAATATTCATAACTTAACCATGTGAAATTTGAACAATTGTTAAATTCCTTTTCACTTAATAGTGCGTTATTCGTTTCTAATATCGTATATTCTCGCAAATATTTCATGCGAGCTTTTATACGCGTCAATTTTCTAGAATTCGAAAGATTCAAAGAGATATATATATTTGTTCTTATATATCATATATATATATACACATACATATATACACACGATGTGCTTTTACAATAAAAAAAAAAGGGAAATCGTATAGCTTCTCTTTGTGCGAGGGGGATGAAGTTTTCATTAAACGGAAACCAGAGCTTTTCGCGGCGATATTATTAAAGCGGCGCTTTTTTGAAATCAATATATGTATTTATACGGAATATTTTGCCATTTGCACTCTTCTAAAAATTTATTTTCGCAATTAAATTCCGTACCATTTTCACTTCACACAGGTACCGAAGAGAAAAAAATTCAATATATATATATATATATATATATATATATATATATATATATATATTCTTTCGCATGAAATTTTATAAATTCATTATATATATGAAAATTTTCTGTAGATGATGGAAAAAAATATTTTTTTTATTATGTATATTATATATTTTCTTATAATATAAAAAATATATATATATATATTTTTCCGTTATAGGTGGGTTTATTTAATCCCGACTTAGCCGTTAGTCGCGCGCGAAGATTTCGACCATCGTCGACATGTTGGGTTTTCGCCTTCGGAATTTACGGCTTAATTTAGTGTCTGCAATATACTCGAAGACACATTTCACCTACCCGCCCACCTCAATGTGCACACGCACACACACACACACATAAACATAGAACCCATATATAAATACAAATCCGCCCTTTTGAACGGAAAATTTTGATTAGGGGTCAATTTTAAATCGGGTCGTTGGAGCTTTCGTTTGTTCGCTAGGTGTCCGAATTAATATGGCATTTTTTTCATTTTTTTTTCTCCATGCCCCCTATATATTCGTCTAATTTTGAAGGATGTTTTTCCTCTGTTTCTCCTTTTGTTTCATTTTTTTTATATTTTATTATATTCCCGGGAGTCATCTTCTGCGTTTTCATTCTTCTAGTTTATTGCCTTCTTTTGTCGTCTCGAGATTTTTATTTATTTATGTTTGTTCCGTGTTCTTTTTCTCTTCTTTTTTGAACGTTGTTTATTTTGCGCTTCATTATAAGGATATAAATAATAATATTTTTTTTTATTCTATATATTGTAACAATTTATAAATCGCGAATTATTATTCCTAATGGCGAATTTAACAAATCAATATTGAAAATTGTTCCATTTCGTCAGTGGTTTTAAAAAATTCGTTAATTATATTTAATTACGAATTCGTTGAAGTCCTCTTTCTTGATTTTACTTTAAATTTCCTTTCATTAATGAATTCCTTTACATTGAATATTATTTACATTTCATTAAACTGCGCTTCTTTAAGGACCCATAATAAAATATAAGGGTGAGGTTTTTTGACATTTTCCTTTTTAATTAAAGCCATCTTCGCCTTCGGAAAATTCGTATGGCATAGGCTAAATTACGACTTCTAAAATGTGTTTTCGGCTCGTAATAAATATCTTTCCGAACGAAACATTTTTTTTTTCTAAGATATTTTCTTTCATTATTAATATATATATATATAAATATATATTTTAATTTGTATATTATTACGTGACTTAAGTTGAGATTCATCTGATGTAAACAGGAAATATTTTGAACAGGAAATTTAACCGTTTGTCGCATCTACGCCGATGTTAACTCGAAGTAAACTCATCATTATTGCGTTATCTCTCTTCTTCCCTCTCGACATACACACTTGTAATTCGAAATTACGATATTCTTGTAACGCGAAATTGTTTAATTTTATAACGTAGATATTGGATTCGAGCTACTGAGTAATAATTTCGTTATGCGCGGTAATTATTTTTTGAAGTTGTTTACGCGCACTTAATATAATCTATATGTTTATTATATATCACGTTAATGTTTTTGATATTGATATCGCATTATTAAGATTGAAACGAAATACTTTGTATAAACTAACGATGAAATATACGGTATTAACCAACGTTATTATATTATAAATATTATAAATTATCATTACAAAATATATTTTTTCTTTCAATAAATAATTATTAAAGTATTTGTTATATTTATTTAGATATAAATGTTGTATACTATACATAAATTGATACTTCAGCTTTACGAATTTGCCAACTGTTGAGCTTACTAACTTTATGTCTAATCTAATATGTAAGCAATATTGTGAAGATTTGAACCTATGATTTGGAACACACAAACAAATCAACGAAACACTACTAAACTATCACTATTATCTATTTATATTCAAAAGATAATAATCTACTCTTATATTCTTCTTTGTATTATATTTGAAAGTTAATGATCATTATTCCTATTTTAATTTTGTTATATCATATTATTTATTTATATATTGATTGCTCTTGAAAATATTCAATAATGCAGTTTAATGAGTATTAATATGAAATTTCATATAATAAACTACTATTAGAAGATTTTAATGATGTTACAGATATAATAACGTATATATATATATATATATATATATATATATATATATATATATATATATATATATATATATATATATATATATATATATATATCTTTACAAAGTATATTTTGAAATCGTCTTCTTATTATAAATGATTCCAAATCGGGTAAAAAAAAATATTTTTTGAGGGAAGTAAGTATTCGAGTGAATAATTTCGGTGTAGCGTCTACTTTCAACGCGTCTTTTATACGTTACACGCGCATAATTCGCAAATATTTAACGACGCTTAATTTGGACACGCGTCGCGACGCAATACATCCGAAGCGACGATTCGACTACGTTACATTTATATGTGGAAGGGACGGGGAGATGGGCCCCGTCTTTTGCCGTGCCTCGAGTTTCGCACTTTCGAGCAATGTTGTTCCGCTCGAACGTATTTACTGTATCATAAAACGTAATTTACAGTCGACGGTTTCCGGGCACCAATTTCACAGCTTCGTCGGCTTCATTAATCAGCACCCGGAGCCAGTGTTTGCTTCTTCTTCCCTTTTCCCATGGATGAGGACTTCGCTTTTGGCCTCACACCCGATTTGTCTAAATCCCTCTCACACTCTCTCTCTCCCTTCGTTTCGTGCTTCAATTATTGTCTTAGTACAAAAGATAACTCTTCGAACCCAGAATGAGGGATTACGCTGCACGCTTTCCAAGTTGGTCGTTTTCGAAATTGGATATTTAGTTGCAAATGCGGTCGTTTTGTCTCAAAATAAAATCCTTGAAATTTATTTACGTGGAACATTTTGTATATCTAATGATTTTTACTGTTGAACTTTAACCTCGCATATATAAATTTTTGAACTTTGACCACCCTTTCGATTTCTATAGCGCTGATTTTCGCTTAACTCGCACATTCACAACTTTTAGTTCTTGCCACATTTTTTTTCTATATTTCAAAAATACTTTATTATTTTCATTTTCATTTGATTCACCTTATAAACCTTATTTAGTATCAGCAATTTTTAACATATAATACTAAAAATATAATTTATTTATTTTTGAAGATATTTAAAATTTTAATACAAGATATTAGTATGAATGCTATTCAAAAAAAATATATTTCATTCAACGTTTGAAGGAAACATTTAATTTGGGCTTGGCGTAAGAAAAACAAATATTTCTGGCTGTATTCGGAGGGTTTTCTTGCAGTATACAAAAACTCGGTTGTTGTGATATTAAAATACGTCCAATATTTCGGATTTTAATATATGCACGCCAACGTTTTCCGACGATATCTAAAGTTTAAATCCAAATTAAATAGTCGTACATCGGGGGAAGGCGTTTCGTAAAGATTTTAATATATATCAAAGGTTCATTCGGCGTCTACATCCGAGTCAACATTATCGTCTTATTATACGTATAGAATATCTTAATGAACTTCACAGAAAACTCAAGATACCAGAGCCGGCAGCGAGCTGACGTTAATTAAGCAAAAAGCTAGAGTGAAAAAATAAAGAAAAATTTTCTTAATAATAATTAAAAAAAAACGAGAGGATGAAACGTTAAGTGGCTTTACTGAAAACTTATAATTGGTTGCCGCTGAAAACACAGCTCGCCTTCGGATCATCTTCATCGAATGAGGATGCTCTCTTGGCTTTTCCGATGTTCAAACTTTTCATTTCCAATTTTACTCGCCGAAACGACTTCATTTCCAATTACTTACTTTATTAAAATTGATTTACGTGTATGAAAATTGATGTTAGTTTTATTATTTTTTTAAAATTAATATAAAAAATGATAAGATTTTAAATTTAATATTAAATATGAACAACGATCGATTATTAACACGATAATTACTTGTTTATATATAATAAAATAATATATATATATATATATATATATATATATATATATATATATATATATATATATATTTATATATATAATATTTTCACTGTCGATTTTTATATTTTTCAGTCGAAAATATGCGATCTTTTCACGACTCATCCGGAAAATTTCACAGTAATAAATCGCGAGCGTTAAAGTATCTGGTCAGCGTTAAAAGCAACCCTTCGTGTCACTATTTGTACACCCAATACACCCCTTTTTACTCTTTACAAGCGGGCGTAAGTCATAAATTTACATCTCGCATTCAATATTTTATCTGTCGCCTATTCTTCCCCTTTAGGATTTCCACCGAAGTGTGCCAGAAAAAAAAAAGAAAAATCTATTTCTTCCAATTTATAAAACGCGCTTCGGTTTTATCGTGCGCGCTTATGAAAGAAAAGTGTACGACTTTATTCTCATTATTATTTCTATTTATTTGCTCTTTTCTCGGTTATCACCCTTGCCATCTTTAAATTACCGCGTAAATGTCGTTGACGTGTGTTTTATACTGCCATATTTACTTTTTCGTTTTTATTTACAGTTTTTATTGCGCGCAGATAAAAGAGAAATCGTTTATATATATATATATATATATTTTTTTTTTGATGTGTTGTTTCTTTTTATGTATAATTTATTTGTTCAGAAATGATTTAAATTCAACGAACGTTTTATATTCCAAAAAAATATGTCATGATTATGATTTAAGTGTTTTGTATTTTATATTGTTCCAAAAGACGTTTAGTTAAAAAGCAACATACAGTAATATATATATATATATATATATATATATATATATATATATATTTGAAATTAATTTATTTTTACTACTTGTATTGCGTACAAGGTTAATAGAACATTGTTAAAATGAATTTGATAAATAACTTTTACACTATTGAACTCGTTCGAAATTAGTTAAGTAACTGTCAGTAAAAGTTACTCACAGGAAAGTGAAGTTTTCCATGAAAAATTTAACTATTATTTCTATCGTAACTTTAGCGCAAATCTCCAGTTACGCTATTTATAAATCTAATTATCCTTATATTTTCTTACATAAAATTCTATATATTGTTTTTTTTTTGTAATTATAATTACTATAAGATTTTGTAAATTTCAGTTGAATAATTTGTTTATATGAATAAACACGTTCTAATTATAATGTTAATCTAGTTAATTAGCTCACAATGATCAAGATCAAAACGTAAACTTTTCGAATGCTCCTCGCGCATTAAACGTCGTCTAAAAAAAATAATAAATATTATTTTTTTTTAAAAAGAGACAAAAATTCGCCGTATCGAGTTTAAAGCGAGGACGCTAAAGTAAACGTTATTATTTCATTGTGTAGCCATCCGAGAACACCGCATGAATAATGAATGGCGAATGTAGGAAGGACGTCGAAAAATGGCGTCGGACACCGTTGACAGGACAGATAGTCCTCTCTGGAATCCAGGACTTCACTATAAATAACGCCCTTACATAGGGAGGATGGTGGAAAAAATATATACATTTTTTTTACATTTTGAAAATTTGGAACGTATAACTTGACACCGTCCATGCGCTAACAGGACGACGTTTGATTGATGTTTATTTGTATGTCTGTATGCATTATATATATATATATATATATATATATATATATAATAGTAATACTATATATTACGACTATAATAAAAAAGAAATATATTATTATAAATATTTTAATATTGTTCAGATTTTTTACGATATTAAATAAAATTTAATAGTAGTTTTTATTCGTTGTGTATATAAAGAAAGACGTATTATTTTTTTTCGTCTAGTAAATATGTAACTTATTGACAAATCTATGTCGTAATTGTGTTTACATAGTTCAGCTTTGATGATATGATAAGAGTCGGTTTATGTAATTTAACATATTCATTGAGCCGTTTTATAACGTTTGAGAGACTATGTTATATATATAAATAATTTTATATAAATTATATATATAAAACTGAAATATCTATACTTGAACATAATACAAGAAAACGTATTTAAATTATTTTTATCATACGACGTTTCTTTGTATATCGTAATTTATATTATATTGTTTAAAATTCCAGATAATAAATTCTATAAAGAACAAAAAGAACAGATGACACTAAAATGCAATAAAAATAAAATAACAATATTCGACCGTTGCGTTTGATGGTGAATATTTCGACAATAAAAGTCGAATAAAAATGCGAACGTTCTTTCAGAATTAAATTCTGCGGTGATAAAATAATAAAATTTTTCAAAGTGCACACATTTGTTATTGCGCAGCAATGTTAATATGCAAAGCAATATAAAACACGGTGATTTTTAAAAGAAATATAATCTTTATAGTTAAAATTAATTCTTTATTTTTATTTTAGCAATGTCGTCATTTTGACGATTATATTCAAAATATTCATTATCGATTTCAATTCAGATACGATTTTTCTACCAATTTTTTTTTTATATACTGAAAATATTGAAAATAATATATGCACAAGCGACCTGAAATCTCTCTCTCATAAGTGGTTTCGAAAAAAAGAGAGAAATGGAGGCATAAAAAAGAACCATAATCGATTTCGACAATAAAACCATTTAATTTTTGAACCTAAGTGAAAACGGATTTAATGGGATATACTCGTGGAAAAGCGGCGGATTCGACGTAATATCTCCTTCTCAAATTTACGGGGATGAATTCATTTTTCCATGCACGAGAGATTTTTTCCCATTCTCGAGTTACACTCAAACCATCGTCGGGCCCATACCAACAATATACGTACTAACCAAACTATCAATCAATCGACGTTTTCGACAATCGATCGATCAAAAATATTTTTCTTCTTTATTTATCTGCGGGATCCTCATATTGCTTCGTCACGCCGTACTATTGTTACGATATTAAAATAATAATAATAAAAACAATCTATAATATAAACATAAACGTGTACGTGTGCGAATGTTCACAAATATATACGTACTGTACGTGAAAAAAGTACGCATACATTTATTTATATATTTTGTACTTTACAAAGTTTCTTTCAGTTATACACGTATTATAAAATTAGCGCTTTCGCATTATAAATCATTTCTAAAATTTAATGTCGTCAGTTTAAATTGAATTTTATTTTAAACTGAATAATATTAATATTTATGTTAAACGGATATATCCTGAAATGTAGAATAATTTATTATTTATAAATTATGATGACGTTTTTTATTAATATATATAGTAAAATTTTGCTTATTTTTTCCTACAAAATTATATAATAAAAATGTAAGACTAAAAAACAGTTACGAATTTTTTTTTGTTGTTGTGATTATGCCAATTATTATCAAAAGAAATGTTCTATATAATTATATATATATATATATATATATATATATATATATATATATATATATATATATATATAATACATAAGTGTTGACTTTTACATGTATATATTTAAATATTATAATGTAAACCGGTTGAGTTTTTGTCATGAAAACATACCATTGTTTCATTTCTGAACGCGACCCGCGTAAAAACTCGTTACGTATGTAAAGTTATTGTATTGTTTGCTTGTATAATATAAATATATAAATCTATATAATATGCTTATACAATGTTTTCGAGTGCGATCTTAAAATGAAAAAAAAAAAAAAAAAATAAAAAAGAGGAAAATTAGAAAAAGAAACGAGACACGAATGCGTTTTCGCGGAGCAAAACGTTTCCGGAACGAAGAAAATTTATCAGAATAAAACCATATAATATGATAGAAAACAAAGACGCGTAATTAATATTCTCGTCTTTTTTTTTTTTGCTGTTAAGCGGTCGTTTTATTTCGGAATTTTCGCTATAAATAATCTTTAATAGTGGTATAATTTAAATTTTCAAGAAAGAATCGGAATTATGCGATTTTTTTTTATTGTAAAGAGCGTGAAATTTATATCGCTTATTATATACGATATTATATTGATATATTTCAATATTCAGTTTTGTAAAATAGTTTATATGTTCATATATATGACCTCAATATTAAGTTGGCTAGAATCCCAACTTTTTTATCCTGCTTCTTTTGAATTTGTTTTTTTTATAAGAAAAATTGAAATTTTTGGTTCATAGATTTTTTTCTATTATATATATGTATAAATTTTGACACATAATTTATGAAATCTGATTTTTGTGTAAATTTAATTGTTTTGCTTAATAATATATTAATTATAAAATATTTTTCATATATTTTATTTTATATATAAAAACAAAGATAACGTCAAATTAATTTGGTATAAGGGAAGTTAGTTTTCCAATTTTATTATACTTGGAAAATTGGATAAAAGAAAAACGAATAAATACGAATGCATAAAATTCCGTGAGAAATTTGTATGTGTGCCAGTGTATAAAAGTATACGTACGCACAAACATATATTTATATACAAGAAAAAAAATCGAGAGCTTTAAAATTTCCTGGAATTTTTCCTTGCAAAGAAAATCTATACGCCCTCCCACATTATTATTATTGTAATGAAATAGGAATTTTATTCGTCGTTCGATTTCCTTATTTTTTTTTTCGATTTCTTTTTTCGTACAATCTCGTTTTCTAATATGTATATATATATATATATATATATATATATATATATATATATATAAATTTATTGATACATATATAAATAAGCGTGTGTACGCGCCTTTATAAATATGTTTTTATAGAGCTTTCGGCTTATTTATGTTCGAGCGTAGAGGGAATGATTTTCGACCCGCACTGTGTATCCGGAAAACGCGAGCTTTCACGCAGAAAAACTGTTGTTTGCCGCGATGGAAAACTTTCGTAGCCTCGCTTTTTCCCATCCTCCGTCTATTTTTTTTATCGTTCATGGGATTTTTCGTACTTTTTCTCATTCATGCGTATTTTTGGTTATAGTTTGCACTCGCTATATTGCCAACCGGCTATTACTACGAATTCGTACGTTTGGCGGATATCCGAAATTTGAACGTATTTTTCCTAGTCTTTGCGCTATATGATAAATCACATTCAATATATATATATATATATATATATATATATATCCATATAAATATTTATTTGTTTGTGTTTTGACACCAACAATCCCAGAAAATATCACCGGAAATCATCATAAAGCAGTTCTTTTTTTCTTTTGATGCTATATCTCATACTATAATTATTATTTTGTATACTAAAAATAACTATATAGTTCAATAATCTGTCACAGTATAAAAAGTCTATTAATAACTCGATTATTATGTAATATTATGTAATAGAAATGTCATTTATCATTTTATAAATATATTGAAAATTCGTTAGTTATACAATATAAATGTAAAATGCAATTCATAGTTTTATTTGTAAAATAAAAAAAAATGAATTTGATTTTTTTTATAAACGAAATGTGAACAACAATTGTTAATATGTTTTATAATTATCTTGATATAATTTATTAACGTTAATATAGTGTAATTTGAATAACAACTACATAGATTGTAGTGAGACAATTCAAATATTTTACTAAATTATAATTTCGTAAAATCGTTGAGCAATTTACAACTTATTTAATTATTATTATTATTATTAAATTATTAAAAATATCCGTTTCATTATAGCGCAATGCGAACAATAGAAGAATTTTGATATTTTTACAATTAACACAATGCGAACAATCAGTAGTATTATGTCAAGGTGGATTATTTTATTTATTTTTATTATTATTATTTTTTCTCCAACAACCACTTTCATTAAACTAAAATCCGAAATTTACAACAATGGAATATTAAGCAATAATCGCGATTACATTATTATATGGCACGCTTACGTTTAATATTATCATGCAGATTTTCATGGGTTTTGTGTTGCGACATAAACCGTTTTATGTGCGGGTAATCTCAATACATATACGTGACTTTTAGACGTTATATACATTTAATTCGGTTTAAACGACAACACAATATAACCTATGTTATCAAAAAAAAAAAAAAAGCATTTTCGATTAATATATACTTATGATTTTCACATAATATCGTGACAAACGTTATTTTGTATATATATATATTTCTTATCTGTCATCGGATAATATAGATATTTGCCGGATGATGTATTGTAAAAAATTTAGACGCAGTTATATTTAATTTTTTTTAAAACTGTACGCTGGATATAAACGCCGGTGAGAGGATGCTTTTATTTATTCAACTCTGCAGAGCGGGCGGGTTCAAAATAAATCTTTGAAAATATGCTCTTAACCCCAATTAAATTCCTTTACAAATTCAAAAGATTAACGTCGGCGCCCTTTTCATTGATATATTGCGAACATTAAATTATTTATTTATGCCGTAGCTTATTTTGTGAATTTTTGATTTAAATCATTCGCGAAACTCGAATACAATGTTTTCGACAGATGTAAATGCTTTTTGACTTTATTTTTTCATTATGATTTTTTATATCTCTTTTTTTCAATATGATTATATATTTTCAAATTTACATTTTTTATTGCTATATACTGTATTACATTTCATTACAAACATTTATGATATCCAACTCTTCAGTTTTTTTTATTATAGTAATAAATGAATTATAAATTCGAACAATACTATATTATTCAATAAATAATATATTTTTTCTATCAAATCAAATTTTACTATTGGTATTATAGATATATAAAAATATATGTATCGATTAAAAAAAATGTGTATTGAACTAGCATGATAAACTTTCACCGTGAAACTGCATGTTTCGCATTCAAATTCGCTAAATCGCAGTCATATTTCAATTTTTGACTTTCAAATTCGCGTAATAAATCAGAGTTGCGTCGCGTTGATTAAACGAGAATCGCCGAATAAATTATTTATGACGAAACTCATATTTCAATGTGGACCAAAAGCGCTATTATTATTATCTCGCAGCCATAGTAATTATTTTACGATACGGTTTTGGCATCGGTTTTGTGTAGTTTGCTGCGAAAACCGCAGGTTCGTTTTGTTCCGCCTAATTCCGATGCATTATGTATGAATATCCGGAAAATTAACGTCAACTCTGGCTTTGGTCGGGACACCATTATCCTGACGTTGCCTCTCTTGTGTGACGTGGTTGGCAACCTCTGGATATTCCGTAATATTATTTCTCGCTATCTTCCTAAGTATATCTTTCTAATATTGCCATGATGATGATAATAATGATGATGACATGTATATGTGTGAGTGTATCTCGTAGATGTATTTAATGAATTCTATTGATCTGTATGTGTGTGCCTTTTGGTTTGTAGTTATTATTACTAAATTTCATATACCATATATGATAAAATCTCATTAATCCGAATCGATAAGAAGGATAATATTGAAAATTGTACTTGAATTTTATTATATATTATTTTATTTATAAGAATAATATTAAATGTAAAATATTTATATTATTTAAGTTCTTTTTATTCGACTTTTCTGGCTTATTTGAACCTTTGGCCTTTTACGACACTCTTTTCCGTCGCAAATATCTACAATAAAGTCCTATTTTTTTCATATTTTCTTAAACGGCTCTCGAGTTTTATTTAAATTTATAAAAGCTAAACGTTATTCGCCGAACTTTTAGATTTGAGAAAGGGTTTTGAAAGCGTCGAGTAGTGTACTATATATGGTATGTGAGCTTTACAAATGTTTGATCATGCATTTTTTAAAAGCAATAGAACTTTTCATTAATGCTTATTTATATTCCCTTTATGCTTTCTTATTTCTACGAATGTAATCGTAAAATTTTCACATCCATTATTACACATATACAACTATATATATATATATATATATATATATATATATATATATATATATATATATATATATATATATATATATATATATATATATATATATATATATATATATATATATGTTTTTGAACAAATAGATGATATGGCAAAAAAAATTGCTTTGTTTTATAGTATAAAAAGTATAATAAAAATAATGATGAAAATTTATATTGTGAACGCGTAGAAAACATTTTTCAATAGCGATTTTCCACAAGCATAGCTCCGAAACAAATCACATATAGGTATGTATATATATATTTTTTTTGTGTATTTGAAACGCTTTCCACAATAATCCGAAACACTATCGTTGTGCGAATTTGCGCGCGCGAATTTTCCGCAGTGACGCCGGTGAAAATTCGCGCGGAAAATTTTCTTCGCACGTAATTTTATTCGATCGCATTCGGTTTTGTTAAATTGGATTATTGCCGGCGGATGCAATTTGCGTTTAATTAAACGACCATTCTATGTTTCCATTCGAAAATTTGCAATGCGCATTCAAGATTTGCAGTAATATAAAACGATTTGCAAACCGAAACCGGTCGCGGGATTAAGGGCGATTATTTTAACGGCGATTTTCACTACCTCAAATATCGCCGGTTCGACTTCCGATTCTGTTGTATTAAATCTATTATTTCTCACGAGGATTTCGCTATCGTATATAAAATAAACATTTATGTTTTAAAATTGAAAAATCTATTGTATTAGATGTGGTATTTTTATGGCGAATATTTTATATCTGTGTTGTTTGTCTGCAATTGAAAGGAGATTTTTTATAACTAAATAATAAAAAAATTCTACTCTTGTTATAAAGCGATGAAAATAAACTCGATTTATTTATTATTATTGAGTGAACTTTTATGATTTTTATTCTGAAATAAAGATTATTTTTCTTTAATTTAAATGTTTTTGTTGGATTGTTTTAATATTTCTTATTTAAAAATTACAAAATTTTACAGGAATTCGATTTATTGCAAATTATATATAGTAAATAAAAATTAGTATATTTTAATTATCTTAAATTTTTAAACTTTTCATGAATATAAAAATATGACAAAGTATTAAATTAAATAGATATCTTAATATTTTGAATATTATTGTTATTACTACATATATTTTATAAATCATAATATTATATATTTTAAGATTTACGCCGAATTTTCTCAATAATTTAAATACCCACTTGTGGAAACACTTTCGATGCCGTTCTCTCACCCTTTTGTTCGGAAATAATCGTAGTTGAACATATGCAAATCATTGTAATAATTCTCGACTGTGTGACGCTTTATATACGACCGAATGTTTAATTCAATAAAGCTTCGTCAGACAGCAGTTAAAATGGAACTCGAAAGCTCATACTTATGCATATGCTAGGATGTTTAATCGTGATCGAGGAACGCTTGAAAAGTTCATCGCTAACTATTGGAAACGGTCTCTTCTTCGAATCACGATATTTGTTCGTTCTTAATAATGACAAAAATTCGAATATAAAGTATTATTTTTAAATTAAAATTGTAAGAACTTCTCAAATATTCCTTTTCGTTTTTATTATGCATGCACATATTATATTTACAAATCTGTTGTATTATGTTATGAAATACATAATTAACATACTTTTCAATTTTTTGTTTTGTATTCAATTTTGAATGTATAATTACGAGTGCAAAATTTCGTATTGAATTGAAAGATTATGTTAATATAAGTGAGTGCAATTTATTTTGACATCATTGTTTTATTTTTTTCAAATAAATATTTAATGCATTCAGTACATGATATGTTATAAAATTTAAGCGACTTTTATTTTTCTTGTATGTGAACTATAACTTAAAATAACTATTTGACTCGAGATATAAATATTTTATAAAAATAATACATTTTTTTATAGTTTATTTATACATTTTAAGCATTTTTGTATTCTTCTGATATTACGAAAGTTTTAAATATTACTATCGTATAATTCGATATATTATGATATCGAAAGATGAAAGATCACGACAAAGCGATCCAATAAAAAAATATTAAATAAGCAAAGTATAGCCTGCGAGAAAATGATAGTCGTTTTTCCGTTCTCCAATAAAAACCCTATCAAAATCCGTTTATCCGTCGCTAACCTCCGTCGCCTTCGAAGCCTTCGACACTTTGACCAACTTTTATTAGTTTTTTTTCTGCTTTGCCTTCTTTCTTCTCTTTTTCATTTTTTCTCGCTTCGGATTTATACAGGAGTTTTATGAAATTGTTTGCGTTTGATAAATATTAAAAAATTTTCATATATACATATGAAAATGATTTATGTTAATTATATTGAATATTTAACAAACTTTACGTTATTTTTTACGATTATTTATTTGTATATATGCAAAACAATGTCGATATTAGTAATTATAATAGAAACTTACAAATATGTTTTTTTATTAAATATATATATATAAATATAGAAACTTATTTTGTTTATCTGACCTATTTTAAAATTAAATGTTTTAATATGCGTCATAATCAATTTACATTAATATTATTCTTATGTGAGATTCTTCAATATTATATTTATATCACAATTTTAGATTATAAATATTTGCAAATATGATATTATTAATGAACATATTCATTGTTCTCTTGCACTAATAATATAGTATAAAATTGAATACTTCATAAAGTACATTAATCTAAATATGTATAATATATATATATATATATATATAAATTCAATTGAAAATATAATAATTTAATCCATTTTTGCAATACCTTTTTTTTCATATCATTGCGATATTAATTCCGAGAACAAATTGAATTTGTTCCAGATCCTGTATAGTATATAAGAGCGTTTATATATATATATTTTTTTCGAGTCAGTTCGAATCCCCGGTCACGGAGTCGACCACCCGTTTCCCAGTAATGATGCACCAAGATGTTACTGCTGAAAGTTTTGATTATTTGGAAGCGATGCTGAAAGGGAGGCGACAGTGCGTGAAACCGGATACACTTTCATTCAATTACTGCGAAAAGTTGCTCCTTTCGCGGGAAAATTTTCTCACAAGTTGCGTTATTCGAAACTGTCGTTTCTCTATATACGAATAAAACATTTAGCTCGATTATTGTTCAACTACTTAACTATATATATATATATATATATATATATATATATATATATATATATATATATATATATATCGTTTTTTTCATATACACACAAAAACATATGCATATTCAAATATAAAATATTATATTAAATGATTATTTGAAAATACCACATTGTGTATGTATATATGATGTTTAAAAACAATATTTTTTTGGAAAAAAAAATATTCGTTTATATATATCGATTTTATCTCCTTTAAAATAGTTCCCATTAGATATAACACTATCGCCAGCGCTTCTTCCAAACCTAAGAACACTTTTGGAACTCAATCTTTGGTTTAGCTTTGAGCTCTTTCAGCGATGCACTTTAATCATATCTATGTTAGTAAAATATAATGACTCTTCCAAATTCTTTTTATTATACGCACGGGGTTATGTCTGGTGAATACGGAGGATGAGGTATAATTAGTGTTGTTTTTTGATAAAAATTCGCAAATTTTGAAATTTTGCAGGTTTTTCCAATTGATATATATATATATATATATATTTTATTGTTGTTTTGGTAAACATTTTAAGCTATATTAAATTTTTTTCTAAAAATAAAATTCTTTCCAAAAATATTGAAATTTTCGTTACTTTTTGAACACGCCGTGTATAAATACACCCATGAATCGAATTTGAACTATTGTATTGCACATATTCACAAATTTATATATTATGGAACGGTTAGCTTTTGGTATTCGAATTTGAGAAACATTGGTTTAAATAAAATACCATCGTCGTGTTTGTTTATCTTACGAACATGTTGCGTCGAGTTACATTGTTTCAATTTTACTGTTGGTTCAGACCTTTGTATTTATTGACCCAACAAGAATTTTCTTATTGTATTAAATTTGCTGCCGGTTAAATTTCTGCTGAATCGTAACCGTATTATTCGAGATCTTAATCTTTATAATCGTTTTCTTTTTTTTTAATATTATTTTATAATGCCTTTATAATAATCTGTGCACGAATCGTAATGAATCTCCGATATGTGATAAATATACCATTACGTATTGTCATAAATAAATCGTTTTTTTTTATCTGGGGTAACTTTTATGGTTATTTCGAATGAATAGTATGAGGGGGTATCATGTTGTTTTTATTGGATATTATTTTACTTCTTTCTTATTTACGACTTTCGCCTCCTTCACAAATCACCTTCTAATCCCTTCTCTAGCAATTTTCGTATAGTCTTACTATCCATAATACAGCTTCTTCTATTTTACTTGTAAGTTTTCTTTTACAACATTTTAGTTTTTATTTATCGTTCGACTGAATGTAAACATTGAATCAACTGTATATTTGAAAAAAAATATAAATAAAATTTATATCATGTAAAATCTAATAAATTTAAATATCGTCTACTATGCGGAAAAATGCAATATAAGATATTGAACTGATTTCGAATTTTACATTACATACATGTATATATATATATATATATATATATATATATATATATATATATATATATATATATATGCAATGGTGTGTTACAGTGTAGAAAATTTTGATTAAACATTGAAAAGACGAATGATATTCCACTATCTTCAAGTCATCTACGATAAATTGCAGTTGGAAAAAGTTCCTTTTTTTTTTCACTTCGGTTACTTTCGAACCTCCGCCCATACTCTAGTAAGTTTTCTTCATTTCTTTTCCTTTTCTTCGAACAGACCGCCAACTTTTGCACTCGAGACTTAACTTGCGAGAGAAATTTGTCGACGGATTTTCTTTTTTTTTCTTTTTTTTCTGGTATTTTCTATACTTTATACCGCCGAATGTTTTTAACATAATTGAAACGGCCAATTACATAAATGAAAACGAACTCGTTCTGCACCATATATATATATATATATATATATATATATATATATTATTTTGGGCCTAACTGGACGTGTGTATATAATGTGTATCTTTGATATTGTAGAATGAATATCATACGAAATATCCATTACGTAAATATGAAAAGAATTCTTGGTTTTACTGTTTTTATATATATAAATATGTGTATTTTTTATTCTACAAGTCTATTGAGCAACTGAATTTGAAAGGCTGCTTTTCACATTATACATATACAGAAATATTATTTTTTATTAACAAAACATTTTTACATATACATTTCTTTATATACTGCGTATTTAATTTTCAGTTCTTAAGATATTCGAAACACGATTCATATATTTTCTCAGAATAAAAGTTCATTTATAAAGATTGCACATTTTTATAGAAATAAATTCAGATATATTATTTTCTATTTAGAATTCGTTGCATTAGGTTAATTTAATGTTATGATAATATCGTGTTGATTTTCCTTACCATTTTTTTCTCACTTTCCCCTTTCTCACTTTGGGTTCATCGCTTTTAATCATGGTCGACTCTTTGAAACTTCCAAGTTTTAATCTTGTAATTGAATCAATAACCACCCTCTACCGTTTCGTGTATATGTATACGCTTTTCTCCTCGTCTTTACTTGCTTTTTCGCAGACCTTTAAAAGCCTTAATTTTGCCCTCCAAATAACACCCGACCGACACGCCCATTTCTGGAAAATATAAGAAGAAAAATGATAACAAATTCCCGATTGCTTTTCTTCTCTTTTTTTTCTTCGGAGACTTTTTTTAATCTCGGAATTTTCATTCAGAGTCACCTGTTCGACCCTATTTCTAAGTTAAAAAGTGAGAGCTTTATTAAATATTCGAAGACAGACGAAAATTTTATTATTTTTTTCTAGAAATTTTATCCGATTTCATATATATTTCAATTTACATAAAATGAGTGTGTCTCTATATTCGTTTACTAAAATAATATACCATTCTTCAATGTACATAATTTATTTTTTTAATCTTTAGAATGAAATTTGAAAAATCCATATAGCAGATATATAAGATTATTTTGATTTAAATATTAAGCGAAGTCGTATTTAATAGATATATTGACATTGTATCATATCATATTTTTATTATTATATTTATTTAGATAAAATTATATTTGAATTTTGTCTTTGTAATATTTCTTCGTAAAACTTTATATATAAAAATATATATTTTTTATATTCATCCAATTTTTTTGAAATATATTCAATTTTCGCTTCAACTTAATTCGATATTATTAATTTTTTCATATATTTTACGTCTCACGATATATTTTTATTTTATGTAATTTTGCGTTTAAATATATCATAAAATATCTATATATTAAGTATAGATGATATGTAATAACAAACTGTCAATGAAATGGCTTAAATATCCATCAAACACATTTCTTCTTGTTTTTTTTTTATAAATTGACAGTTTTACGAAATTGATATAAAATAATAAAAAATATACGTTGTTTTATATATCTATTAAAGTTTATTTATATAATGCGTAAGACGATTTTTTCTTATATATTACATATACGTCTGTTCATGGCATACTTTTAATACAATATATGCACGAATATATATATATATATATATATATATATATATATATATATATATAAGAAAATTTTCTTTCACGCAGTAATTTCCTGTTGCTTTATAAAAGACAAGTTCCCGTTATTTTCCACGAGATCCTTAAAAGCCTGAACGGCCCTTTTGTACCAATCGAATGTACTGAAGAAAGCGAGGAAACGCCGACCCAAGTTTTCTTTTAACTAAATTGCATTTAAACCTTTTTGAACGAAACGGCGATGTCTTATTTCGACGCCTATCTAAAAATTAAAGTGCAAGCAACCATCTCTATGTATATATATATATATATATATATATATATATATATATATTCTTTTTGTGCACAGAGCGTATAAAATTCATTTCAATATTTCTTTTGATTTTTTTACGTCGATGTGCGATTTGAATATCGTATGAATTATTTTCGTACGTTTCTCGCTCTCGTTATATTCAATACTCGGCAGTTTTAAAAGCCTTTTGAAAGCCAAAATGGTAATTCAAATTTTCCAATTCACATTTCACCGGAATTATTTCAAGATTTTCCCCGCCCTCAGCCCGATTCAACTCTCTTGCTGCTCATCTTTTTCCGCTCGTGAGAGTTTCGTTGAAATAAAGTAATTCTGAGAAGAGTATGCACACGATATTTATGTCGTAAAAGAACTTTCGGAATTCAGAATTACACCATTTTCAGCTTATAAATAAAATGTATACGAAGCATAAAATGTTGAATGCGAATTCTATTATTTAATATTGTCGTATTTGTTATACTATCTTATATATATTTTTTTATATTATATAACACGTTAAATAATAATATATGAGTATTACACGTACTGGATTTCATACGTTATATGCTTTGTTTATTTTATACATGAGATATCCACTTTTGGCCCTTTTTGTACCTCGGAATTCTTCACCTATGAACCCGAACTAGATCAGCGATCGTCGAGGATCGTCAATTCGAACACGTGAATAAGGGCTTCGAGTATTTTCCATTACGTTCAGTTCGATTGAATTATTCATGGATAGACCGAGGGTCGAACTTTCATACCTTAAACGTACTTGCCATAACCACGGTCTTCGACGAAAAAAAAAATATAAAAATAAAATCCCAATATTAAAAAGAAATAGAAAATGAGAACGGTAAATATAGCAATAGTTCTATATTGCTATGTATATATGTAAACGTATACACACACGTGGATTCATTAAGTGTTTTATACGAGCTTGTTTCAGTCGATGATCTTCAGCGAAGGTGCCTTCGGAGCATGCGAAAGTTTCCGTCTTCGTTCACGATCGAATTAACATAAGAATGGAAACGGCTTATGGGATTTATTTATTGTAAACGGAAAGGTTTTACGTTCTCATTATATTGATCGGTCGCCGTCGTTTCTATCGGCTTTTATAATAATAATACAGTGAAACCACTTTGCGAAAATATACGAGTTCATTTCTAAACGGGGGCGTAGAAGAGATCAGGGGTTTGAAACACCTCGTCGGCATCTTATTAGCATATAAATTGTTCATACGTATGCTCGTGTGTAAATCGACGTACTTTTTTATGCTTATTTTACATCGTAAATCAACTTCGCTTCAACATATATATATATATCCGTGTATATATATTTGTATGAACGTTATACATTCCATTTCTTTATCTTTGTATATATTATAACATAATCATTATTTTTATATTTATTTTATTTTTACAGGAGACACAATATGCCCCCCTGGAATGTTCAAATGTTCCGAGGGAAAATGCATACCTGCATTATGGGTGTGCAATTATCAAAAAGACTGTGATAAAGGAGAAGATGAATTCCAATCTTGTCGTAAGTATTTTTAATCAATATATATATATATATATATATATATATATATATATATATATATATATATATATAAACAATTTATTATTATTTAAAATTGGAAGAACACTTGATACCGAATTTTGTCAAAAAAATTATTTCACACTGTCGATAAATATTTGTATGATAACATTATAAAAATTTTGATAATAACAATTTTACGAGACGATAACAAAAAAAAAAAAAAAATATTATCGCACATTGCCGCGTTTTAGAAATCAAATTTTACGAGCGATTTCTACGCCCTAAAGAAAATCTAACGGCGAAAAGGTTACCCTTTTTTTTTTCTACGAGAAATGGGCAACTTTTACCGTGTTTCGTTATAAAAACGAAAGAGAGTGAGGGGGACAAAAAGTGTATGAAAAGAGAGCAACATTTTCAAGAAATCACGGCATGTGAATTATATTCGCAATTTGTACGAAAGCACCAACCCCTAAATGATATTTTAATGAACACTTAACGCAATTCCGGAGCAGATACGCCACACTTTTGATGGATATGCCTTGGAAATATTACGCTTAACGATAGCATAACTCGAATATTTTTTTTTTTTACTCCGAACATAACTATTTCATGATACTGTATATTCATAAAAATGCCGTGTTTTTGTAATGTCCATTATATTTTGATATATTGCGAATTATTTCGTTTTTTTTTTATTTTCATGAACAAGACAAAATATGTATATTTTTTTGTTAATACAACAATGTTATAAATTTAACGCAATATATAGTATTAGAAATATACCGTTATAACATTATATATAAATATATATACGGTATATGTTGTGTTAAAGTGGTTGATTGTAATTGAATAATTAGTTTAAGTTCATTAAGAACGGATGTGTTATTGAATTAAGTACGGGTCCCATTTTCTGAGGGCAACAAATAGTACAAAAATATTTTCACAATGTGTCGCAGATTTAATTTATATAATATTTATAGTGTAAATTTTTCGCACATACAATATTTTACAATTTATAAATATTTATTTTTATTTTTTTTTTAATTAGTACAAATATTAATTGACCTTTATTTAATTAATTTATAAATTAAAAATAATTTAACTCTATTATATTATATTTATTTTATCCGTTTATTTGAAAAAAATCATTCTAATTCTAAATAAAAATAAAACAGGACGATAATTTGTGTAAGTTTTAAAATATTCATCATCTTGTTTCAGTTATATTTAATATCTAAAAAGTTTTATTACTATTTAATATCCGAAAAATATTAAATTATTAAAGTTAGAAATCATATTATGAAAAATTTGAATGACCTTGTTGACGAATAAATCTCCAACATTTTTGAACCGAACAATTTCGATTTTTTTTTATTGCGTATATAAGAATTCTAGTTTACCAGTATTTGAACATAATGAAAAGAAAAACGCGCAAAATACGTTACTACATATGGTATTTGTGATGAAAAATTTTCTATTTAATTTCGTTTTTATTCAATATTTTTACGCACATTTGGTTACAGGCGGTAAAGGTCAAAAAAGCTAGCAGAGAATAAAAATAGAAATCCGAAATCGAAAATGGAAAAATACGGTTTAGAATAGAAAATAAATATACATATATATATATATATATATATATATATATATATATATATATATATATATATATATATATTATATAGCGAATATGCGATAGAATTTTGGAAGTCGACCCGCGTTTGTCGTGTTCTTTGTGAAATTATGCGTACAAATTTGTATCTCTCTCTCCGACTGACAAAAGCAATCTTCGGCGACGACCCGAGCCATCTTCAATTGGATTGTACGTATTTCCTGATTGAATTAAACCAACTTTTGTACGTGTTCCCAGACTCTGTGCTCCCCTTTGTGTCCATCTTTTTTTTTATTTTTATTTTTTTTTTAATGCGTTCCCCTCACTCTCTCCCGTTTTGCTCTGAATGCCCATTGTGGAAAGTCCGAGCATTGATAAATCATGGTATTCGAACGCAAATCCTCGGATTTTACCATAATACGTATATTAGTTTAAGTTGGAATCGACTTTTTTTCCATATCTTATATTTAGAACGTGTAATACGACTTTAATACACTATTTTTACATTATATATATTTTTATTTATAACACACACATATATAAATAATATATAATATAAGCTTTATTTCGAATTAAAAACTTTCTTATTTCGAAATATTTATAATTTTGTTAATTAACTTGTAGCCTGCCATATGTGAGAAAATTCTGATGTAACGTGTATAATCTATATGTCTACTATATACGAAATCACACATTATTTTTATTCGATTTTGTAATTATATTATTATTAAGAATCTAATGTGTTAAAACAGTCCTTGTTAACAAATTTATAATTCATGATTCATTTTTAGATATTAAATTAATTTTTTCAATCAAAATATATGACATATGAAACATTAAAATTTTCTTTTTAATACATTTAATTTTTTATATTGATATTTTATTAATTTTTAAATGAATATTGAAATTATACGTAAGAAATTACTATAATATATTATGCATACTTTTTACGGTTCTATTAGAATTGTTATTTATCTGTCGTCCACTACAAAACGGGACGAGTAGTTTTCACAATGAAATTCAATATAACTCGTTCTATTTGCTTAACGAAAGAAATCCTTCTTGTTTATTTTATTTTCGCATCAGACAGGAGAGAATCTCGAGTTTATCGAGTGTAATATTATATTTTTCTTGTACGACATACGAGATCTTAAATAATATATCGTCTTATAGCGCACGAAAAATTTTTTTATTGCGAAATATGCATATGAGCTTCCTCTCTTTTTTCTTTGACTCGAATTTCTTTTTATTTTCCAAAAAAAAAAAAAAAACTTATGTTCTCCAAGGGTTGACTGATTGCAGATATAAATCAAAATTGGACGCACTGCTTGCGCTTCTATATGAATTTTGTTATGAAACTTTTTTTTTCTTTATCATTTTATTATTTTATATGTGTCGGAAAAGTAGAAGACGTACCGAGTTTTCCAGATGCTACCTACTAGATCACACAGGAAAATAACTTACATTTTTTTTTCAAATATGCAAAATGTTGTATTTATATGTTTTCAATAAATACGATCATTTCTTTTAAAACTAACTTTTAATATTATATAGTCTAAATAATATATATATATATATATATATAATATTGATAAAATAATTATGTCAATCGATTATTTTACAATATTTGTACGTTGTATATAAATATAAGCCGAAAATAGCAACAAGTATAATAATAGAAGCTTTCGATTTTTACTTCGACAAGTGTAAATATAATGATGGCTTTTCTTTCATTTTTATTTTTATTTTGGATATTTTTCTCCCTTGTCGATAGGTCAATAATGGATACAAAATTGGTATTTTTTTCCATTACATTGGGCAGTTGTCCTAAATAAATAAGGTTTCCGTATTTGTCTTCCTTTATTTTTTTTTTATACTGAAAAATCTAACATACTGAAAACGATCATTATATATCTCATTTTATTATAGGATTAATTTTCATCAATGAAAATATTCTTTTTATATATATTTTTGTTGATATAAATTGCTTAAATATTTATCAATAATAACATTAACGTAAAAATAAATTTCAATATTGCATATGATGTATTATTATATATTTATATATTTTATATCGTTAACGATTCAATATGAAAAATTCGAAATAATTATTTAATTTGGATTAATTTGAAGTATAAAATGGATAAGATTGATTGGTAAAGTGCGATAATTTTTCCACGTCGATTAGTGCGTGAAATCGTGGCGAACGTAACGCGGGCCAAGACGTCCGACAGTTTGGGAAGCGTTTTTAACGTGCGACGTGCGAATTTCGCCTTTGTAGCTCGCGAAAATGTACGCCGTTCACGAATGATACAATCACTGTTATCTGACCTTACCGGTCACTATGATTAATTGCAAGATGACCGCACGAAACGCGGGTTGAACACGCCTGATTAATGACCGCCTGTATTACAGTGGCGGAACGATCTTAGCGTTTGCGCCCTTATATAGGGGTTGTAAAAATAACGCCGTTACATCGATTTAATAGTTCGGTGATATGTTTCTGTTTATTGCTCTTATATATGGTCTCATCTGAAATATTTTCATATTCATCATTTTCATCATTCATAGTCTAAACCGTCCGCTGCTGAATGAAAGTCTCTCCAAATTTATTCCCATCCAAGATTTTTGATCTGTGATATAATACAAGAAATATTTAAATCCAATTAGAAAAACCATTAAACATTGTCTCGATTTTAAACACATTTTTATTTTTTTCTAATATATTTTAATAATCAAATTTATTTTTATTTTATTTTGATTAATTCTAAATTTCCTAAAAAAATATAATAAAATATTAACAAATATATAAAGTAGCATTTTCTGAGAAAAAAAAACATCAAATTTATTTAACATTTTTTATTGTTAAAGTTACATCAACGATCTTTAATATGTTATAATGACATAATATTATTAATATATTTAAAATGCATCACGAATATCATAATACAGTCATAAATCAATCATGCGCCAAAATTTGACGTGCATTCATTCATTGCAATCAAATTTATAAAAGAATATCGTTAACTCACATCTTTAAATTGTAAAACTTATTATCGACCATCAATCGGATTAAATTGTTAGTCGACCATTAATTAACAAACTAATCAGTCGTTCAATAATCCACAAGGGACACTAAACCATCAAGTCGATCAACATGTAAACTATTCTCATTTTCTGTATTATATAACTGATGTAATTTAATCTATATTATAAAAAAAATATTTATATTTTCGGTTTGTATATTTAGTATTGTTTATGAATTTAAAAGAAAGTTAGGGTTAAAACTAATTAGAACAAAAAGTTAACGATATATAAAGGAAAACTTTGTATATAACGTACTAAAGTTTTAACTGTTGTATCGGATTAAACTCGTAGTTATTGGTAAATCACGGTTACGTTACGTTAACGTCTCTTGAAATTGCGGTTATTTTGAGTTGTGTTACTCTATAATATAATATGTATATATATATATATAATGGCATAGTTTAAAACCAATGTTAAATATGTTCTAATATAATAGTAAGAAAGCTAATATTTATTATAATGTGTTCAAAGATATTTTTATGCCATATTTTTTTTAGTTATTATGTTTTCTGCTTTAAATATAAAATGTCTTATTTTATGCATATTTGGAGTTTTTATTCGTAATTTTGAATTATAGAATGTGACAATGATGACGTAAGAAATATTGTAGATGAAAAACCGATTTCGTCGTAAAACCGGAGTGCAGAAAAATAAGCTTCCATGGAAAAGCGACGAGCTTATATGTTCTTAACAAATGTTGAGTGTTTACCAAAGAGGCTTTTATTGGACGGATTTTGTAGATTTGAGAATAAAAACGAACGTCTATTCATATTATTTTTTCTTTATATTTTTCATATACGGTGCGTTGTTTTTCATATTTTATTATTATTCTGTTGATTTTGATTCGACTTTGTTTTTTTATTATGGTTGTCATGTTAAATTTTTTATGTTATATTATATTTTATATAGACGTATGTAACTTTTTTATACATTGTAAGATTAATACTTTTTTATTTTCAAATAAATGTGTAATATATAATTTTTCAACATATATAATACTAATTGAAATCGAAAAAAATCCATAAAAAAATAACCAATTTGATAAATGTTTGAAAATAATATATATATATATATATATATATATATATATATATATATATATATATATATATATATAATTTATACTACACGCGTGTAATTTTGTCAATAAAATCAAAGCTTATTGACGTTGACGTCATAGAAATTCGTAAAGCGAAATATCGCTGTATTTACAAGTCTAATATGTGCGTTCTGCATATAAATTACATAGAATGAAAGAAAGAAAACATACACACATCTTTGAACATGTATATTATTTATATAATATATAATTTAAGACGTGAGACTGATGTCATAGATATATAATACTTACATTCATTAATGTGTCATTAATATTCTTATTGATAAGTTTAATATTAGAGAATTATTTTTTATTTATTTATTTATATATTATTTTACTATAAGCAATGTAAAGTATTATAATTATAAAATAATTTTAATGTAATTATTTTTTCTTCTTTTTACTCTTTTTCATAATCAAAGATTAATGATCATCACTTTTATTTTATTTTTGGTTCTATACTTGTTTGATATGTAATGTTTTTATTACATATTAACTCGTCATTAAATTTTGAAAGTACTCAAAAAATATTACTTTATGAGATTTAATATGATTATATAAAGATTTTAAATATCGAATACGGAATCCTTCGTCTACTTTATACTTCATACTCCAAAAAATTGTGTTATAAAATCTTTCAGAAAAGGACGTTTCTTTAATTTATGGTAGACACATATAATAGCTGATGACTTGTTTACATGAAAATAAAAATTTCAAAAACAATTTAGTTTGATTCAACATACTTTTGTGCTAAAAATACTATTCAATTTTAACATGGAAAATGATTCATAATTTTGAACACAAATATATAATAGACTTTTATATAAATATTTTTTGAACTATTCTGTATCAAAATAGATATCTGCATTACGTGCCACAAATAGAAAATATTTTACAGACGCCGCTGTTTAATATGTTATATTTCTACGTCGAACAATTCGCCGTAGCTTTCGTTCCGACGCCGACAAACATTTCGCATTACAACGCGACGAAACAAACACAATTTGTCTATATATATATACACGAATGTTCACGTACAGGTGTGTAATTCGTACGTTTGATTGAAGCGAACTATTATTACGTTTAAGGATTAAACACGGAGCGTTTCGCTTTGTAAGCTCTGAGGTCGTCGATCGAAAAGCTCCTACGACGATAGCGTTAAGTTGCCGGCGAGACTAACGCGATTTTGTTAATTATTTTCAACGTCGATGTGTATATATATATATTTAATTATTTGTTTTCACAAACGTTAAACGGAACATTTATGTAAAATTTTATTTATTTACTTTTTTTTTGCATGAAACGTTTTAAATTTTAACACGAATAGCGTGTTTTAAAAATTGATCGTTTTTCAGTTTATATTAATTTTTAAAAAATTAATTCATTTGATTCTAATGATTTTTATATCGTTAAATATTAAAAGAATGCTTGTTTATTATTTAAATTGCAATTTTTTAATTAATTTACTCAACATTTTTATTAATCGATAAAAATTTTCTTAAATTATATGAAAAAAATATTAATTTGAACAATTATAAAATATGGGGATTTTCTATATATAACATATTTATCTCGTAAGAAATAAATAATATTGAATTGATCAATTTTTGTTTTTATATATTATAATATGTAAGTAATAGTTTTACTTGTGATAAATCAAGTGTACAAAAATAGAAAAGTAATTTGTGCTTACTTATTTAGTTTGTTCGATTAGCGTTAATCGCTTTACATGGGAATTATTTTCTTCTCTTTATACTTATATATTATCGAGTAAAACTTATCTCGAAATACACAAATCGATATAGATTCATCGAATCGGCGGATCTTAACCTTTTTCGTCATCGTGGAATATTATAAAATTTCAATATTTTGTATACTATTATATTATATATTAAATATTGTATATGACATGTTTCATGTTACGCACTTTAGCAAATCACGTTTCGTGACCCAATTTTATTCAGTGATTTTGTATAATACAAAATATTACACGAAAGCTGTATAAGGAAATGTATCTGAATACATATAGAAAGTTCGTCGACTAAATATTCTAAATATAGTTAGTTAGTTTCGATCTTTGAATTATAACTGCGATTTGAATACGTTTCAGTTAGACAAAATACGCTCCAATAATTTCCAATTTGTGCATTTGATCATGAATGACTATTAATAATGTATATTTTAGAATGAAAACAAAGTGCTAGTCTATTATGGGTTTATTCGGATGTATTTTTTTATTTTTATTTTTATCGAGTCTTATTGTATATACTATAAATATATAGTAGATTTTCAATGTGTTTTGCTCTTATGAACATTTTCTATCCGGGGAAAAATATGAGATCATAATATGGCTTCATAGATAATAAATAACTGAAATGATGGTTATCGTCTGATATTTACGATGCGTGATTTATGCTTTGCAATATATAACATTACAATAAAAGTATCAAATGTGAAAGTGTTTTATGTGAAATTTAGTCGAAAAAGCTTTATTTTTGTATATTTGTATATATTATATATTTTACGATTTTACTAAACAGGAAATAATTTTACTATATAATCTTCTATTTCTTTGATGATAATATTTTTAATATCGATAGTATATTATAAATATATGCAATTTTTATAATTTAATAAAAAAAAATATTTTTAGACATTCGCAACGCTAAAAATAGAATTATAATAATTTTTCAAATATAATAAACGAACCGAAAAATCATATTTAAAAAAAAACAAGCAAATAAATAAATAAATAAAAGCGGATACGACGGCTCTTAAGCGTCGAAAATTAAGGGAGGATAGAGAGGGGGGTGCAAATATAAAAAATCGACGAAAATTAGCGGGCCGCTTCGGATATCTGCCCGCTTTGATATCGTTAAAATGTAAATATCTCGAAACATTTCGTGTGGAGGCTTTTAAAATCTCGTTTGAATATTTTCGGACGTGAACGAACCGTAAACATTGCTCCAGATTAACGTTTCGTTGTTCGGATTTCTAAAAAAAAAAAATAAAAATAAATAAAAAAGAAAATATATAATATATTTATATATATACGAACGAAGGGATGCGTTTCGCACAACCCTTTCGGAACAATTAATACGTTGAATAAATTACGAAATGGATGACGGCGGTTGATGATGGTGGTTATTCGCGGTCGTCTCCGTATATACTTTTATTCGTGTATATGGTATATAGATATATATGTTACCGTTAATGCTCAGAAGAAATTCAGTACTTTCAGTTGTTCTGCGACATTTCAACACGTGACAAATGAACACATGACACGGATATATAGTATAATATATTCGCTTATGTTATTCAAAACTATCATCAATCATTCATTAACACGTCATTTCATCACATAATATTGAAAATAATATCTTTACTATAATTTGAATTAATTTTCTTTCATATATATCCATATATTTTTATATTATACTAATAGTCCATTGTATGTATTAGATCATTAGAAATACGT
The DNA here is from genome assembly GCA_024500535.1 of Leptonema lineaticorne. Lineage (NCBI taxonomy): Eukaryota > Metazoa > Arthropoda > Insecta > Trichoptera > Hydropsychidae > Leptonema > Leptonema lineaticorne. The sequence continues at coordinate 1,314,374 of JANIJI010000003.1, forward strand.
ATTTTTTTATTATATATTTAATAAATATAAAATTAAAAGTTTAAATTAATATTTTTGGTATAAAAGTGCGAAAAGATCATTTTAAAAATAAAAAAAAAATCGTACATAAAATAAAATAAATACAATTATGGTGAAGAAAAGTATTGTCTTTTTGCGTTAATGTCGTACAGGTGAAAAGTATAATATATAACCGGCTGTCAAAATCAAAGCAAAATTGAATCATAAATACTGAAATATTTCACATGAAATCATATAGTAATAAATTGAACATCGGCATTGGAAGAATTTATATTTTGATTCGTAAAGATCATTTATTATTGAATTGTAAAAATGAAGTAGCATTTGACGGAAAAAAAATGCTAGACGCTAGCATTTTATACATATTTTATATAAAATATTTTCAAATACAACTTAAAAATTTCTATTATACAGTTTATACCTTCACTAATATAACTTAGGATTTACGATCCTTTAACGGGATTTAACGGGATTTAATCTTTTTTAGTAACACATGCACACGCATTCGCCATAACGTATACTCGGTTATATGCGTATTTATATGTATAAATCCGTTTAATTAACGCAATAAAAGTGTACATAAATGAATGTCGTATTTTCCTCTTTTTAGGGTTCGGTGCCCCGTTTTATTTCCCTTTCGAAGATTTATACGCTCGTTGAAATCGTTTTTCGCTCGCTTGTTTGTTTTATTTTTTATAACTGTAAAAAGAGCCTTGGATGGATAGAAATTTGTGTCTTATTTATGGCTAATCACTTTAATTTTTGATTTTTTTTTATATATACCATATATCGAACGTTGTTTTTTTTTAATAAAATATTTTTGTATGATTTTTTAAATATAATTTTATTTTATTTATTGTTACAGCACCCCCTGAATGCGAATCCGGTCAGTTAACTTGCGGTCAATATGTTTGGAATAAAACGTATTGTATTCCACCTCATCATAGATGCGACATGACAGTGGATTGCGTCGATGGAACCGACGAAGCTGATTGCAGTAAGTACACAAATTTAAATAATTACACATAATATAAATTAATAAACATTAAATAGATAATATAAAAAAAAAATCATATTTCCATAATTTGTTTCGGATATTATTCGGCCTTTCGCATTTTATCCGACTTATCGCAGCCATCCCACCGAAACATGTATGTAATGATGATGTATAAAAGCGACCTAAAAAAAAAAAATCTACTAATGCACGTTCCAAATTGAAAATTTCGCGGAAAATTCTCGTTCGTAAGTTTTCCGGGCAATAAGGATTTTCCCGAGATTCGCCGAAACGCTAAATCATTTTCCGCCATCGAATAAATGAAGATGAAAACGTTTTTCATCGTCTCATACAGAGTATTATATATATATATATATATATATATATATATATATATATATATATATATATATACGTATATTCGGTTACATTTAATGATGATATCGGCGCTTGTGCTTTTCGTCGCCATTTTCAAGCAATTTTCCGCCTTATTTCCTTCCGACGTATTTCAATATAGCGATATCAATAATTTCCATTGTCGAAACGATCATTTAAAATTATTTATCATTATTCATTCTATTAATTTAATTGTTTGAATATTATATATTATAATATCTTGACTTTCCATATATTTTACATATATATTATATACAATATAATAGATCTTTTGGAGTCTTATTTTAATAATTTGATTTCTCGCCTATTCTAATCTTATTGCTACTATTCTTAATAATTTAAGTTTGATATTATATATATATATATATATATATATATATATATATATATATTCCACTGATAATACGATTATTTCAAACTTTATATTATTCTATTCAAAATAGCAATCATAAGTATTGTATAATAGTGAAAAATATTTTTAATATTCTTTATAAAATATATGAATATAATATATTTTCAATAAGGTTATTTTTATCGTAAAGCTCGCCAGAAAACTGTACAGATTGCAATCGGCTATTACGTGTTAAAGTTAACTGCGTGTTGCGGTTGAATTTATTACTGTATTACGATATAAATCACTTTTCAGTAAAATCGTTATCGTGACAGGTATTTTGAACGTCAATTTTCGCACGCTTTTCCCGCGATCAATTCGCGCATACTTTTTTAATGGTTTTTGCGCTCAGATAAAATAAAAGCCTCCGGTATGAGGAATATATATATATATATATATATATATATATATATTTTCTGCACCTTTGATATGCCTTTCTTTTTTTCAGTTCGCGAAAATGATATTTGTTATCGCGTCTATCGTCGATAAAAATGCGAATCGCTGACCTAGAACGGTTACAAGCCGGCCGGCTTTTCTTAGAAAACACTCCATTATGAACGATACGCGTTTTTTTCCTCTTTTCTTATTTCTTTTACGTCCTTTTTTTTCCTTTTTGTTTTAGACGTAATGAAAGTAAGCTGTTCTCATTTATGTCTGAATAGTGTGACATTGTTTCTTTAAAAAAAAAAAAAAAAAATGCAATATCTTTTTTAAGTCGGGAAACAGAATGCGAATGTAGAACGAATGTGTTGATTTTTATTGTATTTGCTTACTGGATACAATTAATTTAACTCTTTTTTTTCTTCAATCTTTTTCCACAAATAATGTATTAAATCTACTACCAATGTTTTTTTTTATTACAATGGTAAATGTTTCGCAATCCTGAATTAATCTGAATAATTCTTCTATTTATTCTATTCCGGTCTAGTTCTAATGTTCTTTACAATAGAATATAAACTATCATTTAGTATTAAAAGGATGTTATATACATAGTGTTAAAAAATAATGTTTTTTTTAATACTATTTATTTATTAAATATTATTTTATAATATTTATCGACAGCGTTTCATCCATTTCTCAAAACACTTTTGAAACTGGATCTTTGAACTCTTTCAACGACGCATTTTAATCTCATATATGCTTGTAGAACCCTTGATCTTTCAAGGTTTTCTATATTTTATTTCTTTTTCGTGAACACGGAATTATGTTTGGCGAATATGGAAGCTGGAACGTCATTACAGTGTTGTTTTGAATTTTTGTGAATTATATTATTCCAAATTTTTTGTCGTTATGTTGATAAGCATGTCTAATATTTTGGTAATTTTTTTGAGCTATATCGAATGTTTAGTCTATAAATATAATTCTTTATACATTGTATATGTTAATTTGTTACAAATTTTATATAATCGACTGTGTAATAAGATTTTACAAATAAAAATGTTTATATATATATATATATATATATACCATATATATATTATAAGCGGCAACACTGTAGTATTATAAAAAGTTATAAACGACGTAAAAGTATATCGCGTTTACTTTAAATACGAACATTTTTGCTGGAAAATCTTCGTTCGTAACTGAATATTTTCAGAATGGCAACCCGAAGCGTTGCACAATACTGCGATACGGTATCGCATATAATGGCAACGTCGTCGATGAGTCCTCTTCCTTTGACGTAGAAAATATCCGTTTTTCTGGAAAACGTCGGGTTGCATTCGGCTCTTTGGCGTTTATAGTGATTGCATTCTCCGACGCCTCTTCATGGAGACGTTTACGACTTGAAAACCGACGACGTATACTTCGTTATCCGTATTCGCATTCAGAAGCAACAGCTTACCAGGTGTTCGATTATTTAACCAGAAATTCTCAAATGATCGCATTGTATAAAATTTTTTATCATTATCAAAGTTTTCAATTTTCACACTTTCAGTATTAAAAATTATATTTTTTAGAAATTCTATAATAAAATTATTTAAAAATGTCATTATTTTTTTAAAATAATATATAATATACGTGTCACCGCTGCAAAAGAAAATCCGTGCGTCAAGAAAATATATCCGTTGCATTTTCCCTTTTGGCTCTGGGCCGACACAGGGCCGAATCCGTAACGGCTTCATTATCATTTTTACGGTAACATCGAATAAGTATGAAACGAACGGCCCTTTTAGTTTATTTGTTCGTCTATGCGAGTGTTTTCGAATTGACGATTTTTCCACTACGGTTCAATTCCCCGCCAAATGAACCGGCGATTCGTAAAACAGCGATCTAAAACAGCGAAATAAATTTTCTCCTTCTTAAAATATTCAGCTGAAAATTTTGTTTTTATTCATACTACTGATCTTGTTGTGTTTTATTTTTATTTTCACTGTTATATTGCCGATTTAAGTACAGCGATACTGCAGTACTTACATTAAATCTTTCATTCGATTTTATATATATATATATATATATATATATATATATATATATATATATATATATATATATATATATATATATATATATATACAAGATTAACATAATTTTTCTACTTACATTTCAGCCAATTTTCCTAGAAGCAATTCTACTAAAAAATATGTACTTCATATATTCTTTATTTATATGTTTATATCTATAAACTTGATAAAAAAGATAATAATTTTGTACGTTTTTTTTTTGCGATATTTTTATTGCATTTTGATATTATTTTTATTTTTTTTTCCACATTACGACTCTTTCTATGTAGCATTTTATTGAAGTTTTACGATAATACTATGCAATTAAGCGAAAAAATATAGAAACCTTTAATGTCTAGAACAAAATAAATTTGAAACTTATTCAATTTTGAGCGCAATTTATATGGCTTTGTTACTTCGTCTTGTTTTTATTTTTAACTCTGCCCGTTTCAATTTCAAAGTTTATGGAATTAAACAATTTCGCTATAAGCACTAAAGTAAGTTGCATTTATGTATTTTTTTCCCCTCATTTAATGTGAATAATATGCAAATTTAGTACTCGGGATGGTATTTACATTTGAATCATTCAGTTTTATAGTCCAATTGAACGTTTTCTTTCTGTTTATGTAGTCCTCTTAACTGAGAATAGTTTACTTCTTTTATACATATTATACAATTATTTATATGTATTTATGTTTCATTATTTTTATTTCACTATAATCTTTAAAGATAAATTTTTGACATTTTTAAATCATCAATCATTATTTTTTTCCACTTTATTTTTGCCAGATATTTTGGGTCGCTTTTTCATCATTCTTTTTTTTTTTAATATAAAATTTAATACGCAATATAAATAAAATATATATGCAAACTTTTTGCAAACAAATCAAAGTTATTTAATTTAGTATATGAAAAATATTTTTAAACGATTTATATGTCTAACTTTAGATAAAAAAAAATTGTTTTTAAAAATGAGAATATATATTTTTATTTTTAATAAAAAAAATATTAAATAAAGATTTCCTAAATTTGAGTTGAAATATTAGTGATATCAAAACAAACTTTTCGCTGCTTTTATAACAATAATTAAAATGAAAATTTAGTTATATATTATTTTTATATATACTATCATATATAATATAATATGTTTGTCTTGTTCAAAATTTTCTATTAAATGTTGAAGCCATTTTCAACTTTAGAACAAAAAATATCAACACGCTTACCAAACAAAATTATAATTATCTTTATAATGCAACACACACACATACACACACACATAAAGATGACATTCGCCTTTCTTGCCTTATACGAGATTTCGTAATTAAATTTGGCGGTTGCGAACCGTGTCGTGTATATTTTGCGGCGTCGAATTAAGCGAGTTTTCCCCGCTGCAGCGGCGAATGTGGAAAAGCTTCGAAACCGAATTATATACAACCTCCGAGGAAATGTGTTTATATATATATATATATATATATATATATATATATGTGTGTGTGTGTGTGAAACTTCTTTTGTTCGTTCCCGTCGCGCTCGTATATCAAATTAAGATTTTCCGCGTCATTTTAATACTTTATTTCATTTGATATGCGTTGTCGCAACAAAACTTTTGTAATAAATATGTGTCTCGTTACCGCAGAGCTTCGCCGATGTCTGAGTGCGGTTGTCGGTCGTTTTTGTTTTTTAACTCTCGAAAAATCGTACTATTCATCCAACATTGTCATCGTTCCAATATATGTGTTATATTATTATATTGTATCGTATATAATGTCGAAAATTTTCCTACTTGAAAATCTTTTTTTTTTTTGTCTTATTAAGACCGCATCAACAAAAGGCGTTTCTGTCTCAGGCTAACCGAAATAATTCTTTTACATATCTTATTCTGTTTCATTTTGTAATATTTCCTAGTGCAGACATCTGCTTTCTTTATATTTCACATTATCTTTATATGCTATCATCCATTACTGAAAGTAGAAAATGATATCTTTCTACTGATAATAGTTTTGAGTTGTCTGTTTACTTCAGTTTTCTATAGAACCTATGATTTTGTAATTCCATTCGTGTATTAATTATTGATTTTTACAATTTCATCTATCATTAAATTTAAATAAAATATAATCTTGACATCAGTTTTGATAATTATGAATAATAAATATATAATATAAATTATATAAATAAAAATAGTATGATTCAGAAACACTCAAAATAAATAGGATATTCCTGTTAAGATAAGGTCTTATAAAGAGAACCAAATAATTCCATTTAATCTATTTTCAGACACATATCGTTTTATAGTGAAGCCGCAAATTTCTACACCCTTAAAAGCTCCGTGTCCCGAACGATTCCTGAACGTTTATGAAAATAACCTCGATGCTTATACTATTATACTAATAAGCACTATGAGCGGCATTCGGATAAGCTTTATTATTGGAATATATCTATTTTGGTGATCGGTTTGAATTTTATCAATATGAAAAAATATAGATAAAATTTCGTATAATACTATATCGTTTTATTGCCACTGAATACTCTATGGGAATTATAATAATGGTTACTAACAATATCTCAAATGAATGGGTAACCATTATTCATACACGTAGCACCTGAACGCACCCGGTTTTATCCCCTTTGCTCTCTTCACCTTGGGTTTTCAAAAACGTTAAGGTGATTACGAAGTAAATGGTTTCTGCGGGGTTTGAAAGCTGCGAATGTGGCACGACGAAAAAGCTTGTCGAGTTGTCCCATAAAATTTCGCGTATAAAATACGACCGTCGTAAAATCGAGCTGAAATCTCATAGACGTGATTGAAATGCCTTCGCACGGTTCCTTTACTATTTCTATTATTTTTTTTTTCTTCTTCTTCTTTAATAATTGATGTATACATATAATCGGCACGAATAATATTGATATTTTTCCATCTGTTCGCTGTTTAATTATAAAATTTCTGAAAATATTTTTATTTTTGTTTATTTTTCGTCGTTTTTGTTGTGGTGTAACTTTTCGAAACGTGGGCGGCGATTCATCTCTTCTTTATATCCAAAAAGTTGTAAAATTATCGCGGTTGTGATTATGAATTATTATAATATAAACTTTTAGTTATTTTTATAATTTTACTTTATATTTTGAAGCAAATTTTCTAATAATAATTATTTTTATTGGATCTTGAAAAATATTGATATTTTATATTTAAAATAAGAATCTATATTTTATAGTAAAATGTTCAAAAATATTGCGTTACAAAATCTATTATATTATATTATATATTTTTTGTCTGACTTTTGAAAGAATAATTGGTTTCATTTTTCATCACACGTTCATTCATTGTCAATATAGATTTAGTTGATTGTGTGGATCATTATTTTCATCCCTTTGATATATACATATTTTCTATGAATGACATTTTTTTTATGTAATATAAAGATGTATATACATTTCGCTTTTATGTTATATTCTCGAAAAATAGCATTTTTCTTTCTTGCATTGTACTTAAGGCTCCTTAAGCTCTATTCATCTTAGATATTCTTTCATTCTTTTGGTACTTTCCTAGTTTATATTATTGACATGTATATTCTTGTTATGTATCATTCGCAAAAATTCTAATAATTTAATACACATATGTTACGAATTCATATATATATATATATATATATATATATATATATATATATATATTTCATATTTATACGAGAAAGTTTCAGTGTAAAATTCATATGTATCCTTCGATACTGACGAGGGTTAAACAGAACGTTAAGTCACCGTTAAACGGATTGATATTCGATCCCTTATTTTATCTTAACAGTTTTAATGACTCGTCGAAGACATCTGAAGCGAATCGAAACAGATCAGGGGGTATAATTACGATCGTAATACCGTCGGGAGGGAAGAGAATAGGTCGTAACTTCGACCATTGCGACGAATGTGAAGGGTTAGGATCCGACCGCAAATTTTGCCTCCATTAATTAATTCTAACTGCAGACACCCTTTAAGTTCAATCGGTTTACTAGCCCGTTTTGATAAAGGGAAACGTGAAACTGTGCGATCATAGTTCAAAATTTCCATCGATACCATTCTAACTAAAACGCGTGTAGAGGTCAAAAAGTGAATATTATAGAACGTCATCGTAAATCAAGTTCATGCTTAGAAATAATTTCGATTAATTTCATACATAAATATATATATATATATATATATATATATATATATATATATTTATATATGGTATGTTTGATACTTTGAACTTTCGCACTAGTGTCTTTTCATGTTTGTTTTCGTTTCATGGCAAACCCTACAAAATTCTGCAAAGCCTTTTGGTTTGACAGCATAGTAACCGCGACCATTCAACAAGTAGTTGGACCTTAATCCCGCGACTCAAGTTCCCTAGGGATGTGTTATATATACAGTGCGTACGTATGAAATGTGCGTGCGTGCTTTCGTGCGAATTTCACCCTTTAATCTGGACGACGGACCACTTGTCATCTCTTAATAGTTATATATGAAGTTTTTATTAAAATTTACTTTAAATCTATGTTTACATTATTTTTTTTTTAAACTATACAATATAAATAATTCGATAAAAATAAGAATATTCATTCATCAACAGAACATTATTCATTTTTTTTATATTTTATTACAAATTTATAAAATTTTCTATCGTTCACAAAAATAATATTAAATCGGAAAGAAAAATATATATTTGATCATCGACCTTATTAACCGTTAAATTGTCGCAGGTCAATTTTCCAAGGTTATCATCGTCAACGGTTAAATTACGAATTTTCGCCGTTGCGAAATTAATTAAAACTTTCGAAAAGGTTGATCCCGCTTTGAACTTTAAACGCGAGCTTTTATGCGACATTTCGACGCTAAAGTAGCTTTTCTGTTATTTTATACCGGACCAGATAAACACCAGATTACTATCTGTCAAACGGCTTAAATCACTTTCAACATTTTTCCATGCGCGCATTTTTATTCTCCATTATTAAATTTACGCGCGCATATTTCGCGCTTTATTTTTCGTAATAATACTTGGTAAATATCGCCGTCGAGACATTTAAATCTATATAATAACAATAATAATAATAATAATAATATGCTCGTATTTTGTGCCGTTTCGACTTCATACGAAAATCCGCGAGTTTTTCAAATTTAATCATATTTCTTTTTTTTCCTTTAACCTTTTTCGGGATTTTCGGGAATTATTTCGAATTTCGCTTTCATTTTCTCGACGACAGCCGCTTTATACTATTTATTATATTTGACTTTTGAGCTGCTTCAAAAAGATATACGTTTTTTAGCGAATTAAGTACGAGCTTTATTTTGTTTTATAAACTTTTTCTTTATTACATTTTTTATGTACAAATATATATATATATATATATATATATATATATATATATATATATAATTATATGAATGTATTTATTTTGGAAGAAAATATATCATTCAAATATCTCATTAGTCGTTACTTTATTAATTTAATCAAATAATAAAATATAAAATATTTAGATAATTTTAATTAATATTTATAATAAAATGTATCTTAGTTTATTAAAATTTCTCCTCATTTCGTAATTGCAATGGTAAATTTTTAATTAACAAAGTAATAATTCCTGACCGGGTCTGCTTTATTAATGTATGAATTTATACATATGATTTATGGATAACAATATAAAAATAGATTTGATATAAAAAAAAAAGTATATATATGTTAATGGATGGAAGTTTCTGAATCAAATAAACAAGTGACCGGTTACTATATTTATAAGCCTTGAGATAGATTAATTTTATATTGATCAGATAAAATACGAGTATTTTTAATTATGGATAATGTTAAATAAAAATCAAATATTATTCACACACTATATGAATGTATGCGCTATTTTATATTGTACAAAAATTAAAATCAGCAAATAGACAGATTTTTTTTTTTCATCAATTTCCAAGATAAACATTGCGCATCGAGTGGATATCATTGTTTACATGAGCACACAGCTCGCCGACGAGAAAATCGAACGCGAAGCAGATAGAATATGCCTGGAAAACGTATTTGTTCTGGCCAAAGCTCGCCATCACGTACGTCCGATTGCTTCCGTTTCCGTTTTTCCGCTCTCCATTCGCCGTTCCTTTCTATTACCCCGTAACCTGCGCCTCTCGTCCTTTCCATTTTGAAGTTTCCTTTTTTAGCACTTTCCCGCCTTTTTTTCGCGTTCGTCCGACCGGCGTCTTTCGCACGGACGCTTTCCTCTTTTTTATATTATTATTATTATTATTATTATTATCGTTCGTCCCTTGCTCTTTTTTTTTTTTTGGTACTGCGCATTTACGCACCTTTCTCTTGGGTCGAAAAAAAATGTCCGCTTGTATAAACCCTTTAGACGGCCCCCCAGTGTTGAGGAAAAAAAGGCGGTCGACCGATCTTTAACCTTTTTCCATTGTGGACCGCAACACTTTCGAGCCGATTGGGTCCAGTTACAATGATCAAAGATCGTGCTACTTGCTTATTTAACACGCATAAGTATATAATATATTAATATATATATATATATATATCTTACTATTATTATTATTTAATTTGATTATTATTATATTTTATTTTTATTAACACGTTGGCGTGAATGACAGCTATCGCCGTCCAAGTCGATGTCTAAATACACGTAAATGACGTCAGTGTTAACGTTGACCTTATAATAAGAAAAAGTTATACAGTGTTTAATAACTATAATGCATGTTTATAAAGTAACTTTAAAACGTAACATAAAATAATGATATGAACATTTCATAAACTTTTACAGTTATAAATTTTAATGTATAACATAAATATATTTCGGTGTACTTTTAAAATTTAATTTTTGTCACGATAATATATATTATATATATATATATATATTTTATAATTATAGATTAACGATGTTGTATAATATATTTAATAAAAACTATATAGAAGTACTGAACAACCGACCGACATGAAATGCACAACAACTTTTGCAATTTTACTAAAAATTTGCAGAAATAAAATTTCTATAAATGTTATTTGTAAAATATTTATGTGTGAAAAATAACGCTATTTATAAATAAAATGCAAATTATTTTAATTATTACTTTCCACATATACAAAAAAATGTAGACATCTTACATCAATCGATATTAATTTTGGTTTATTTTTTTTTTAATTGAAATGAAAATATATAAAATACATAAATATCAAATTTTAGAAGAAAGTTTAAATATTTGATAAATTATTAGAAATTGTTTTACATATATAATTATTAATATTGTATGTAAAGACTAATAGAATATAAATATCTATTTTTTTAATTAACAGGTTTTTCTAATGATCATATATATATATATATGTCTTATATAAACATTTTTTTATATAAAGAGAAATCTAAATTGAACAAAAAATGAAACTAGACAATTAAAAATTAATCTTAAATATCGATTCGTTGCACTGAACAGAAATAAATTTTCCTCAACGAAAATGGACTGTTGAGCATTCTGAGAAAGCAATATCCGCCAGACATTTCAGAAGAACTATTGACTCTGCAAAAGAATATTTCCATCGTCTGTTGTGCAATACATGTGTAAAATTGTTGAAAAAAGAAAAATAAAACGTAAAAAAGTATACTACAATCTAATAGCGGACATTAAAAACGTCGTATTCGTCTAAAGTGTATTATAAAACGACGCAAAAACATTTATATAAATAACTAAATCACCGAATGATGTATCGTTCTATAAACGTCTTATGATTATGATAAATTGCGATCACTTTCAACTCATAATAATAGTACAATGGAATTACATTAGAAATCAGACACGAAGTAATTTATTTATTGTCATTATAAGAAAAAAAAAATAAGCTGTCGCGAGTTAATCCGTTTTTTCTTCTTCTAAATATTAATATTCACAGTCGACTTGTAAAATTGACTAAATTATATAATAATAATAATAATAATACGGGTGATAAAATCGAACAATTTTTACGATGTCCAATTTTTAACAGTTTTCATGTAAATTTTACGATAAGGGCCAAACGGGGGACGCTTTTACACATTTTACGTAGTCTACGTTGAACGGCAACAAAAAAAAAGTACAATAAAACTATATATATATATATATATATATATATATATATATATATATTGGTATGTGTGTGTGTGTAAAAAAAGACAAAGAAAAGAGATATCGTCGTAGGAAAAGAATCGGGATTTTCAAGAGAAGAGACGGTGGAAAAAAAAAAAGAGGATTTTTTTTATTTAGGGGGTAGAAAACGCGCGAGATAGGGAGAGTAACTGGTCGCTATCGCCACCGGTTACGACCGTTATTTTCCCAGTTATGTCGAAACAGAGCCGTTACCCCGTATCGGAGGTCTCTGAGTACTGAAATTTTCGCTTTTACTCGTTCCCCATTGTGCGCTATTTTTTTTTCCTACTTCTTCTATTCTATGTATCGTCGAATGAATTTTATTTGACCAAATTCGCGCACAGTGTTTATCAATAAATATTAAAAAATTTCTTTGTGTAAATATTTAATATAAAATAATATTCATTTTGATATATATATATATATATATATATATATATATATATATATATTAATTTATTTATATATACATATACAAGTATGGAAAAATCTGGTTATTATAATATATAATACCGTATATGTTAGATCTTACATATGTTTTTATTATATATTTAATAAATATAAAATTAAAAAAAGTGTGAAATATTAAAATAAATGAAAAATAATAAACTTTATTTAAAAAAGATGAATAAAGAAAAAAATATTAAATTTAAAATCGTACATAAAAATATATATATTATACAACTATGGTAACGAAAATATTGTTTTGTTGCGTTAAAGTCGTACAGATAAAAAATAATATATATACTTTAATAATCGTACTTTAAGAGGTCAGTTATCAAAATTGATAGAAATATTTTTTATGAAATTATATAGTAATAAGTTGAACTTCGGCTATGATAAAGATCTATATTTTGAGTTGTAAACATCATTTAAGATTAAATTGTGAAAAAAATACTACATCTCCCACCAACGCTAGAATTTTATATATATAATATGATATTATAAATAATACTAATATATACCATGTAATTGATATTTTTACTCAGATGTAATGAATCATTTAAAATACATGTAAACAAAAATACAACATATTTTTAAGGGTTCAAATGACGCTTAAAATTATAGAAAAAATATATGATTCCGGTTTAAATTAATGTCTCGCAATATTTTTTTATTTATATATCGCTTTCTATTATTTTCTATTATAAAAAAGTCTTTGTTCTGAAAATATGTGTAGTTTTTCCAGCACCTGATCGAAAAAGTAGGCTTTTTCGTTAAAGTCGGTCGTTTATAATCCGTCACCGTGCATAATTTAATGCGTTTAAGAATTGGAGAGATATGACGTCGTAAAACGGAGAGTTTCCGGTGAAAATATGCGAAAAATAGGAAAAAATATGTATATTCTTGTAAATTTTTCTTTTTTTATTATGTTTTTTAGTGTTTTATGTAGAACATGGTATACGTTGATTCATTGATTCTAGTAAATATAAATTCTTTTCTAAGATAATTTGTAATTTATTAAATAAAATAGGAAGTACTAAAATTATCCATCTGTTGTTTTTTATATTAATCGTCGATTTATAATATATATATTAAAATTGTGATTTAAATCTGTTTTTATAATCAATAAAATTTCAATAACTATTATAATTTTATTCATAATATTTTTTTAATACTTCAGTTCGTATTTTAATATTCTAAGAAATAGTTTATTTTAAAATATCAATTTATATTAAAATATTAATATTTTAAATATTTAATAATTATTATATAAAAATAAAACCGACAATTGATTCAGTATATCATTAATTATTTTAGAGAAAATAAAAATTTGTTCATTTTTAATTTTGTAATAATTAGAAAGTAAAATGTTATATTGAAATCATTTAATTTCCTTTCTGTTGATATTTTGCGAATTTTTTTTCACAATTATTTCGAAATAGATATAAATTAATTTATAGCGCCAAATCAAACAAATCTTTTACTTTAACTTTATTTTTATAAATTCATTTATCGTTTTATGAAATTTCCGTGATATTTAATATAAATATAAATAGTAGCGAAAAATCAAAGATTAAAAAAAAAATATTTATTTTTAAATTTTTGTACCTTTTACATTTGTTCTTTATAACTTTTATACAAATGTATGAAACAAAAATACAAATTTATATATAATTTTCATTCTTATTATTTATATAAAACGCGTATAGTTTTATGTTATATTCACATATATGGTACGTGAGAATTACATTAGAAATCAAACCTTTTTATTATTATTTCCACATATTTTTTTATCCGTTTTCAAAACGAACGTCAAAACCGGTAAACATCCGGCGAACGCCGGAAAACCGGTCAATATAGCCGTTAGTAAACAAATTACATTTTGGAACACGATCGCTTTGATACGTTATATATATATATATATATATATATATATATATATATATATATATATTGGATTTCATCTGGAACACTTTATGGAAACCTTTGAAAATTTCCAAATTTTCCTACCTTTTTTTTAACTTTTAATTTTCCCTTCTGTAGATTTTAATTTTTTTTCTATAGGTCACATGTCGAACGTTAAAAGCCTAATCAAAAATTTTATTCATTAAAAATGTGACTCATTTATATAACAAAAATACATAGAAAAAAAATAACTTCGATTCAATTATAATTTTTAATTTCAATTAAATTATTTCCATATAACGTTCATGTGTTTAAAGCTTCGCTCGAAATAGGTTAAATTTTTATTATGATTATCCGAAACAAACTTTAATTAAGCTTGCAATTTTATATGGTTGAAAAAAAAGAGTCGGTTTATTTAATTTAAAAAGTTTTTTCGTTTTCATATACTATATAAAATGTGTAAAAACACGATCAAAGTTATTCGCTTATAAACCTTTCTTGTAAACAAACGGCTGTATATTTTTAAGAAAATATTAAAATAATTATTTTATGAATTGTAATTATGTATTCGTATTAAATTTTTGATTTTTTTTAATATTATAATTTATATTAATTTATTCTCGAGTTAGTTACCATTTTTATTTCAAACATGCATACTTTTTATTCAATCGTACTGCGGTGAATTTAAAATTTAACTTGTAAATGTGAAACTTCGCCAAATAATGAAATCATTTTTTTATTTCTGATTTATGTATGAAAACTAGAATAATAAAATATGAATAATTAGAAAACATACATTTTTTTCAAATGTTTCAAACTTTAAAAATTATTTCTTTACATTTTGAATTAAATTTTTGTATATTATTTTCCATATTAAATATTGATGAATTTCAAGATGGTTTTGATGGATAAAAAAGTTGTATTTCAGATATAAAAGAGGGAAAATTCTCGTATATAAAATATAGTTTAAAGTTCAAGATTTGTCTTAAAAATATCTTATAATTATATTTTCATTTTTCTCAGTCTCTCTTTCTTAACTTTTACACACACACACACACACACACACACACACATATATATATATATATATATATATATATATATATATATATATATATATATATATTATCGTTGAAGTAGAAGAATTACGACTATTCTCAAAGTTCATCAGAGATATCAGTATCTGTAGCTAATCTCACCCTTTGGAATCATTATTACAAATGAAATCCTTTCAGGGTTGTTAATGGCATATAATTGAAACCAAATGTAATAAATTTACGTAAAGGACTTTATCTGATTCTATACTTATACCTACATATATATATATATATATATATATATATATATATATATATATATATATATATATATATATATATATATATATATTTGTATTTCCATGTAAAAAAAATCCATATTTTCGAAATATTACACATAAGCATTTTAAATTTTATCAAACATAATAAAATAAAATTTAAAATGATATTTTATAAAATATTTTTAGTGACATATAAATGTAATATGTATGCATTTATAGTTCAATATACACATATACTTGTGTACAAGGGAAAAAAATTGAGCAATCTGCCAAATAGTCTTGGCTATAAAATATACGATGTGGAGGCGTCTAGGGATCATGAACCATAAACCTTTCCCGAGACATCACTTTTTCGACGAGCCCTTGTTCCTATCTTTTATATTACAAGTTTGCGGCTATCGTCTTCGTATACCGTTTCTATTAAAGTTTTTTTTTTTTTTTTTGTATATATTTTTATATATCCATAACATTTATATTTGCAAGATTGCAAAGTGTAAACATTAATATTCAGAAATATCGGTAAAGTTTAAACGGTTGGTTACGTCTGAGTTCAGGAGTGGAGCCTCCGCTGTTAAATCGCATTTATTTATTCAAGACTTGCTTTACATAATTTGAGGTGAGGATGAGGATTCTACTTTCGCCATCTTCGTCTCTTTTTTTTCTATTTTTTTTTTTTGTTCTCCTTCGTTTTGTAGTTTTTATGCGAAACAATTTCGATATTGCTTAGCCATGTGGGATTACTATGAATTTATAAATCGAAAAATATCGTTTCTCCTTTTTTTTTTTGATCCAAATTTGAAATTAAAATCTATATTACAAATATTTAAATTTTGTAATGTTTATGTAAGATTGTTTTATTGATTTGTTTGTCTGAATGAGAATATTTACGAAATAAATACTATACTCAATTTAATTATTATACATATATAATTTGTTTTAATTTTTAATAGCATATCGCAAATGTCAACCTGACGATTTTCGTTGCGGCACAACCAGTGGTTCAACGGGAGTCGGCGTCGGCGAAGCCTGCATACCCAGGTCTAAAAGATGTGACGGATATTTGGACTGCAGAACTGGTCGAGATGAAGAAGGATGTCCAGGAGTAGCATGTAATTTAGATCAATTTCGATGCGAAGGCGGCTCACGTTGTATAGAATCGTCACAAAAATGCGATCATAAAAACGATTGCGGTGATAATTCAGACGAGACTGGTTGCAGTATGTATAATTTTTAAAATATTTTAATTCTAATTTATACGGATTATATTATATATTTACTACTTATTTTGTATACAGATTTTCCACCGTGCCATGTTGGACAATTTCGGTGTCTAAATGCCTTGTGCATTCCTGCCAATTTCCATTGTGATGGTTACCAAGATTGCGCTGATGGTTCAGACGAAGCTAATTGTACAGCGATAGCGTGTCCAGATAACAAGTTTTTATGCCCTAAAGGAGGACCTGGTGGTGCTCCGCGTTGTATAGCGAAAGTTCAATTGTGTGATGGTAAACGTGACTGCGAAGACGGAGCTGATGAAGAAACCGCTTGTTGTGAGTGGCAAATCTAGCGTATTAATTATGAAAATAGTATACGTGTCTGACATTTTAGCTTTTTGTTTCGTATTTCAGCAACATTATCGTGTCCATCACTTGGCTGTGAATATAAATGTATTGCTTCACTTAACGGTGGCGCCTGTTCTTGCCCTTCAGGTTCTGTTGTGAGTTCTAATAATAGGACTTGTGTCGATAGAGATGAATGTTCTGAATGGGGCTTTTGTGATCAATTGTGTACTAACACAGAAGGAGGTATTTATACATTGTATTGCTTTTTTAATATATTAAAAAATATTGATATTAAAATAATAATAATAATTTAGGATATAAATGTTCGTGTGCTCCTGGATACGTTTTAACGGGAGGCGCTAAATGTTTAACACCTATCGATTCAACACCGCTATTATTTTTTGCTCACGAGCGCGCTATTATTTCAATGGATACCCACGGTAGAGCCTCAAAATTGGTTGCTAATTCAACCGGAGCAGCCGGTCTTGATTTTCATTATAAAAAAAATATTCTATTTTGGTCCGACACTAAAACAAGAAAAGTAATATGATTTTTTATTACTCATATTTTTTTGTTGTTTTACTTATTATTTATATTATGACTGCTTTTTATTCAGGTACATGCTCAAACATTGGACACGCCCTCGGGAATACCAAATTATGTTGACAATGACATAACTATACCTGGTACCTGGTCACCTGTTGCTTTAGCTGTGGATTGGGTAGGAGACAAGCTGTATGTCGCCGATGCTGTCGGTCAGAAGATTGATGTTTTTGAATTAGACGGAAGGCGACATGCTGTAGTTTTAGGATCCAATTTGACTAATCCGTCAGATTTAGGTTTAGATCCGACACTTGGCTACATGTTTGTTGCTGATAGTAGTCAAGTATGAATAATTTTAATTTTATGCTATCTTTGTCATTTTTAGAACGATTTCAAATTGTATTTTTTTATAGGTTTTAAGAGCAAATATGGATGGTACACATGCAAAATCAATCGTATCAGAAGCTGCTTATAAAGCATCAGGAATTACCGTTGACATTATTGCTAAAAGAATATTTTGGTGCGATTCTCTATTAGATTACATTGAGACCGTTAATTATGAAGGTCAACAACGATTTTTAGTTCTAAGGGGTCAATCAGTTCCGAGTCCTTCCCGACTAGCATTATTTGAAAACAGAATATATTGGTCCGACGGTACGAAACAAGGTATTATGTCGGTAGATAAATTCGAAGGTGCCAGCAGTATTCAGGCAATTTACAAAATGAAGGATATAAGGGATCCTAAAGCCATTAAAATCATACATGGATTAAAGCAACTTCACGCTAATAACCCATGTGGAAACAATAACGGAGGTTGCGCTCAAATGTGCATCGTTACCGCTATACAAGGCACAGGATTAGGATACAGATGCGCCTGTAATATTGGATGGAGGTTAGAGGAAGATTTACGTAATTGCGCAATAGTTGAAGAGTTTCTAATGTATTCACAACAAAGATTTATCAAAGGAAAAGTATTAAATCCGGTTATCGAAGGATTTAGCGATGCTATTTTGCCGGTTGTATCTAGAAGAGCGAGATTTGTAGGATTAGATTTTGATGCCAGAGATCAACATATTTATTATTCAGACGTATTACAAGACGTGATTTACAGGGTGCATAGAAACGGAACGTCACGGGAAATTGTTCTAGCTTCGCAAAACGAAGGAGTAGAAGGCTTGGCCGTCGATTGGGCATCAAAAAATTTATATTATATCGATTCAAGGAAAGGAACATTAAATGTTTTATCGACACGAAACGTCACTTATAGACGAACTTTATTGAAAAACTTAAAACGACCTAGGGCCATCATTGTACATCCCAATAAAGGTTTTATATTCTTTTCTGAATGGGATCGACCCGCTAACATTAGCAGAGCAAATGCCGATGGTAGTGGACTAATCGTATTTAAAAATGTTACACTCGGCTGGCCAAACGGTCTCTCTATCGATTTCGATGCAGATAGAGTATATTGGTGCGATGCCCTATTAGATCACGTTCAACATGCAAATCTAGATGGAACGGATGTAAAAACTGTTAATTCCAGGCTTATAAGACATCCGTTTTCAATCGTGATTCATAGAGATTTCATGTATATTACCGATTGGCGATTAGATGCAATTATTAGATTACACAAATTAACTGGAGAACAAGAAGAAATTATGGTTCGCGAACCTCAAACTAATAGATTATATGGTGTAAAAGTTTTTAGCGGCGATATTCAAAAAATTGATAGATTACAACCTTGTTCTATAAACAATGGCAATTGTGAAAAACTTTGTTTCGCTATACCATCGAATACAACGCAAAATTTGGAAGTAAAATGTGGTTGTCCGTATGGTGAAAAGTTAGGTGATGATGGAAATCATTGTGTAGCCGATCCGAATTCCGAACCTCCTGTACAAGCGTGTCCAAATTCCTGGGATTTCACTTGTAATAATCAAAGATGTATTCCAAAGAGTTGGGTTTGTGACGGAGATGATGATTGCTTGGATAATAGCGACGAGGAACAAAATTGTACAAGTACGTTAAATATTATTATTAATTTTAAATTTGATTTGTTTTTATTTTCTAAATTTATGTGTGATTTTCAGAACCTACTTGTGGATCTAATGAGTTTCAGTGTAAAACATCGAGATGTATTCCAATGAATTTCAAATGTGATTCTGAAAACGATTGCGGAGATTTTTCAGATGAAGCTGGATGTGTAAATGTTACCTGCAGTGCTTCACAATTCCAATGTGATAATGGAAGATGTGTACCCAATACTTGGAAATGCGATTCTGAAAATGATTGTGGAGATGGATCAGATGAAGGCGAATTTTGTGCAGAGAAAACTTGTGCTTACTTTCAAGTAAGATTTTTTTCATCAAAATGTTATTATAAAATATTTTAAATAATGTGTTTATTTTTCATTTTATTTTATTAGTTTACATGTCCGAGAACTGGACATTGTATACCTCAATCATGGGTGTGTGATGGTGATGATGATTGCTTTGATAAACAAGATGAATTAGATTGTCCTCCGATAACATGTCTAGCAAATCAATTTAAATGTGCCGATTTACGTCAATGTATTCAAGAAACTTATAAATGTGATGGAATACCTGATTGTAATGACGGAAGTGATGAACTCGGCTGTCCATCTATAGCGCCAGATCAATGCAATACAGAAAGACAATTTCAATGTCAAGCATCTGGTATATGTATACCAAGAAGTTGGCATTGTGATGGTATTTATTTAATTATTTATTATATAATATTTTGAATATAAATTTTACGCAATTAAAAATTAATACAATAATTCTAGGAACACCTGATTGTGATGATCATTCTGATGAGCCTCCATCGTGTGGACAAATAGATTGCGCACCCAACTTTTACAAATGTAATAATTCTAATTGCGTTTTCAAAGCATATATTTGTGATGGAAAAGACGATTGCGGTGATAATTCAGATGAAAGTCACATACATGCTTGTGTTCCTCCACCATTCAGATGTGGTCCAGGACAATGGGCATGTCCTGGTGTTACCAATAGATGCGTAAATTATACTCAAGTCTGTGATAAAAAAGTAGATTGTCCGAATGGCGCTGATGAAGGTAAATTTTGATTTTTTTTGCAATGTATGTAGAAAACTCATACTTTGTAAATAACCTGTTTTATTTTTATAGGAGTTGGTTGTGATTTAGCTGAATGTACACATCAAGATGGTCTTTGTACTAATAATTGTATTCAAACACCTACTGGAGCATTATGCTTATGTCCTCATGGTGAAGAACTACAATCTGATGGATACACATGTAAAGATATTGATGAATGTAATCCACCAGGATTATGTTCTCAAACTTGTACAAATACAAAAGGTTCATATAGATGTGGATGTATTGATGGCTATATTTTGGCTCCAAATAAACATAATTGTAAAGCACTAAATCATTCGTCTGCATTCTTAATTATTTCAAACAGGCATTCGATATTAGTATCTGATCTTGAAGAACAAGGATTAGAAAGAGTTCCAATTATTGTGGAAAATGTAGTTGCTACAGCTTCAAATATGCATTCTGGAACAATATTCTGGTCTGATATGAAACTTAAGAAAATATCTCGTTTAGATCGTGGAAGTGAACCACAAGTTGTAATAAGCACTGGTTTAGATCTTGTTGAAGGATTAGCCTATGATTGGATTGCTGGAAATTTATATTGGCTTGACAGTAAGTTAAATACTATTGAGGTGGCTAAAGAAGATGGAACAGCGAGAACAGCGCTTTTAAGTGGAAACATAACTCAACCCAGAGGAATGTGTTTAGATCCTGCTCCAGGGGCAAGATGGTTATTCTGGACCGACTGGGGAGAAAATCCTAGAATCGAAAGAGTTGGAATGGATGGTACTCAAAGATCGACAATTATAAATACTAAGATCTATTGGCCAAACGGTTTAACATTAGATACAGCAACACAAAGAGTTTATTTTGCGGATTCCAAGCTAGATTTTATTGATTTCTGTTATTATAATGGAACTGGAAGACAACAAGTGTTATCTGGCAGTCATTATTTATTGCATCCTCATTCGCTAACATTATTCGAAGAAACTTTATATTGGACTGATAGACAGTTAAATAGAGTATTGTCGGCGCATAAGTTTAAAGGAGATAATCAAACAGTTGTATCTCATTTGATTTCACAACCGCTGTCAATTCACGTTCATCATCCATCATTACAACCTTTATATACATCTCCTTGTACTAAAACTACATGTCAACATTTATGTTTATTAAGTCCTAGTCCAACTCCTGGATATACATGTATGTGTAAACCAGGGTACAGATTGTTAACAGATGGACGTTGTATTGAAGGTATGCAATTTTTGTTTTATTTTTTATGATTATGATTTTTAATTTATAATTTAAACAATATGATTTTATTACAGAGGAAACGGCATATCTAATGGTAATGCGTGGTTCACAAATTGTTGATATATCATTGGATGGTACTGGCAAAGCTGGTTTATTAGCACCAGTTGTTGGTTTACAAGGTGGTGCACAACTGGATTATGATAGACAAGCTCACCAGCTATATTGGTTGCAATCCACTGTAGGAGATAATGAAGATGATGAAAACTGTACATTATTCTCAACGCCCTACGAAGGCGGAAATAAAACAGAATTTTTCGGTCCAGAAACAGGAATTGTAGGTGCACCATCTACGATAGCATTTGATTGGCTTGGAAGGAATCTTTATTTAGGAAACAAAATTGCTAGTAATATTGAAGTAGTAAGAGTTGATGGTAAAGTAAAACACAGAAGTATTATCTTAGCCAATGATGGCAACGCTACATCCGTTGCCAGACCTAGAGATATTTGCTTAGATCCTACTGACGGGTAAGTTGCTTAAATTTCGTTTTCATTATTATACATGATGTATTTATATTTTAATACAATTTATTACTACTTTAATTTCAGAAAATTATATTGGATAGATGAAGGCGGTTTTGGTGTACCAGCTAAAATTGGAAAAGTTAATATGGATGGAACTAAACCAATTGTCCTTGTAGATAATTTAGAGAAACCCGAAGCTATTACAATTGATGTGGAAAAGAAATTGATTTACTTTAGCATCCAATATCCAGCTGAAGTAACTGTAATTTCAACTGAAGGTTTAAATAGACGCACTATATTAACTGAAAGAAATGACATAGGACGTCCAAAGTCGTTAGCTGTTCTCGATTATAGATTATATGTATTGGATCCTACGTATGAAAAAATTATAAGAGTAGATTTACCAAATGGCGATAATTCGAAAACAATAGTTGATAATGAAAGTGACTTAAAATCAATGACAATATTCCAAAAACGTAAAATGATTAATCATCCTTGCTTACAATCTAATGGAGGATGTGAACAAATATGTATTCCAAGCGATGCTGGAACCAGGGTTTGTGCTTGTTCAATAGGCTACAAAAAGGATAATGATGTAAACTGTATGCCATATAAATCATTTGCAGTAGTTTCACAATTAGATATGACTAGAGGTTATAGTTTGAAAGATAGTGCCGAAGCTATGTTACCAATTACGGGACAAGGACATCATATACTACATGTCGATGTTCATTTTGTTGAAAACTGGATTTACTGGGTTGAATTTAATAGAGGCCAATGGAACGGTATTTTCAGAATTAGACCAAACGGAACTGAATTACAACACATCATTAAAGATGGAATTGGTAGTAATGGTATCAGAGGGTTAACAATTGATTGGGTGTCTGGCAATCTGTACTTCACAAACGTGTTCCCACACGAAAATTATGTTGAAATATGTTGGTTAGATGGGTCTAATAGAAAAATACTTGTTAAAACAACTACTGATGCACCAAGAGAAATGGCAGTTAATCCATTAAAACGTTTACTGTATTGGATTGATTATGGTCAGTATCCAAGAATCGGAAAAGCCTATTTAGATGGATCCAATTGGACACCAGTTGTTACATCTGGAATATCAAATCCAAGAGATTTAACTGTTGATATGTTAACTCATGATGTGTATTGGGTTGATTCAAAACTTGATATGATCCAAAAAATATCGTACAGTGGTGGAAATCGACAAATAATAAGAAGAAATCTTCCAAATCCCATGGGTATTGCAGTTCATATGGGAAACGTCTATTGGGTTGATAGGAATTTACAAACAGTATATAAAGCATCTAAATTACCTGGCAATACAACAACACCTGAAAAAGTAAGAACTAATTTACAAAAACTTAGAGACATAGCTATTTTTGATTTAACCAACCAACCTTCAGATGAAAATAATCCATGTAGAAAACTTGGTAATGGTGGTTGTGATCAACTTTGCTTTAGTTTTCCACCTGATTATACTATAAGCAGATCAACACATAAATGTGACTGTGCTACTGGTCGTATTTCAAACACTGATTCCAAAAAATGCGAAACTGTTAATGAATTTTTAGTTTTCACTACACGTACTGAAATAAGAGCAATTAATTTAGATCCAAGATCTACAGGTATTCCATTCAAACCAATTGGAAATTTAACAAATGTTGTTGGAATTGATTTTGATTTTGCTGATAATAAATTATTCTTTACACAAATTAGACCTTGGGCAAGAATT
Organism: Leptonema lineaticorne; assembly: GCA_024500535.1. NCBI lineage: Eukaryota > Metazoa > Arthropoda > Insecta > Trichoptera > Hydropsychidae > Leptonema > Leptonema lineaticorne. The sequence goes on from JANIJI010000003.1 coordinate 1,339,151, forward strand.
GGATGGATGTCAGCTAATAATCCTGATGGTACTGATATTAAGAATATAATAAATAAAGGTATTAATCCTGAAGGTATTGCTTATGATTGGACTCAGAAAAAAGTATATTGGACTGACAGTTCTAACAACTCTATATATGCTATGAATTTAGATGGATCTGATTTAGTTATGATTGCAAGAGTAGAACGTCCTAGAGCAATAGTTCTTGATCCTTGTAATGGTACTTTGTATTATACAGACTGGGGACGTTTTGGTACATCAGGAAAAATCTTTAGAACAACAATGGCAGGATCATTAAAGAAATCTATAATTGATAAAGATCTTTCACAGCCTAGTGGACTTACAATTGATTATGAAGAATCTATGCTTTATTGGACAGATGCTGTTCGAGAAAAAATTGAAAGATCAAGATTAGATGGAAAAGGACGTGAGGTTCTAATTTCAGCAACCATTTATCCATTTGCCATAACTGTGTTCAGAAATTATATTTATTGGACTGATCTACAACTACGAGGAGTATATAGAGCAGAAAAACACACTGGATCTAATATGATTGAAATGGTAAAACGTTTAGAAGATTCTCCTCGTGACATCCATGTATATAGTACTTCAAGGCAACTTTGTCAGGCAAATCCTTGCAAGCAAAATAACGGAGGTTGTGCACAAAGTTGTCATCCCGGACCAAACAATACTGCTGAATGTCGTTGCGATGATAATACTAAACTTGTTAATGAGGGAAGAATGTGTGTTGCAAGAAATCTTACTTGTGATGCTTCTAAATTTTATTGTGCAAATTCTAAATGCATCAGTCGTATGTGGGCTTGTGATGGCGATGACGATTGTGGCGATAATTCAGATGAGGATGTTAATTATTGTACATTCCATTCATGTTCAGCAAACGAATTTAGGTGTGCTAATGGACGTTGTATATTTAAATCTTGGAAATGTGATCACGAAAATGATTGCAAAGATGGCTCTGATGAAGAAGGGTGTGTTTATTCACCATGTGCCGAAGGGGAGTTTACTTGTGCAAATCACAGATGCATACCAATGACTGCTGTATGTAATGGTGTTAATGATTGTAAAGATAATATAACATCTGATGAAACTCATGAACGTTGTCCAAGAAATACTACTTGTCCTGCTAACCATTTAAAATGCGAAAAAACTAATATTTGTGTTGAACCATATTGGCTATGTGATGGTGATAATGATTGCGGAGATAATTCAGATGAGGATCCTCTACATTGTGCACAAAGAACATGCCCACAAAATAGTTTTAGATGTCCAAACCATAGATGTATTCCAGCAACATGGTATTGTGATGGAGATGATGATTGTGGAGATGGTACAGATGAACCACCAGAATATTGTCAATCTGAGGGAAGAACTTGCTTTGGAGATCTATTTACTTGTGATAATGGAAACTGTATTCCTAGAATATACATATGTGATGGCGATAATGACTGTTTGGATAATAGTGATGAAGACAATAGACACCAATGTAATGAACGTAAATGCGATGCCGAGACTGAATTTACTTGTAATGAAAACAAATCTTGGGGTAGAGCTCAATGTATTCCAAAGAAATGGATTTGTGATGGAGATCCTGATTGCGTTGATGGTGCTGATGAAAATACAACTTTACACCATTGCGCTACTCCACAACCGTGTCAAGCCGATCAATTTACGTGTACCAATGGCAGATGTATTAATAAAGGTTGGGTATGTGATCACGATAATGATTGTGGGGATGGCTCTGATGAAGGAAAACACTGCAACGCACGTTATAAAACTTGCTCCCCTCAAGAATTTACGTGTCAAAATTTCAAATGTATCAGAAATCAATATCGATGTGATGGAGAAGATGATTGTGGTGATCGTTCTGATGAAGTTGGTTGTAAGAAAGACAATAATACATGCGCTAAAGGACAATTCCAGTGTAACAACGGCCAATGTATTGATTATCAATTGGTATGTAACAAAGTAGCAGACTGTACTGATGAGTCTGATGAACCTTTACATTGCAATGTTGACGAATGTGCTAAAGTCGAAATTCATCAATGCGGTCATAAATGCGTTGACACGCTTACAAGTTATTATTGTGATTGTAATCAAGGTTATAAACTCCTTTCTGATGGAAAAGCGTGTGCAGATATCGATGAATGTTTGGAAACGCCTGGTGTTTGCTCTCAATATTGCTCAAACACACCTGGTGGTTATTATTGTAAATGCAATGAAAAATATTACGAAAGGCAAGCAGATGAACATACATGCAAGCGAATTGATAAGACCACTCCATGGCTTGTATTCAGTAATAAATATTATATTCGCAATATGTCTGTTGATGCAAAAATATATAATTTAATGCATCAAGATTTAATGAATGTAGTAGCTTTAGATTTCGATACCAAAGAACATAAAATGTATTTCTCTGATGTAACTGCAAAAACTATATATCGTACTGATTACTTATCGCCAACGGCTGAGAAAGAAGCTGTCATTAGACACGATTCTCATGGATTAGAAGGCATCGCTATTGATTGGGTAAGTAGGAAATTATACTGGTTGGATCGGCACTCAAAGAATTTAGACGTCTCTGAACTTGATGGTACAAAAAGAAAAACTTTGAAAATAGGCATACCTGATCCAAGAGCTTTGGTTGTACATCCAGGTACAGGTTATCTTTACTTTACATCGTGGCATTTACAGGCCTACATCGCTAAAATGGGCATGGACGGTTCAAACTTCACTAGAATATTAACATGGGAAAATGATATTGCATGGCCAAATGCTCTTACTATTGATTACTTTACTGATAGAATTTATTGGGCTGATGCTCATTTGGATTATATTGCGTCTGCTGATTTAGAAGGAAGACACAGACATGTTGTTTTATCAGGTTCTAGCGTTCCGCATGTGTTTGCTCTAACACTTTTTGATGATGATCTTTATTGGACTGATTGGAATCGCAAAGCAATTAGTAGAGCTAATAAATATACTGGAAAGAATTTCCAAACTCTACGTAATACAACACATAGACCATATGATATTCATATTAATCATCCATTAAGACAACTTCCATATACAAATCCTTGTGGAACAAATAATGGCGGATGTTCACATTTATGTCTTATTGCACCACCTCATGAATCTAGTTATCTTAACATCGAAGGATATGTTGAAGAAGGAGCTACTACATATAAATGTGCTTGTCCAAACCAGTTCTATTTAGCGAGAGATATGAAAACATGTATTGCTAATTGTACATCAGGTCAACATAGATGTGGTGGCAGAGACGAAAAATGTATTCCATGGTTCTGGAAATGTGATGGCGAGAAAGATTGTAAAGATGGATCTGATGAACCTGACACGTGTCCTGTAAGACATTGTAGAGCTGGTACATTCCAATGTCAAAATACTAATTGTACTGCATCTGCCCAAATTTGTGATGGAACCGATGATTGTGGTGATGGCTCTGATGAACAACAATGTCAACATGAATGTCCTGCATTAGAATTTAAATGTAAGCTTAGTGGAAGATGTATTTTGAATAGTTGGAAATGTGATGGTGATGCAGATTGTAAAGATGGAAGTGATGAAGATCCTCAGATGTGTCACAATAGACCATGTGATCCAGAAACCGAATTCAGTTGTAAAAATGGAAAATGTATCCCTAAATTGTGGATGTGTGACTTTGATAACGATTGTGGAGATGATTCTGATGAGCCAGCTTATATGTGTAGACAAAGAAACTGTACTACCGGTTGGCAGCGTTGTCCAGGACAGTCTAATTATAGATGTATTCCAAAATGGTTATTCTGTGATGGAAAAGATGATTGCAGAGATAGGTCAGATGAATTACCACAAAATTGTCCTAAATGTAATACTGAAACAGACTTCCAATGTAATAACAACAGATGTGTTCCTAAACAATGGTTATGTGATTTCGCTGATGACTGTGGTGACGGAAGTGATGAAGCTGAAACCGTTTGCAAAGGAAAATATAGAGAATGTTCAGAATCTGAATTTAAATGTAGCAACGGTAAATGTATTTCTTCTCGTTGGAGGTGTGACCATGAAGATGATTGTGGCGATAATTCTGATGAAATTGAGTGTGGAGGTTTCCAGTGCAAAAATGGAACTTTCCAATGTAAGTCAGGACATTGTATTGCAGCATATTTCCGCTGTGACGGCGACAGAGATTGTAGAGATTTATCAGATGAAATTGGCTGTCCTCCTAGATATCCCGGTGGAAAATATTGTCCAGATAGCAGGCAAGAAATTTTACACTTTTTACTATGTTATTTATTTGTGATATTAACATCAATTTAATATAAATGTTTAAAAATTTTCAGATTCCAATGTTCGAATAATTTATGTGTATCACAATCAGATTTATGCGATGGTACTGATGATTGTGGTGATGCATCGGATGAAACTCCTTCCTTATGTACCAATTTCAACTGTGATACTTTAAGAAGATTCCAATGTACAAACCATAGATGTGTTCCCAGGTAAATAAATTGTAAATATTATATAAAATATATTAATTCCTTTATACAATTTAATTATTTTCTTTTTTATTATAATAGATATCAGGTGTGTGATGGAGTCGATAATTGCGGAGATGGTTCTGATGAAAACAATATGACTTTATGTTCCTCGCGTACAAAACCATGTGATCCATTCACTCAATATCAATGTGCTAACAAGCATTGTGTTGAAAAAACGCAGGTTTGTGATTATGCTGATGATTGTGGAGATAGTTCTGATGAACTTGGCTGTCATCGTTCCAAAACATGTAGTTTAATCGACAAAGGTGATATTTTTGTTATTAATATTTTTTTTCAAAATTATTATATTTGTATTTATATTTATATTTAAATTTATAGGAGGATGCGAACATCATTGTATGAATTTGACTGATGGTGGTTATATTTGTGCCTGTTATTCTGGTTATATAATATCAGCTGAAAATCCTAAACAATGCAAAGATGTAGACGAATGTGTTACTGGATTACATCATTGTTCACAAATTTGTCATAATTTAAATGGCACTTATAATTGCGATTGTCGACCAGGATTCAGGTATACAATATTTTTTTTAATAATTATCATGTCATTTGTTTTTATATTACAATTTAATACATATTTTTTAGATTGTCTGATGGCATGTCTGGTGTTTGTAAAGCAAGTGATGATAATGTTACCTTATTATTCTCCAATGGCCAGGAAATTAGAGCTTTTAAAGTCCATAAGAATGAAGAAATTGACGTAATTAATTTTGAAAAACGCGTAGAAGCTATTGACTATAATCCTAAATCTGAAATAGTCTTTTGGGCCGACAGTTATGATAAGACAATTAAGCGTTCATATATGGTAGATGCTCAAAATGGAGAAGTGAAAACTGGATTTGCTCAAGATCTTAATATGAAAGGAAATTCGAAACCAACAGCATTAGCTGTTGATTGGGTAGCAAATAATTTATACTGGACAGAAACAGATAGAACAGGATCTAAACCGAGAGGAAGAGTTATGGTTGCTAAAACAGATGGTAGATATAGGAGAGCAGTTGTGTCAGTTGGAATTGAAAGTCCCACTTCGTTAGCACTCGATCCACAAATGGGTAGAATGTTCTGGTCAGATTCAGGATCAGCTCCTAAAATTGAAGTATCTTGGATGGATGGCTCAAAACGTAGACCACTTATAACTGAGGGTATAAGACATCCTGCGGGATTAACAATTGATCATGCTATGGACCATGCAATTTATTGGGTAGACACAAAACTAAATACAATAGAAGTGATGAAACAAGATGGTTCAAATAGAAAAACTATTCTAAGAGGCGACATGCTAAAACACCCAATATCATTGGATGTCTTCGAGTCTACAATGTTTTGGATAACTAGAGACACAGGAGAACTCGTTAAACATGATAAATTTGGAAGGGGAGTTCCTGTAATTGTTGCTAAAGATTTAGTCAATCCATCGGGCATAAAAGGTTTGTATTAAATAAAATTATAATTCGCAGAAACATTCTTTTTTCTTTCATTTTTATGTATTATTAATATATTTTTTTCAGTTTACCATCGACTTCGTTATAATACATCCTTAGATAATCCATGCAGTAAATTAGCTTGTTCACATTTATGTCTACTTGTACCTGGTGGTCGTCGATGTGCTTGTCCAGATGGTGCAACTCAAGCTCCTGTACCACGCAGAAGCACGCATGAAGTTATTTGTGATGCAGGTAAAACAAATTTAAATATTTCAATTTATTAAGATAGTATTATAGAATAAAAATTTGTGAATTATAATATAAAGAATACATGTAAGAGCTCTTTATAATAAAAAATTATAGCTGCTGAACCATCCAGACCATTACCTAGAATTTGCCCATGCGAAAATGGAGGTTACTGTTCTGAAGTTGCTGAAGAATCTAGTTTAAACTCAAATAATAACTTAAGATGTATCTGTCCAAATGGAATTACTGGAACGCGATGCGAATATGGTGGAGCTCAAGGAGCTGGGGGTGCTGATTATGATGGATCCAAAGCGACAGCTATTGTTGTACCTATAGTTGTATTATTTGTAATTGGTTGTGGAATAGCTGCAGCTTACTTCGTTATAATAAAACGACCATTGTAAGTATAATATATGTATTATTTTAATATTAATTCCTTTTGTGTGTAATAATAATAATTATAATATTTTTAAATTTAATATTTTAGTGGTAAAGGTAGTGGATTAGGAAGCTTAGCATCATCACAAAGTGTCTCATTCCGTCAAGGATCAAACGTTGAATTTGGAGGAGCTGCTTTTAGTGGTGGTCCGATACCTCCTGGTAATGCTGTTGTAGAACCGATCGACATGGCTTATAATTTAGAAGGTGTCGGAGGAAAAAATAGAGACTTCAGCAATCCTATGTATGATGCCATTCAAGGCGGTAATGGTTCCGGTGTTATGGGTAAGTTCTAAAAATATGTTTTATTTATATATTTTTATGAATAAAAATTAATTTGTGTTAAATATGATTTTAGGAATCTATGAAGTTCCTTCTGAAATCGCTAAAGATAAAATGGAATCTGCAATTTTATCTCCAAGTTCAACGGAAACACGTTTAGCTCATGGTGGTAAACAGAGGCAACTCGATCCTTCGAATATTGATACTGGAAAAGATACTCAGTCATTAGTACAAGAGGATAAAGATTGCTAGCGTACAGCACTCGCTGATCCTTCTGAAGTGACCGACAAACAAAGCATATGGAGGATCAGTATATCAAACGTACCCAATATCAATTCATTCTCTAGAATATCTGATAAAGAATACGCTGTGTTTTGGTAATTATTACCATGTGCCTTTTTCAGACATTTCAATTGTCGATTCGTTCAAAAATATTTAACAAAAAAAAAAAAAGAGAAAAATAAGATTATCGATGTTTTTGTTCATATTTTTAACGATATGATGACGAGCGGATATTTTTTTTCAATCGTCGTCACCTCGTTTCTCAACCAAAAAATTGAACATTGATACATTTAATCTGCATTTTCAATATAATTACTTGTGATAAAAATGTAAAATATGCGAAATAATATTCCATGAATTAGAAGAACTATTTTTTTTACTTACATGTTATTATTGAAGGCATTTAATAGCTCGCGTAAATTTTAATCAAATAAGTCATTCCATTTATTTATCATATTATATAAACTTAATTATATGCTTATATGTGTGTCTGTATCTATATAATTAAGTTTGTATTAATATGCGTTTTTATATATTTGTTGTAAAATATTAGTTTATATATATATATATATATATATATATATATATATATATATATATATATATATAATTATTAAAAATGCGAATATAATTCGAGATTTCTATTTAAAATTTAAAAACAGATTTACTATTATTATTTTATTATTATTATTATTATTATTATTATTATATTTTATCTTATTGGTATTATTCCATTGTTGTTTATGATTTAACCACACGACATATATGGGAACGATAATGTTATATTTTTATTCTTTAATGATTAATCAATAAAGACCTTGTACACGATTAAAAACATAGATTTTCCGGTTCAAATCGCATCAATATTATCGTTATATGATAAATAATAATGCTAATGTTAATAAATGATACAAGTTTTTTTTTGACGATAATTTTTAATCGTGTATAGGCTTCTTTGAATTTATTTATATATGTATATACATTTTTATAGATTTATTTAAAGTATAAAATCGAATCTAAAGTTTTGTTTTATGTTCGGCTTTCATTGAAATTGCCATAATTTCCATTATTTTATTATATTTACGATAATTATAATTGTTGTTAGTTTTGAATAGTTTATTTTCAGATTTATGAAATTGAGTAAAAGTGAAAAACATCAATGTAAATATATACATATTAGTATAAAACCGATGGTCTAAGAAAATATTTAAAATCAATAAATGAACACAAAAAAAAGATATATGCATAAAAGTGTTTTATATGTCATTGATCGTTGATAATTTTTTAGCAAAAAGAAATATTTTTTATATATGGTGTAAGGTTTAATTAAGTAAATGTAAATATGCTTTTAATAAGACAATGTATGACTATATAGATTCCTATATAGAAATTATTAAGTAGTAGATGAATCAAATAAATATTTTACTATTGAAATGAAAATATGAAGATGCTATCATCTTGCAAATATATTTATAATTATTCACACGTTCAATGGTATTGACAATTTAAGAGAAATCAACGTCGGTTTTATTGAAGTATTGACAATATTATATATATATATATATATATATATATATATATATATATATATATATATATATATATATATATATATATATATATATATATATATATATATATATATATATATATATATATATATATATATATATATATATGGTGTGCATTGCCCTTTTTAGATAAAAAAAATTCGCCAAAATTATTGAAAATTTATAATGTTAATCATATATCAAGATTAAACGAGACATACATCAACACATTCCGTTGTAATATTAATAATAATATATAAAAAAAAACTAAAAATATTCGACATCGTACGATGTTGGTTTTTCCATTATATTTAATATTGCATGTTCGTGTACAGTGATAAATATTTATTAATATTTTTTTAATTAGTTTCCCAGAGTGTAACTTTTATTCTGAAATATTTAAAGATTTCCTTGCTCAAAATTAACATTTTAATATAACGTGTTTGAAACTATATTTAATGCGACAATAAAACGTCATATTTGTATTTTTTAAAAAAAGAAGGCAATAAAAATAAGCATATTTTTTCACTTTAACTTATCTTGTTTTTTTTGTATAATATTAACCAAAATATTTGTGTTTTAATGATATCAAATATTGACTTCTTTAATTTTTATGTTTTAACATGTTATATCTATATATAATAAAAATATATATGTTACGTATTGAAAATTATATATGGTGTATTAAGTGTGTTTTCATTAATTGAAAAACGAATCAAATGTATTATAATCAATATTATGTCTGTTGTCTGTTTGTAATTTTTACCACGATATATGTTAATTAAGAAAATTGACGTCTTTTTTTGTATATAATGAAGAGTATATAAAATATACGAAAATATAACAACACGATTAATTCCGATGGAAAACGTATTACTATTTTTTTTTTATTTTTATGTAATATAAATAATATCCACAAATAATTCCATTATTTTTATTTTTCATTGATTTTTGATTGATAACAATAAAAACGATGATGGAAAGTTGAAAATTATATAGAGAATATCAAATGACACCGTCCACTTTTATGGATTCAGAAATGTAACGCTGATATCATATGTAATAATTTGTGCTAATCGAACTATTAATTAAGTTTTTTTTTGTATTTGTTTTAATTCTACTATAATTACGAATGTCAAAAAAAAAATAATAATAATAAAAATGAAATGAGTCATGAAATATGAAAAACCGAAGAGCGTAATGTACTTATATCATGACCATGTAATTGCGTTATTGAAACCCATTCCATTTCGATTTTTGCAAGTTATTATCAGTCAATAATGTTAATTTCAAATTTCATCTATTTATTCATTTTGTATGTAAATACACATGGGAGGCAATATATTTATATAGTAAAAAAAATTGTTATAATTAGGTTTAGAGTGCAAGAGGATTGAAATTAAAAGAAATAAATGAATTGTAAGTCACTATAGTGATTATATGATGGAATTATGTGATGAAAAGATTTTCCTTTATATATATATATATATATATATATATATATATATATATATATATATATATATATATATATATATATATATATATATTTGTATGTATTAATACATGTGGGAACAAATTGTGTATGTTTTCCATGAAATATAAATATTAAAAATATTATTTTTTTTATTATAATTAAAACTCTATGAATACCCTGTATTACGTTGAAATGAAATTATTTTTATGTATATATAAATTATCATTGTTTTCATTTTTAAGTTATTTTTTTGCACTTATATCATCATTTAAATATTTATTTATACTGATAATCTTTATGTAATAATTTACATGCACATTTTGATACGTTTTATTACGCTGTTATTATTACATATTATTACGTTATACGCGGAATTTGTTTAGTTTCAGAAACCGGTATTCTTAAAGAAAAAACACATATGAAAATTCAAAAACCGATTTTTTTCCTTCATACCGGCTTTAATAAACCGGTATTTTCAAAAGTTTGTTTTCGCAAATGGTTTGCATTCATAAATGAAAACTGAAAATGCAAGTGACATGCATGCTGAACAAGTGTGCTAACAGCCGAGTAATTGTAATTGTCCACTTTAAACACACGCTTAATATATATATATATATATATATATATATATATATATATATATATATATATATATATTATGCGATAATTTTATAGACATTTTTATACCCCTTCCATATTCGCATTTGCACGAGTATATATATATAAGTATGGATAAACTAAACGCTTTTATCAAATCTTTATACTTTATACTAAGTGGTTTTTATTTGCTTGTGAGCGTGTTTCAATTATTATTTGATAATTAATAATGGATTATTTTATACGTGGACCTTTGCTCATCAGAGCTAGAGAAATTCAAAAAGAGTTAAATGAGGTTTGATTTTTTATCATATATTTGAAAAAATTTTTAGAAAGAATTGAAACATTTGATCAAGATTTTAGGGTATTAAAAAACCATTTCGTGAAATAATTAGAATGAATATTGGTGATGCTCATGCAATGGGACAAGTACCAATAACATTTATTAGACAGGTAACTCTAAAATATTTATTAAAACTATTTTTTTTCGTATACGTATTTAAAATAAACGTTTATATATTAAAATATTTCATATTATTCTGTATATAGGTATTATATAGAACAAAAAAAATGATCTCTAATTTTATTTAAAAAAATATGAGTCTTCGATCTATATTGCTATAATTTTGCTGAGATAATTTAAATAATATATTTTTCCTTTTATCTTAAAACATAATAATTATATGTAATAACAATCTTTATCATATTTTTTTCTAAACTTGTGTGTTTATCTTTGTTCTGTTTTTATATTCTTTATCTTAATAGTTTCTAGTCTATTTTTTGCTAATTATTCGCAATAGCAAATCTTTTCTTAACGATATATGCATTATATTTTATGAAATTAATATATATTTTTTCACTTATAAATTTTTCAATTACATTATAATGTTTTCAATGACTTTAGACTTGAAATAATTTGATAAGAAATTACAAATTTTTATTTTAATATTTTTAAAAAATGTTGAATAATATTTAGATAATTAATTTTATCGATTTATAAAAAGTCTATAAATTTTGCCAGTTGCAATTTAGATTTTAGTATTTTACAGTTTGCATTGGTTAGGTTTTAGCTTTGGTCACTTATCCCGCTTTATTGAATGATCCAAATTTTCCTGATGATGTGAAAACCAGAGCGAGAGAAATATTAAGTGGATGCAGGTATTTTATGTTAAAATTATCATTTAATAACACTATGCGCAATTTATATATTTGTTTAAACCAGCGGAAAATCTATTGGAGCATATTCAGATTCGGCGGGTATTGAAATTATACGAAAACGAATTGCCGAATATATTGAACAGCGTGATGAAGTAAAATCTGATTGGAAAAATATATTTCTATCCACCGGAGCTTCTGATGGTATACGTAAAGTTTTACGTTTGTTTACTGATTTTGAATCCGAGAAGAAACCTGGTAAATTATTAATATATATATATATATATATATATATATATATATATATATATATATATATATATATATATATATATATATACCATGAGAATGTTAATTTATCTAAATGTAAATGTGATATATTGAAAATTATAGGAATTCTTTATCCATTACCACAGTATCCATTATATTCGGTAACAACGGACGATTTTAATATGCATAAAATGGGATATTATCTAGATGAATCTAAAAATTGGGAAGTAAATATTAAAGAACTTAAAGAATTAGTTGATGAATCAAAGAAAATATGCAATCCTAAAGTTTTAGTTGTGATAAATCCCGGAAATCCAACCGGACAGGTTGAAATATAATAGATATAGATAGTTTTTCTTACATTACGTAATATAATTAAATGAAATGATTTTTAGATTTTATCTAAAGCTAATATAAAGGAAATAATTAAATTCGCTCATAGAGAAAATCTTTTTCTTATAGCAGATGAAGTGTATCAAGATAATATTTATATTGAATATGAGCAATTTCATTCTTTTAGAAAAGTAAGTTATATTTCAGAATATTCTATTATGATGATGAAATATTCGAATTAAACAATTTATTTATTTATTTTATTAACAAAAGATATTAAAAGAAATGGATGCTCCATATACGTCTATGCCTTTAGCCAGTTTTATGTCATGTTCAAAAGGTTTCTTAGGAGAATGTGGTATTCGTGGTGGTTATTTCGAACTAATAAATTTGCCATCCGAATTGGAATTTAAATTAGGTCGTTGCATAACTAGTACTTTGTGTCCGTCGGTTTTAGGACAAATTGGAATGTATTGTATGGTAAATATAAAAAAAAAATATTTATATACATACATCATTTGAATAATATCATGAAAATGTTAAATAGTGTAATCCGCCTAAAAAAGGAGAAACCTCATATGAATTATACGTAAAAGAAAAATCGGAAAAAATTGAAAATCTGAGAACAAAAGCTAAAATAGCAACTGAAGAATTTAATAAAATGAAAGGATATACATGTAATGAAGTACAGGTATTTTAAAGTCTGTTTTTTTTTAATACTATTTCACACTTATTTTGTATTAATATATTTAAAAATTAAACGATCGATTCACTATTATGTTCTCTATACAATTTTGGGAAATTATTATTATAGGCTTCGATGTATGCTTTTCCACAAATTAAACTTCCAGAGAAAGCGATTGAAATTGCTAAAAAACGTGGACAACCACCCGATGAATTCTATGCTTTTGAATTGCTCGAGAAAACGGGTATATAATAAATGTTTGCAGAAGAAAAAATATTTATTAATAATATAATTACATTTTCAATATTAAAATAAGTATTAAATTTAATTTTAGGAATATGTGTATTACCAGGAACCGCATTTGTTCAAAAAGAAGGTACTTACCATTTTCGTTCAACAATTTTACCAAGTGTTGATATATTGAAAGATATGTTAAAGCTATTGAACAAATTCAATGATGAATTCTTCGAAGAATATAAATAAAAACATATATTTTGCTATTTTTCTAGTCATTTGTTATTGAAATAAATAAATAGCAATAATAAATAAATTGAAGAAAATAAAATGGATATACGAACATTAGTCTTATCGTTTATCTTTAAATTATATTACACTGACTTAGAAGTTGTATGTTATTTGTCACAGTATAAACTTATCTAAATCTTAATAACCGTCTTATCTTTTTTTTTCATGGTAAATGAAATCAAATGAATAATAATATATATGTTGTATAATTTATTTCATATAAGTCAGCAAAGAAGGTAAGTCGATTATTATGTATTAAATATAAATATAGTCTATATATAATATACATTTAATTTTATAAGAATATTGTATTTAAATATTCATTAAATATAAAGAATGAGAATAATAATAAATCTAATACAATTTTTTTTTATAATATTAAAGTATATGAAATAATTGTGAGTATATATAAATAAATTTTAATTCAGATTATTATAAGGATCAATAACATCGTATATATATACATATATATAGAAATATTTTAAATCTACTAGATTTTTCAATTGGAATAACATGTTTGGCATTTATTTTTATGTATCTAATTGGCAAACAGTATACGCCAATCTGCAATATGGCGTATATTCTGGCTATTTTTAACATATTATGTCACATAAATAACTTATATTATGATTTTCAGGCAGTTTGCATGAAACCGTAGTACGGTGTGAACATATTTTTCCGTGAAAAGTCCGTTACAAAAAGTGAGAGCCAAACATAATTTTATCATTTCTCATAATATGCGTTTTAATTTCAAATATTACAGCTCACATTAAAATCACAACTAATTAATATATTATTTCAATTTAATATATGTTTTTACATAACAAAATTATTCATCGATATCCTGATTTTAAATCATTATTTTTATTAATATTAATTTTTAATTTTATTTCAGAAATAATGTATGTTTTTTTTAATTTTAATATATCTAATTAAACAATATTTTTTTTGTACTGTTTATATAACCAAATTTACATAACGACATAAAGATAGAGCATACTTACGTTTCATGTTCTATTTCAATTTTTATATTTTTAAATATTTCTTCTCACTTCTTAAAACGAACGTAAACAAGTGTGTCGATGATGTATATAATAAAAATACTTCTTGCAAAATGCTAATGCAGTCATGCTTATCTGAACAGCAATGAACTTAGTTGTTGTGTTGTAATGCAGTTCAAAAATAGACGTTTTGAAATTACCGATGAACGATACAATGTGATTTTTCGACTTGTGCTCATCAGCCCTACGTAAGATTTCATTTAATCAAATGAAGCCGTTCGAGGATACATCGGTACTTATTATATATTAACGCATTATTTTCCTTAGTCTTAATATTAATTATCAAAGTTAATCATATAGCATATAAAAGTGATCTCATCGAACGAATCATAATCAATCGAAGAAAGGCTTTTGTGCATATATAATATATAATCAAGTAAGTGGTTCATAATATTGTATTATACAAGAACATTTGATATAAATATGTTGATTGATTTTAATTATGATACACAAATATTAAATATATTTTATCTATTGATATGAACTATTCATATATTTACTACAAAATATATAAATAGATATATCAAATTTATTTGCATTGCAATTCAATATGTATATCATTTCTAATTATCAAAGGATGAAATATTTAAAAGAGTTTTTATTAAATATATATTTTGCACAATTCGTTTTTAGATTTTATGTATATATTAATTTTAGAAATTTAAAAATAAACTATTATTTTATATTTAAAGTAATGTTAAATTAATAATAGTTATTCAATATCCAGATCCATATTTACAATCTATTATTCGTTTTTATATATACATGTTAATTATAGTAAAAATAAAACATGAATTCTAATATCTTTTATATAAATAATATAATATTATATATTATTTTTGATCGTAAGATTTTATATCTAAACACCATGACCTTAACATTTAATATGATGGTTTCTCATTGTCTTCCACATATATACATATCATTCTTATACATTGATCTAATTTATTTTATATAGATTTTTATACATATATATATATATATATATATATATATATATATATATATATATATATATATATATATATATATATATATATATATATATGAATTTAATCAAAAAAACATAAAAATATATTCGAGATAAAGTTAAATAAATATAACGTTGAATAAGTCTGCGTAGAAGAATTTAGGACACGAGTATTATAATCTCAATGTAGCAAGAATAGTGAAAGTAGTCACACGTCTGTGATTTTGACACAAAATTATATATATATATATATATATATATATATATATATATATATATATATATATATATATATATATATATATATACCTTCCATTAAATATTTATATCGATATTTTCGTATTAAAATGGAAAATTTTTATCATTATTACGATGCGTTATTTTAATTCCGTTTTACGTAAAGCGAAACTTGCTATTTGAGAAGTCCCGGTTTTTCGCGAGTGACGTTAGTTGTTGATCGTTATGTCATTATTTTACATTTCGAAAAAAATAATGATTTTTTTCGTCGAATAAGTTGTCCATTTTGTGGAATTGATCATTGGCGTCGTCGATGTTGTTACGATTGTGCATTATTTTGATGTTATTTCGAAGAAATTGAATCGTTTTTATCGCATGTGACAACCTAACCTCAAAGTTGTCTTATGAGCTGTCACATTTATTTGTTTATAATAATAGATAGCGGGGGCCGTGAAACGTATTCAACGCGTTGAATTCGCGCAAAATGACCGAAATAAAACACACGAATACGGTTGTTAAAAAGAAAAGAACGTACAAATCATTGTCTCTAAGGGAAAAATTCAATATTATACAACGATTGGCCAATGGAGAAGGTCAAGGGGATTTATCTAGAACGATGGGTATTCCTCGTGCCACAGTTACTTATGTATCTAGAGAAAGAAATAAAATATTAGAATATGTTAAGAATTCTGGAGCTCTGGGCGGAAATGTCTTGAGAAGTGATCGCGCCAGATATGCAATTATTCCTGAAATGGAGCGTTTACTTCAGCTTTGGGTAAGGGATCAAGTTCACAATAATATCAGGGTTTCTAAGAGAACTATTATGAATAAGGCCAGAACTTTATATGAAGATGTTCGATTACAATGTGGTGATCCATCTCAAGAGCCAACGTTCAAAGCGAGCAGAGGATGGTTTGAAAGATTTAAAAAAAGAGTTAATCTTCAAAGAGCCGTATTCGCTGATATACTTGGTAAAAAATCAAATACTATAATCACAACGTACACATTAAAAGATGATGATTGTATAGGCAACGAACCGTTTTCAATGTCCGAAGTTAATTTAGCTTCGGAAATGTTGTTGAATGACGATATGTGTACAATTAAAAAAGAAAGTAAGGCGCGTAGAAATATTGCAAAGTTGGATAAAGACGATTCAGAGCACAATGATGATTCAAATTCTTCGAAAATTAGTATAGATATTCCGAATGTATATATTAACGAAACACAAGAAAATTCAAACAGAACAGAAACATATTGGTTTAGAACGCCAGATGAGACATACAACGAATCTATTCCAATGGTACGCGTAAAACAGGAATTGATCGAAGAAGATTGTAATGATTCTTCATATTTTGATAGAGTTGCTGATTCAGAAGATTCTAAATCTCACTCGGGAAAAATAACTATAAAAGTGGAAAATCCTAATGACGAATTAGGACTAAAAGGACTGATATCTATATTTAAAAAAATGGAAGAATTGGTTCAGACAATTGAGCAAGAAGATCCTGATAAAGAACGATCTTCTAGAGTGTGCACCGGAATTAAAAATGAACTTAAGTGTTATAGACATAAGATTGACCATTTACAAACTTTTGTGAATAGATTGTACGATAATTCTGAACAATAACATTGTGTTTGAATTTTGTTGTTGAACAACAAATTAAGAGAATATGCGTCCAATGTTGTCATAGCTTTCTAGATATTTTTAACGAACAAAGTAAATGAAATATTTTTTGTATGAAATATTTTTCTTTTTTGTCTAAATGACTGACTATTTAAATTAATGTAGTTCGTAATGTATATATATATACAATATGATCAGATTAATCTGAATACAATTAACTTTAATTACAAAGCGAGAATACAAAGCACATATAACTATTATTTTTGAGAGTTAAGTAAATTATTATTACTAATAAAATTAATCTCTATATCGTTATTTATGAGAACTTAATTACCAATGTTATTATTATATTTGCATAATCTTATTTATTTTCCTATTTCTTAATCATTAATTAATCTGTCTACGATCACATTGAAAACTGAATTTATTATGATTTCTGTCAAATATAAAACGAGAATTACCTATTTTATCTACATCAATTGAACTGTTCGTAAACAAAAAAATTGTTTTAATGATGTTCAGAAAAACAAATCAGTTTAATGATTATTGATAGCTCTTGTTAACTATCTGTATAATACATAATATTTTTGTTTCTTTTTTTTTTTGAATAAGGTCAACATTATTTGTCTGATAAAATTTGACCTCAAATCTTGGGATTCTTGTTTAATGATATGAAATATTTCAGTTATTTTAGTATTTTCCGATCGATTGACGTAGTAAGTAATTAATTTAAATTATTAACATTTATTCTAGTTCCAATATGTTTAGTTATATTGGTGTTTTATCAGTGGTGTATCTGGAATAAAATCTTGGAAGATCGAAAAAATAAATTTTCTTGTAATTTCAAGTTTATTCTCTTGCTTTCTTTTTTAAAGCTTTTACTTATATATTATTTTTCTTAGCTTTACGATAATTTATTATAATTTCTTTCTGGGTGCACTGCTGATCTTATGCATATTTTACATTTTTAAGTGAATAATATATATGCATAATTTGTATTTTATTAAATTTTAAATATTATAGTATTTTTATATTTACTGGTGAAATGTAATATTTTGTATTAAATCTGTGTTTAAAATTTAAATTATTTCCGTTATTCTCTCTATATTGCAATAATCTGTAATGAAATGTAATTTATTTTACATGATTTATATGTATGTTTGTATCACGACTATGAGACAATAGATTTTAAAATCAAGTGATTTTCAGTGCGTTTATATGGCCTTGTTTCTAATTTTATGAAACAACGGCTATTTACGAAACAATCATAGTAATATATAAATAAAGTAGGATAAAAGCGTTTTGTTTATTTTTCAGCTGAATAAATTATTTTGAAAATTTCGTGCAGATGTCTCTTTTTTCAGAAATGGAAAGTTTTATTTTAAAAATTCAAACTTTTTGAATGCGACATATTTATTTATTTTTTGATTATTTATCACATACATATTAAATATACAAACATTTCTTTTTGTAACTTAGTAAAGTTTAATTAATGGACACGTTTTTAACACGGAAGAAAACGACAAATAATCTATATATTCCTATCACAGTTTTATGTATTCTATTAACCTTTTTTTTTAAATCTTAGGCGCACTTGTATTTCATTATTTCATATAATATATTTTCAGACAAAAAGTTTAAATGTGTGTTTTTTTTCAATCATGTAATAGTTTTGTCATAATCTAAGTATATATTTAATTTGAAATATTTATTAAATAGATAAGTATAATCAATGGTTCGTCAAATATCAATTTATTATTATTATTTAAATTATATATTGATTTACAAAAATATTATTAGATTTAATGGTATTCACATATCAAAATTTTTAATTAAATTCGTCGTTATTTATTACATTAATTGAAATTTTAAATTTTCACTTTATATTAAAAATTCACACGCTTATTAAGGACGTAAACTTTATAGAAATATGAGTGTTCATTAAAACGCTCAATTCTCACGCAATTTAGTAATTAACATTTACGAAAACTATTATTTGTATTTTGTACATTTTGAAGTTTGGAAATAATTAATAGAAATATCGTTTTGTGTTTTTATAATATTTATGTTAAATATTTCATGCGTATCTGAGTGATTTGCAAAATATTTAATGTGACTAAAGATTGGCAATAGAATATTGTACAAGTAAATATGATTGGGTCTTTTGTTTATTTAATGCTTTGTTTTCCCAAACATTTTCAAATCATACTTCAATTTATTCATCAAATTTAAACTCCATGTTCTATTTTTATTAATCAATAATTAGTAACAAATAATTGATAGCGTTATTAGTTAATATAATCATGATGTAAAGACGTTTATTATATATTGTTCAATTTACAATGATTAGTAAATGTATTATTTAAATCGTTCAACTAATAGCGAAAGCGTTAAAATTTACGATTAGATACGGAAAGTTTGTTGAGCTGTAGCTCAACAAACTTTCCGTAATTTAATTTCAAAGAAAAAAAAAAAAAATCGTGAAAAACTCTCCCCCTTTGAATGTGGGTTTGATCCTTATTCCCCCCCACGATTACCCTTTTCTATTCAATTTTTAATGATAAGCGATTTTTATTTTATCTCAAATACAGTTTTCGAGAAATTAAAGTGGAACATTATTCATAAAGAGAGATATAAACTTTTTTAAAATTAAAAAATGTCAAAATCCTAATATTTATATTTATGTATGTTTTGTTTATTATTCATGATTAGCACAAGTTATTTAAAATGGAAATTGATAATAAAATAAAAAATAGAATAACGAATTGTATCGAAAACGTATTCAGTTGTAATAAAAATATAATTTTATTCTTTGTAAATGTAAAATAAAAAATAAAAATGGAATGTTCGGTTTGTTGAAAAAAAAAAAGAAAGAATTTGCATTATATTATAACATGTATTTCATTTATAATTTATGATTTATAAATGGTGATAAATTTCAAAGTAAAACACGTACGACTGAAATATTAAACTACTAACTAGATAATAATATACGTTACTGCATAAGTGCTGTGAATCGATAATAGGTATTGCATATATGTTAAAATTATACATAATTAACAACATGGTGCGACAGTATATATATATATATTTATTTATTTATTTATATATATTTAATTCGCTTCATAAACTTTATTTTTTTAATATACACATTCACCCCCGTTTATAAATATCTAACATTCGTCGATATAATGTTGGCAACAATGCGGGGGTTGATCGTAGACGGTGTATGGTCGTATATTGTATTGTTATTGCCGGGTGGTGGTGGTGTTACAGATATCGGCAGGCATGACAGGAGCCGGTATCGTCGGTCGGCTCGCATTCGACGCGTCGTGGCGTCGCGGAAGGGACGCGTTCTTCATCTTCAGACGCTGGTCGACCTCCGTTGATATCCTCGGATCGAGAACAATGGCGACGGCCACCAGCAGATGCGTCACCCTCGACGATATCAACCCCAATGTCAAGGTGATGGAGTACGCGGTCAGAGGACCGCTCGTTATACGCGCCGGCGAAATCGAAAAGGAACTCGAGAAGGTTGCTTTTATTTCATTTTAAACAATTGTTTTTATTGTGTTTATTGCTTGTTTTTTTTATTTCATATATTTTATGCATCACTATCGTTCCATTTGTTACAATGTTAACACATCTTTTGCGAGAGACTGTAATCGCGGACTGTGAAATGCTAACATCGAATGCGGGAGACTGAATATTAGACTTTTAAAATCGAAATATTTTCTGAAATCTATTCAATATATCTGTTCAATTTCAAAAAGATGTTTTAATATATTTTATGTGTTATAAATCATTCTATGTTACCTATTTAATTTATATATATATATATATATATATATATATATATATATATATATATATATACATTGATTAGTTCCGTTTTTTTATTTTCCAAACTGTGACTACCATTAAGTATTCCATATAAATTTTCCTCGTTTAAATAATTATTAATAACGAAAACGATATAAAAATGTTTATATTGTTTTATGTTAATAAATCAGATTTAATTTAAGGTTAAACACTACAATTTAGTTTTTACGCTATATAAAAATTCTTTCATATCTTTTTTCTTTTTAACAGTAAGTAAGTATTCCTTTTATGTTTGTTGTGATTGGATTCTTATCTATTGTTTATCTTTTTTTTTAATCGTCAACCATATCCTGGAAACGTTAACTTATTATTATTTTTAATAATTATTTCTTTTCATTTTCCTCTAATACTTTTTTATCTCTTTACATCACTTTTTACGAATATTTTTATCATCCCACTTATTTTTTGAAGTGGCAATCATTTTAATTTTAATAATAATAATATTTTTTTACATATTTTTTGCTTATTATGCGTCTTTTAAACCGGTTTTTACTTAGTTTGCTTAGTAACATATTGATTTTAATATGATCGTGTTCAATATTTTATAAATCATCTGCACAACACATAAAATAATATTATTTTCATATAAAAAAATAAAAAGAATTGATAATTGTATAATTTTAGATATCTTTTATTTTTTGAATCGTGAAATAATGATATTTAATCTATTATCTACAGATTTAACATTTGTCAATTGAAAATATTTGCTTTTTTAATAATCTGCAAATTTATAAATATACGCCGATTCTATATCGGATATTGTATTACTAGAAATATATCTTTAATGGTTTATATATATATATAATATATATAATAAATATTTTTATTGACTTATCCTGTCTTGTATGAGACTAAATTATATTTGAGTTTGTAAAAAATATGGTACAATTCTCAATTTTTTAATTAAGTCATATAGATAAGAAGATTCAAATTAAAGTTCTCATGTTTTTTAAATATATAATTTTTTAATCTTATAAGATTAAAAAATTATATCAAATTGAATTTATAATTCATTTAATTAGTTTATTTTTTATTTAATATATAAAAAAAATAATTATAAAATATTTTCTCTATATAAATAAATATATTACCCATGTGAAGTTTATTTATGACTTCTATTATCATGAAAATGAAAAAAAAAATATGACTTATGCATATATAATTTTCAATATCTGGTCGAGATCTTTCCTAACAGTTACAATTTTTAAGTAGCATTGAAGTGTTGTTTAATTAGAGATGTGTTAACGTATGATAAAATCTTACATTTTCATTTGCACAGTATAAAGTTTTATTTTTATAAGATATAAATGGCTTCACGATGTTGACTTTGAAATGTTGATGTGAATTATTGTATTATAAAAAAAAAGTATTTTTAATTGTTATCATATCTTTCATCTGTCAATGTATAATGATTTAAATAATTACTTTTACATTGAGTAATTATAAATATACGTTTTAAGAGCATTTTATTATTAATTATAAATGTAATCATAAAATTTTTAATTATAAACTATATTGGTTTTTATAGATTATTTGTTAGTTACGATAAGATATTGTAATATCAAAATTAATGAAATAAATAATATCAAATCAATATTTTGACATATTATTTATCAAAATAAATGAAATGATATGTCAAATCAATATTTTAAACTTATTTGTGCATAGTAATTTATTTTGCGGTATATAATATTATTTCTTCTAAATGGAGTTTAAATATGACGAATACATTTATATATTGGTTATATTAAAGTTTAATATATCAATAAATGTTTATGATCAAACATACAAATTTCAGGTATTTTGATACTTTCACTTAATACATTGCTTAATGTTTCAACATTGTCCTAGATTTCTCTTTACCAACGATTTAATATCAATTGTTTTTTATCTATATACCTACACCTATATTGAAGTGCCTATTTTAGGGTTTTGAATTTATAGATATTTATTAATTTAAATAAAAATACAATATATTAGTTGTTCGTTGGATATTATTTTTTTTATTATTTGATATATAAGTATTTATAATATTAGTTTTTAGCATACCTATTTTCATTGTGTAACTAATTATTTAAAATTTTATATATATATATATATATATATATATATATATATATATATATATATATATATATATATATATATATATATATATTGTTCCTATTTTAATTATTTTTGCACTGCATTCTTAAGTGTTGCATTGGAACAGTAGCGTTGCATGATGTATGAAATCAATATACTGCCATATGTTTCTCACGAACTTTGAAATCGATTAATATAGCAGAATATAATATGTTGCTATTGTGTTCCTCGCAATTATATTTAACCTGCTAATCGCAAAGATAAGCAAAATTACAATATGTTTATTATATATCGAACATAATATTGTTTTACAATATTTAACAAGTTAAATGTAATATCTGACATGTTAACATATATGATATTTTATATTATAGGGAGTTCCAAAACCGTTCAATGAAGTTATCAAGGCAAATATTGGCGATTGTCATGCCATGGGTCAAGTGCCCATTACTTTCATCAGGCAAGTGAGTATCTAATATTTGACAATTCATCATTGTATATTTTAATATAAGTTTTATTTGTTTGAAACTGTGATAAATATATTCATCGCTGTAGTATGGATTCAATATATAAATTGATGTAATTTTGTGTCAACTCGACGCTACAGAGTGGGGTCTACTGTGACGTCCTCTTGTTGTTACATGGGACGATATTCATATAACACATTAATTTACATGCGCAACTGTTTAATCAATTGTTGACGATCAAATATATATTCGGATGTTAGTATTCAACTTGAAAAGCAACCGTCCTTGACATTTAATTATCGTTCGACTTTTCGTTCATGATAAACATTTTATTGTTAATTTTTTTGTTATTGTGAAATTTATATAATATTCGTTCTGTATTGATATTTTTTAGGTTTTGGCTCTAGTAGCATATCCACCTTTGTTGGAAGATTCTCGGTTTCCAGAGGATGTAAAGAAAAAAGCCAGAGACATTTTAGATGGTTGCAGGTAAATATAAGATTTTTAAAATAATTATTTTAAGAATTGTATTTATATTACACTAATAAAAATCTAATATTTAAAGTTTATAATAGTTTTCAGTTTTCATAATTATTTGTCAATTTTAAAGCTGATAAAGAGTTTGATTTGATATATAATTATAGTGATAGCGTTATCGTTTTAAATATTTATCTGTCGAATGATTTGTTTGTGAAAATTATGAAGTACTACTTCATATATAGAATATATATATATATATATATATATATATATATATATATATATATATATATATATATATATATTTATATAATTTTTATATTAAGGATTATTAATCTGTATTTTTATGAGATCGTCTTAAAGGTTTTGCTAAAAGAATTTTTCAAATCATTGTAGAAATAAATTAAGAACCAACAACGCAATAGTAATGTCGTTTTAGTTGTAATTGATATAAAATAATATCTTGTTTTTTTTACAATTTTAGAGGAAGCTCAGTTGGCTCATATACTGATTCACCTGGAATCGAGATAATTAGAAAACATGTAGCTGAATATATTGAAAGACGTGATGAAGGAGTTCCATCAGATTGGCAAAATATAATTTTAAGCGCTGGTGCTTCTGATGGGATTAAAAGTGTGTTAAAATTACTCATTTGTGACGTAGGAGGAAAAAAACCTGGTATGAAAGAGAATTTTTTTAAGTTTTGTGTTTTTTTAGATAATTATGAAATATTTATAATATTTTTGAAATTTAGGTGTACTTATTCCTATTCCGCAATATCCATTATACTCAGCAACGTTGGCGGAATTTAATATGTCACAAGTTGGATATTATTTGAATGAGTCCAAAAATTGGGGACTCGACGTATCTGAATTACAAAGAGCTATCGATGAATCCAGAAAATCCTGTAACCCACGTGCTTTAGTGATAATTAATCCTGGAAATCCAACTGGACAAGTAAGCTTTTTTGATAATCTTATTTATATATTTTTTTAAAATAACACGTTAACCAATTTTTATTAATTCAAGGTTCTCTCTAGAGAAAATATTGAGGAAATCATAAAGTTTGCTCATAGAGAAAAACTTTTTATTTTTGCTGATGAAGTTTATCAAGATAATGTTTACGCAAAAGGTTCAAAATTCTATTCATTTAAAAAGGTAGCAAATGGGTTATATTGTATAAATATTAGTTTAACGATGTCGTAATATATTTTATTATTTATTGGGTAGGTTTTAATGGAAATGGGTTCTCCTTATTCTGAAATGGAACTGGCTAGTTTTATGTCGTGCTCTAAAGGCTACATGGGAGAATGTGGTCTCAGAGGTGGATACGTGGAAATTATTAATTTATGTCCACAAGTTAAAGCCATGCTATTAAAATCTATATCAGCTATGTTATGTCCTACGGTCTTAGGACAAACTGTGATGGATTGCGTAGTAAGTTATTTGGCGATTTTTAAGTTCAATATTTTATGAAATTTATTTATTCTATATGAAAATTAAAAATATTTCTCAGGCTAATCCACCAAAAAAAGGTGAACTATCATATGACTTATATGCAAAAGAAAAAGCTGAAGTTTTAGAATCTTTACGGCTACGAGCAACAATGGTAGCTGATGCTTTTAATTCTTTTGAGGGATTCAGTTGTAATCCAGTACAGGTATTAATAAATACATTTGAGAATGATAAAATTGATAACTAAGAAAATGATCATTTATTTATATTGCATTATAGGGAGCTATGTATGCCTTTCCTCAAATAAAGTTACCATCGAAAGCCATTAAGGCAGCTGAAAATGCAGGACAAGCTGCTGATACATTTTATGCTTTCCAGTTGCTTGAAAACACTGGTAATTTTTATTTACTGTACTTATAATTTAACAAATTATTTTTTATCTACTTTATGCATTTAAATGTTACAGGAATATGTATTGTACCTGGAACTGGTTTTGGGCAAAAGCCAGGAACATACCATTTTAGAACCACAATATTGCCACAACCTGAAAAATTGAAAGAGATGTTAAAGAAGTTTGGTGATTTCCACAAGGAATTTGTTAAGAAATATAAGTAAACTGAAATATAAGCAATGACATTAATCTTTAACATAACACTGATTGGTCCATTTAGTTAGAAATTTTTCTGTAATACTAACTATTCAACAATTGAAAGAAAAATACAAATACAATATTTCATGATTTTCGCTTTACAATTTGACATTTTGTTATTTAAATTTGATTTTGTATTTTATACAAAATTATTATTTTTAATTAATTTGTAATCAATTTTTTACAAAATGTATTTTAATTTGATCAAAATTTGATATGTGATCTTTATTCATGATGTTTTAAAAATTGTAATTGAACATATTACTTATTAAGCTTTACGACTAAAAGATTATTCAATAATTTTATATCATTGAAATATAATTTTTAACCAGTTTTAATTTGTTATATATCGTTTGTAATATGACCACTTTACCATTTTATGGATATTATTTTTTTTATATCCCATTTACTTTTTTATGTATTTAAAAATAATTTTTGTAATTTAATTGTTGTTTTTGCGTGAAATAACAGCAAAATAAGAAATATCGACTGTCCTCGTTCCTTTTTTTTTGTAACCATGCATTCCATATTTGTGAAAAGTATTAAAACTGTATTCGTTGAAAAAAAGTAAGATGTATTTTGTTTGTTTTCTTTTTGTGTTTATTTTAATGCTGGCATAAAAAGTGCCATATATTTTATGCAATTATATATGTATGTAATTATATGCATGTAAATTATTGCAAATAATGTATTTACAACCTTTCTTGTTATAAATATGATATATATATTTATGGATATTGTTGAATACAATGATTGTTTAAAACATATATAATGTTTTTTTTAATATTTTATTTTTCATTCTGTAAATATTTTTTTTATCAATTCATACACATACATATATATATGTCTGTGTAGGAATTTGACTGAAAAACGTCGAGAATAAGATCGTTAATTTTCAATAGATTTTTGAAAAGTGTTCGCGGTTCAACGGTTCCATTGGAAATGTTCCTTTTGAAATTGGATGCGAAGCTTAAGGAAATTGGCGTTTCCCCTTTGGAAAATGTGAATTTGATGGCCAATCATAGTTCGAAGCCGGCGATTGAAATGGTCGCATTCAATAGCAGAAAAGCGATCGGAATGCGATTTCATTTCGCTGAAGACACTCCGTGTCAAAGAATTTTTGGGTTATCGTCCATTTTAACTATACGACTATTTGATATTCTTCAAAAATTGCATCGAGTGAATTAAAGTATTATATAATTTTATTATGGAATAATATATATAATAATATTGCTAGAAAGAGGTCTTTTGATTGGAAATCCATTTGAAATTTTTCATACCAAAAATGATTCGGATGACTCGAATGACTGAAACGACTCGGATGAAGAAAGTATTGATTGCTAGAGTAGTTTTACTAAGAGTCGACGCGAGATAAAGCTATTAATATATGCATAATATTTTTATTATATTAAAAAAATATCCGCTATTAAAAGAATTCGACTTCGTTAAAATATTAAAAATTTATTAATTATTTGAAAACTTTTTGAGCGATTAAAAAGACACACGTGAACTCGACAATATCTAAAGCGATGGAAAATTATCGAAATGCAACAGATGAATCGGCTAGTGTTGTGAATTTTCCGCGAGTTTTCCGCCGATCAATCATATTTTTTTAAAAGCGACTTTTCGAAACTGGCGCGTCAAACGGTTCGTTCGCTTTCGAACTTTGGGCCACAGGAACAGATTATTTCCGTCGACAAATAAGAACTCACCCCCATGCTAAGGGATGACAACGCGTGAATGATGAATTTTCTTATTAACTAACTTGAAGATAACCGCGACATTCTTGCGCTTTTGCTCCCCCCAGAAGCTTTTCTCTAAGGAAAGATGCCTGTCAAATGTAATTATACTTCTGACATACGAACTTAAGTAACGTATAATATATTATATGTATATAAAATAAAAATATTTTTTTATATAATTATAATTTCAATAATCTGTTACTATGCTATGGTAGATTTTTAAACGAGCTTAAAGTTCGACGATGTAACTTTTCTTAGAATAAGCAATTTAGAGTAGTCGCGGAAATTTTTAATATTACGCTTATTTTGTTTAGCGACTTTTAGTCCATTAAATTTATTCATTTTCCCTTTATTATTTCCGCCATATGTTGCCATATCGTAAATTATCGAGCAAGGATCAACATCCTCGAATTTGGCGATTTTTCGGATCGTTAGAGCCTCTAACGAGATCCTTCGGCAAAGTACCGGCACTTTATCATATGAACCTACGAAAACAGCATAAAAATCTTTATAGCTGATACGATTATAAATAATCTGTATTCATTTGAATGCCAGATACGATATGATATCAGTATATATATATATATATATATATATATAGTTAAGTTATTTCAATTAAATTAATTTATGTAATTTGATATGATAATGGTTAATAAGTCAACGGAGACACTTCAATTTAAACTAAAAATGGTCTCGAGTATTTGAACCATAATATCAATTGCACATTATTTGATTTTATAGAAGCAGTGAACTTTTTAGTTCTGAAATAAAACGAAAATGAAAGAATATATAAAATGACACTTTTTTTTTAAATCATAGTAAAATCACTAATTTTATACAAATGCACTTTTTTAATTAAAAATTTTGTTAGTTGAAATAAAATTCTCTCAAATAATGTTTTTTTTCCAAACATGGTTTCGTCAAAATTAATTAAAAATATGTTAACACGTTTTATGTCATCCCGGCTACTAATTAAATGGCCGACATTAATATTGACCGACATGTCATGAATGAGATAAAAAAATCTTTTCCTCTCATCCTTATTAAGCGCGAAAGCAATCCTAATATATTATTTAAATTTTTTAGTTTTTTTTTTTTGGTAATTTTTGGAGATAAATTATAACTCTTCTTTGCACTCACGAGGTGTCGTTTGTTCACCACTAGGATTAATGCGTTAATTCGATGCTTAGCAATGTGACTATTTATATTAATTTTTTTTATATAAAATTTCCACATTACATATAATATTATGATGTGTAAAATGGTATTCCTTTAAAATATTATCTTAAATTAGTCCACAATCACATAAACACAAATCTCGGCATTTAAACTTTATTGGTTCAAATTTGAAAGTCTTTAAATAATTTACTAGTTAAATTTTTTAATCCTTGATAAAATAATTGTGTAGATTAATATACTTTTATATATTGTTTTTTTAAGAAAATTTCTGAAATGGTAACGATGATATTTTTTCTGTTTAGAAATTTGTTCAAATAATTCATATATTCTATATATAAAAGTTTAATACATTAATTTTTGTGTATAATAATTTTAAGTTATAAATAAAAAATTCGCCAAAAAAAAAACAAAGGGTTAATATTGATAATTTTGATGATGTGCCGAATTAGTCAATTGTATGAACAATATATCAAAAATATAGTACAATTGTGTCGTATTTAGATTTATCGGCGATCGTCTTCGACGTCCACGTCTTCCCGTTCTAAGATTCATCTCCATAGGTCGAGAGAAGGGTGGAACAGCATCAGGGACGAGGTTACAAGGAGAAGGAAGGCCAAGTTTAGAGAGGCGTTTGTCACAATTTCCTTATCTGTTCAGTTTGAATTGCGGCAAACAGTAAGTCGATTAGAGACAATTTACCGCAAGGAAGATAGGCGTTCGAACTCTATAGGGGTGTTGGGGGTAGTTTTGTTTTGTTTACAAATCCAATACTTGGCACATTTAGACCTCCCCTTTCAAAAACCATACCCTACATTGGATGCGAACAATCGATTCTAATTCGTTCAATACGTTTAATTAAACGCAAATTTGTGTTTGCCTACGAATGTTTCTTCATTGTTAATATAATGCGCGCGTTTCGAACGTATTTATTATTGTGTATGCGCGGGAAATTCGAAATTAACGCGATTGACGTGTCTGCTAAATTTTCCACTAATTCGACACACATATCAATTCGGCACACAATCGTATAAATTTAAT
Organism: Leptonema lineaticorne; assembly: GCA_024500535.1. Classification (NCBI taxonomy): domain Eukaryota; kingdom Metazoa; phylum Arthropoda; class Insecta; order Trichoptera; family Hydropsychidae; genus Leptonema; species Leptonema lineaticorne. The sequence continues at coordinate 1,369,861 of JANIJI010000003.1, forward strand.
ATTTATATATAATTCAATAATAAATTACCTTTCACCTTTCAGCAGAATTATTTTGATATACTCGTTTCTAATCATTGTACTTCTTAATTATTTATATATTTTGGAAATTGATAAAAATGTTATACTAGATATTGTATTCTTAAACTTTATGATCAAATAAATATAAATTGATTAAAAATTATTCAATTTCATATTTCATAACCAATCGCTTTTTAATAGGAAAGCAATACGAGTTAAATAAAAAAAATATTTTATTGAAAGTTGAAATATATAAAAATGAATTAAAATGTTATAAGAATATTAATTATATAGTTATTAAAAAGTTATTTCAAAAGAAAACAATAAATAAATATTTATATAAATGATTCAATAATTTTATACAATTGATAAATTGAAAAATTTAATGAATTATAAAAAAAATGATAATTTTTTTATGTATGTACACAACACACACACACACTCACACATAATAAAAGAGAAGTTTGAATGTGAATGAAAGCTTTACGATTTCATCTCTCATCCTTTTGAAACGTGAACGCGCAAAATGATTTTCTTCTGGCCGTATTAATAATTATCAATAAATTTTTCGCAGGCCGAAAAAGCGTTCGTCCGCTTTTCCGACGGAAATCGGCATCGCGGATAAATTCATCGGCGAAAAAGGGGAAAGATTTCCACAGGGCCTTTTTTTTCCTCTCTATATATTTCCACGACGGTTCGCGGTTTCACGTTCTAGATTTTTTTTTCTTCTTCCGTTCGGCTTCGGAAAAACGCAAAGCTCTTAATGCTCTCGTACCTACACAATATTTTCTACGAGTTTTCCTCTGGATAGCCTCATCCTTCCGGGTTTCACCCTAATCGTAGGTGGTCCGTTATCTTTCATTTCCTTCGTAGGTTCAACGAACGTAGACGACTCGCCCGCATTCTCGTTTTTCTCAGTCGTATCTAATGATCTGTGCCTTAATTCGAACGCAAATGCCAATTTCGTCGGAATCAACTATTAATTATTATCGATAGTCATTATTGTTATTGGAAAATAAGCTAAGATTTTCTCCCTTTTTACTACGTATATAAATTCAAGTACTTAGTCTTCTATTGTTTTTTTTTTAAATATAAATATTTTTACCTAATTTATAAGTTCAATATTTAACCCTTTGCACTTGAGACGTTTTATAGCGAATTTTTTACTCCCAACTTAAAATTAATATATATATATATACAAATTATAGAATAAAGTTTTTACATTTTAAAATTTTATATAACTTTGCTGTTTATTGAATATACGAATTTATTAATTAATTAAATTTCTAAACCAAGAAAAAAATTCGTCATCATTTTTTTAAGAACAGCATATTAAGTAATACTGATCTACACAATTATTTTAATTTATCGTTTCATTTTTATAGAAATTAAAAATTTTAACATTAGTAATCTTTCTACCAAGATCGTCAAGTTTGGAGTCAAAAAAAGTTTCAATTCTAAAAATACAGTCTGGTTTATGGTATCTAGTTACGGACTAATTTAAGTTAAAAAAATCCTATTTCTATTTCAAATGATATAATTTTATACCATCAATCCAAATGGTGATCAAATGAAACCTTTCAAGTTTAAGATTTAAGTGTTTTTTTTCACATTATAAAATTATTATATTTTAATAAAATATATGATTTATATTACAATCAAATTGTATAAAATTTTGTCAATGTATATATATTTAAAATAGATACAATTTTGAACATTAAAAATAACTTCACTAAAAGCTATGGAACATGTTCCAATCAGGTGCGGTTTTCCAACAAATATTCATGATATCGTATATATATATATATATATATATATATATATATATATATATATATATATGTGTGTGTGTATGTGTGTGTTTGTGTGTGTGTGTATGTATAAATATAACATGTGTTTATATTGGCAAGATATCGTACCATGCATTGAGAAAAGTCGAATGGAAAATATTTCTTGAAAAGTTGTGAAAAATTTCAGTTTTGCCACGGCTGTAACCGTAGCACTAGCTTAAAGCGCATTGCACCGAAGCACTTTGGAAAATTATATGAAAGCTCTTATTTGACCGTAAAGGTCAAAAGCAGACGTGCTCACTCGAATGTTTCGCACACGAAAGCTCCAGACTGCATTCCTATACTACTTTACTGTATATATATATATATATATATATATATATATATATATATATATATATATATATACATACAATATGATATGGTATGAGTACTTGCTGAAAGGTCGACCTCATTTCGTGTAGAATCTCATATCATAAATATACACTAATTTTCACCGGGTAGATAATTTATATTATAAAATATTTATATAGCAGTATGCTGATGTAATCTAGGTTTTAACACGTGTATGTCCATCTATCTATTCATAAATATAGATGTACACGAAAAACTGTACATATAGATATATATGATATATTTTACAAAATTATATTATAATATGTGATGCTATTGCTATTAAAAATATGCGTGAAATATTTTTTATATAAATAATTTGGATTATTTAAAATTTAATAATATAAAATATTATAAAAATAGTTGAATATATTTATGACATAAAAATTTTGAATATTCGAACAAAATGTAATATGTATACTTTTTTTTTTACGATTCCATTGATTCCTTTAAACGAGCAGCATATTTATATAATATTATACGGAAAAATGTAAGGGTTGACGAACATAAAAGATAGAAGCAATCCGGTATATTCGGTATAGCGAATTTGTGATTTGCAATAAATTCCGATTTTCAAGCAACGAGATTTATTTGTGTACGAAATGGAGGTCGCGTACGTTAGCAGTTTCTCATCCGTTCACTTTTTCTTTATATGTATATATATATATATATATATATATATATATATATATATGTATTTTTTCTCTCTTTGCTATTTTTCCCGTTTCCACATTTTCCCGCTGAAGTACCATATAAGGTAGGGGTGAGGAAAATGCAGAAATCGCATCGGGAAATGCAGACTTTAAATGAACCAAACACGTTCATCTCATTGAGCTAAACGTGCTGTATAACTAGAAATGGTAATGATAGGAGTCGACGAAATATTTCACTATTATACATATTTTGTATAATATTAAATTTGAAAAATAGATTGAATATGCAATAAAAATTTAAGTACAATTGAAAAACAAAGTTTCAATACGAAATAATATTTTATGAGAGTCGATCAAGTATATGTAGAAATTTATTTTAATTTTTCATAATGCAGTAAAATATGTAATATACTAAATATGTGATATAATTACATCAATATTAATTGTACATTGTTTTACGTTGATATTTATTCAAAAATATATATTTTAACATGCATAACTATATTATATATAAGACGGATTATATTTAACAAGACATATTAAAGCATATAGATGACTTAAAGGAAGGTCTTTACGGATATTTTCTTTCATCTATTACATTAAAATCGAAGAAAAGCTGTCTAAACCAACTCAAGTACACAAGTATGAGATGAATTATTAGAAAAAAAAAGCGCTAACACTAATCAGCAAAAAAATAATATATTATATTGTATCAACTTATACACGAGTGGGAATAATTTGAAATAAAAATTTCAAATTATTTTTTTAATCAAAATAATTAATTGATTAATGCGGTAAATAAATAATATACAAGCGATATTACAAATTGAATTTAATTTGACCACAAAACCGTGATTCGTATCCAATATAAAAAAAAATTATTTGATACAGAAATAGTTCAAAAATGAGCGTAATTAATATAGCTAATTAATTAATGTAATTGATGCTATCTATCTATCGTCGGTTTTAAACTGATGAAATTATTGAAAAGTTATATATATATATATATATATATATATATATATATATATATATATATATATATATATATATATATATATATATATATATAGTTAAAGCGAGCTTCGGTTTCATTAAAATTATATAGGCTTAGTTTGTTGTTTGTGTGTTTGCCATAGTAGTTAGCACTAACAACTATTCGAACAATGTTGAAACTAAGGTTTTTAGAAATTACACGAGTTCCTTTTGAACTTGTATTACGACGTAGAAGAGATTGTTGTTTTAGTTGCCGGCAACGTATTATAATACAAATACACACCGTACCACATTTCCACACAATACTCGGAAAAACCAACCCTTGCACGTGCAATAGGAGAGCTTTCCCCTTTGTTTGTGTGCGTGTGCGTCACGATACGACCGCGAGGGGTTAGCGGGAAGGGAGGGAGGGGTGCGGGGGAGTGGTGGAAAAAAGTCAAAAGTCACATTTTCGTTAGAAACGCAAAAACTGTGAGGAAACTTTTGAAAATTTCCAAACGAGCGACGAAAGTTTGTTTTGTAACTCAATCAGATTACTACGGGTGATGGAGGTACGTGATAGAATTTTAATATTGGTATACTCGAAGAAGAAGAAAAAAAAATATAAAAGACAGTAGAAATGAAAATATATTATATACATGTGCATATGAAACATGTACATGTTATAGGCAATGTATACTATTACATATATATATATATGAAATATTGGATATGTTTTATACTTTTATAGAAAGGGTGGACTACGAGTGGCACATTATACTCCAGAAATAATAGTGATATATTCCAGAAATCCTTTTTTTTTTTTTGAAGAACATATTCATACAAACTAGAAATTTGAATGAAAATTTTAGTTAGTCAAAAATACTGAATACTTCTGTTCTATAGTTAAATTTATCTATATAAATCGTATTAATCACTAAACTTATATTCACAATATATGTTTAAGGCCTTTATTTACTGTATAATTTTCTATTAACCAAAGAAAAAAGGATTTTCATTCATGATCTTTCGACTCATTGTAAAATATAAATTTTCTCATATGTAAATAAACTTCTAAGTTAATATTATTAATACCTTATATTATATTTTATTAGACAAAAAAATTATATAATGTAATATAAAATAAAGAGACACGTATTTTTTATTTTTAAAATGCAAAAAAAAAAACATTTTGGTCTAAAAATGACACGCTATCCAGTTAAAGTAATAAAAATGATGAAAAATTATTTTGGATCATACATAAACAATTATGTGGTAAGGGGTTAAATATCAAATTAAAATATGCGTATATTTTTAATTGAAATAATTTAAAATGTGCTGTCAATATTTTATTTAAACGATAATAATTTTTAAGGTTTTAAATCATGAATTCCTAATAGTTTATCAATCTCTTATTCACAATAAAATGTTATCTTTTACTATGACAATATATTCAATATATATACGTGTTTTTTAAACATATTGGTTTAAAATATTGAAAAATTATTCATGCTAAATGATTTCTTCGCACGCGAATAAGAACAACTTACGGCAAAACGGTGAAAGTGAAAAAACAACAGAGAGAGAGAGAGAGAGAGAGAGAGGAATAGAGAGAGAGAGAGAGAAGAAAAGAAAAGATAGTGAGAGAAATGGAAAATAGCCGTAGCGGAAAAGAAAAAAATGTGAGAGCGAGTGTCGTTCGAAGAATTTTTCGCATCAAAGTTTTATATGAATAATGTATTTGAAAAATTCGACGACGGCCTAATTTGATTTCGTATTTGCCGATTTTTTTTTCACTTCGCTTCCCTTCTCTGTCTTTCCTCTAAATTTTCACTCGCTTTTCTATATATATATATATATATATATATATCGCATTTTTCCTACCCCCTCTGGTCGCCCTTCACATTCGTTCCCTTTATATTTTCCCTAACATCCGTCGTTTCGATTTGTCGTTCCGGGTCAATTTTAAATATTCAACGTAACGAATTTCGCTCGAAAAAAAATTTTTTTTTAAAGTATATATATATATATATATATATATATTTTTTTTTTTCACTCGTCACTCCCTTTTCCTATCCTTTTCATTGTTATTTTGACGAGGAAAATGTCGAAAAAAAAAAGAAGAAAAATAAATAAAACACGAGAAACGCTCGCTTTTGGCCAAAAGTCAAATGCGAAAAATAAAAATAAAACACGTTACATAATAAACGACAAAGACGAAAATAATGATATTATTATTATATATATATATATATATATATATATAATACATAAAAAAAGTACATTTTATTTGTGAAAGAATTAAAAAAAAAATTTTTTTCAAGTATGTTTTCGTATAATATAATGATTATTATGTTAAGTTCTGTAATATAACGACAGTTGTACGATTTTATAAAATTACAAGTTCAATACCCGATTTCTTGGAAATTTCGTATTTATACATAGATATCGAAAGTAAGTTGAAAGTTTGGCGGAGATTATTATTGTATGAGAGTTGATTGATAGGGTAGGCTTTTGGTTATTTAATATAACAAAATTGAGACAAGATTAAATGGTGAAAAATATAATAAAATATTTTATATATTTAGATGTTATTTCATATTTTGTTACAATTATTAGCGATTTTATGATATGAGATATTTTTTATTACGATCAAAGGTCATTTCTTAAATTAAAATAAACAAACTATAAAATTATATTAATTTCATTAAAAATAATATTCTATATTTTTTATGAAAAATTTTATTGTAACATTTTTTTTAAATACATTTTGATAATAGGCGTTAATCTATAAATAATTGCAATATAGAGGAATATGACAAATGTTAAAGACGAAATTACGTCAAATTAACCATTGATAATTCGACGTTATTAATTATTCACGAATTTGATTTGGAAGATTTGTTGTTTGTGAAAGCTTTTGAGATGAAAACCTTTCAATCTGCTTACGAAGCAGAAGAACAACCTTTCCTTAAATGATAAATGGAAAATCTTTTGAAGTTCCTAAATGTCGAAGAGATCGTTTAATATATTCATATATATATATATAAATATATATAAACATGTCCATACATACAATTTATATGTTTATTGTATATTTTTATAATATATAATTTACGAAATCTAGTTGATATTTTTTCAGAAAATTATATAATTTCATATCAAATTATGTATAAAGTATTGAAAAAATAAATTGAATTTTATTTTCTTTAACAAAAATTGGTATTTTAATTTAGGTGGTTTCTTTGAATATCATATTTGTATAAAATTTTTCGAATTACATTTTCCATTGAGATGAAAATGTAGTGAGCGACTCACTAATTTAATTTTCGCACTTTAGCTTTGACAAAAATTTTCTTTGAAAAAATGGTAGTTGATTTTTCGTTTTCAAAAAAAAAAAATATAAATATGTAAATACTTTGAAGTATTTTCATCTAACATATATAAATTTAAACCAATGAAATGTCATTACGGAAAATCGTACGATTTATATAATACGCTGTAAATTGGACTTAATTTTATGATGATTGAGAAAAAATATAAAATTTAATTAAATATAAATAAAGCTTTCTGAAATTTTTGCATGCATAAAAAAAATCAGTTTGATATTCAATGGAGTCGGAAAATAAACGAATGCATTCATGAATGTTGGGAAAGCGTTATATTGAAACGGGAGCAACTTTTCCGGGAAAAGTTTTCGTTTTTCGCGAAAATTTAAGGGTCTCTGACGGCCATTCGAACAGTTCAAGTGCGAAATTTATCGACGAAAAACACTGGCTCGGAAAATTTGCCACAGAAAAACTCCACATGCAGATCCAAAAACACATTCTTACATTTGTATAAAATATATAAAGTTGTGCGGAAAAGCCTTTCTAATTCGAAATTGGTTCATTTAAATATATATTTATATATATATATATAAAAAAAATATTTTATTACAAATATGTTTTCATATGTTGTCACAACTATTATATATATATTATATTAGATATATATATTTGTATTTTATATAATTAATATTTTATTACATTAGATATTATATTTGTAAATTGGTTTATAATTTTGTACTTATAATTATGAAATGTTAAAATTGTTATATATTGGAAATAATTTTCAAAATGGAATAGTTATAAAATTTAATCAATATTGATTAAAATAATCGTTTAATCTGAAATAATAAAATTTAAAATATTTATTCACGCGTATTAATTTCAAACAATTAAATCGTTTAAATAAAAATGAGCGTGTTTTTCTTTTATCGGTAAATAAATACAATGAGAAACTAAGATTTTCCACGCTCGAACGTATTTCAAGAGTCAATAATGACGTCGGAAAATGCCAGTCACGTTTTCCCTTTATTATTATGGTGATCGTGTTAAAGACTGTTGTAAAGATTGAAAATCTAAATTATTATTTTAATTTAAGCTTGAGTTTTTATCATTAAAACGTTTCGTCGCTGTTTGAAAACCGTAAATAAATAATGTTGAATTTTATGATATGAAAATATTATTATGATATGAATAAAAAGTTAAAAATAACACTTATGAATAATATTTATATTTTATATAGGTTGAATCAATATTTTTATATATATTTTACAAAAATGATTTCCTGTTCTATAAATTTAATATAATTAAATTTTAATTGAAATTGTTTCGCCTAGTTTTAATATAAATTATCTCTTTAATTTAAGTTTTTCAAATAATAAACTTGTAATAAAATAATAAAGTAAATTTTCACATATAAAATATTTTAATTGTATCCAAAATAGAAGCTTTTTGTTAACACGCGCGGTTTTTTATATTTTTGTGTGGTCTGATTTTTCATGTTATATATATATATATATATATATATATATATATATATTGTCGTAGATGTTGATATTTGCGGCCTTTGAAGTGTGAATGCGGCCTTTTATCATTTTGCAACTTAAGAGCAATATTTTAAATTAAATTAAATGAATTCAGATGTCTAAATATTTTCAATTTTTTTAATACCATTGTTTAAAAATGGTTTTCTTTACCTGTTATAGATTAATGTGTATTATTTTTTTTTAACATCATAGATTATCTAATAATAAATGATAAAGTTTATTATATTTACTTAGATGTAAATAAATGATAAAATATATTTGTAAGTTATTGAATTTCATATATCTGATGACTATTTCATTGAATAGCCGCTTTAATATAAATTTTCACAATATTATTTCGTTGTAATACAATTTGTTTCAGTTTGCGATTAAAATCGAACGTTCTTTAAAATAAATATAATACATACAATTTTATAATATGAACCATTTAGAAACTATTTAACACAAGTGATTATTACGTCGGTTTTAAAATTCAGTTTTTAGTCGACTGAAGGGATGGATGGGAGTGGGGTGGGGTGGGTGGATGAAAGCATAGTTTTCGCGGAAACGTTTAAAAGTAAAATTAAATAGTTTCGAAGTTTGCAGCAAGTTTTGCTCTGAAGCAATCAGCGTTCAATTTGCACACACAAGTCGGACGACACGAGGTGGGCCACCTGCTCTCGTGGAAAACTTCCTTTCCATCTGTGGAAAAGCCTGCGCCCCCCCCACCTCCGCCCTCCCCCCATTTTGAAGATTAATGAAGCGAACGTGTCACTACGTTTATCTGATATCCGGTCGACTTTCGACGGGAATTCTACGTGTACACGTGCATATTTTGCTTTGGAATATTGGAATATTACATTTTGTATGATGTAATTGAATATTTATTAAATATATATAATTATTTTAATAAATTAAAAATTTTGATCGAATAATATTATTGACTTCATATAAAAATCAATATTAGTTAATCAATATAATTAATTTCAATATAATAAAGATTTAGAATATGAAAAAAAAATACATTATTAATATTTTAATACAACGATTACAGATTATATTAAAATAAAATAGATGAATTATTACTGTAAATTTGTTAAAAGGTATTGTTTTTAATAATGTAATACGAAACGTGTTCTAACAATAATTGAAAATTTCAAATTGATCAATATAGAAATGTGCACATAGATCTTTTGACTTTTATTCATTTCATACGTGATAACAAATATACGTTTGACGTTGAACAATTTTAAGAAATTTATTATATCAAAAAATAGCATGTCAAAAGTATAATAATTTACGTTTGTATTTGAAATATTATAAATTTATTTAATTGAAAAATTAATATAATATAAATGTAATTTTTACGATATTTGTTACAATAATTTCATAAAAGTACACATTGCGATATAAGTACAAGATATCGAATTCAAATCAATTATTTTACAAATATTATTGAAAAAAGTATTTAAAAAGTATGAATAGCAGCAAAAGTCTTCAATATTTTTTTTATATATCAACGAATAAAATATAAAAAAAAAATCCAATATATAATTTTTGTGAATATAATATTTTTAGGAAACTGATAATAATAAAAGCGATTTGAAGACTGTTGTTTAAAAGAAAAATCTCCATCAAAATAACTGATTTTTAAGGTTGAATCTGTATATTCGTTGTGTTGGAAAAAAATCATGAAGTAAATATAGAAATTTTTTTTATTACAATAAATTTAATTCTAACATATATATATATATATATATATATATATATATATATATATATATATATATATATATATTTTCACTATTTAGACATAAATCGAAAATTTCATATAATTAAATTCCGAACAGTCGTTCGACTGAAATTCTAAACACGATCGTCGCCATCATTATTATTATTATCATTAAAATTAATTTAAACGTAAAATCAACGAATCGAAATCGAACGTCAATAAACGACAACATACGCAAAATTCGTTGGCAAAATAAATAAAAAAAAAAAATCATCCGTCTATGCGAGCGAACGGCTCAAAGTTTGAGAAGCGTTCGAGTGAAACGAGCTTTCGACGGAAAAAGCTCTCTCTCTCTCTCTCTCTCTCTCTCTCATACCGCTCATAAATGAAAATGCGCGTTTAAAGCAGACGTATCCGTTTCTGTTCGCGTTTTAAACGAATTCGTTTCCAATGCAAATTTATCTTTACGCTAGGCGCGAATCGAATATGTTTCCAATTTTGGACAAGTGAGCTTTTAATCGACGAACTAGAAATGACGAGAAAAATTATGCTAAATCAATTTAGCGTGCACATGCTGCCGACAATTTTGTATATTAAATTTGTGTTTCTATCGAATTTCGAACGTGTCTCATTTCTATTTACGATACGTGGTATATATTTTTATTTTTTATTTTTGCTATATGTCTTATCTTCAAATTTTGTATCGTGTTCGATCGAAAAATTGATTCGCGAAATTGGATATTTGTTAGATTCGTATGATTTTGATGTTTCTTTTATTATATGAAGTGAGAATGAGAATTATATTTAAAAATAATTTATATTTTGTATATTATTTAAACTTGTATCATTTTTTAATACATTTTCTTTCATTCATTGAAGCAATTGACGTAATTTTTTATGATTGAATTTAAAGTTCCTGGAATAATATTGTTTAAAAAATTATTTATTAATTATTATATAAATAAATCTTTCAAAACAAAATAAACATTATTTTGAACACATTTTTATATTTTTCTAATAAAATATTGTTTCTATTATATATAAAATAATTAAAATTTATTCGATAATTGAAATATAATTATGACATTTGTAGTAATATTAGATACATGATTATATATAAATCCAAATTCCAAGAATAAATTGTTGTTTAAAGAAATTTTAAAATCTTGACTAACGACATATTTTAAAAATATTTTTAAATCTTTAATGTCTTCTTCACCTGGAATTGATTAATAATATATGATGTAATTTGAAAATTTTAAATTAAGATTATATAATATTAAATTATACCCATTAATTTCTTCAAAATAATCTTATTTAATATAAGTCTAGTTTTATGAGCTTCTTCGTTTAACATTTCACATATGAACATCATTATAAAGATTATGAAAAAATCGTGAAAATTCCACATCAAACAATGTACGAAATACAACAAGGACTGAAATAAAAATATTTTAATAAAAATACAGTTTGTGTATTTTTTATTAAAATTATTATGTACCGCTTTATTATAACTATTGATAATATCATATACTGAAATAATTATATTCAAATATGAATATGGACCCAAACAAAATATCTAAAAAAATATATATATATTTACTATAAAAATGTATTTAATATAAATATAATGTATTAATAATACCTACTTCCGCATAATATAAAGAATATAATTTATTTAAAATATCAACAAGCTCTAAATAAAGCTCATTCAATACTTTTATGCTTAAGCATTCGTATTTTTTGAATATATTTTGCTTTCTAAATTTCCAGAACGGATTCAATTTGATATCGGAGAGCTTTCCAGTTCTTAAAAGTTCTGTATTTAATGATTTTAAATATGAATCTATTATATACACTCTTATAATAAATTGTAATAGCGTTATATCCATTTTTAAGAATAATAAAAGATAATACGGTATAATTAATGTGATATTTAAATAAACGTAATACGAATGCATAAAAATAATTAAAATGAAAAATATAGATTGAATTATAATATTTACTGTTTTAACACTGTCCAACACTCGATTATTACCTAGTTTTTTATTAATTCTAATCAAATTATTTAATATTTTATTCACGATGTCATTATTGAAAAATTCATTTTTTAACAATGACACGATTACGGTAAAAAATGTAGCCATATTCAAAATATGCAATAATAAATTTGTAAAAGTGGTGTCCATATATGTATTTTTAAATTGATTTATATAAATGACAGTGAATAGAACAATTAAAAAAATAATATGAAATCGTTGACACATTTTTCCTTTCTTTAATACATTACTGAATAATTTTAAACCTAATAAATCATTCAGCATTGTAAAAATTTTTATATTTACATCAAAATAAGATATATTTATCATTATTGATAATACATAAACAGTATAATTATAATTTTTTCAATATTTTTCTATTTTAAAGAATGAATCCGAATCATGATAGAAACACTACTGGCGATGTAATTGTTTTTCGATCGATTACGAATTTAATTGATGTACTACAGTAAATTAAAAAAATCTACGTACTCATATATTTATATTTTTTTTAGGTTTTTTTTTTGTTTACATATTCAATGTAATTTTATAATTATTGCGAATTGAAATCATAGATTACTATTAAAAATAACAGATACTGAACTAAAATTAATTAATTACATTCTTTACTATTTTATATTTAAAAAAGCAAGATTTTATTTACGTACTGATTATGAATTTTATTCTAGTAAATACTTAATTTATTTGTATTATGTTACTTAAAATCACTTTGAAATTTTTTTTATATACAGCAATATAAGCATAATTTATACTAAATTTATTGTTTACATTTTTATTATTGTTCCAGATTATTAAAATATAAATTCTGTTATATGTAATGTATTATTTTTAATTATAAAAAATATTGGTGTTCTGATTAAATATAAAAAATATTTATAAAATTATGCTGTACATATTTTGGTGTTCATTGTATTTCACTTATATTACTATTGTATTTTTAAATTATATTGATATTAAGATAATTTTTCGATTAATTTTCATAATAAGATTACATTTTTGATGAATTGATTTTTTTTATATAAAAATAATTGAATTGAATATTAGTCAATTTAACGGTTAATATTATTGAACGTAATTAATATATATATTTTTTTTCAAATAAAATACGTATTGCTATTTAATTATAATTATTTCAAGTTATTGTCTCAAAATGCGAATATTTATATGTATTATAATGACTTCGTTTCAAAATATACAAATAACGTTTTATAAAAAACCTATTGTTGTTGTGTGTCCGGTAAAAAGATGAAGTGCGCTCGTCGAGGGTTGTTAAGGAGAGCGTTCATTTTTCAGCCGGTAATGATGATTAATGTATGAGAAGAGGCGAAAACGGCTGCAAGGCAAGCGAGAGACGAAAAAAAAAATGTAAAATAAAAATGAAAGAAAGCAAAGAAAAAAAAAGAAGAAATAAAACGTCTGAAAATGAAAAAAAAATTACACAAGTATCTCACCTCAAACGGAAGAAGAACCACTGAAAAAAGAAGGTTAAGAAAATACATCATGGAAAGCGTTGAAATCAGTATTCTGAATCCTCTATGGTTTATAAATAGTCATTGAAATAAGGCACTTTAAGGACATTAATTTTAATTAAAATGATACATATACGTCGTTTCAGTATCCCTTAGGATTTTTTCAGCATATTTATTAAAATCATCCCATATATATATATTACACTCATCTATATATATATATATATATATATATATATATATATATATATATTGACGTATATAATACGATTCATATTTAATGTAGGAAAATTGTAAAATATATAAATAAGAAATGTAAAGGATGAATAAAAAAAAAATAAAGCGATGAAAACGTTAAAAATAATGAATACGATGTATCAACGTGAAAATATAAAAGTAAATTTATAACAGCATAATAAATAGTTAGTCTATTATAAATATACACTAATCAAACAAATCAATTTTTATTAAATTAAAATATTTTGTATATATTTATATATAAAATTTATTTAGATTTTTTTTTTATATATGCAATATAATATTTTCGCTTTATATATTATTATCTCAGCATAAAGTTCGATTGACTCTTTCCAATATTTTTCCATGAAAAAAAAAAGAGTGTTCGTGTTTTTCCCGATCGGAAAATTCCGCTTCCATACCCTCTTCCTTATATAGTCCAGTTTTTGATAATTCATGACGCAGCAAAATTATACGAAAACGCTACAATTTTCATAATAGAAATCAATAAATCGAAAAAAATATGTAATAATATAAAAAAAAAAAAATTCGGCGAAATAAGCAGAAAAAAATTACTGAATCGTAGGCTAAAATTTTTAAAAAAATTTTACGGTATTGATTGATTGATAAGAAATACAAATATTTTTTTTGGATTTCATTTTTTTTTTCAGACATTTGCGTAATATGTTAAAATCAATAGCGCTACATTCCAAGTGGGCCTAAGTCTCTATATTAATTATTTGTATTTTAATTTTCATATTGTTTAATTATCATTTTTTTATTTAGCAATTTTTTTTTATTTTTTTATTTTAGATTGAAACAATATGTAAAATATATATTTTTTTTAATGTATTACTTTTTTTTACTTTTCTTTTTATATATGTTAATTACTTTTTATACTCCATTATAAATTATTATAACACTCGAGTGAATATATAAAAGTTAAAAAAAATAATTATATCGTTAAACTTAATTAATTTTGTAAATTATGTTATTTTAAAACAATATTTTTTTTTCATTATCATAATGTAAAAGTAATTTTTCAATGAAATTGATTATATTTCGAAGGTATATAAATATATCGTTGATAATTTAATTTATTAAAATTAATGTTTTTAATTATTATTCTAATAAAAAAGTAAAAAAATATGTCATAAAATATTATGTCAATGCTTTTATATAATGATGAAAATAAAAATCAATTACGATAATTTTATTTAATTTCAATATATATTAAATTTATGCGTTAATGAAAACATTTGATAATGTAGTAGAAAAGGGGTTTTAATAATTGATTTTTTTAAACCATTTTATATATATGTAATTTTCAAATATGATCACATCGTCGTATTGAAATAAAAAAACTAATTTTACATTATTATAATGAATAAATTTGATTATTAATTATTCTGTTACATATGCAATTATTTGACGGTAACGCAATTGTTCGTTTATTTATGTTCATCAGGTAACAGTTTTATTATGCGTAATAAATATCATTTGTATAATTATATTTTTACAATTAATTTTAAATATTATGAAATATGATAATATCAAGTTATTTCTTAAAAAATATATAATCTGAAAGTTAAGTTCATTTATTTTCCATGAAAAATGAAAAGCTTTAATGTGAGATATGGACGTATATTTATTAATTATTAATTCTTTGTATATTTTTCTTCTTTAATTGTTATATATAAATATATTTCTAATACTATTTTCAATATTTCTTGTTCATATTGTGATATAGAATTTTTATATTAAAAATATTTAAAATTGAAAAATATTATATAATCTTAATTTTATTGACATTTAATTATTTTTATAGATCACAATTACGTTCTATATATAATCAATTCATAAATTCTGATAGTACCACAAAAATTACCTAGAAAAAAAATAGAATTTCACATTTATGAATATTTGAGCTATTAATACATTTTTTTTTTAAATTAATATTTTTTGATTAATCATAAATAATGGAATATAACACAGCAATCGCAATAGAATATAATATAATTCTATATGCGTGTCAATTGACATCCATAAATCTATTATGGCGATAAAATTGTTTATTCGAATTTACGGATTCGCGCGTTCATCGAACGATATAATATTTCACATATACGTTCTTCGGCGATTTCAATTTTTCGTTTTTTTTTCCATTTTCATTTTCATTTCTCTCTCTTTCACTTTCACTCTATATATATATATATATATATATATATATATGCACATTATTTGTTTTCATTTTTGACACATTTCAATTTTTCACACGGAAATGGTTGCGTGGGTTGTTGTTTTTTTTTGTTTTGGATATATAGAAAGAAATAAAATGAAGAGAAGGCCCCGTTGTTAGAAGAATGGATCGACGGGTCAGGAGGGTTACAAAAAAAAAAAAGCTATAGGGGTGGTTTTATAGAGG
This sequence comes from Leptonema lineaticorne, assembly GCA_024500535.1. Lineage (NCBI taxonomy): Eukaryota > Metazoa > Arthropoda > Insecta > Trichoptera > Hydropsychidae > Leptonema > Leptonema lineaticorne. The sequence continues at coordinate 1,386,465 of JANIJI010000003.1, forward strand.
ATGGAAAAAAAATAACTGACGCATTTTATTGTATCACTTCGACGGCCCGTAAATATCGTTCTTGTTCTCGCGCCTAGTCTAGCGTGAACGTGTCGGATATCGTTTTCGGTATAAAAATATTTATAAATCAATGTTGTGCAAATCGAGGAGGGTCATTTTGTATTATTTTTGTAGTTGTTGTTGTTGTTGAGAATATATTTTAAATATAAATATGGACATTTTCCATTTTATATCGTTTCGAGGGACGATGCGCGTCGAAGCAAAGCTCCGACGCCGGAAGCGGTAGAACGCTTCGGAAAACGGGTCGTTATTGAAAATTTTCCGAAGTGAAATCGGTTCGATTTATTGAATAAAAAGTGCATTATAGCATTTGGAATGTTGATTATAAAAATCAATATAATAATATTTACTACAACTTATATTCGTATATTATATTGATTCAACGTATACATTTTTATATACTTTAAGCACATTTGAAATAAATGTATAGATTGAAACGTAAAAATAAAATAATTAAATTGAACGACATAAAAATAATATAATAATGGAAAAAAGAATTTAATTCAATAAAATAAAAAAATCTTTTATATAAAAATATAATAAATAAAATAAATAACTATTTTTATTTAATATTATTATTATATTTACATTTATCGATAGAACAAAGAATCTAGCTGAAAAAAATGAACACAATTTATTACATTTATGAATATTATTAAGTGATAAAAATTCAAATATTTTACAATATATTTTAAAAATAAATTTAAGAAATTTACAAAGACTAAAGAATTGTATTTTGATTTTTTTTAAAATATATCAAATAAATTTATGAGTAAAATTTATTTTATATATTTAAAGGGTATGGCTTAGAAATATTGGAAAATGTTTCTAGAAAAAATAAATTAATTTATACTTATAAAAATATATTATTTTTCAAAAATCGTGAAAAACTTTTCCCTTTGAATTTGGGTTGAGAATATTTTTTTTTATTAATATTAAAAATATGATATATAAAGAATTTAAAACTGTAATAATAAAATATAATTTTTCTATACTTTATTATATATATATATATATATATATATATATATATATATATATATATATATATATAACAATTTTGTATTAAAATATATTGGAATTATGAGATACTTTAAAAGATCTTAAAGATTCTTGATGGAGAGAAAACGATTATATTATTATATACTTTAACATTTGTTATTAAATATATAATACCATTTAATGCCGAGCATCTATAGAGAATTTAATAAAGAATGAAATTCTACAAATACAGCCTCAGACGACGTAATCACGTAAATTTAAATATTGATTTATTCGATAGACTCCAGATAGAAAGGTTTGTGCTGTATCTTTTTTTTTCTTTTGCCGTTTCGCTTCAAACACACATATCTCCAATATATATATATATATATATATATATATATATATATATATATATATATATATATATATATATATATATATATATATATATATATATATATATATATATATATATATATATATATATATATATATATATATATATATATATATGAGAAAGATACGCGTATCTATATATATTTTGGATATACGTGAAGATTGCATGTTTATAAATTTAACGACGTATGTCGAACGTGAGCGAATATCAATTTTCAATTTCGTTTTCGAAACACATTCTGAACTGAAGGCTGAAAAACGATACGTTTTTCATCTGAAACGAAATCGTTCCATTCGTTCGGTTGACGTAAATTATGTATATTACGCTAGTTTTCATGTGCATATTAAAAATAACGCTCTTTTTTGTAATACAAAAATATCAAAGAAACATTTTATATTAAAATGTAAATTGATATATTTTTTTTGATATAATTAGAAAATTAATATATATATATATTTTTTTTTTAATATTTTAGACATTTCGCTTATTGTTCGGTTCTTATTGATCTTACATCAGATTTTCTTCTTTTTTCAGAAATATAATACCGTCTTTTTCAAAGGTTCGCAATCTAAATGACCAATGCATTTCTGGACACTATCACGTGAAATATATCCTTAGAGGTGCAACCGCATCTAATTTTACATTTTAGATACTTGGTTAAAAGCCAAGACTTACTTCTTCTATATATATGTAAGCAAGAGCTGAACAGTCTTATAGCAGTAAAATATCGTATAATATTTTTTTTTCTTGAAAATGAATTATTATGAACACATATTATTGTTGAAAAATATTTGTTCATACATAAAAATATTATAATCGATGTATGCAAAACATTATATATATAATAAGTGTGTGTGTCATACTTTTTTCGAAAATCGAAATCGATAAAAATTTCGCGCAATGTTGCCATAATTAAATAATAATGTTGCACGTATATCAATACTGGCAACACTTGATAATAATCAACTACGTCGAAGCGGGCGGCTAGAAACGTCGATTGTAAATTTCGCGCAGTGTCGAAAATTGAAACCCCAGTTTCGTGTCGTCCGGTCGAAATTTCTATGTTTGTTTGTTAAATTTTGGCACGGTTAACGTTGACTCTTGACCGCGGCCAGTTTTCCGGTTCAGTGTGTGCGAGTGCAACTGGCAACACTGAACTACACTAAATTAAATCGACACAGTTTCAAAACTTTCTGATTGGCATTATTGCCGGACAACTTCATTCATTCGGACAACTTCATTCCTCTCTCTCTCTCTCTCTCTCTCTCTCAATTGTACAATGATTAAGTGTTGTTATACGTCATGTAAGCTTTACACACACACACACACACACATACACACACACATATATATATATATATATATATATATATAACTCCTTTTTTACACGACATTTTTATACATGGATTTTGAAATACCATATATATATATATATATATATATATATATATATATATATATATATATATATATATATATATATATATATAAATTATAATATATATGATTTTAAAATTACAGAGGATACACATATAATATGAAATTCTATTAGTGATAATAAATAATATAAAATGTATTGTAAGCTTTTATCGTTTAAATTTTATATGAAAATAATCACATTTATAAAGCTGATCGCATGTAAGAGTGCATCGACGATTATAATAAAAATTTAAAGTGCATTTTTGAAAAGACGTTCATTTTCTATTCAACAGTGAATATTCTTTTGAAGAAACAGGATAGAATGATACGATATCATTTTCTATTTTCTTTTGTAATTTTCATAATTAATTTTCTATCGATTTTTATATTCAACTATATATATATATATATGGATATATATTAACTTATAATTATTTTTCATTATAATTGAAAAAGTGTTATTTTTTTTATATTATATATCTATAGTAACGTTAAATTAAATTTACGATAGAATAGAATGTATATGTAATATTTTTAATTTTCATTTTTTACGTTTAATTTTTTACCAAACGTTTCACGTAATGCCGAAACTTTAGGCTGTTGGGATTTCGGCTGTCAGGGATTTCGGGTAGACTGAGATATAAGGATAAAGGGACTAAATAAGGATATTATTTGTACCAAATATTATTATCCATATATACATCGACAATTTCATTGGTATTGATGTGAAATTTTATACAATTCATATATCGCTTTTTAATTATAGAAAAATTATTCCCAATTCTCATTTTGAATATTAAAAAATATGATAACATTTTATGATATGGTTATGATAAAAATAATAATATTCGCAATGATTAAAGTAATATATTTTTTTCATATATTATATTAGAAATACTTTTGATTTTTTTTTAAAATTAGAAAATTTTCATTTTTTGTTATTGCTTTTAAATATTTCCTTTAAAATTATCATGGATATATATGACTATATTTGGAGTTTATTTTAATATTTAGATTTACGTAAATAATTAATGATATTTTTTATCGTTTATTTAGCGTATTACTGACCTTATATACAATATTTTGAAATAGAAATTGTTAAGGCTCAGTCATATTTATATTAAAATTTTATTGTTTATTGTATGAAAAATTAAAAGATAGATATTTTATTAATTTAAAAACAATTTTTTTAATTTTATAATGGATGGGCATTTATAAATTTTACACAAAACGCATACTTTTAATCTGAAAGACGTTGATTTTTAATATTAAATAAAAAAAAAATATATAGTGTTGACTGCATTCATTACATTCTCCATATACATTGTAAAATATGAAAACAGAATAAATAATATGAAATATAAAGTGGAATGCGAAATTTTCACGCCGTAGTAAAAATCGCAAACAATGTTAAAAGCGTCCGTTGCACATATTTGCGGCACGACTGACCATACTACACGTTGTTCGTACTAAACAAAAAAAAAAAAAGAAAAAATGCAAGTAAAAATACGTATATTTACACATATATATATATATATATATATGTATACGTAAAAATATAAATTTTCCTTGGAAATTATGTCTCCGTTATATTTACTACCTTTTTCCGAGCACGTTTCCTAGAAGATATACGACTATCGTGCCAAAGTAACGCTGTCCGTGTATTTTGACTGCGTTTCTTATATTTTTCTTTTTTTTATTATTATTATTATTATTATAGTCAATTTTTTCGAAAAATTTAAATCGTTGAAAATGCTCGGTGGCTGTTAGATAAATTATTTTCGAATTCTATCTAGTGAGTAACAAGTATTTAATTTGATACGGCGCATTGTTGTGTATTTATTTGTTCTTATTGTTTACTGCATAGCGTTTTGCGGTTATTACGCTGTTTGTTTCAGTTGACCACGAATGAATTTTGTATTATATTTACATATATAAATATATATATAATATATATCAAAAATAATTGCAATTTAATATAGCATTATATAAAAAGAATATGAAAAAACAATGATATGTTGAAATCTTCTTTAAATATGTAATAGAAATTCTATATATTGATTCATTTACGAATTATAAATACAGTCATTTATCATTGTCTCGAACGTTCATTGAAGATTTATTTACGTATTTCTTTTTTTATTTCAACGGATGCACTTTTGTGTTGAAAGGTAATCTATTGCTTGTTTTTTTTTACTTCCACCATATAAATTGATTGAAAAAAGCAATTCACTTTCACTATTTTCATTTGTGAAACGTATATTCTTCAGTTCAATACTGTATATGAAAAAAAAATATTTCATATAATTTATCTATTGATTTTTATATGAAATTGTCTCAGAGTAAGATATCATTATCAAGTAGAATGTTGCATTAAACAAATGATGTTGGAAATCAAAAGATCTATTATCATCAATCAAAACATTAATAAATCATGTTATCAATTGCCGAGTTGTGTTCTTGAACATACTCAAGAATTGATGACGATTCAATAGAATGGATGATCACTTTGAGAACAGAGAAAAAATATTATATATATATATATATATATATATATATATATATATATATATATATATATATATCTGAAATTGTTCTTTGAGTGTTGATATTTTAAAATTATTATCATTTTCAATATAATACAAAATTATTATTATTTATAATACTTGAGGTCGATCCGAATGCAATATAAAATGGATAAAACGAATTTGAAGCATTCGTCGGAACGCCCATTCATTGATTGACCATTATCCATGGTGGAATCGGAACGCATTAGTTTCAAGCCTGCCTTTGGGAAAATCGGATTAAACCCGAGATGCTCAACATAATCAACTCCGTCGTGGATAAATTAAATTAATTTCCTAGCAAGTTTCAGCTTCCGATCACCATAATAAAGATGATTCTAACACAGACCCTCCGTTTCGGCATATTGCCTCTTTATATAACGTTATATATATATATATATATATATATATATATATATATATATATATATATATATATATATTATATATATAGTGTTGTATATTTCGAATGTGAGCACCTAGCGTAGATTTATTTTCAGATTGAAACGTCACAATGAGGCAACGGGTCTGAACCGAAAAATACTTATCGTGACTTTTAAGGAAATGAAAAAAGTTGTTGAAATCGAGATTCGTATTTTTTTTTCGGATGAAATAAAGAAATAGAAAATAAAATATATTCGATACGGTAAACGTGTATCGTTATAATAATAATGAATTTAATCAGCGTTTCGCACAAAGTGAAAACGGCAAGTTTTTCCTTTTTAATATATATGTTTTTTTTTTAAAACGATAATTTAATTTAAAAGTCTCTATATTATAAATTTTTCATAAAGAATATTAAGGTTCGTATAATATCAAAGAAACTCTATTCATAATATTTTTTTCTATATCGTGCATTTTTTTTTCAACATAATATTTCATGAATTTTTATTAATTATAAATCAAAGCGATGAATTGTAACACGGAATAAGTAGAAATATTATAGTTTTAAACGTGGAAAATGTAGTTAAACTGCATTAGACATGATGAATACAAAGGAAATGCAAAAGGTTGAAATATTTTTAAATCGTTCCATTGTCGACTGAAAAGAACTGATAAAAAGTAAACGTTTCAAATGGAAAATATAAAAAAAAATATTTTCTCATTAGCAAAATGACATTTTATAAAAATTCTTTTACATTTCATAAAACGATAAATCTTAAGAAATTTATATATATATATATATATATATATATATATATATATATTCATATTAAAATTTTATATAAATTATGAATATCATTTGTGTTGATCAATGAAGAAATATTAATTCCAGATTGTTTTTTTTTTATTTTTCAAAATTATAGTCGTATTGCAACTGAATTGAAATATAATAACTGAAATTTAACAATGCGTTTATTATACGAAATATGCTGTTTTGATTTTTTTTTGAGGTAAATATATAATATTATAATATACTACATAACCCTATTATTTCGTGCGTTCGAAAATAACAAAGCCTTATATATATATGGTATATGTTGCGTATATACTGTGCACGTGCACAATGCGGCAAATAATTCGTTTGTGAATTAATGGATCAGAAAACGTTTGTGAAAAAAAAAGTGAAATTATGAATAAAACATAAATTGTGCGAAAAATCGATCGCGTATTTTTTCGATAATGATATTTATTGAGAATATATGTGAATATCTGTATATAAAAAAAAAAGCAAAATTCTGAAAATTATTCACATCATCTGAAAAATTATATAATAATTTAAATTTTTTATATATTTTGTATTGAAGTAATATTTTATATAGAGAATGCTAGACTTTAATAAAAATGATGTACGAAGGATTGCTGCAAAGGAATCGTTAAATTTTATATTCCATTAATGACATAGAAATATGATTTAGAATATGAATGATGAATTTAAATATTTTTCACATATATATTATATAATTTTATTGAACTTTAGCCAACGTTCGACATACAGTATAAGGATTATTTTAGATTATAGCTAGACAACAAATGAACAACAACAATAGTGGACAAGAGCTATCGTCCTATACTTCTAATCTCTACTATGAAACGCTTATATTCCACACAAGAGCCAAAACCTTTATCTGATTTAATACTATATATATGTACATATATATATATATAAATATCGAAGTATAAGAGATGGTTCAAAGCCCATCGTCGATGTGACCACTGACCCAGATAGCCGGTTGATTAGTGTGCCAATGTGAACCTTCGATATAAAACCATACATCTAACCATAATGTAATATTCTGTGTGGATGAGGACACGTTTCTTCTATTATGTCGATTATATGTTATATGATCGATCGGTTTCGATGGAGATAAATTGAATATTATTTTATCGAAGGCAAATGGCCGAGCACTGTTCGTCAACGTAACGTTAATACGTATTTGAGCGTGAAATTACCGTAATTTTCCGCTTAAATTGCATTCGAAAGCTTTCAAAGTATTATTTTTTTTATTGTGTAATGAAATATTCGTAATCGAAATTTATATGCATTTTCTAATGTTTTTTTTTTTTTTAAGTACATATTTTTAAAACGTCATCGTGCCTCAGAATATTAATTATAAAGAGCGAGTACTTTGAAAATTTCATATTTTATAGTTAAAATATATCATGAAAAAATAGTACTGATAAATAATGTGAAAAAAATTTCAGACGTGAAAAATATCTGAAATTTGCATGAATATTTTATAAAATCGATGGTTAAAGTCGAGGACTCTACTAAATATTGTACAAAAATTTGAGATTTTTTTATATATAATATTATTTGCGAGAGTTACTTTAAATTTATACAACAATATTTTTTATAATAAATAATTTAAATTAAAATTTTTATTTGTCTATTTATAAAATATGTCATTTACGAACAGAATTAAAAAAAATGATATATTATATATTAATAGTTAATAAAAAATCCAATAGTTATAAATTTAATTTTTAATAATATACGAGAAATGCAGTAAATAATATTTACATATAATTAATATGAGTATATATAGCTCAAAGGAAAATACATGAATGAAATTTAATTGTTTCTACAAAGAATATTTTCTTTATTTAGAACACAAGGAAAATATCGCATTTAATGTTGATGAAATATAATAATTTTAAATAAAGCTTGTACAACCGAGAATAAAATTAACATCAAAACACCTGAGTTCTATTTTGTTTTAATTATAAAAAATGTACTTCTTTAACAAATATTGCTCATTGCATTAACGATTTTTCATATAGTTTTTTTTGTACAATTTAAATGTAAACGACTTTTTTTACCACGAAAAACGTTAAAACGATGTTTATTTTTTTACTTTTCACATTCTATTTTGAAAAAATTTCCAACGATTGATATATCCAAACTTGAAAGCTCAGTTCAATTGGTCTATCATTTACAAATATCGTTTTTTTAACAACAATCCGGTTGGTAGATTTAAATATTGTAATGCATTTCGATCAGTTTTCATATATATGGTATATATTTTTATATAATTTTAATATAAATATATTTTTCTGCTATCAAAAATTCTGAAAACATTTTTTTCTGAAATTATTTTAGTAATCTAGCTTAGAAATGAGAAACTTTTTTGCTCATAAAGGTCACTTTTTAACAATGATCCTTCATGGAGGCCGTATTAAATAAAAAGAAACGTATGAAATTAGGTAAATAAAAAGTCAATAATGTAACACATTTAAACTTAAGTTAGATAAGTTGAACGTGAAAGTAATTACTCTTTTATAAAAAGCTCTCTACATAAAGTGACAAAAGGTCGCACTTACACTTCAAAAGTCGCAAATTTCTGTGTTTGCATAAAGATAAAAAAAAAGACACTACATAATAAAATAAAAGATTGCACTTATTAGTACAAAAGGCTATATGTGGTTTTAAGACCGCAATTTAAAAACAATATTTTTTATCAGTTATACTTTATATTATACATAAAAACATAAGCTCAAATAAATATTGATACAATATGATTAATTTATATTATAAAATATGTAAATATAAATACAAAATAAACAATGCCCAGTTTCATCTATTAAGATTAAAACAGCCAATGTCGAATTTTCCTAATTAAGTACGACAAGGAAACATTCGGTGGAAAGCAATGATTTCAAAATGTACAATTTTCACTGGTTATAATGATTAAAATAGTTTGTTTGTCTACGGATAATTAGTTTGAAGTCGACGGTTGCAGTTTTCATATCCCTGAATATATATATATATATATATATATATATATATATATATATATATATATGCCGTCGTTAAGTCACCGAGTGTACGCAGGTCAACGATTTTCCCTCGGAAAACTTTCAGGGGCGTCGCGTGAAAGTGCGTGAAGATAAATATGGTGGTTTCAAGTCGTCTTAACTAACGTTTGCTCACATCAGGTCTCATGCTTTTGCGGTTAGAGCTTTTGCTTGGCTACGGATTTAATGCGAAAGTTTAATAATAAAGGTGAATTTATGGTCTGGCACGTTGTTCTTTGCGGCTGAAAGATGACTGAGACTTTAATATTCGATATATATATATATATATATATATATATATATATATATATAGGATTATATTTAAGTCTGTGTGTATGTAATATGAATCGTAAACGTTCCATCGATGATACCAATAAATTGTATTTACGTGGATTTATGAATTTTAATGGTTTCAGTTTATTCACTAGAGGGTAATAATTTTTTTTATATCACCATTACGATAGAATATTTATATAGATACTATATAATAACTTTATATACTTTTAAACAAACATGAAATATATACAACGGTATGTAAAAAATAAATAAATAAATAAAAAGTTTAATTTTTAATGATATTGTAAATTAATATACAATATGATATATTTAGTTTATATGTATTATTTTATCTATATGTGTATATTGGCGAAAAATGAACACTGTAAACGAGATTATAATGGTATGCAAAGTTTTCCATCGCACAACTCTTTGACCGTTTTTCACCTCGAAAACTTTTACTTGGTAATAAAGCGTCGCTTCACTGCACTTATATAAATATTACAAATAAAAATATAAAATAAAAGTTAAACTAACAACTTTATCTTATCCGGTCGGAAGATTATTCTGTGAGATTTAATTTGTGAACGATAATAAAATTTACCGCGCATTTCGTAACATTAAAGTGTTCTCAATTATTTTTTCATTATTGTATTGAAATATTAAATATGCATTAATATAATATTGTTTATATTATAAAAATCGCATCATATATTGATAATGTGTAATACATATTATTATATATAATATTGATATAATATATGTGTATTATTATAATAAAAGAGTGTGAGAGAGACGTTGAATTACTATTTTATGATTATGACGTAAGAGCGAAAAGTTCTTTGAGCTTTCAAAACGAATTAAGCTTTCCAATTACTCAAGCGTTTGATAAGTCTAATTTGCTACAGTAAATTGCACTGAGCTGCCTTATCCGTCTTTCAGAGAGATTTTGCTTCCAATTCGTTAAATAATGTGAAAAGTTTCAGCTAAATATTCAGATCGTGTTGCATGTATTATTAGAATAATATAAAAAAATATATTTAGATTTCAAAAAAAAAAAAAAAGAGTATATTCTTCATTTTAGAATCGTGCAAATATTGAATGCATTCAATATGCATTCAAAATTACCATTCGAATGAATCGGTCGATTTGCATATGTGTTTCATAATTGAAAGTGACCCCTATTTGTGGTCTCGGAAAATCGACAAGGGCACCTGCACACACTAAAGTCGGCACTTAGTGCTTTTACAGAAGCTTTCGGCACAATGGTGCGGTGCATTCGACGTCATTAGCAATGCAACCAATTTCGTGGACCGTTCTCGATTTGTGAATTTGTATTACAAAGGAAAAGTTAATTTTGTCTACGGAAATATAGAGTGCATTCGCTACACGGATAACGATCAAGACTTTTCCGCGCCGTGAAAATCTGAAGAGGGTTGATAATTAATTCTTTAAATGAAGTTTTCACGGTGCTAATGAATGTGATCTAATCGACGTTTATATAGATTTATTAGTTTAAGTTAAATTTTATAAAGTGAAAATTTTATTTTTATATTTATCTATCGATTTCATATTTTTAATTTATAAATATAATAATTTAAAAAAATGAATAGTGTGGAAAAAGATAAATTTTCATATACAAATCAAATTTGATTAAAATAAGACGATTTTTTAAAATATATCATATAAATCATAGTTATATTGTTTTGTATATTTTAAGTATTATTTTATAAATATTAAGTATCATGAATATTTGATTATAAACATGCTAATAAATATCAATTATATTTTTAGAATAAATTTTTATAATTAAACAAATTAAATTAATGCTTTTATTATAAAGGTAAAAGCTTTTTTTATAATAAATAATTATATGTTTAATCTTTATTAAATATTATTATATGAATTTATTTATTTTTATTAAAAAAAGATATATACTGAAATGATTTGATATTAAAGTTTAAAAACTATTCGCACAATAAATATTAATATTTAATATAGGAAACAAATTTATTATTTGGGTCGGTTAATCCTGTCATGATCCTTCGAAACGATCTCATTTCACGTTTGTACACAATAAAACGAAAGGCGACATTCTACTAAAAGCGCATGCTTCAATTTAAATATGTATGTTTTTAATTACATTCTAAATTTAATATCAAACATTTTTTTTTTAAATTTACTTCAATCATTTTATTAAATTGATAGCGGTCAACTTTTACATATTGCAAAAAAAAGAAATCGCATCAAAAATATCTGTCGAAATAAAAAAAAAATAGAATAGAATAGAGCTTAAATATGGGAAGTTCGTTGCGAAAGCTATAAATGCGGCCATCTTTCTTTTGATGCAAAAATGGCCTCTGGCCGTGACGGCCTTTGTGAATGAACAATGGCGTAGAGACTTTATAACTGTGCAAAACGTTCGTTGCGATTTACTACGACCGATACAACAACAACAACAACAACGACGACGACAATAACAAACAAAAAAAATCTACGAAAAATAATAAAAAAAAACGTATCACGTAAACGTATACGGCATACGTAATATGTACCAACACTTTATCCACAAAGAGGTTTCGCCGATCTTTTTCTTTTGAGAACGTAGAAGAGCCATATATATATATATATATATATATATATATATATATATATATATACGGGAAAACCAAGAAAATCGCTTTTCTTTTTTAATTTAAAATAGAGAAGAAGACAAGAAAAAAAAGTGGATGAAAGGATACAAGGATGCCGCAGTTTGTTTTCAGTTCGAATGCTACAGGATATTCCAAAGGGAAACGGCGAAACAGTAATTGCTGTTTATAATTACACAATTCGCCGTAGCAACATACCGTCATTCAGTTAATTATATACGTCATATGCGCTACGTGTTATGCGCCGCAACGTACACGTAAATTTGAGAATATGTGTGTGTGTGTGTGTGTATGTAATAACATTTATAATTGTCTTGTGTGTAATGCTGATTCTAATTATTGTTATAGTTATATATATTAAGATTTGTTTATAATATCGTGGTGAATAGTGTGATTGAAGTTATATATATAATATATATATACCATATATGTTGTCAAAAAGGAACAAATTTTTATTATAAAAATTATAATTTTTATTACTGTATATATAATGATATTAATATATTAAAAATGAAAATTGTAATAACTGAAACATTTTTGATTTTTAATATGATTTAAATATTTTTAAATAAACTAAACTTATCGTAATATATATTATATTATTAAAGTAAAATGAAAGCAGATTATCGGATATTAAAGTATAAGAACATTTAATAATATAAATTAAAATAATTTTATAATTTCAATTCATATTATTGAACTTATGAAAGGTGTTTTCGAAGAGTTAATTAAATTTGAATTAGTGTTTGATAATTTGAATAGCTTCTTTAACAATCATGTTATAATAGAAAATTCTTTTTTTGTAATTTTAATTAATATTTTTTTTAATTAAAAAGCTTTTATTATTGCAACTATCGAGTTTGTTATGTATTAAAAGTGAAATAATTACAGGTACATATATATATATATATATATATATATATATATATATATATATATACATATATATATATATATATATTAATTTAAAATATTATATGTGTATATATTTAGGTTTAATTATCGATGAAGATTATTAAAAAGAAGGCTAAGAAAAGTTTAGAGTGGGTCGCGCGTTCAATTTTTGCATGCAAATTCTTGCTATTTATCGAAAAACTAATTTGCATTTCAAATTCAACTTCAAAAACCGCAAAAAAAAGGATGGGACGAATTCAATTATAATATGTCTAGACAAAAAACCGAACGCAAAAAAAATATATATCAGAAGCAAAGTTAATGAGAGAAAAAAAAATAAGGATCGGATTGAATATCATGACGTAAAATTTTATATTATAAAATTTTAATATAAATGTTTTTAATTCTGAATTTTTTTTTTGTATTAAAATAAAAATAAAATTTGTGATAATTGAATTCTATTATATTATTAATTGATTTATAACAAGAAAAGTTATGGTTAATTTTAATAATTTTTTTTTATATTTACTAATTAAAATTTCTCTTTATATAGGTATTTATAGCAAATTTTCCAATTTCACTTCATTTTATAATATTTTTTTTATTTAATGAAAAATATATTGAAATTACTCGGAGTGTATATATATATATATATATATATATATATATATATATATATATATATTGTGTGTGTGTGTATAATGACAATACGTCGTATTGAAATACACGCGTGTTTCGTTAATAGTTTTTCTTCGGGCAACAGGCAGTTTAGCCTGATTAAAATTTCAATTATCGGTCACAATAGGGTTGACTGGGTATGTTGCAAACTCGTGACAAAGATCCGAATCGGCTGACAGTGGCACATTGGGGTTGTGGTTACCCCAACACCTAACACTAATCACTAAAGTGGTTTAGGTTCATACACGTGCATAGACGTCCATTCATATATATATATATATATATAAAGTTATAATTATATTGATTATGAAATTTATCATAACAATTTTGGATCGACATATTTAGTGCAAGTTTAAATTATTTTAAATCAAAATTTAATTTATTACATATAAAGTTAAACTTTTAATAAGTGGCTGATCATTGTAATTTATATTATCGTGTGTTCATAAAGTTTAATAACAAATATGACGTACTTGAAAATATGTAGTATATTTTTGTCATAATTTTTCATATTTTTATTTAGTAGCTGTTTTGTCCGTTTGTATTAAAAGACTAATGGCTTATGCTAATAATAATAAATATTATAAAGTATTAAATTAAATGAATCATCATTAAGTAAGATCAATGTCTTAATAATATTGCAATGTACAATAATAATTTTATTGTATGTCGTTTTAAATTATTATCAGATAAAATTGATTATAATTGTAATATATATAAATATATATATATATATATATATATATATATATATATATTAGAATTATTATCAATAACATTATTTTAATAGTCAATAGTGAATATATTTATTGACAAATCCGTCAAAATAAGTCAACGTTTATTGACGATATTTTCACATATCAATTTTATATTAAATAAAAATTTTATTTATATTTCATTTTTTTATTTACTAAAATAATTGAGTACATTCATATAATATATATATATATATATATATATATATATATATATATATATATATATATATATATATAGATTAATCGATATTTTTTTCAACATCAAAATACAATAAATCTGACAACAGAAAGAAAAAAAAATTAAAATTATGACTTTAAGACACAAATAATAATAATAATAATAATAATAAACACAACATTAAAATGAAAAATATACAACAAGGACGGAAAATTTTCGACATATCGTAGAAACGTCGTTCGGCTTTAATTACGCTGACGAATTAAAACGGCGCATGTGTTTATTATTATTCGGCGTCGTTGAGCAGACGCGCGAAACTATGTACTTTTAACACATACGCTAAATATGAGACACACATATATTTATATATATATATATATATATATATATATATATATATATATATATATATATATATATATATATATATATACAAGGAAAGCTCTGGAAAAGCAAAATTTTCCCCCCCATGTACGTACATACGTAATATTTACTAATTAACTACACCGTAATTAACTGACGGCAGATCTGGCGAGCGAAAGCACTAACGCTAATCTTCAACGGGGGAAGTTTTAGATGCGCGAGAGTCACAAACAACACGCTTCCCTTATGCGGTCCAAAACTTTCCATCTTCATTTTCAGACGGATCCGTGAAAATGAAGATGAACCCCGGTTCCTGAGGTTCAAAACTTCATATTTTAATTCGTGTCGATGAATGCGTCAGCTTATTGCATCCCATAATATATATATATATATATATATATATATATATATATATATATACACACACACACACACACACACACATATATATATATATATAATTATTTCAAGCGAAACGACGTCTACTCAGTAAATATATTATTCGTATATATATAATATATATATTCATAAATATTAAAATCTTTATATTCATAAATTTATATTGTTAATATTGAATAAAAATATTATTTATAAAATTGTGAACATATCAAAGATCTTCATATTTATTTCAAATAATGGAGAATTCAATATTAAATTGTTAATACTTTGTTGCATTCGAGACATTTTGTAGCGTTTTTGGCGAATTTTTTACACCCATTTTAATATTATTATATATACAAATCAATGTATATAGTTTGTATTTCAACATTTTATATATCTTTATTTAATGGTTTTATATAGTATATATGAATTTAATGCACAAATTCCTAAACTCAAAAAAAGTTTTCAGAAATAATCTTCAAAAATAGTATATGCAGAAATAATGATCTACACAGTTATAATGATTAAAATTTTTAACTTTAACGTATAAATTATTTTAAAGCTTCAATGTCGAAAATGCAGTCTGATTTGAAGTTACGTGGTTGTAGGCCAGGAAAGATAAACACGAAGCTAACGGGCCGCATGCGGCCCGTTAATACGAAAATTGCGGTCCGCCGAGGTGTTGTGCTGTTTTAGATAACACTTACATAGAATTATTATTTAAATTAAGTTTTTATTTGTATGTAGTTCCGTTTAATAAAATTGTAGTGTGCAGTTTGTATTAATTATAAGTGTTATTTTAATTATCTAACTTGTAACTTATTTTTGTAAAGTGCGGTCCACAACTATGTATATAAAAACTTCAGTCCTGTGGCCCTCAATATGCTATGAGTTTAAAATAAAAAAATCTTATCTCTATTTAATAAAAAAGTGTAATTTTATTTTTCATAATATTATATATAAGTGTGAAAATTTGTTACAAAGAAATTAACATAAATAGTATTTGCCGAACATCGAGTTTTTATATTAAATCAATTGATGACCAAATGGCACTTCCTGAATGCAAAGGATTTATATTATTTTTTAAATATGTATTATTTTATATGTAAAATTATTTCTTTAATGATAATTTAAATATTAATTGTAATAAAATAAAGTAAAATAAATGATTTTCTACCAAAAAAAGGATGAATAAAGTTGCAACTGATTTAATAACGGTTAGAGTGCCATGAGTTTGCAATATGTCATGAAAAGGAAGTGAAGGAAATCAGGAACATAATATAATATAATATAAATAAGGTTGGACACGATCTTCGGTTATGAAAAATACAAAAGGTAGCGATGACAAATTTTCCAGCGAAATTATTTTTATTTATCGTATAATATATATATATATAATATAATGTTTATTTATCGATTCTTATGATACAATTTGATGTGAAGATTCTTTTTATTTTTTTTTTTTTTTGATTCAGTTGGATATTTGTATGAGTATATTTAATATCGGATAGTGATAAATAAAGAGCAGATCGAAAAATCGACGAAAAGCATCCGAATTACAACGGCCGAGCCGATCTACCATAAAAATCTGCTCCTCTATCGCAAAATTTGTTACGTCGTAAATGTTACTGTGCATATGAATTATTTATTAACGGGACACGGGGACGAACACGCTTGATGAATTATTTATCCTCGGACAACGAACAATCGAGTGTGGAACAAGAACAGCCTTCCACTCCTCCAGGTCTGGTGATTCTCACGTTCGCGGACGATTTTTCCTTGTTCAACTTTGAAACGTGCCGATATTTTCCTCTTCAATTCCGTTTTATTTTTATATATGTGATAAATTTAATAAGTCCTCAAATGTTTCGTGCACTTGTTGTTTACGTTCAATATTTCAACGAGACGTACTTTTTCAAAGTCATACTATGATAGTATGGATTGCATGAATTTGTTATAAGATTTTTAAATATATATATATAACTATGATGATGAAAATATTGTTTTGTAGCATTGAAGTCGTACAGGTAAAAAGTATATTATATCGCTTTATAGTCGTACTTTAAGAAGTCAATTGTCAAAATCAAATGAATTCGAAATAAAATTGAATCGTAAATACTGAAATAATTTACATGAAATTACATAATAACAAGTTGAACTTTAGCATGGCTAGTATCTATATTTTGAATTGTGAAGATCGTTTAAGATTAAATTATAAAAATGAAGTAGCATTTGATGAAAATAACGTTATTAATACAGACGCTAATATTATATATATATATATATATATATATATATATATATATATATATATATATATATATATATATATATATATATAACACAATTGTATAGAAAAAAAAAAAGAAATTATATTTTGAAATAAAATTCAATTTTCTAAGTGCACAATAGAGAATCTAGTGTATTGAAGAGATTTGTACAATTCAATTGTAAAAGTGGATACGTTGTCTAAATAAGATCGAAATTGCTTTGTCGCTTTTTAACTCACATAAATCACAAGTTTAATTGCATATTTCTTTTGAGCAACAGAAAGCGCCCAGAAGCAAGCATTTACATTAATCCGGCAGACGTTCAAATTAAATTATAAAATCGCATGAAATATTCAAACGATAGAAAAGCTCTGGGCAGTATATATATATATATATATATATATAGAGGGGGGGAGGGGGAGCGAAAGCTTCGATCGAACCAGTGGAATAAACGAATAACCGTGAGCAATCCTTTTCAAACTTTTGCGAAAAACTGAAGATAGCCCCTCTTTCAAGAGTCGCGCTCTTATTCAAAGTGAAGAAAATTAAATGTTGAAACTGTTCAAACTGATTAATCGTAAAATATGAGAATTATACAAGATGGAAAATTCAGCGAGTGAAACGTCTTGAAAATAACTTTTCGATAGTTTTATTCGACGACGGCGTTCATTTAGAAAGATTTTTAGAATTTATTATACAACTACAATATTATATACTATGTGATATTAGCTGTATCGAGAAGAAATTAAATAAAAAAAATTAATTAAAATTTTTATATAATCGAGTTTTTTCGATTAAAAACGGGTCGTAATTAAAAGAAATAGTTATCGGAAAAAAATCGACCTAGAAATATTTTGATTAGCTTTTATTTATTTTGAAAAAAATTTTAATTAAAAATTAATTAACAATACAATACTTTACAGTAAAAAGACTCTTTCTCTTTTTTTTTATAAAAAAATTAATTTATTTCAAAATTAATAATTATTTTTTTTATTTTATTATATTTTAAGATGATTAATAGACATTATTTTAATATATAAATATTATATATATATATATATATATAATACAAATATATATATATATATATATATATATATATATATATATAATACAAATATATATATATATATATATATATATATAATACAAATATATATATATATATATATATATATATATATATATATATATATATATATAATACCAATTCCGGTAGTAGTATATGGTGATGTAGCATTTTTTTTTTATTAAATGCAATTTTATTTTTACAATTTAATCTCAAATGATCTTTACAACTTGAAATATAGATCATAGTCATGTCGAAGTTTAAGTTATTACTATATGATTTTATGTAAAATATTTCAGTATTTACGATCCAATTATGCTACGATTTCCTTCGATTTTGACAGCTGACTATTAATGCAACAAACTATATTTTTTATTTGACAAAAAGTGTTTTATTTTCGTCACCATAATTTTATATATATATATATTTTATATATGATTTTAAACAAAAAATAAAATTAATTTTCTATAGAAGTTTATCGATATAAGATCGCCTATTTTCGACATTGATTACCAAAATCGATACGTAATCCGGTAAAAAAAAAAAAAAACAATTTCCATCAACACACGCGCGCGCGAGCATCCTAATTTGGGAATCACTAATCGCGACCCACGGTTTGAGAAAGTCGGCTCGCATTAATTGCGAAAAGGAAAAGAGCCGAGCGCGTTTTAAATTCCGTGTACGTAATGTACAAGCCGATCCATTCTGGACTTTAAACTCGGCCCGTTTTCGTCTTCAGATTCAACTCTCAATTCGGTCAAATTCAACGTCTCTCTCGGCGTTGCTTTTAATTAATCTGCATAAATTTGTAATTTGCCGAACGGATTGTATCTTAATTTATACGCAGACACTATAAGCGAATTATGCAAATAATACACGTTTGCTTATATATATATATATATATATATATGCGACAGTCGAATGACGTGCAATAGTTCAATGGTGTCTATTATTATCGCGACAATTTATATTTATACGACTAAGAATCTGACGAGACATGGATAGTTAATTGTAAAATTGAAATGTTGAAACTAGGTGTTTTATTATCTCTTATTGAAAATTTCAATACATGTTGCTGTATTAAATATATTTTAATTTTAATGAATAAATATATTAATTTATATCAAGTTGAAGTTTTATTTATTTTGGTTTTAAACTGAAAGAAATTTGTAATCATAATATGAAAATATAGAAAATGTGTTTCAAATATATATATATATATATATATATATATATATATATATATATATATATATATATATATAATAATAATAAAATATATAAATAAATTAGTCATAAAACATAGGGGTTATCATGTTTTTTTATTAGCAATAAAAATTCATAGTATGAAAATAAAAAAAGGACAAGACAATATAATAAAATCATTGCAGTGAATTTTTTTTATGCATTTCTGCGTCTTATCTTGCAAATATTAGAGGAAAATGAATGGTAATCGCGATATGTACCATGAAATGAAATGTAGAATTGAATAGGCAAGGGATTTTGTACAAGTTTAGAAAGCTCATAACAAACTGAAATTTGTTCATAATTTCACTCGTATTATACTAAATATTATATTTTATTATTTGTGCAATGCTGCAGTTAATATTTGAATTTTATTTATTTACATATATATTAATATATAAAAACCGATTTGTAAAATTAAATCAACATTTAAATCGTACATTGAATTATCAATGAAATGAAATGTTCAAAAATAAAATTTGATCGTATTCGGAAATTGTGAGTGTTTTTGATGTGTATCATATATAGTAGTAAATTATTATGTTCGACAAATGTATATATATATATATATATATTTATCGATTAAAAATATTCTGGTTATTGGGTAAATATGATACATAAATAATATTGTGTACGATTTTCGTTTATGTAATGTCTACGAATAATTTATTTGGCCATTCGAAATTGAATATTCGGATCATTTAGTTTCAATTTTAATCATTTCCAAGTTGATAATTTGAAATTAGATTAATCGTCTGGTACATAATAATTGTTGATTTGTATGATATTTGTATTAAATATATTGTATTACAATTTAATTTTAATGCTGATCGTCTATTTCAATTAATTATAGAAATTAGTAAAACAATATATATATATATATATATATATATATATATATATATATATATATAATATGTTCAATATTTAAATAGGAGATTTGAGCTTTAATACTTTTCACGTGTCATTTTGTATCAAATTGTACTTAACTTCCCTTATTTTCAAAGATTTTTTTTCAATATCTCTAATATTTTCTGTAGTATAAATAAATTGTTCTATTTAAAAGAATTAAATAAGATTTAGACCTCATAAAATAATATTAAAAAATTAATACGTTGTATAAAATTAAAATATTCAATTGTCAATAGTTTTATAACGTGTAAAATACGCGAAAAATAAAAATCTGAAATATATACAGGGTACTGAAATTTGAGATATGTTTCAGCTTATATACGATGAAAATTTCAACAATGAAACAAATAAATCATCAAATCGTTTTCGATATCAATTGAAACGCAAATATTAACAAATGTGAAATATTGCAAGCAAATTTACATAGACTGAATTTTTACACATGGTTTAATAAAAGTGATAAACATTTATTTTATTCACTCGTTTAAAAAGAAAAATATATTTTTTTTTAAATAAACTTTTTTTCTCTATAATAAAATTCGGCACCATCAAATAATGTCGAACGATCAATCATTATCGAATTGCTAAATAAATTATTTCACAATGGGTCGTGTGAACAATCGATTTTAAGGTATATGAACAATGTGGGCGAAATAATGTAATAAATTTCGCAGTGACATTTTTTTTTTAAATATTGACAATATTTTTTTGTAATAAAATTATTTTTTTCATATTTAGATTTAGATGTTTTATGGAATATAACACTGTGATCAAAAAGTAAGGTGAATTTGTTTATAAAAATATAAATTCAAATCAATTTCATCCGCCACAAAGTAATCACCGTCTTGTTCGCTTTTTCCAGTTTCGAATAGCCAAAAGTCGCACGGAGTCAAATCGGGCGAATACGATGGTTGCGGATACCAATGCAATGTTACTCGGAGATTATAAAACCATTTGACAAACAGACGTCTATAGACAGTCCTATCAATTTAGGGTAAAAAAATACAATTTCACTTCAATTTTTTGATAACAGTAGTATATGTATTATATTATAATATAAAAAGTAGACGACACGATTACATTTATATATATATATATTTTTTTTTGTTTTAATAATGGAGTCGAAGTTTATGTAGCGGAAGTTATGCGTTCGTAAGACGTCGAATCCATTAATTTGGAGAGGTCGCGCCAGAGAATGCCAAAGCGCGGTTCGCAGACCGCAGACCGCTCACGCCCGTCGCGTTACTCAACCGCCACCATCATCCACTGCCGTTTACCACCGTTGCCAGCCCGCAGTTTCGCTCTGACAAATGAATAATTTATTAGGCACGGTGGCAGCGGTTATACTGATATGAGTGGGTTGAGGAAAAAGGGTGAAAATGAGGTGGAATTGTTGGTGGTGGGCGAACGGGGCGGACTTCGGTTATAGAGCGCTCTCTTTCTCTAGGAGGACACATTCACGGTTCGGTCATAACTCAAAATTAGAAACGATAGGAATTTGCGTTCGAAGGCTGTTTCGGATTTTCCTATTTTCTCGACGGACGAAATTTATATGCGACATGTGCATTTTCAGACGATCCATCGTTCGAATTGTATTTACGATATTGTTTATAAGAAAATTGCTATCCATTTTAAATAGATATAAAAATACTTGAATCCTTTTTAAAATACATCTATATTTTAAATTTTTACAATTTATTTTTGTTGATAAAACCGATATTTCATTTTATTTATTTAGTAATTATATACATTTTACACTAAACAAGCGCAGAATTTATTAGATTATTGCGCACGTCTAATTATATTAAAGTAACTTACAGTATATAAAATATATCCATATTCATTATACATCACATATTTCATATTATATTAACCGTTTCATACTAGACTTTTTTTTATAAAATTGTAACTAAAAACATTAGGCGCTTTTTATATATTTAAAATGTACATTTTATATAAAAAATAATTAATATCCAACGACTAACAAGTGTATATAGTTCATTTGTCATTCCGATTATTACCAGGGTTCAGATTTAAAAAAATCTAAAGCATTAAATGATTAATATAAAAGGTGGTAAAATTATTAATATTAAATTAAATAATCGATTGTGCACTCAAATAATTAATATCGATATATTAGGAATATAAAATTGAAATAAAAATTATAAATAATCATGAATATATATATATATATATATATATATATATATATATATATATATATATATATATATAAACGCATTCAAGCATATTATATATGTGTTATATATATTACATGAGCCTTGCTTTGCTCCATTTCAGCCGGAAATCGAACACGAAACCGCATATTGGATTGCTTGCATTATTACAATTTAAACATAGCACAATATATGCTCTCTAATTAAACTCGAATTTTATATTATATATATATATATATATATATATATATAATATTAGATAAATTTATAAAAATATAATAAATTTCGATAGGCATTCCACAGTCACAGTTCGTTAGCGTTCGCATTCCATTTTTCGAGTTCATATCCAAGAAGTCCAAGAAGCATCCAATTACAGTTTTGCTGCAATCCGTTTTCATTCCTTTTATTTTTCTATATATTTTTTTTTCACCACTCGCACAATTTATATCCTTTTCTCTCTTAGATTTCATCCGTTGCCCATTTTTAATTCCGTCTCTTTTTATTTTTATATACAACATTCGTCGGCGGTTAAGATTGCTTTGCTGCACTCGGTTGGACTATGTCCAGAACAAATACGTATTCCTCTCTTACATATTCGAAGAGTGTTTATAAATTTAACATGCATAAATAACGTATTATTATTATTTTTTTTTATAATATTTAGAATATATTTTTTTTTTGGTATTCGAAAGCTTGTCAAATAGCAGTGTTAACGCACAACACTCGGAAACGGAAGTATTTGGTACGAGCGGGTGGTTTTCCGCCCACTCGACACAGGATGCCTTTCCAGAGTTGGAACAATTAACCGGAAAATCTGGGTCTACCGACGACGTCATAGTTAACTGTGGCCTTCTAAATAACCGACCGTTTCATTGTGACAACGAAGCATCACACTATGATTGCAGACGTTACTTGATGTATTCATATTGATTCATTTCATGCCCGATGCTATATTATAATATATAACACAGAAAGTTAATATTCAAAGGACACATTTGCACTATAGTTGAATTTCAGTAAAACAGCCTTTGGAATGCATTACGTTATATGTCTGATATTTGTAACTAAACTAGTTACGTTTTCACTTCTATAGTATTTCCATGAAATTATTGTATCACTTGTTGATTTATATCAAATTAACTAAATCACCCATTTAATTGATACTAGAAAAATATTTTTTTTTCTTATAAAAAAAAATAGTTATTATCGTCTATACTCAAATTGCTGAATTAGCTTTGAGAATACTTATAGAATATTTGTTGGAAATAGTGGTTAAAATTCATTTCATTAACTTTGCGATTGATGATCATATCAATTTCATGAAAACTACGGCTTCAGGATATTCTATTATCGGATAATTTATTTTATGGTTTCTAATCAGAACTCAATAACTGCACAAACTAATCTTTTATTCTTATATATATATATATATATATATATATATATATATATATATATATATATTTATTTATTTATTTATTTATTTATTTACTACTAATAGCAAATATACCAATCGAATATGATATTAAAATTTGTAAATAATATTAACCCTTTCTTGACTATTGATGCCATATGGAATCATGTTTTTTTTTTGCAGACGGCTTAAGACTTCTAAGCAGTTAGATTAAAATTTTATTTGATTATATCGGTAAAGAAAATTACTATACTCTCGTTGTTTTATAATGATTGTTGTAACTTGAGTCCTGTTTTATTTTGTGTTTTATATCGCTTCAAGTTAGTTGTCAGAGTATTGGACGTCACATTTTATTGTAGCGAAATATGTTTCAATTATGAATATTACAAATATTTATATACAAATCAGAGATATATGACATCACTTATATATTTTTATGTATAGCAAAAAAAAAATGTGAATGAAAAATGTATCTAAAAGAACAATTTATAATTTTTTTATCCATAAATTTTAATTCATCCATGATGTTGGTTAAATTAAATGAAGGCACTTATTTCTAATTTTTTTCATATTATACACGTATAATCGTATATAGATTCATTCGATATGAAGCCGAAATTTATTATCAACTAATTTGTCATCATAGCAGCAATGAAAATAGTTCGATCTAAGATTATATATATATATATATATATATATATATATATATATATATATATATATATATATATATATCGGCAGCAATTCTAGGAAAGTTTTCTCTTGTGGGACAGTTTAATTTTGTCTTCGGTCGTACGTTAATGGCACCAGACCGAATTGTTGGAATATTAAAGGCTGAGGATATTGTTTGGTTTCCTGCGGTGCAGCCGATGGTGGGCCACGGCAATCAGAACCACCGCACCAACTTTAGACTTGCTCATCTCCTTTGTAGTAGCTCACACATTCGCATTATCATATAATATATAATATATCCATATATACGTACTATTCAAATATCAAAAGTTAACAGATTAAAGTGCATATATATATATATATGTATGAAATATAATATCAATTTTGAAATGAGTGTAAAAATATATAAATCGAATTATAAAAAAAAACGATGATTTTGATTATGAGATTGATAGTATGTCGAATATTTATATTTTTAATTGCATTTATATCCGTCGTCCTCTGAATGCATTATAATGTAAAGTGATTTCTAGCGCACGGCGACGACAAGCGAGAGTCTTCGGGTCTCGTTGAAGGTTTTAGCCATCGGCAAGTTTCCGCGTGGAAGTTTCTGTCCAAAAGAAACTTTGATTTCCGCATCCGGTGCCGGAAAGCCGTCGGCGTAGCCACCGACTCATACCCGCGGTGGTTTTGTCCACAATCTCCATTCCGCAGCCACTGTGGGTAACCTTATTAAAGAGCGTCAAAAGGTAGTCGGCGTTCGTTACTCATGCAAATATTTCCGACGAAGGTTTTCGCCGAGGTCACAGTAATGGTTCTAAAACGTCAGGGCTGCACGTTTGCTGTTTGAAAATATTGTTCAAGTTCATATCTAACTTTTTACATCTTTTTTTTTTCATTTTTCTT
Source organism: Leptonema lineaticorne (assembly GCA_024500535.1). Lineage (NCBI taxonomy): Eukaryota > Metazoa > Arthropoda > Insecta > Trichoptera > Hydropsychidae > Leptonema > Leptonema lineaticorne. The sequence continues at coordinate 1,412,972 of JANIJI010000003.1, forward strand.
ATATAAAATATAGTTTGTTTCTTATAACTTAAACATATAGATTGAATATTTATTACAAAATTAACTTGATAATCTGTTTTTTTTAATATATTTATATAATGGTATATTTAAATTATGAAAAAAAATGAATTTTTACATATGAATTAAATTTTAATAATCAGAATATTCAGCAATTGTCAGTTGGCTGACATGAAATCTTAGACTATAAAACTATGATCGAAGATTTTGTTTTCGGGACTTAGTAGCCCTGTTCAGCATTGGCTATTTAGCTTTGGTAGTGGTTAAGTCATATACGAGTAAAATCTACTACTACCATTCTTCCCTCGGGTTAGCTTTCAGGAAGTTTTCACGTTTTTAATGCGCCCAGAACGCCAAGAGCGCTAATTATTCAGCGTGTTCATTATGAAATTTTTAAAGTCGTTACTGGAGAAAAAAAAATTTTTTTTGGAACGTTAAAATTCATATCCGTGTCGACGATTTTGACTTCGGTGCAAAATTAAAACGATAAAATATTCCAATATATTATATTATATTATATTAGAGAGACGATAATAATAAAAAAAATATCTAAGATTTCTGATAGAATCGATTATACAAAATTATTATAAATTATACTTTATAAAATATACTTTTATTATGTCGTCAATAATATTGAAATACTTGAATTTTTACGACGTTTCATTAAAGTTTATTATTCACACTAAAAATATTTTATGACGTTCATTATATTTCCATTTCGACTCATAGATTTTTATATAAATATAATAATATATATTAAACGATCTGTATTACAAACGAATAGCATAATATTCAAATTTTGTAAAGCGTATAAAATTATACAGTTCGCAATTTTTGTATAATATTAACGCTAAATAAGTCATTATATTACAATCAACCGATTTACTGCAACGAGAATATTCTGCGTGCGATGTAAAAAAAAAAAATTCAACATTACAAATAAACAAACAAACACGGATAAGGGTGAAACCGTGGGATACAAAGATACAAAAGAAATCGCAACATTAGAACAAAGTTGAAAAAATAAGCTAAATAATAATAATAATATATATATATATATATATATATATATATATATATATACTGAAACATAGGAGCAATGCAAAAAAGTGGGTACTTGTAAAAATAATGTGTTGCGAACAAGCGTTGTGAACGGGGAAGAGTATAAAAAAATAGAATAGAAAATGGAAATGGCGAAGCAACCCCCATATAAAATGGTTCTCAAAATGTAATGTGCATTTTTAAAGGAAAATTATAATATTTTTAAGTTCTGATTACAATATTTCTAATATATATATATATATATATATATATATATATATATATATATATATATATATATATATATATATGACTTAACGATGTATGATTTTTGATATGATTTTAGATATTGGCAACATATATAAATATTTTTACGTATGTTATATATAAGAGTAATATATTTTAATATTGTAATAAAATTAAATTCATTCTTCTCATATAGAAAAAAAATAAATATTTTTCCACTTAATAAAATTTTACTATTGATCAATCAGAATAAAATTTAAAATACTAAATAAATTATAGTTTGCAATTAAAAATAGAATATGAAAACTTTGAATTATGAATTATATACATACATATATAGATATGAAAAATATAATATATACTAGTATTGTTGGCGTGGAAAATTGTGGAAACTCTGCAATGATGGTTATTGCGGGCAATGCCTTTGTTCCGCGAACAAACATTGCCCCGGTTAATACAAACATTTCATTGGGAAAAACGGCGTGAAGATTAACATAGCGTCCGTAGTTCGAAGTGAAAACTATGGGGGAAAAACGGTGCGATGAAAATGTGCGGTCGATGAGAAAGTGCATTCACGAGAAAATGCATCGGAAAAGTGCATCGAGCAACGGCCGTCGATCTGCAATATCTAACACCTTTTTTTTTATTGTACTCGTGTAATATTTATATGTACGATTTTATGATATGAAAACGTGCAGAAAATAATATATATAAAATAAAAAGTTTTAATTTATATAGATAATAAAAAAAAATATCAATAGTTAATAAACATACTGTAGAATCGTTCTGGTAAATAGAAGTGCAATTATTAATATTTACATGCGATTTTCTATAAACGAGACAAGCAATCTTCGAAGTTTATATTTATTTTATATTATGGTTATAATATTGCACATATGTAGAAAATGTGTTTGTGTGTGTGTGTGCACTATTGAAACTTTCCATGTTACTTATCTATATTCGTTGTCGCAACAATGAAATGACATGGTAAACAACAGTTGCTTTATGCAGACACAATATTTCTCTGCAACTATAGCCGCCAATCTCTGGAGATCGACGTACGTTTCATATTCACCCGAAAAGATGTTTTCAACATTATATCGATTTAAATATTTTTATTTATAAATCGAACAAATTATATATTGCTGTGAAAGTCGATCGTTATGAGGAAATATGATCATATAAGCGAATATATAACAAGAAACTATTGATTATCAATAATTTAATTAAAAATATCGACTATATATATATAAATATATATATATATATATATATATATATATATATATATATATATATATATATATATATATATATATATATATATAATATAGAATATATTTAAAAGTGTTAAGTAAAATTTAAAAATTTTATTTTGTAATATTAATGTGAATGAATTAAATGTAGAAATTTTCGATGTAAAATGGTTGACGATCGCTGTCGATGAGCTTCAGATGGATGCTGTGACATTTTATCGATATGGCAACGTTCTACTGCAAATCTTTGCACGTTTTCCTCATAGTGCAAAAGCGTAAAAGCAGATTGGTGAAATCTCTTCGGAGACCGGAAAGAAATTGAGAAAATCATCCATGTGACCTAATGCACTTGGACGCCGTTATCTTTTCTCTATCTATTGAAATTATTCGATGAAAATTTAAATAAAAATAATTTTTATTTTTAATATATCGTGTAATCAATATATAAAAATGAATTACATTTTTAAAATTAATATTTAGCTCTTGTTATTAATATAATATATAGGAAAAAAATATATATATAATTCGATATATATTTAGAATGTTCCAATATTATATTCTAATTATGTTGTTTGAGTTTTACAAATATAATATATATATTAAATAATATGTGAAAATAATGATTTATTTTTATATACTTATGAGACATGAAATATATTGATCTATGAATTAAAAAAGGAAATAATAATATTTGAATTATATATCTGAAATATTATTACCATTTCATATTTTACGTTACATAAAAAAAAAAACATTTATTATTATTAATCATAAATCTATTTTCATCGATAAGCATCTGTTATCATATCAACATTCTTATTTAACAAAATTAACATTATAAATAAAATACAATTTTTATTCTAAATAAAAACATTTATATATATATTTGAATATTATATAATATAATAAAATTTATTTTAGATGATGTTTGTATATATTTAAATCGTTTACGGTGTCATAATTATATCTTCAACCAGAATTATATAAATTACCTGCGACTTAAATAATAATATATATATATATATATATATATATATATATATATATATATATATATATATATATATTTTTTTTTTTTTTTGAGAAATGTATATATTTTAATTAAAGCGTCACGTTCCGTTCGTTTCAGTGTCCTAATTGGTTTTGATGAATAACAGTTAGCAGTTTTGGGTAATTACTAGATTACACACAAATTTGTCAAAGTGCCCAGGCACGGCTAGATGAAGATTAAATTCTGATAATTGCCGCACCTCGACGCCCCCTCCCCTCCCCCCCTCCCCTCCCCTCCCGATTTTCCCCCGTCCCCGTCTGTATGGTAGCCGCCCACTTTTCTTCGTCTCCTATGGTCCTTTGGTCCTTTTATTGGTCGGAGAAGGAAGATACGTCGTCCGCCCATATCCGCCCACACGTTCAAAAACCGGCGACCTTTCTTCTTCGCTTTCACCTTATCCATTAAAATTAACGCAATATTGCCAATTTGACGTGAAATTTTCTACTTAACAAAAATAATTTATTATGGCCGAAATGAATTACGCGTAAATTATTTATATCATTTTTTACTATATATATGTATATTATATTATAGTATAAATGTGTATAAAATGCGATGCGGGCGAATTTGTCGAATTTAAACCGTCAATTAATGCTTGCTAAATGAACAATTTGTGTAATTTATGTTTATAAACGGATACATTCCGTAATATATATATATTGGTGCTATGTTCTAATTTTATGTTAAAATCTAATTTAAATTATCTATTTGTTTATAACAGCGTACATTATATTAAATGATAATTTGATCAATATTGTTATATAAATATTTCAGTTTGAATTAGATATATATATATATATATATATATATATATATATATAAATATATATATATAATATATATTTATTTTTGTTCATTATTAAAAAATAATATCAATTAAATAATAATATTAAATATTTTTTACTTAAAAAAAAATAATATCAAAATATAACGGTTAATTTTAAATTATTATGTATTTTCGATTACATTATAAGAGATGAAGTATTAAATTCTGATTGAGGTTGAATTTAGAAGGATTAATATAATATTATATTATCGAGATGTAGTTCAACTGAAAACTATTATATAATAGAACTCATATATCATTTATCTAACACGTCATCAGTGCAGAAGAGAAAGTTCTTATGGCATCCATTTGAATAGAGAAATTAGAATACTATCATATCATGAGAAATTCTATAAATATAGTTTCCTCTAATTAGTAATAGAGGGTAAAATATTGATTAAAAAATATATTTTAATAGTCTATATGAAGAGTTAAAAAAATATGATTCATTTTTTAGAGTTGAAATAACAAATATTAAAATTTAAATGATTAATCATCAATCTTTAGATACGAAGGGACATTTATAATATAAATGGCTATTAAAACTATTTTTATAAACATAGATTATTCACGTTTTATTCGAAGATAATGCCTTAATTTGGATACAGTAAACATATTATTAATTTATTGTTACCATTTAAAATGTATATATATATATATATATATATATATATATAGCTTAGTAATAGGTTTCACGTAATTTAAAAAAAAATGTTTTTTTTATTATTGTAAATGTAAAAAATATAGAAAATATTTATTATTTATAAATATGATATATATATTTATATTCATATTTATTATGAAGATATTAGAATTATATCGAAGATCGAATCCAACAGGATATCGTTCGGTTTGTGAGGGCATTAGTGACGGTTTACCGTCGTGGGATTTGAACTAAGGTCTTCTGTGCATGCAATTGCTTCAGAAAGAGGATGCGGTTGTAACATTTTGAGGTCACAGATGCCGAAGTCATATCCTTCGGCCATACATAATCTTGTTTGTGGTATTCCAAGTCGCCTTCGTCCATTCCACAGTTCACCCCCAGTGGGACACATAACTCCGTGTCAGCGTTTCTGTTTTCTTCGACATTCATCCCCATACCAAAACGAAATGTTCGACGTCGAAAATGTCCATTTTTCCACTGTCGAAAGGCGGAGATTCGAACTTGCGTCGCATTTTCCGTTTTTCACGATTTTTCCCGCTGCCCGACGCTACGATAAAAACACTATTTCAAACGTCTCGATCGTGCAGTGCAGCGTTTCTCAATCAGCGCTTTCGGCAATATGGTTTAAAGAAACCGCATTCAAATTCTGATTCAATAGACGTTTTTCATATAATATATTACTTTTAAAAATATATCACATTCAAAATTAAATATTTTACATAATATTTTTACACATAATAAACATGAAATTTTAATTATATAATAAATTTATTAATTGATTCATGTATTGTCATCGATAATGAACGAATATATAAAATTTAAACTCAACAAACAGTGCAAATTAAATAAAAGTGTATAAAAATAATGAAAGTTAATTAGCATCATGTATACGTATGTAATAAAGTTAATGCTATGCGTTCTGTATATGAAATTAAATGGAGTTGATCCAATTCCAAGAATAATTCATTTCGTTGTACTATATCATTATTTTGTGATTAAGCTTGAGTTACACAGAAATTCTACACGATCTGCAATTATGGTGCAATTAAAATTTCGCTTTTGAACGTTAAAATAAACATACACTGTTCGTTAAGCAAATTAATTAAAACCTTAGTACACAAAGTTTTGCTATGATGATATATGCCTTGTGATGAATTAAACGAATTTTCAATAAAATTTCAAAAAAAAAATTAAATATTATGGTATATTTATATATGAAATTTCATACGATTTCGATAATGAATTATTATTAAAGAAAAGTAAATTATAAATGAGCATTTAATTTGCATCATTTTCACGTGCATGTATAATGTTATGAAATTCGATCAATGCGACATTAATTATGCAGTTCATTGTTTTATTAGTAATTAAATTACAGCGAAAATGCTATTGTGTTTCATTTCATGTTTTCATTTGATATTTCGAATGAGATTCGCTGAAAATATAAATAATATGTGCTAATTATCAATTTACTTGCATTATATAATAATTAATATTTTTTTTAATAGTTTAATTTATATTTCTGATGTTGCATATTTTATTTAAATTACTGATTATTGTATAAAATGTTTTAGTTTTAATAATATATAATGATGTTGTATCAAATTCTTTTTAAATAAAATATACACAATAATTTAATAACGCTTTGCATCTTGAATTGGAAGTTTTGGTTTTAATATGATCAATAAGGGCTTTTCATGATATAATATGATATAATTGATAATGATTTGATTGCTAAAATTGTGTAAAAATTAATTAAGTGTGATATATTTATGAATTTTTATGAAAAGAAATAATATAAAAATATTTATTTAGTATATACTATGTGTGATGGTTTTATAAAAAAAAAATACATAAGCATATTTCAAATAATCATATTTTTAATTATTATATTTACTTTTTATTTATGAATATTAATAATTTTTACTTAAAATATTATTAAGAAAACACATACTAATATTTTAAATCTTTTTAATAAAAATATGTAAAAACCAGTTATTAATTTAATAATTTGTATATGTTTTCGCTTATTTTATACGTACGTTATTTTAACATGTCAAAAAAATATAATTTATTAAATTTATCTCAAATGAAAAAAAAAAAATATATATATATATATATAAATACACATACATAAAAAAAACACAACACAAATATCGCGTACCGTTTTTACGTACAACTTTAATATGGAAAATTATGAAAAATTAATAATAAAAAAAACAACATTTTCACGACTGAAAATTTGAACAATTACTCATTTTTATGCGAACACTGTTTACTGCAGACGAAAAAAAAATATAATAATATGAAATAGTAGAAAAAAAGTAAATAAATAAATTAAAAAATTTCGTACATTTCGTCACGGACAGTATAACGTATATACGTTATAATAGTGTAACGTAGAAACGTAATATATATATATATATATACATTAACTGTTTAACGTCGCAATGCAACATTACGCGGTCATAACGCGGACACCGGAATTGTCTCGTGCAATTTTCGCGTGAAACTAATTTTCATTCGTTCTCAAAAATTTTCCAAAAAACGAAAAACGCAAGTGGAACGAAGGGGTCAAACGGGGGGAGGGGGGAGAACGGTTCGAAAGCGTTGCGGGAGAACAAAGGGTCAAAAGGGCGAGCCCCTTTATTCTTGTCCGTCTCGTAAATTTTCGCCTAGTCCCGTGAATAATTTGTTTCGACGGATAAAAATTGCCCTTTGTTACGACGGACTGTGTGGCTAATTTAAAAAAAAAATATCCCGTCGTATTTGCGCAATTTTCTTCGACGTTCTGGTCGTGATTTCGACGTTGTATGAACGCGGTCGATTCTGACTTATTTAAACGTCTATACATATATATTAAAAAAAATAAAATAAAAGTAAATGTTGACCTTTTCTGCCATATTGTCTAATTTAGATATATATGCGAAAGTTTACCAAGTTGAACAGATTGGCTGATAGTATTTTAATTAATGATGGACTTAAACTTTGTGAAACAACAACACATTATATTCAAGTATAATATTGATTAGAATGTTGTCTGTCTGTTGATTCACGTTAGCCTATTCTATATATTTTAATTTATGTAACAAATCGATATATTTTGGTATATATAATAATTTAAATCTATTTATAGCAAGAATTTAAATTGTAAAAATAGAATCGTATTCACTGTGACCCCGGCATCGTCGTTCGTTCAGCTCTAATATTATATGTATAATGTGATATATATAAAAATAATATAATTCTATTAATAAAATATGTTTTTAGTATATTATATATAACGTATGGTAATTATGAAATTTCATATTCTTATGGAATAGAATAAAACGTTTGAAATTTTAACGTTCGTAATTAAGTTTTCCATTTTCTCGCTATTACTCGAGAATGTGCAATAAAAAGACATTTCAAATGGTAATAATGTTGGAAGTTGATTAAGTGGTTTTTCACGATTTTCCGCCGCAATAATGAGTTTATTATCCGTTATCGCCGAGATAATTCCGGATCGACAATAAAATTTTGCCGACAAATTCAAATATTTGTCGTTATTATTATTATTAATAATAATATTATGCGGTACGATTTCTTGCATATTTATTTTGATTAAACGGCGTTGATTTCTCATTCATTAGATATAAATCATAACAATAATCATTCAAAGTCTCGCAAGGAAATATATAATTTTCTATCACAAATAGTTGTACAAGAAAATTACTATAATATATGCAAACTACAGCGTAATTAGCATAGCAAAATTTTCCATGTACTATAAATTACTGATAACGGACGTTTAATTTAAACTGAATTACATTTTTATATCCTCTCGTGAGAGTTATATTTGTTTAGTAGACATTATCAACTATGGCATTTTGATATATTATATTGTAGGGGTAGAAATTATGACATATAAAAATACATGATGAAGCTGAAAATATAATGATTTATTTTGCAACAAAATCATGCTTATAATTTGCATATATAATAACATCTTTATTTATAGACAGTGTTTAAAATGTAACTTTCAATATAATTCCTAATAGATTTTATTATTATACTAATGTTTGATGGACCTATAAAGTTATTTTAAAAATCATATGGGGTTATGTTTGGCGAATACATAGGTTAGAACATCAGTATATAAAATTATTCATTGTACAACAAAGTTTTTCTACTAAAATATATTAAAACGGATTATTGATCCATTTTGCTATTGATTATATATATATATATATATATATATATATATATGGAACATTTTTTTTTCTTATGAAATTTTCAATATTATATCAATAGAAATCGAAACATTATATATTTGGACGATGAATTATAATAGTAAATGTGTGAATATATGTAGACAGCCCGTTTAGCGGGTTCAACGTTGACGTTTGAATGCGGAACGATGAATGGCGGCGCTTTCGTATCGCGGCGTTCCGGAGCGGTTCGGAGCGGTCCGGATCAGATGGAACCGGTTCGCCCGCGGACCGCAATAACTGTGATGAATAGAAAATGCACGGAGACGAAACCGAACGTTGATAAATGATATCGAGGACGATTGTTTGACACCATCTCGAAATCGAACCCATTGTTGCCGTCGACACGTTTCCGGATTGAATTGCCCCTTATCCGAGGGAGAGCTCTTTATTTTATTTATTTTTTTATTATTATTTCTATTTTATCGCTTTTATTTCAAAAAAAAAAATTTTTTTTTCATTCCGTTACATAATTATCATAATAATATAATAATGAATTTATTTTTAATTTAATGAACATCATCACTCATACACTGGTAATGATCCTTGATATTATCATTTATTATTAATTATTTTTTTAAATATTTACTAATATATATTTTTTATGATAATTATAAAATATTAATATCAAAGAAAAAAAATAAAAAAATATTGATAAATGTTTGTATTATATCATTGCAATAAAATTTCAATGTTGATCTATATAAAGGCAAAAGAAAGAAATACGAGTAAAATTAAAAATATATTTATATTTTAAGAAATATCAATATTGACATAAAAAAATGCTCTGTTTAAGATTTTAGAAATATTTACAGTACATTTTTTTAAATAAATTAAATATAAACATTTCAGATTAAATGTGTACCGATTATGGGATTATAATATATTTTTACATTAATATAAAATAAATTTTAATATCGTTTTTATTTAAAAATATATATAATCTATATTTATCAATAACGAAATAAGCTTTTAATATTTTAGTATTGTTTATAATATATTTTATATATTTTTGTGATTGTGATTGAATTCTTATTTCTACTATTAAACAACAATTTAATTAATCCTTTCTGAGACAATTCGACACATTTCTATCAATATAAAGAAACATATAATTAATTTTAAATACGATATCATCGTCGCTATCGAATTACATAAATTGATGAAATATTGTACATCGTTAATCCTTTATAATGATTAAATAATTCATCGTGCGAAACCGAGATACGTTCGAACCTAAATTCCATTTTAACATCGTCAATGTTTAATGGAAAACCGTCGCATTATATTAAAATGATTACAAAATTCTAACCCCGAAAATGGCACAATTTTCTTAGCTGTCGCGTAAATTTTATCCCGAGTATAAAGTATGTATTATATATTCAAATTCGATAGCACAAAGAGATTTTAGAAACCTTTTGAGAGTTTTCCACAGTACTATGGATACTTGGAACGATTAAGCAAATAAGCGATGCATCGACGATTTATTCCATTTTACCTCCGTAGCTCCGGCTTCCATATCTATCTCTTTTATTTAGTTTAAAAAAGGATCCCGACCCGTTTCGATTGAAGAACGAATGGATATCGCCTTTTGAATGCACTCCCTTTTCACGTGGAAAAAGAACGAGTCTATTCTTTTCACTATTTTTTTTTTTCTTCATATATTTTATTTTCTCCTCTTCAATTCTTATCTATTTTACTTCCTTGAACGGTTTTTCTTTAACGTCAGCCTAACAAAAGGTACGCGAACGAATCAGTTCAAAGTTTTGTTTATTTTTTTTTATTATATATATATATATATATATATATATATATATATATATATATATATATATATATATATATATATATATATATATATATATATATATATATATATATATATATATATATATATATATACGTATACTATATGTACTTTTCTTGTAGTTAGTATTGTAAAATGAGATAGAAATAGTTTTCCGATAATTGATCGTGATAGTTCTACACGGTGGAAATTCAGTACAATGTCTAATTACTCTTATGGTTGAATACTAGAGTATATTTTGAAAATGAATTAGTTTAAATAAAATAATGTAAATTTGATATATTTATAATTATCGTGACAATTTTTAACATTCTACAATATAAAAATACTCATAATATTAGATGAATAAATGTGTTGTGAGATATTAAAAAATTATTTTTAAAACTAAAATAGTTGATAAGTGATTTATTATTATAAAATTATGTAACAGTATTTTTGTGAAAAGATGTAGCGAAGAGTTAATTGATTTTCATAGATAATATAATAATAATAACATATTAAAATTGACGATTATATATTTAATATGTAAAAATTAAAAAATGTGTTGATTTATGATCCGAATAAAATGAATATATATAATATAAAATATTGAATTAAAATTAGTATTTAAAATATAAACAGATTACAAATGTTAAATTTTTGAGAAAGAATGTTGAAAATAATTTAATTATAAACTTATAAAACTTGCGATATTTTCTCATGCGCCACAATTGCGACTAGTTACAATTTATAACTATTAATATATAAGAAATCGTAGATAATATACTGTTGATGTTATATATATTTATAACTGTGTTTTAGTATTGTTTGTATAGTTATTAGCTTGTGACAAAATTAAAGCCGGGAAAACGCTCTTTTATTATTACGTTGCGATCGATCGATTCGTAATAAATGGAAAAAGTCTATATGCGATTTGATTTAACCGCGTTCGTTAATTTATTATATTTATATATAATATTATATATAAATATATATGTGTGTGTGTGTGTGTTTGTATGATCGTGTTGGTAACAATCATGTTGATTGAAATTATTATTATTTAGCGAATTTTGCCCGGGAAAATTCAATTTGTGGATCCGCAGACGTCATACGTATGCCGAAAATATTGCTAATTGCCAAATAGCAAACGTTGCGACAACGTTTTTGTAACTGGAAAATTCCGGGAAAAATGCATAATAAACGACCGGTACCGTTCAATTCGCTTGATTGTTTTTTTTCTCCCGTAAAAATTTTCGTTTTCGAAAAGCTATTTTCGCGCGATAAAATTTTGTTCGATATCAAAAAAAAAAAAAAATATATATATATATATACTTTCGTATAGATTGGCGAATATACAACGTTTATTGTTTTTTTCGATGTTATTGTTACATTGTTCAATTTTTATTAAATTATATATGAAAATAATGGTGTAAATTATTTTCACATAATTTGTTAAAAAAATATGATGATGTATCAATATATACAATATTTATTGTATAGATTGTTTTGGTAACTATATATTTTCATATTTCTTTACATTTTCCGATTTTAGAATTTCAATCTGCTATAAAATAGAAATTTGATATTGAGTATCAAGAAAAAATTAAATCGAATATGATATCTATAATCATTGTTTAAAATCAAATTATTTTTTTATTATAGAAATATTATTTTCATACATAATCTATATAAAATTATTTTTTTATTTAAAAAAAAGATAGTTTAATCATTTCTGCATAATTTTAAATTAAAAATAGCCGTATCATAGTATTTTTTTTTTCTTTTTTAAATGTAAATATTTTGCTATGGGATAGCGGGACTCGGCAAGACGCAGAAACACAATTAAACCGAAAACGGCAGTTAATTTTATCAAGTATAATTTTTCTCCGAGTTTTCGCATTTTCCGTGACGTACCGCGCGAAAGAGACGAAGAAAATTCAGACGACCGGAATGGAAAAAGACGAAGCCTACGGACCGGTTAAAGCAATTACGCGCGAAAAGAAAAACGCACTCGACTAACACGTCTACGCCGTAGCAAATATGTAGAACAGTGCTTTACAACCTTTTTTTTCAAATACAGAGCATACTTTTATTTATATATATATATAAATGTAACCTTTTCTAAAAATTGATAAATTAAATCAAAAATATTTTTTCAATATATTTTTATTATATATTTCTACATGTATTTACAAATTTATGATTATTTTTTTAACTTTAAATTGAAAAAGATATTTTACCATAGATATATAATATATTTGTGAAATATTTCATATATTTAGTATTTTTTCAAATGATTAATTTAAAATACAGAATTTTCTTTGTCTAATATTGAAATTGTGAAGTTAAAATTTTCTTCTTAAATTATCTAATACATAGTTCATATATTTTAAAAATATTATTTCATATTTATCACATTAAGTATATTTACAATTAAATAATAACGAAAAATCTATTTAATGTAATAATATTATCAATATATTTTTTTTGTGTTTATTTGTGAATTTTCATTATTGTGGATTATTTTATAATATAATGTAATCGCAATCCATTGGTTGGAAAACGAAAATGGAAAATTGAAACAGGTGCTTTTGAGCGAGTGGTAATCGCGAATTTTTTTTTTGTAAATTTTCCCGATGAAAATTTTTTCCAACGTCGTGTTTCTCAAACGATTTCACCCTTTTCATCGCGGCAATTTTCGTTGGAAAAATTTAAACTTTTTAATATTTTCAATTCGATATCAACAATTTTTCGGTTGAAAAAATAAATTAATCTTTTATTTTGCTCTCAGAATGCGCGTTTTCAAGGGAGATATTTAATTTTGCGAGATATTATGATATTTTTCATTTATATTTAGATGAAATACTTTACTTTTATATATTATTTTTAACATTAAATATATTGTAAAATAAATTAAATTATAAGAACTGAGAATTTAAACAACAAAAATATCGTCGTAAATAGAAATATATGCATGTTTGTGAATAGATTCCGATAATCTTCTTACGTTTCAGCGACGATAAAGTAAATTAATTTTCATTCTCTACTAGATTTCAGACTTAGTATAACGTTATATATTTTATAAATTGAAGTACGAAGATTAAATATTTTACAGAGGAATTTAAACAAAATATTTCATTTTAATTTTAAGAATTATTTTTATAGAACAAATTTTAAGAACATATAAATTTATGATATATTAATATAATTCTAAGTTATTATGTAATGCTTTTAATTCTATTTTTAAGAGATTGTGTAAAGAATTAGTATCTGTTTTATAAAAAAAAATGTTTTAATATTATTATATTATTTATTAGTATATATAATTATCAAAAATATTTATAATACTTGTATTGCATCATTAATTATGAAAAATTTAAATTATCACGTTATATATTTTCATTTTAAATCGTTTTATAAACATGTTTTTTATATATAATATTTACACTTTATTTTAGTATAAATCATTAAAATCTAAATAAATAAATATACGTAATTTTCAGTATAATATTATTGAATTTGTCAATCTGTACACGTATACGTATGTGTTATGGACAATTCCAAATATTGACTTTGTCATAATCAGCGTTGATCGAATATACATATTACCTGTCTTATGGCATAACCGAGTTCGGTTAAGTCGTCCAGTGTTATCGTTTAATTTAAACCGGTCGTCCGGATTAGCCGGTTTAATTTAATATAATCTCGTCGGCGCCCGGTTTTACTACAAGACAATAACGTATCGCCTAGCATACGTTACGTGAAACCGCTTAAGCCTGAAAACCGTATAACCGTAGTCTACGTAGTATTATCGTGAAATGAATAAAAAAAATTACCAAGAAAAATAAAATAAAATAGAAAAATCAAAGGAAAAGGGGGCAGGTTCGCTTCTCATTTCGAACAGTTACGACGGTGAAAAATTGCCAAGATCCCTCGGGGAGACCACATATGATTAATAGACCGAGACTTATCTAGGGTCAATTTGAATGGTCAGAGGCCCCACATGTCGACGCCAGAGTGTTTTTCACGGTTAATTTGGATGCTAGATAACGGTATCCCCTTTTTTATTCGGTGGAAAATATATATATATATATAGGGAAAAAAGCGGGTAATTTACATGTTTCGTGTTTGAGCAAAAAAAAAATTGTGGTAAGGGGTGTTTTAGTTTGTATTGCTTCGTATATTGAAGGTTGTGTAAAATGATAATACGTATTTGCTCGGGGAGGGTTTTGTATCGATCAATCATATTCAAAGCAAGAACAAAATTTACATTTGGACGTGTTGAGCACGCCTTATATATGTATATGCAATACAAATATTTGCAAAATAATTCAATTTAATAAATCATTACAAATGCATATGAAATTATTTTATATGAATATTTATGAAATTTTGTGATTTAATATATATATATATTTTATTTGCGTACGATGGCTAAGTTCATTTATATCGTATAAATAAATACAGATAGAAAAATATTGGGAATGATTTAATAAAATTTATTAATTAAAGTGTTGCCTTTTAATTGATACATCTCATTTTAATATACTGTTAAAATTGTATTTTTTTTTTTGATACATGATGATTTTTTTTATGAAAATTTTAGATATGATCTAAAATTTTCTTTAATAACAAATACCTTTCTTTCGACTTAATATTCGATTTTTGGAATATGTAGTAAATAATTTGATTATTTTTAATTAGTGTCTTAAAAAATTTTTATATGAAAAGTATTAAATAAAATCAGAAAAAATAATAGTATATATTTTTAAATTAAAATTGAAAATAATTTCAGTTGAAAATGATGTAAGTTTCCGTATTTAAATTAAATATACATTTTTATGACATATGATACGACATAACCACAGCAACTGAAATTTTAATATTATATTATATATAGAGATGCTAATGGCTGTGACGTGCAACAGCCGTCACCGATGTAGAGAGATATAAGAAGATACGATTTTTACGAAATTCATCCCCGGAGCTTTTCTCGCCGTCGGTGAACATTTCTAAATTAGTGTTCCAGTCTATCTATTTATCGATCGGGAATAAAGTTTGTCATAGATAGGAAAAGAGCGATAGAGAGAGAGAATGAGAGAAAGGGGTAGAAAAGAGGACTCCATCGGGGGGGATGGAAAACGACAAATTGTTCCCTCTTGTTCAGTTCGACGGTGCCTTAACCTGCTTATCTTTGCGCTTGTTCTCCGTTTTGCTTGTCACTCATAATTAGTCACCGCTTCTTCGTTGTGAGCTTTTGATATTTTATTATCAACCATATTTTCTGGTGAACGAACGAAACGATTTCGAATATATTCGAATCGATTGTGAATAATTTCGTTATAATATTATATATATATATATATATATATATATATATATATATATATATATATATATATTTTTTTTTTTTTTTTTTTTTTGTCGAGTGTTTATAGCTGATATTTGAATGTTTCAATATTCTAATCTTGTATCCGTCTGAATGCATTTTAATTTTCATATTATATTATTTTATAATCATCGATATTTTATACTAAATAATAAATAAAAAATATAATTTTCAATAAAATGATATAATGAAAAATCATTGATCAAAATGGAAAATGCTATGAAATCGGTCAAATAAATTTAACTTAAAAAAAAAAGAGAATTGTCCTCTTCAAATGAAGACGGTTGGTCATTTTATTTTCAAGTACAATAATTATATTTCAAAAAATAATCTATACATAAAACTATTTTTTTTTGGTCACCTTATGTTTTTTATCGAGACATGATTATTATTTTTAATGAATATTTCTTATAAATTATCATATTCTATTTTAGTAATATATTAAATACAAAAAAATATAATTTTTTCAATAATAATAAAAATCCTCATTATTTATTAATGCATTATTTCAAACTAAATTTTATAAATTAAATTGAAAACTAAAATATTAATATTATTATACGTACATAAAAAAAATATGAATTGAATTGTAATAGTAATATATATACATATTCCATATAGTTCAAATAATAAAATATTATTATAATAAATTTTGATGCACTGCTATAACTATAAACATATTAAATTTAATTTGAATAAATTTTCAATAAAATATATAGCAGATTTTATCATACTTTTATATAATAGAATAAATATATATTTTTACGATTCTATATAGTAGTAGATTATTGTAAAAAAAAATAGGATCGACTGATAAGTTATCTGACCGCGGTTCGAAGTCTAAAAAGTAAAAAAAAAAGGAATGAGGAAGTCCAACCGTCTCATAATAATATAATATACTATGTAGATTCTCAACCGTCTCATAATATATATATATATATATATATATATATATATATATATATATATATATATATATATATATATATATATATGTACGGCGAAAGTCGTAAAGTTTCGTCGTAAAATATATTTAAAACTTGTACGGCAACACCTTCGCGGATGGGTTGTTTTATTACTTTTGATGCGAGCTCACAATAGGCGATGCTTAAAGACGAAAAGAAAAGAAGACGCGCCAAAAAGGAAAAAAAAAATAGTAAGAAAGTAAGAAGAAAATATGAGATGCTTAAAAGAAAAGGCGCGAACGGGCGGCATTTTGAGGTTTGCGATTTTCGCCAGGCAATAAAGAAAATGAATATGAAAAATTTTAGTGTATCAAGGGAAGGTTGTCGTGTGAGAATTATTTACATGAACATATACGATATGTTCAAAAAGTAAAAGAAATATTTTTTTTTTTGAAAAAAAAATATTTATGTAAACTATATATTCAATATAGCTCAAAATTTTAGATATTAAAAAAAACTCAGATTAATTATAATATTTTTAAATGTTAGCTCAACCTCCATATTGGCCAAACATGACACCGTGCATATATAATAAAAAGAACATTGAAAAACTGTCGTTTTGTAAGCACAGACAAGATTAAAGTATATTGTGAAAAAGCTCAAAGATATATCAAAGATGAAGTATTAAAAATGTTTAAGAAAATATTGATAAAGTAATTATATTGATTTAAACAAATAAATACAATCCTTTCCAAAAATATGTTATATATATATATATATATATATATATATATATATATATTATTTACATTGAAAATTCTATGTATGCTATTTTTATTGTAATTAATATTTTGTATACAAAAAAATTCCAATAATTTCGAATATAAAATCATATTTTCCATTGAAGCAAATTTTTATTTTTGATTGATTTGTCTATAATTAAAATAATATTAATATCAATATTAAAAAAATATAATGTAATAGTACGTTGAATATATATATATATATTTTAAATAATTTACTTTGTGGATAATTATATGAACACAAGGATAGGTCATAGTGTTGTATTTAACATAAACATGACGTAAATTACCTGTCATCACCCGAGCATTGTATATGCATTATTATTACGGATACATCTGATATATATATATATATATATATATATATATATATATATATATATATATATATATATATATATATAATATTATTTATCAAAAATCTATTATATATGTATGAAACATAAATATATGCAAAATTTCATACAATACTTTGGTGATAGAGGTTGATGTTGTATTGTATATAAACCTTTTTCGTAGAATAAATTTTAGTATTTGTTGTTGTGTACAAAATCTACGTATATAGTTTTGTGGGTCAATTGTATTATGTAATTTACAAGATTAATCCATTTAGATATGGACGATGCTCTGATAAAACATAACGCGATTACGCTGCGTTTGTTTTTGTAAATAAATAAGACGAAAGTATTGTTGACTTTTTCGTATCGATTTTATTTTATTTCTGATAAAAAAAAAAAAACAATTTATGGATTCGATATATTGTACGTTATTATTTTACTTTACTTTATATAATGTAAACAATCACACTATTTTAACATTTTTTTTTTGACTAGTTATAATATAAAAAATCTATGAGAAATGATTTCGTTTCATAAAGAAAAACAACATTTTTCAATCTGAAATGAAGTTGTAGAATCACTGGAAACAATGTACAAAAAATAAATATGATCATATTGTAAAATAAAACATATTTCAAAATAATTTTATTGATCTGAAATTTATTATTTCAATTTAAAATTATTTGAGATTTTCAAATATCTCTTTGAAAACGGTATTTTCTCCTTAATTTTTATTAACTAACTGGATATTACATTATCAGTGTTTCATTTATAAGTTTTATAAAATTAATTATATAAATAATTTACGAAAACGCTTACATTTTAATTTTTAAACAGAAAGCACTAAGCCTTAAGCCAAATACTTTAATTAAAAAAAAATAGTTATAACGTATATTTTTTGTATCGAAAACGAAAACAGAAATTTTGTATGAAAATATTTGACTACGCAAAGTTTTATTTCAAAATATGTGTTTCTGATAGAGAAATATTATAAATAAAATAGGATTATTTTTATTCGAAATGCAATCGCGTTTTTATATATATAAAATATTCATTCTTCTATTTAAAATACACAATATTTTTAAGTACTTTTTTATTCTTTGCACTGAAAAATCGACGTGTCTCTCGACATAATTAATGTTTGCTCGCGTACTAAAATCTTATAATCGGCATCATAAATAATGCAGGATGCTTCGTTCGTGTTTTCCGTAACTTAAGCTCCTAGTTTGGCTCCGAAGTCCTCTTTTTGGATTTAGTCGGAGGTGTGGCAATCTTTGGGGATTCTATGCACGTGATAGATAAGGAGCAATATCTGAAGGATTTAAACCTTAACACTTTTGGCCGACTAAATCCTTTCAGTTAACGCTTCTGCACACCCATCGATCTTCGCGCTCCGCCAGACGCTCGGCAAAAACCCCGGGTGATGTATTAATCTTGAAGAAAAAAAAGCATCCGCTTTTCCTACCCCTCCGCTTTTCTTACCCCCTTTTGCTTTATATTTTCGTCCATGTCCGTTCTTTCTACAGACACTCTAATATTTATGTGCGCGTCTCTGTGCGAAGGAGCTTTCGGAAACGTACACTCGACGCTGATGAGCGAATTAAGCTGTGGTTTTTTTTTCTCGTGCGCTTTTGTTGTTGCCGACGTCAAAAGCTCGACCCGAAAGTCATCAATTTTTTCCTCCCCCCCCTTTAAGAATAATAATGATAATACGAAGACGTTAAATTGAAAATTTTGATAATCGACATCGTAAAAAATCTCAAAAAATCCGATATATTTGTGATTAAACTAGATCACATTTACTTTTTTAAACGATATTTGTAAAATTGAAATCTTTTCAATATTTCGTATGTGGATTTGAGTGGATCAAGTTTCCGATAGAACTATAATTCGAAAAATACAAAAGATTATAGAACATGTATTCGTAATAAAGAGAAGAAATCTTATATATTTCAAGTGTATAGAGAGCGGTTATCGATACTCCTTTCTACGAGTAATCATGCAAGAAAATAATGAGATAAACTTCAGATAATAGTTCCAAAATATATTGAATTTTTTTTATTATACTAACAAAAAAAAATTAACATTTATATAGTAGAATCACTACTTTAGAGAATATTTTTTAATTTCATATCATTTTGAAAGCTTCGGAAAATATAATGAATGATAATAATATGCCATTTTTTGATTATTTATAATCTATATAAATAATTCTTATTTTATATATAAAAAATATTTCAATCATATAATATTAAAATATATAAAACATTAATTTTGTTTTTTTTTAAGATTATTTAATAATTCTAAATTATTAATAATTAATTATATTGAATATCTTTCATCTTCAATTGACTTTCAAGAGATATTTTTGATATTTTTATCGTATTTTACTTTATTTTTTTGTTGAAAAAAGAAAGTTTTTACAAATAAACAATGAAATTGAATATCATTAAATGTTGTTTAAAATAAACTTTCTCGTAAATATTTTATGTTAATTTTCTGTATTACAAATATATTTCCATCGAAATTAAAAACTTAAAAAATACAATGCAACATAAATAATTTTCTTTCAGCTTTTTATATTAATATTTTTCTTACGTACATTCAATTGGAAGAATTTCCAAATATTTTCCTTATATATATATATATTTTTTTTTTTTTCGTTTAGACTCTTTATACGTATTTTCGTATTCTTACGACGATAACAAAAAGTAATCCGGTCTTGCAACGCCTCATTTCTGGATATGAAAGACGTAAAAGTTACGACGGTAGCCAATTACCGATGGTGCCACGGTCTATATTTTTTTTTCTTCTTCGAAACGGCGTCGGAAAAACTGGATACTTTTCCGCTTTTCATCCTATTCGGTGTTCTGCTCCGTCAGGTGCCATAAGCGACCGAATATAAGGTATGAGAATTTTTCCGGTTAATTGTTCTGGGCGTTGAGGTCAAGTCGTTATTATTATTGTTGAATGAAGTTGCAATATTTATTTATTTTTTTTTTCACACGTCTAACTAACGATTATTTTAATGGCGATCTCACTTATATAAATAATAATAGTATATTAAAATATATTATTTTTATTTAATATTTATTATAAATCGGTTCCATATAATTATTATATATATATATATATATATTCGTATATCTGCAATACGACAACATTCATGATATCGTAATAGGGGAAGATGGGGCAAGTTGGGTCAGTGGAATTACAAAAGGGTTCGGCGCTTTTATGTTGTTAGAATGCACTAATTACAAATAAATATTCTCGTTTGTCTTATCATTTTAACTATATTAAACTATTTAATTTATAACAAAATAATATACATTATTTATCATTTTTAATATAATAAAATTATAATTTTGAAAAT
Source organism: Leptonema lineaticorne (assembly GCA_024500535.1). Taxonomy (NCBI): domain Eukaryota; kingdom Metazoa; phylum Arthropoda; class Insecta; order Trichoptera; family Hydropsychidae; genus Leptonema; species Leptonema lineaticorne. The sequence continues at coordinate 1,434,918 of JANIJI010000003.1, forward strand.
TTAAATATGAAAATTAAGTTAAAATTTAGAAAAAAATAAATTTTATTTTTATTTATAGTTTAATAAAGAATTTTTGTGTAATTGATATCGGAAATTTGAACACTATTTTTATGCAATAGCACTTTATTCATTATTATACTCTAATAATTAAAGGAAATACTATATATTGACTATGTAGATATGGATATAAAAATTATTTTGATTTCATTTCAGATTATATTAGAATTAATTTTTATTAACATTAACATAAAGAATCTGAACATACTATAGAACAATTGACGATATTAAAACATTACATAAAGCATTTGAATATAGAAAATTTTTTCGAATCACATTTAGATCAATAAAAAGCACAACAATTTAATTTACTATATAATTACTTTATATTTATATTTTAGATTATTGAATTATTCGACATCTATCATTCAATTACTATAAAAAAATAAACATAAATTCATATCAACGACTACATATTTTTTATATAAAATAATAAGATTATCCAATTTTTTTCCACTAATACACACACACATATATATATATATATATAAATAAATATACATACACATAGCACTCATAAACGTACATATAAAAAGAAATAGAACAGGCAATTTGAATATACGCCGGTCGTTGGTACATATAAAACGGTTGTACAATGGGGCACACGTATGCCGGCTCAATTGTCACAACGACGAGCAATTTCTGTTCCTATTCCATTCTTTATCGGCGCTCGCATTTTCGCCATTTTTCCTTTTGATACCGGGGCTATTTTCCCCCGACCCACGGCTCTCCTCTATTTTCTTTTTTTTTTTATCCGTCTCTCTCTTTTCATCTTTCTATTTTTATTTATTTTATATATATTTTTTTTTGCTTTTGTCCGTTTTCTCTTTCTCTCGCTTTGGTGATATATATATATATATATATATATATATATATATATATATATATATATATATATATATATATATATATATAGGCGGGAATGAAGAACGGTTACTGATTCGTCTTCGTCGTACTTGAAAACTGAAGGATCTATTTTGTCCTCGAAGCTTTTAGCGTTGTGTTTTCTGAATTGTTTTGCAACATTTTCACAATTTTTTAAAAAAAAAGATCAAATATTATTTTTATATACAATTTTAATGATATAAAATTAAGTTCACTTAGTGTGACATTAATGTGAATTAAGTCATATTAACCAAGAGTATCATATTAAATCAACTATATATAATAAAATATAGATTTTATTATTTTACTATTTATTGATCGACAATGTTAATAATCAATGTCTACTTTTATCTATTTTAACATTTCATCCGAATTCCAAAATCTATTTGATATTAAGTCTAAGTAATAATTAAAATAAAAATGAATTATATTAAAGCTTTTCTACAATTTGTATTTTTTTATAATGGCAATAAAATCTCTATTGATTTATTAATAGAATAAAAAATATATAGATTCAATTTTATTTATATATTAAACTACAGATTTATAATGAATATTCATGTTAATCATTATTGAAATTTTATTATATAAATATAGGAATAATGATTTATATTGAAAAAATAATTATATATTCTTTTGTATAAACATCAATATCATTATTAATTTTATTAAATTAAGCACTAATACAGTAATATATATATATATATATATATATATATATATATATATATATATATATATATATAAATTAATTTCTATTTATATATATAGGAATAACGATTTACCATATATCGAAAAAGTATTTATATATAATTTTATATCATATATAAGAAAATATAACTGAAAAATAAGTAATAATATCGAAATAATTTAAACATATCACACTGGAAAAAATGAAATATTGTAGTTGAAAATGTTACATTTGTTATTTCGCATTTGTGGTCGTTTAAAATTACCACATTTCGAATTATTACACTTTAAATATATCATATATTATAGTATATGTTATTATACATATATATATATATATATATATATATATATATATATATATATATACGTTAAAATTGAACGTATTTTTATATGAAACATGTACGTATTTGAGCGCAATTAGTGGTGTCTGTGTTCTGCGAGGCGTACGAGAAAAGTTTTCCGACAATTTTCCAACGTCGTTTTATCCTGTGGTACAGTCACTTTTGCAACTTTCCACCTTTATATTTTTTTTTTGTTTTTCATCCTATAGATGTAAAAATGTTCAATTCGATATGTTTTTTTTTGTTCCATTTATTATTATTATTTTTCTCGTGTGATCGTTTTCGATTTTTTTTTGTCGGCTAAATAAATACGAGTTTATCGGCGTCAATTATGATTAATTTCTTTCTAAAAAATTGTCGTTCGGTTCCAGAAAATTTTCTTTTTTTTGTTTTTTATATAGGATTTACTTTGAGTAATCTTTTAACTGTGATAAATTACATGTTTTTTTAAACATTTTTAGAATTTATACGAGCAAAGCTTAATAAACTTTATATAAAAAAAATATTCATTTATTTAAAAATATTTAATATGAATTATATAAAAAATATTATGGTTATAAAATACATATAATGAAAATATATATTTTGATGAAATAATATAATTTTTTTGACAATCTTTTTTTTATACTTTTGTTCAATTTGAAATCACTATAAGTCGTGTGAAAATCAGCCACTCAATGTATGCTAAATAAAACTACGGTAGCATACGTTAACTCGTCTCGTCTATGCCTGAATACGAAACCGAAAAATAAAATAGAAAGTTAGAGAAAAAGGCACGAGGTAGAAAAAAAAATATAGAAAGAGTGAAAAACGTAAAAAAAAATCGGAAGTAAATAGAAAAGAGACAGATAGAAAGCAGGAGAATGATGGAAAGAAACGAGTCAAGAATCGGAAAGACCGAAAGAAGGAAAGGCAGAAATAGTAATAGTAATAATAATAATAATAATAATAATAATAATGATGAAAAAAAAATAAAAAAAAAATAGAAAAAAGGAAAGTGAACGTGCCGGGAATTTCTTTTGCTCGCCTCTTGTTCCTGTTCCTGCTCTTCGGCAACAATGACGTTTGTTTGCTTTTGTTCTACACTTTGTCGTGTCTTTACGCACTTTTCCCGGGAGACCTCAACGCGTGCAACACTACCTTTCTTTATCCATTCCCGTTCTGTGAGCTGGAACTTTGTTTGAGTACCCTGAAACCCTTACCTTTTCGGAAATGGGGGAGATGTGTGATGTGGTGTGGTGTGATCCCCTTTTTGTTAAAGTTAAAAAGGCACTAAATCATGCACTGGGAACGCCGAGCTTTTCCAGTTGTACTACCCACCCTCGGTTCCCATTTCCTTTTTCATACCGAACTCCTCCACCACCCCACTCCCGTTTTTTTTTTTCGGTACTTTGAAGGCGGCTAATGTGAGCGAACATCCCTTGCTTTTTCCCGTGGTAAGGGAAAGCAGCCAGCACGGCGCAATCAATTAAAAGTGAAATAAAAGTGCCCGTGACGATCCCAAAGTCTACTCGTAATTTAAAGTCACCAAAAAAAAAAAAAAAAAAAAACCTCGAAAGTGGCTGGCTGCAGTTAGCTTTTTCGAAAAAGTTTTTCCACGGCGTCGGAAAAAGTGGGAAAATTTCGCCCGCATGTTTGAGTGAGAAAATTTAAAATAATCATTGCCGCAACATCGTTACACTTTGTGATTTTTTTTTCTACGTTTTTTTTTCAACTGATTTTTAACGAGCTCGCTATAAACATATAAACATGCATGTATTTTAAAATAAATATTTAATTAATATTATTAAATTATTTAGCAAATACATTTTATTTAACGGTTGATAGAATATTACGTATTTTATAAATTAAAATGTAATTATATTTGATTATCGTATTTGTATATATATATTTAATAAACGAATCAATTACAAATAATTATTGTAAAGCTCTTAATGAGTTTATAATTTGTAATATAAGATATTAATTGTTATTATTTTTAATAATGAATCAAATATGATATATAAATGAAAGAGATCAATTTTTGCTGCATCTATTCTAGTAAATTCAGATTCATTTACTTAGATTTTTCAAGATTTCAAAACATTTCTACTTCAAATTTAATATAAATTATCTAAAACGTTTACCTCAAATTACTCCTTCATTTATATATTCGTAGTAATCTTTAGAGATTAAAAATAAAAAAATTCTAAATGTTAAAAGTTTGGTCATAGATCAGGTGACTCTGAATCCGATATTTAAAAAATAATAATTTTGATGTTTGGATAGAGCTGACGACTCAATTTATATATATAACTAGAAAAGATACTCCTGTAATATACTATATATATATATATATATATATATATATATATATATATATAAATTATTCTAAAAATTACACCTTCATCTTATATGAGATTTTAATATAAATTTACATGTTTACAGAGCTCTTTAGCAATTTCAATATTATTTTATTATTTTTTGAAATGTACCCGTGTTTTCTTATTTATATCAATTTTAAATTAATCAGTTGCAATTAAAATTATAATATGAAATGAAAAAATCGCATCGGTTTGATGTAAATAAATTTTATCAATTTTTTTAACCATTAAATATAATTTTTTTTATATTGCATTATATATTTATGAAAATATTTTTCCCTTTTTATATATTCAAATAAACAAAGCTCAGATTTATTATGAAACGTAAAGAATTTTAAAGCTGAATATGAAGTTTTATGTAGAGACTGCATAACACAATGTCGTGTCGCAATTTTTTTCTTGTTTTTTTTTATTTTTTTGACAACATTGTCAATTTACGACTCGGCTCGTCATTATCCATGGAAGTGAGCCGGCGATAAGCCAGGGGTTACGAAAAAGGGTTCTAAATACGACAGATAAGAACGAACGAGAAAGACATATAGAAAAGAGAGTGAATGATGTATATGTATATATATATATAATATATAGAGGCGCGTCGCAGTTAGAAACGACGCCAGGGGTTTCCTTCTCGCGGGCCGCACGGGCACACACCATAAATAAATAAAGTCTCCGTTATCCTGGCATCACTATAAAACAGCGCCCTGGCTCCTTAAATAATGCACGTTTTATCCGAGGCCGGCCACCATACGTTACGCGCCACCGCCAAATACCCCCCAGGACCCCCTGGTTTTTAAGCCTTTAAGCCTTAGCTTCGACGGATAAAACCTGAGGGGGACCATGAGCGAGGGGGGGTAGGGGGAGGGAAAGAGGCGGCTTTGAACAATTCCACCTGCTTCGTGCTTCTTTAATTATTTATTTATATGCGAGTCTTCGAAGCGTTCGAAATGACTTCGCAGCCTTTACATTTTCAATTTGTTATGATTGTCTTGTGAAATGAAAAATTTCGTCGCATTTTATACTATGTACATTTTTAATATATTTTAAAAATATCAGATTCAACGTCTATCAATAAATTTCTTTTTTTTTTCATATGTAAAAATACTACTTAATTTTATAAATATTTTAAATATCGATGTATATATGATATAAAATGCATATTTTATATTATATATACATATATATGGTCTTCAATTAAATTCAAAGAGCGAAAGACGATTTTTGATATTACTTTTTTTTCGCATATAGACCGCAGGTTATTTTTAATATATTATATACATTTTAATAAATACGCGTCGCAGTAATCCTATGATGAAGCCGTACATCAAATTAAAAGGTAATACTTTTATAGCCGACAGTTTTTATTTTTATTTTCGTAGTATGGTAGCTTTAAAAATATCGTTTTTTTTTTATTTTTTTGATGAAAAGTGTGAAAATGTACTTGTATTATATAAAGCCGGACTTTCATATGAATTTTCCCCGTATGCAAATTATAGAACGTTACACTTTTTAATATTCGGAGCTTCGCCATTTAAATTCTCTTCAAACACGTCTACGGCCGCGAGCCAATGTACACGTAGTGCAATTTCATATGCCACTATATACACTGGTAAATGTACAAAAAAGTCATACGTGATGCACACACATACACATATAAATATATATATATATATATATATATATATATATATATGTGGTATAGAAAAAAAATCTAGTTTGCCTCTATCATTTTCTGTTAAATAAATTTGAAAAAAAAAAAACGATTTCGATTATAAAATATTGTAGTCACTCTTTGAACCGTTGCTAATTGGACATGTTATTCATATTATAATTTATATTTTTCAATATTAAAAATATTTAAATTTATTTTTTTTTTCTAATTTAAATTTAAGAGTTAATATTTTGATCATAATTAAATATTTTATTTTAATTTGTTCTTATTTAGAAATTATGTACAGATAATTTTGGAGAATATTGATAAATTATTTTTTTTCGTTGAAAATATAATAAAATTTCATAATTGTAATTACTTATATTTTTTTTGATTTTACTAAATATCTAAAATTTTTAATTGATTTTTTATTTATTATACTCATTATCTGGCGATAATTTTATTTATATAATATTAGATTATAATATTAAACTAGAATTTACATAAATCAATTTTATACATCTCAAATTAAATTTTAATACATTTAGTAAGTAAAAATGGTGCTTAATATTTTTACTATCTCTTGACTATTAGCAAGATGATAATTAATTATTATTTATTATCATATAATTAAATTGTAAAATGAAGATTTTCTAGCAAAAATACGAATATATTTCATATTAAACATAGTAATAAACTTGAGCTTAACAAAAGTGTTCTGATTACACTCTTTATAATTGACGTTGCTATCTCTACCGTACCTCGAATTATTCTCGTTTTTTTTTTAATTTTTCCATCATTGAACCCTGTATATTGATTAAAAAAATAAATTTTATACATATGGTCGTTTATATATTTGTGCGAATAAAACGAAAAATAAATTTATTACGAGTCCGTTGGGATTTTGTGGAACGGAACACGTCAACGGTTAAATCTATTTAACTTTCATATTACGTATGTGAATGTTGTTGATCTCGACATATCTATAAGTCTTATATATATATATATATATATATATATATATATATATATATATATATATATATATATATATATATATATTTTTAATAATTCATATAAATACACATATTTTATCATACTGAAAAATTAGTTATATTAATTTTAATTTTATATATAGAAAAATACAATAATATTATTGATTTTTTTTATTAATGTTTTTTTTTTATTAGAGTTTAGATATTATTCATATGGAATAACAAAACTTCGAATTGATTAAGTCTGATCGAAACACGACCTTTTTTGTACTTTCGTATATTATAAATTGAACAGAAAAATCGAACTGCCGAGTTCAAATTGAAATTATCCCCGAAGAGATAACTCGATTTACATACATATAAAAAAGTCTACCTATTTTTTTTTTTTTTTCAGAAGAGCAAAAGCAAAACTTTTTCGACGGAGACAGAAAAAGTCACATACGGAATGTAAGCAGAATTCTACTATTTTGTTTCTAGGAACGAACAAACGAACGGAAAAATGGGATGGCAGATCTGCGGGCAGGTGGTATAAAGGGTGGAACGCAGACGGAACTTTCTCTATTTTATTTTATTTTTTTTTGCAGTTAAACTTAAAAAAAAAGAGGACATTTACGACGAAGATATATCAAGAAAGTTTTTGCGCGAAAGAATGAGAATGGAAGAGAAAAAAAAAGAACGCAGCTTAACGATATTGGCTGAGCTTTGAGACGAATTTTTAAACGCCGCCGTCTGAATTAACGCTTTCAGTGCCGAAGTTCAGCGTTGAAATATGAATCTTTTTATTTCGCATTAACGCTACAATACATCTGTATAAAATAGTGTTATATATATATATATATATATATATATATATATATATATATATATATATTGAGCCGAATGTGTGCTTTAAGATAAAAAAAAATAAAAAAATAAGAAAAGATGGAGTGAAAAAATGCGGTATTAGAGTCGAAAGGAAAAGGTACCGAGAGGTACTAGGAGACAGAGACAAATTGAAATTTGGAGAAAAGATGGAAGATAAGAGAAAGTTTTGCTTGTAAAAACGGAAAGATATTTATATCTATATAAACTCAATATAGTGAAGATGAAATAATGTGGAAAAAAAATCGAATAAATCCTTATCATTTTTATATTATAAATTATTATAAATTTTAAACAATATTTTTTTTTCTTTCTATCATTTTCAACTTTATATAACGTTTTCGTTTAATATTGTATATATATATATTTTTTTTATTTTTTGAAAGATTTAAATTATTTTTACGACCGATACTCGTGTGACACGGCTTACGATTATGATGTTGTATTAGCATTTTCGCCCGTGTAAAATGCGAAAGGAAGGCAATCTGTAGGGTGTTTTCATTTTGGCGTTGGGGCGAAAAACAACGATCATAAAAAATCCTATTTAAATATATAAAAGCGAGGTCCTCTCATACCAAAAAAATAAAATAAAAAAAAAATCCTCCTCGTAGCGCTCATTGCTTGGAAACGCTCGCATTCACTAACAACGGATACAGAATTCATTAGCTATAAAATAATATGTGTTTGTATATATATATATATATATATATATATATACACATATATATTTTATTTCATTATATACCATCTAAAAAGACTTTCAGTCTTTTTTTTATGTTTATTGTTAAAAATCGCGACGATTTTGAGAAACGCCGTATCTCTTAAAAAAGATACATATATACGTTCAACTTAATGAAAATGTTAATGCGCTATTAAATTCTATTGCTGAATTCTAAATAAGTTGAGATACGACATTAAATTTATTATATATATATATATATATATATATATATATATATATATATATATATATATATATATATAATAAAATAAAATTTTATACAAAAAAAATCGTCGTTGTGAAAAATATAATAATGGAATAAAATTTCATCGAATATAACGTTGAAATTCTTTCTTATATTATCGAAATAAATACGATTTCTATCTTTTATGAGAATTTTTCTTTTATTCTGTGTTTCAATAAAATAAAAAATTGTTTAACTTTCGCGAAAAGATTTTATATATCGTTGTGATAAAAATGAAATATAAATAATTCTTCTAATTTTATATTTTTGGTATTATATCAATATTTCATATTATATATAAATTAAATATTATTATATTTTTATTTGTATCACTTTAAGTATTGTTTAACTTTTATTATAATTCAATTTTAAAACTTCGAATTTAGTAATTTTATAGAAATCTTGTATTAGAATTTTTTAATGTATAATTATTAGATATTATGTTTAAATGATATTATATAGAAAATTTTGTAGAACTATTTGAATAAATTCTATATGAGAAAAAATTGTAAAATATATGTATTAGAAAATGTTTGAGAAACACTGTTGTGCTAGAGATAAAATATGTATTTTTATCGTTCGGTCTGAAATTCACGGTCTTTGCAATTTATCATCTTTTTTTTTTTTTTTTTGGTTTTTCGTATTGTGCATTTCAACAAATTAAAATATGCTTACTTACCGTCGCATGTTTGTTAAAGCTCTACGATAGCTATTTTTAAAAAATTCAAACATCCACTGAATATTCTATACAATATCCATCTACGCGAAAATAATTTCACTACGAGCTTTCGTTTAAGGCCAACTTTTCGCTTGTTTAGCCCCAGCGAACATAGGAAAAAATTAATTTGTCTACAATGAAACGTATACGCCGTGCGCGCTTTAGGCGTTCTCTAAAAGCTTATTTAGCGTTAGTATATAACGATAGACTACTATTAGATAAATAGATGCACGTTTATATATTATACACAAACTTGAACCGAAACTGTGAATTTCAAAACGTACATATAGTATCCGTTATGAGGAACGTACCGCGATTTATGAACGTGGTATTTAAGCTCGTTGTCTAAATATGCCAATGGACTGTGGTCTTTACGTTGTGAAAACTAATTGTATTAAACGTAGGATATACGAAGGATATTTGGATATTGGCGAAACTGATACATATGTTACTGTAAATGTTTAAAATACGTCTGAATATAATGATGAATGTGTTATTTCATTATTATAACTGGTCGTCGTAATGAAAATTTTATATGATCACGAATTTTAGTTCGACAATTGAAAATTATTATCATGTTTAATATTCGTTATAATATAATTATTTAATGTACAGTAAATTCTACATATATATTGATTTAATTTATAGAATTATATTTAATTCATAGACAGTAACATATGCACGCTTTAAAAACGTTCTAAAATCGAACGTACATATTAAACTCGTTTTAACAAATCAAAATATTTTATTTTATAATAATAATAATAATCAATATAATAATAATAATAATAATAATTATAATATTTTTCCTGCTACACATGTTTTTTTTTTCGAATGTTAACCTTTATGGTAGATGATAATTATTCAATATAATTGTGCAATTGGCAGTAGAAGTTTATGTGCTTAAGAACACAATTTTTTGGCATTAAAAAATTACCCTCGTCCCCCCCCCTTTAATTTTAATGCTCTTCGTGATTTTTTTTGTGAGTGCTTTATTTATTTATATATATATAAATGTATATATATATTTTTAAATTTAAATTGTTCGAATAGGGGACTCACAAAAAATACACTTTAAAATTGTATATACATAACTTTATAATTCGTCATGTAATGAAAAGATTTATTTATTTTGATTTTTTTTTTGGACTAATTCCACATGTTCTTTTTTTAATATATATATATATATATATATATATATATATATATATATATATATATATATATATATTATTATTATTATATGCATGAGAGAAAATCACGCATATAAATTTTTGGTGTTTGCTATGACTTTTATTTTGTTCAATATGAAAATCTACTTTATATTATGTATATAATTTAACTACTTTTAGTCTTTGTGTCAATATTACAAACTAATAATAAAAAAAATGTAGAAAAACAAAAATTTCAACATAAAATAGATGTTTCTTTTTTTAAATACAATCGATGATATTGTAAATAAAATGAAATTATTTACATATGTATATTTATAATTTGAAAAAAATCAATTATTACTTTTTTTTAGACATATTTACATACATAATATAAAAAACAATTTATAGTCTTATAGACAGTACATAATGAAGTGTATATATAATATATAAAAGTACCCTGAATTTTTCTAAAACTGAAAATAGATCTGTATGTGATTCTAATCGAAAAAATAAAATAAATAAATAATTGAACACAGAATTACACGATTACAATGAAATATATCCTAAATTTTCGTTCTTTTCATGTCATATATGATCCTTTTGTAATTAATTTCGAAACGAAAAAATATAATGTACAGCGTAAAATTAATACGAATACAAATTAAATAAATAGAAAAAATAATAATTAGAGATAAAGCTTTATTATTTTTAATATGTTTGAGCCTCTTTTATTTATTGATTCTCTAGTGCAATCCTTTATATATATTTTCTAAGTGAGTGTGTGTTTTTTTAATACATATTAAATTATTCATTTTTTTAGTATTTCATATTTATAATCATTATCTACAACAGGTAGAAATCGAGTCAAATATTATATTTTCTTTATTCGTGTTTACGATCATATATGTATAAATATACATATATAAGCGCAGTAGAATCCTTTATATTAATATATATAATTTTTTTTTTCTACACAGGATACACAATTAAAAGAAGTCAATTTTATAAAGTGTCACTTTTCGTACGACGTTAATTTAAAAATATGAAATAAAAAGTTCACTTCACATTATATTATATAATTTGAATAATTTTCTTTTAGTCCATGGTTTTAAAAAGATCACATTTTTTTTCCAAAATATTAAAATTATTCGTTCGGTGATGGCGTTAATTTTAAATTTTAATGATTAATATTAGTTTATTAATTATTAATTAATTATCGCTGTGTTTTACAATTCCGCACACGGACTACAATTCCGTGCGATTTTCGACTTTATAAAATTATATTTAAATTTCATAAGAGTTCGTTATATATTTTTTTTTATTACTTACAATCGTTTTATTTATTTTAATTTTTATTTATTTTTTTAATATTATCATAAAAGACAAGTCTGTGGAGTTTTGCGCTGATTTTGTCGACCGCTATTAATTAATTTATATAAGTCGTAAGTTACGAAGTTTTTTCGCGAGGATTAATAATTATTCTATAATAAATTTTTTTTTTGAAGTCGATGAAAAAAAGCGCTGTAGAAATATCGAGAACGATGCGTTTCTTCAACGTTATTATTATTATTATTAAAAAAAAGAAAATTTATAACAAGTTTTAAAACAATTCACAACCGTGAAATATTTAAATTATTATTCGAAATGAGACGAAATAATGAAGTTGTATATTCGATGTTGAAACGCAAAGTTTTCGAAACTACAATTGTTCATACGGTGGTTTCGCGATCCACATGTATGTACTCCACAGACCTGTCCTTGTGTCAGGAGCTCACTGTTGTAGTATTGCTGCCAGGTTCGAAAAGAAGTTCTTCTGTTAGTTTCCTACCGTCCGGTGTGGCTAGAAGTTTCTTTTTTCCTAGCCTCCTTCTTCTGCTCCTTCGTATTCTGGCGATTAGAGCGAATATGGTGAAAAGTATGCAGGCTGCCAAAACGGCTGCTGTGCAACCCAAAGCCGTATAAACACCGCCGGGAAACTGTTTGAAAAATCTTCTACCAACACCGCAATGCATTTCGTTTTCATCGTAACCAGATGGACAGTTGAATCTTCCGTCACACCAAAGTGTTGAACTGATGCAGGCGTTCAATTCGGGACATTTGTAAGCGCAGTCGGAACTGAATGCGCTTAGTGTGTCGTTGTTGAATTCGACCTTTTCCAGAGAATCCAACGTGTCCAAATTAACTTGCAGCTGTTGTAGTAAGCTGGATTTAGATTTAGATATTTCTAGCCACGTGAATGCGGCGACGCCGGGCTCTCTCGCTACGAATTCGACGAGGAAGGACGGAGGCTTTGGAGGCGAGAAGTAGAAAGCCGGCGAAGTAGGTTGTCCGGTCGTTGCGAACCAGTCTTCTGAAAACACCTGCACTGCAAATTGACGAGTATTTGGCTCCGAAGGACAAATCACCTTGATCAGCCTTTGAAATAAAAAAAAAAAAAACAGAATTAAATATAGTAAAATATATATATATAAAAATATAAATAGTGAATAAATTTACTTAGGTGGTTTTCCGGAATAAATCATAAGGCGGTTTTTAGTAGTACATCTTGCTGGATCATCGATGGAAGGAGTTAAAGGCAACAAAGAACCCCAAGTTAAAAGGAACAAACTTCGATTTTCTCGAGCATCAATCACCCACGGCATACCGGCGCACGAGTTTTCAGCTTGACTCCTACACAATTATCAATAGTAAAACTACTGAAACTTTTGAAATTATTAATTAAAATCGTGTTATAGTACCTTGGAGGGTATGACACTTCTTCCTCGCCGCCGGATCCTCTCAATCGTTGTTTTCGAAGACAGTCCGGACCCGATATTAATTCAAAACTTGCATAGAAATATATATCCGTAAAATCTTCAGTAATACTAAACGATGATACCGTAAATAACAATTCGAGAGCACGAGATGAAGATGTGATGACAAGCGGTTTGAAATCGGATGAGGTCGAATTATCGCAAATACAAGCACGAGGAACCTATAAAAATATTTTTGTTTTTTACTATATAGATAAAGCAGCAAATTTTAGTTTGATTTATTAAAACGTACTCTAATATCTTTCCATGGCGATTCCCAAATGCGCAAAGATACCGCTCTCGATCCAGGAGTTGGAATACATCTGGGTCTTCCCGTATGCGGATCTGATTCCGTTATACATGAAGAACCCATAGAAACGTTTTTAACCGTTAATTTAACACGTTCTCCAGCTCCAGCTTCTATTCGATAAGCACAAGTTAAATTAACAGCACCGCCACGTCCATATAAGAAAACATTCCTAAGAATTTAGAATCTATTAGTGAACTGTGATAAATCATCCTGATTAAAGAATTTTCTATATATAATAGTACCTTGGTGAATTAATATCCGCTTCTCTAATTTTTCTAAAAACTCTCGCGCAAGGTGTAATAGGTTTAATTGTTGTTATAGTTGGTGGTGTACCGAATACCTGTGCCGTTGTCATTGTGGATAAAGAATCTAATTTTAATAATCCGCCACCGGACCATGTGTCTCCTCCTAATCTCGTATCCACAAATTCGTATCTTAATCTAAACGTTGACGGATGTAATGCTGTTCCTTCAGTTGTATGATGATGTATAACCATTTTCGGACCTAATATTAAAAAAAAATGTCATATAAAACTGCGGAAACATTTAAAAAATGTGATCACAAAGCACAATTACCTGCACTGATATAACTCTCTTCAGGAGTACACGGTCTAGTGGCTCTGGTTAAATTGCTTAACGAAGTGTGATCACACAATCGTGGACTATCGTCGTCGCAGTGATCGGCGATTAATTTAGACTGTATTGATAAATTTGAACAATTATCAAACTAGAACGAATCGAATTATATATCTAAAATATAGTTGAAAAAAAAATAGTAATAAAACTAACGTATGGTTCATCTGGCCCGCCTCCGTCCCAAATTCTCAGTCTTGTGGAACAACTGACTGTAGTATTGCTTTGCCTACTGTTAAATCTGTCCGAATCTCTTTCTCGATCTAACAAACGAGCATGATCCAATCTAGATCCCAGTCTATCCCTTCCAATTGAGAATCGGTTGTAACTCGTGTTGAAACGATTTCCGATTCCTTGATAATATGGCGGTGCCAAAGTGCCCGGTCCAGAATCGGTGTCTCGTTCAGAAAGCGGAATTAACGGTTGATGGGAATAGCTTACGAAATAAATCCATACTAAATCTCCTACAAGGGTAAAATTAATCCATTTATTTAATTTGTTATAGCTAAGATTATAATTAAAAAATTAAATAGATTAGCGTTGAAGTTAATTATTTAAATTCAAAAGCAAAAATATATATCTGATATTTATATTTAAAAACGAGATCTTTCGATAGTAGATTTTTTTTTTCAGTAAGGTTCTGTCGGTCGTTCGTTCGGTTAATCCGTTTATACGCTGTGGAACATGCAGGATTTGAAAATTGTACCTGGCCTTCCGTGAAAAGTCCACTGGCATGTGGTATTGGGTGGCAGGGTGTGTCTAGGGGATAATAATCGTCCTCTTCGTCCTCTAATAGTGTCCTCTGTGCCGGTAGGAGGTCCACCTGTTACAGTGGCTACTGTGGGAGTCGCTCCGGAAGATGCATGCACATGAAATTCACATCTGCGAGCTTCCCTAATAATTAAAAAAAAATCATTTCATCGCTTAGATATTTGAGTATATAAACATTTATTTTTAATTTGATTTTCCTAGTATATGGAATGGCAGAGATGATTTTTTGAATTATAGGCGCAAAGTATAAATGAGGTCTCACAGGGGGTGCAAAACGGGTGGTGCTTCGAAATCGCATGAATTAATACGTAAGCACGTACTCAGCTTTCGTTGCAGGTAAAACTCAGAGAATTATGCTATCAAAATAAATTCAACCCCGTGTTTGTTTCGCATTTCTACGTATTATCGTGTTACACATAATCACCTCGAAACACACCCCATCCGCTCGCGGCAGGGTTAACGAACCACCTTTTGAATATATATACCGATATATACACTTATATATATATATATATATATATATATATATATATATTCGAATATACAGATGAAAGATAGGTTCTGTGAAACATAACGCTCCAGATGTCTTATTAAATTAAGCAAACACGAAGACTCGTGCTTTTTCTATGGTGATCAAACGTTATTTGACACGAAAAGTGTCTATGATGTGCTTAGGGCTATGTTTTTATGTTTTAACTCGAGAGTCTAAATCAGTATATACATATATATATATATATATATATATATATATATATATATATATATATATATATATAATACAATTGTCTAAACACTTAGTAGAGAGAAATTGTTAAATTCTAATTTTATTATTATTAATAATAAAAAAAATATATTGTATTGTGATTTTTAAATATTAAATTTATTTAAAAAATAAATATAAAATAATATTGCAATTTAATTATAAAACTGAAATCTTTAGGATTATATGTATTTATGTTGTGTTTTAGTGTCAAGTTCGAGTGTGAATGCGGGCTATAAAACGTGATTAAGTGACTGCGGTCGCATTTTTATTATTAAAGCAATTCCTCAGCGAATTTTAAATATTCTTCAAATAATATTAGCTTCATTTTTTTTTTAATTCTATAAATAAAATAATTAATTACGGCTATTTTTAAATACTTCGAAAAGGTCAATATTAATATACCAAAATTTTAATATAAAGTTGTATTAATAAGACATATGAAATAATCGGTATAATGGATTAATATATATATATATATATATATATATATATCAAATTTTCGCGAGTTATCAGGATTAAAATGAATATATAATGTCTATATATGTTATATGAGGTTTTGAGTTTAATTAAAAAGTAGCCGGATATATATATATATTTGTCTTTTCATTAATATTAATGAATTAATTAAAAATAACCGGCGAGTTGCTTTTTAAGAAAGGTGGTGCTCGGTCGGAGATTCTTTGTCGGTGTTAAAAATATTAGAATTTTCCTTCGTAAATTGAAAAAAAAAACGAACGAAAATATTTTCAATGAAGGTCGAAGAAAAACCGAGCAAATGAAAAACGCACCCCCAATTACTTTGTCGGTGGTTATTGGAAAATGCTTTTGAGCGTGTGTTAATGAGAATAATTTGAATTTCATAACGCTCTTTTTATTTGCGGAAAAATTGAAATTCTAACGGTGGCGCGATTTTTTTTCGCGTGCAAAATGTTCTATTTTTAATAATAAAAATATGAAAATTCATTTTGAACACGGTGAAAATTCATAATTTCCTCGAATGCAATCCGAATGACGCATTGCGTGCATTGTAAGGGAGTACTTGCAAATTTATATGAAAAATCAACCATCAAGTGTTTTTTTTTCACCTGTCATGCGAATGTTATCAGTATTAAAATGAAAATTAATTTGAGTTGAAAATGTAAATTATATACGAATTAATTTTATAGCGTGCTAGAATGAATGTACAATTTTGTAGGTCATCTGTTAAATAGATCATAATGCATATTTTAAAATGTGAATAAGTTCACAGTTTTTATAATATTCTACATTCAAAAAATATAATAAACTTACCTGGAATAATCAAAGCTGTCAGAATCGGCGAAAATAACATCGACATCCAATTCGAAACCTCGCAGAGGGGAAACCGTATCTTCTGAATGCAGCGGAATACTAAAGGGGGACGAGTGGAACGCCACCAGCATTTCGGGACCCCTAAAGAAGAACGGGGCCGTTAATAAATAAAAATAAACAATACCAGTGGAAGAATTCGTAAATACGTTTCGAAGTTTACCTCGAAACAACCCTAGGCAACCAATCGCCCCCGCAGTACTTAACGAGAACCGGATCATTTGTGGAGCCTCCGTCGTAAAAGATCAAATGGTCCCTTTCTCCGGTGCATTCCTTCCATGCCCTCAGGGCTCTGCTCGTTTTGTTAAGGCTGTAAAAAGGACACTGAATTAATTCGCGGCTATATTTACGAGCGTTTTAGAAAATTTTCAATATACCTCGCTACTGAAATAGATCGTTTCATCTGCATTTTGTGTTCGGCTTCTTGTCTTACGGCTATCATGGCGTGTTTGCACGTCGGCACCGTCTTTTGTCTAAGGCTCCAGTAACAAGTTACATTTCTGTAAAATAGAACATACGTTCAAATACATGAATTTTTATATGTATACACACACACATATATATTCGGAAGGGACCGTAAAAGGAAATTATTACGGTTACGTGATCAACTGCGAATTCACGGACTCAATAACCGAGTAGGCTATTTCGATGCGCGCCTCAGTCGAATCTAAATTTCGGCTGTAAAATTGATAGTAGACACGGCACGCTCACCAAAATGAATGTTATAAAAATGAAATAATATTATTATGCGAGCGAGCTTATATTTATTCGCGTGCCCCATTATTATATGTGCACGTAGTATAATCGATAAAAATATTGCGCTAGTTTATTATGAGACGCGATTTATGACCGAAAACGTGAATTTCAAAACGAATGCTTTATAATATATATAAACGTTGTGCTTACAAATTTACATTGCGTATTTGTGAATTCGTCACAGAAATTAAAGAAAATAATTAAATTGCATATTTTGAATGATCGTTAATTATTTGGCGCATTTAGAAGACTGTTCATAGTAATTAACACTTGTCATGGTAGAAAAAAACTGGAGAATTTTCGGATTCAGTTGCTAAGAGGGAGACAAAAATATTAATTAAAAATTATTTTATTATATATATTGAGTTTTTATATATATATATATATTTTTATAACAATTTTAATTTTGATATCCGGATATAAAATAAAATATATCGACAAATTATAATTTTTAATAATATAAGTATGAAAATTATTCCATATATAAGAATCTACATTCGATAATATAAATTACAATTGTGTTTTATAATACGATTTTATTTCACTATATACAAGTTGAGGCAAATTTCTAACAATATGTTGCAGCTATTAAAATGATAATCGTAAACTGCCTCGGTAATATGTTGAAAACAGATAATATTTTTACACAGCAATCATAATTTCGAGAGAAAAGCACGTTTATAAAAGTATATTGTCGGTTTTTATGGTTATATATATAAATTTGCGACACATTTACTCGCTCTAGAATATGAACGACACGTGTGTTTCATAACGTTTTACAAAGTGCATATTACTTATTTGTACTTTGTAGTGAAATCAATACTTTTACACGATATTTTAGTTATATTGTACATATTAAATAATTATTTATTTTAAATGAAAGTCTTGAGTTTCTTTTAAATGCGTCTAACGTTTTTCACTGTCGTTTCACTGTATTTAATTTTAAAAATATTTTCAACTTATACAGTATTATTAAATTTATTATACCTTGGATACATTCCAGGATAATTGGGACTTTGCAGTCTGCATGGTTTTCTATAACACTCTTCATAATTTCTGGTACAATACGTACCCGGCGACACTTGACCTCTCTCCAGTGGAGCAGACGGAGCCCCAAACCTTTAATATTAACATAAAAAAACTTAAAAAATATATCTACATATTTAAACCAAGGATATTATTATTATTTTTTAATTATGTAACCGGTGACTTGATATTAGAATGAATTTTTAGATAAACATAAGAATCTATATTTCAAATTTAATAGTAAGCATATTATATTACGGTGGATTGAATATTTGTGACCTATTGTTCAATAATGAAAAAGGTCAGATCTGAATTTAGAGCTTAGAACTTATAGTTACATACTAGATTTTTTCCACTCCATTTTATAACATTATAAGATTTTAATTCTGGAACTATTTATAGAAAAAAAAATAGATGATTTCAAAATATTTATTATCGAATATTGTAATGATTTTTTAGTCATATATAAGAAAAAAGGAATTTATGTTGGCAATTAAATAAAAATAAATTGATTATTTAACGTTTGAACAAAGGTATACAATTCTAAGATTTTTAATCAATGGCAAAATTCTAAGAAATAGTCAGATGTCAAAAGTATTAAAGAAAATTTATTAGGTTCGCTAACTTTTGAAAGGAGCTTTAGAAACGTCTTAAAAAGAAATCGTTCACGTAATAGACATCGGTTAAATTAATAATAGTCAGTTTTATTTTTATATATTTAAAAAAAATTCGTAAAAACTATTAAATAGAATGAATGTCGCCAATATTGACGTCAAACGATAAAATTAACCTTCTCGAAAGATCATAACTAGTTCGCTGTTAGCTCATAAAAAAAAAATCCTTCCTTCGGGGTCGAAACCTTAACGATTTTTTCTCAAGTACATAAAACACTTGCAATATATGTAGGACGCGTTGCAGACGAATATATGAGGGATCCAACTTCATAAAACTTGCCAGAAAGGCTCCGCTACAGTTTTCCCCGGTGAAAATAAATAGAGAAAGTTGGCGTCGAACGTGCATATTGAGTTAAAACCAAAATAAAGTCAACAATCGCGACCGGACCCTCTTCAAGGTTTCGGCAGGGTCCTGTCAATGCGACTCGTTTAATCGAAATCCTTTGTCTTTACCATACATTACATATATATAATATATTTCTAATATTTTTTTTTATAATTTTAAAATCGATTATATTCTCAAGGGTTTTATATATTTTAAAATTAAAAGCTTCATTAACGAAAGTGGAAAATTAATCCTTAAATTTGAGATATTATTACAAGCGTCTGAGTATAGATTTGTTTTCTCGGAAGACTTAATGATTATATTTCGTCGTACATCTTTATAATAGCATATTTCACAAACTCGAACTTTAATCACAATTTATTTAATAATATTTCTAACTGTATATTGGACTCTATATATGTGATAAGCATATTAGATTAATTTATATTATAGATTGGCAAATTGTTTTCATACTCTCATCCGCTATTATAAGACAAAATTTTCTCTCATTAGTCTAACTCTTTCGCACTTTTATGGCGAATCGATAAATTCTTAATTACTTTTCGGTATAACCGTGTCTTTTGTTTACCTTCGGATCGTCGTTGTAACGTTTTACGTGTATCGAAAGTATTTCTCTCGTTTTCAACCCTTTTTTTTTTCTCTTTATTCCGTTGGCGTTTTGCGCCTCGCTAGGTCTAAAAGTACTAATGAGATTTTAATTATTCAGCGATTTCGTGTTTTCGTGGGGTCGAATTTTAAAGTAAAAAGTAGCGAAAGAAACGACTCGTGAATAATTTGTTTGTAAAAAAAAAAAATAGTCGTCGAATACACGCCCGACGTCGCTGTTAAAGTGTAAACCGTTTGAATATTAGTAAATAGTTGGTTTAACGCAGAGATTACACAATATTATATATAAAATTTAAATTAATTAGATTATAGATTTTTATTGACGTTTGTAAATATTACGTATTGAAGAGTTTATTCGTAATATATAGAATATAATTTATACAGTGAGTACATAATTCACATTATTTCTCTATTATATGTTTATATTTGAGTTTTCAATTATCACCGATTGGACATTTAATATTTGCGTATATATTAAATGTACACCCGTCGAAATTCGTTCCGCGGTGACAAATGCTGAAAATTTATTCTGAAAGCTCGCAGAGATTAGCGATATTTGTTTGGGAACAATTAATTATCAACTTGACAATCGAATGCTAATGATTTAATATTAATCACTAGCCGCAACCGTTCTCGAACGTGAACGTAGCAAGCAATTATTTCACATTTTGCTGAAAGCGACCTACGTGAAAATAATATATAAACTCGTATATAATCATATATATATTTAAATGTATATATATATATATATATATATATTGGTGGAAAGCTTTATTGAAAATATCGTCCATAGTAAAAAGGGAACGTTCTCAATTTGAAAAGGGATAACTGTCGTTTGGCTATTGGAGGTCCGATCAAACAAAAAGGGTATCGTGTGAGAATAATATCGATCCTTTGAAATGAAAAACGGAACTTTAGTATTCTATAAGCTTGATACATGTGATATTATAATGTTTACGCTATTATATTGCTAAATCTTATTATCAAAAATATACTTAATTTAGTTTTATCACATATAATTTCTTACCTAACAATGGCTTCCATTTGCGATACGAATTTATAACGTAATTTGAAATCGAACGGTGCATCAACTCTGGCATGAAACAATTTCACTGATACAGTAATCGTTGACGTTTCACTGTAATACACTGCATAACCAGTTGATGATCCGCACCAGGAGCCACCTGAAATCGAATTAAATTAAACTTCCAGTTCGATAATTATTGTATCAAATCAAATAATTTAAAATACTTATGTATACCTGTAAATGGACGTCCCAGCTCTGATAACTGCATGTAACCATCGGGACATCCGTCCAGAGCCATCGGTTCGTATCTTCCGATGTTGAAAGCGTCGAATATCAGCTGAAAACAAATTTCACACTTTACATTCGTACAAATAGGGATGAGAGGGCATGTTATTTGCACGTGTCGACTGAAATTGGGTCGTCCCTTGATTGAGAATGATTTGATTAGGAAACGGTACGGTCTTCGTTTATATAGGGATCGATAAAATTTTATTACTATATATATATATATATATATATATATATATATATATATATATATATATATATATATATATATATATATGTGAAGGCTTTCGTCTTGTCCTGAATCTAAATGAATCCTGATCGACGTTCTAGAATTTCGTATAAGAACGACGAAAAGGCCCTCTTCATGCAAGCTTTGTCCTTGTTTCTTGTTTTATTTCTATGATGATAATAAACACCTTTATCGCGGATCGTAAACTACTCGTATATACAAATCGGTAACGATAAAGAAAACTGCGAGTTTAATGTAAACAGTTGTAGTCTTCGATAGCAAGATTGAATCTTCGGGTAAGAGAAGGGCTTTACGTGATTGCGATATACATGTTCTCGAATGTATCGATAAAACACGCTTTATCGTATCGATTTTAATAATCTTTATGTGAAAATCTGTGTTTGTCTTGTTTTTATGGTGTATATTTCCGAATATTCTATCACATAAAAATATATTGAAATTATTATACGATCGTTTAACGCGTCGTCATTTATTTTTTAGATATTATAATACTCAAATTTTACTTTTGTTATATTTTTTTAATATATATAACTCCTAATAAAAGTCTAAAATTACAATATATAGTCGTAAAATCAAAGAAAAATGACGAGTACACTTTATATAATAGGCATCTGATTTAATTTTCATATATAATAAATTTATTGCTAAAATTAGTATATTTTTAATATATAAATATTAATATGATCAATTTTAAGCAATGAAATTAATGTTTTATTTTTAATTAAATTTTTTATTATTTTATATAGAAAATAAATGTATTCGAAATCTATAAAAATATTCAGATCACAAATATATAAAATTAACGCTCTTTTTTTACGTTGAAAAATATTTTTTAATAAATGTAAATAAAAATAATTAATAAATTCAAAGTGTGATTTTTCGCTGCGCATAGTTCATGTTGAATCATCACGTATGTTAATGCGACTTTAAAATAATGCAATAAATTATTAACATCGAAATGACATAATAAATTATCGGAGCCGATCTCGTTTAATTTATACGTTGCAATTAATCAAAAGTTAGCGCATGCAATTTTGAAATTTTGATATGATAAATGCGAAGCGTTGATTAATTTGACACGCATGATTTGTTATTATTTATTATAAAATGAAAATTATTCAGACGAGCGTGAAATTATCGTCGATAGTTTTAAAGGATGAAAAAAAATTGTATAAAAACATATTTTTCAATTTGAATTGGTCTATTTTGATTATAGACCGACGCGAGTGGTTCAAAGTTCTTACAAAATAGGGTTGTAAAAACGAACGTTTTTTCATCTAAATCGTGCGTTTTGTTTCTGGTTGAAGAAAAGAATTAGTAGGGTTGATATACAGTATCAATCCTAAATATTGTACAATTTTATCGATTAATATTTTTATAATAATAATAAAATATTTTATTTATAAAATTTTATTTAAATTTTGATTTAAAAATAATATCCGATATTAATTCTAATATTTTTAATTCATATATAGTTTAAATTTTTCAGTATTGTTAAAATATTAATATTATATATAATATTTAAATTAATTTGTTATTAATATATTTATATATAATTTTTTTTAGGCGCTCAATACTTTGATCAGGGGTATATACGTCTATAAAAGAGGAAAAATAAGGGGTACAAAAAAAAAAAAAAATGAAGAAGGAAAGAAAGAGGAAAGCGCGGCTTTTACGGCCAAACTTAATGTTCCGTGAACGCGGTTCTCTGGTCTCAGAAAGAACGATTTAACCCTTTCTCTGCCGCGTTTTGGAGAATATCGTCGACTCGTGCCAGTTTAATCCGATACGGTCGAGGAATGAGTCTCTCGGTGAACCTTTTCACGCCCCATTTCGAATTAGATTCTTTGTAAGAGTATTTTTTCAGATGTATATATATATATATTCGTTTCAGAACTATATATATATATATATATATATATACTCCCTTTTTCCATTTAATTGTTCTCTTTTCAACGCGGAACGAAGCAGTTAATGCGTTAGAATTTTCGCTCGACAAGGTCGAACAATGTCTTGTTATCTTGTCCCGAGGTCGGAAAAACGTTCTATAAAATTTTTTTTCGTATAGTATCGTATTTTTTTCAACATATTTTGGGCATTGATGGTCAAAAAAGATTATTTTATTGTGACAAAATTTCATACAAAATCCGTGCACTGAGTCGTGTCATTACGAATCTAGCATGATGGATTTTTTTTTATTATCAACAAGGAATTAAAAAAATTCTAAGAATTGCTATTTAACTATAAAAATATATTTATATTAAAATTATTTATATTTGAAGATTTATTAAAAACTTTGTAGCAAGGGAGAATAAGATTAAAATCAAATATCACTAATGTAATTTAATAAGACTGATGTTTTATATATTTATTTATTTGTTGATATTTACCTGTACAATATCACCATGCATATGTCCATTAGCAGTGAAAGTGAGATGACAGAGAAATGGTAATCGGCCATCGATCGGTTTTGTCAACTTCAATTCGTAAGTTTTTCCTACATCACCGTAATATGTTCTGTTGCAAACTGTAAAAGAACAACAACAAAAAACACGGTATTAGTTTTAAAAAATAAAGATATATATATATATATATATATACGTGTACAACTGATAGAAACGGAAAAAGAAATACAGAAAGCTCTTTCACGAGAATAGTAGTGGGTTTTCCAATGATTGATGTGTTCCAAATTAAGCTCGGTTTTTGTCGAAGGATGTTCGAAATTGAATTTATTGATACGGATACAACTATTTCTAGAATTACATTTTTTGTTTTTGGATATATATTTTGTAAATAAATCTATATTTATATAACATAATATATGGACGTAGCAGTAGTATGCCTTCCATTATCAATAAGTGCGTAAAAGCCTTTTACGCAGGAGAGGGTTAAATATGTGAACGGTTTTGCACACATGCGGTTTGACCGTTAACTGAATTCTTCGTTTAGATGTTTATGCGTAACTTTAAAATTGTTTGTTAAACATTGTTGTTTTTAAATCGATTATGTATTATATTTAATTATTATTATGTAAATATTTTTTACTTAACATTAATATTATGAATTTTTAATTAATCGAGCACGTTAATGTATTTATATTAGTATATAGAGTGTTAGAGTAGATATTTTCAAAATTATGTTTCATAATAATATATTCATTAAATATTTCATTTCTAAATATATTTTTATTTTATGTATATTTTTATAAATTTATCGCATAATAAAACATTCATATGTGTTACGATATTTTTTCTTATAATAAATTTTAATAAAGAATATGTCAAATATATATGTCTAAAATAGCATAATATATGAGAATAAAGTAAGATTAGCTTGCCATATTCGTACAAAGTATCCAACCACGTCTGGATGTTTGGAGTTATAACTCTTCAGGGTTTATTATCATAAAGTATGCTCAGGGGCAACGTGTTCTAAGTTGGCTTGTTAAATAGGCATCTCATGGTGGAGAGAATACACTAGGCAAATGTTCTAGTACTCGATGTTCACGCACGTGTAACGAGGAGGATCGAGCTGAAGGAGTATGGTAAGGGCATAAGTTGAGCAAATTTCTCGACGTTCGCAGTATTATAATGCCGCAGTCAGAAAAATAGATGAACCGTGCACATTCGAAATTAGGTCGCAGTTGAAGTGGGTCCCGGGCTCTCTATTTACACGGTCGGGTCCCGGGGTCAGGTGGGTCGGTTTCCTTCTCACGGTAATGCCAAAGGCGAATCTAAATTGAGGTTTGTAACGTTTTCGTGTTGATTTTTAACGATGTAGTTTATCGACGGAAAAGGTTCGCCGGTAATGCTCGGTAATCTTTTCGATCAATATTTGACGAAATCGCCGTTCAAAAGTGCTTACTTTATGTTTTGTCAGTGCGAAATCGTTGAATATGTATACAGAGCTTTAATATTAATGAAGACAATCATTTTTATTCTATTATGTATAATGTTTTATAATCATAACGAAATAGTAGTCGACAAATTAACGTATCTGTATGCGAAATCGTGAATATTTATGATCGTTTCGTGGATTATTTACATTAGATTTTTCATCCGGCATGTGTATGGCGTGTGACAAATTTCCAGTGTTGTTGCCGCTTTGTCGTTTAAAGAGTTGTTTACGACTTTCCGCAGAAAGATTCCTTTTTGTTCGTTGTCGGTTTTAACTCGACAAAAGTTAACCGGGAGGGGTGTTGTCCTCTATTTCTCCAAGAAAACTTTATATATTTTAGCAAGTTTGACTTTGGAACGATTGGAGCGAGCCGAGTGAAAATGCGGTTTTCCACCAAGTGCACCAGTGTTTCGCAAACATGTCCATGTAAAACGATATATCGAGAAAGCCTCATAAGATATTTTGTGGGACTACAATTGACATTACAAAAAAAAAAAATCGAATAATTATTATTAATTTTATAGTAACATACTTAATAGCAAATTTTGATTCTGTATAAGTTTGAACTAAATTATATTTTGATTTTAATTATTTAAGTAATCATATCGCGTTGTTAAACAATTATCTGCTAACTGAAAAAAGTATAACTTTGAGATACTGCATAAAAACGTACTTCTGAAAAATTTTGTATGAAACAAATGGTTATTATATAGTCACAAATAGCATTTTTTTGTGAAAATTTGGTTAGTTAACTAGTTATAATAGTCAAAATCTATGAAAATTGCACATATCATATATTCATTTAACAACGACATTTAAAATATATAAATTAAATTAATTTTATTATTAACTTTTCAATTAAAAATATTTAATTTCGATATATGAAATTATTTATATTATATATATTGTAGAATGAGATTTCCAAATCGAAATAATATTTTTGTAATCTAAATATTTAAAAATGAACGATTTACAATAGTTAAAAAAGCTTTAAAAATACGCATTTATTAAAATATAAATATATATGCAAAAATATGGTTCGAAATGAAAACGCTTTTGCATTCAGAACTTTTTTCCATTATTTCTGAAAACTAAAACAAAGTTATCGCGAGTGTTTCTGAAGTCGTTGTCAATATAAATAATGTATATTCTGTATCGTTGCATTTTCATCTGAAACAGTTGAAGCGCAGTTATTAAATATATAAAATATATGCGTTTGAAAGTTACTCTTATATCAATGTTTATGAAACATTAAACGTTTGTTCCGGACATAAAATATGTAAATATTAAATTAAACTTTGTTTTTTAACTGAATAATATTATATATTTTTTTGAAATATAATAATATTTTAGTTAGAATAGTATATATTAATATAAGAAAAGGTTGATTATATATATATATATATATATATATATATATATATATATATATATATATATATATATATAAACATAAGTAAACTTAATTCTACAACGTTCTTTATCGAGTAGAGTGATTGTTGACGTGAGAGAGAGGTCGAGCCTATTTTAGGTCCCGGGTTCGGGCTAATTGAAATATTTTCCTTTTGACGGGGCTCGTACGTTTGTTTGCAAAGGGGTCCCGTGGGTACCGGGGCGAATATTTATGTGAAAAGGGTCCCATAGGGCCCGTGTAATGGACGGTTAAGTAAGGGCGAGAGAGAGGCGTCGCTCCGGCACTTACTCACCGATGGAACGAAAGCCATAATAGTTATTCAAGCTTTCCCGCGTACGAAATTCGCGCATGCGAGAAAGTCGACCGTTTGAAGAAATCGTCTGAGAAGAGAGAAAGAGAGAGAGAGAGAGAGAGAGAAAAAAAAACAACGTTAAGGAAGCGGATGTCGATCGAACGGCTTCCGGAACGGGATCACGACGATTATTGTTCGAATCGACGCGAAAAAGGCTTTATTTTGAAGGATAAAAAAAGTAAATAAATAAATATGTGCGTTGTTTTACGTGTAAATGTGAAAAACGATACTTGACGCGTGTTGTCGGTTAATTTAACCGACGGTTTGTCTGCACTCGTTTATGTATATTTATCCAACTAACTTTTGTTTCGAATTGTTCAGAGTTATTTTATATTTTCAACGACGATATGTTGCATATTATATACATTTTTTTTTTCATAAAAAATATATGCCTAACATTTGAAATTGTTATTTTATTTTTTTCATATCAAAAAAATAAAATGGTCATACGATTTTATTTGAGATAAGTTATTCGTGGTATATTTAGGAATTTTGTATATTTAGATCTATATTTTTGATTTCAAAAAAATCGTTGATTTATATTATTGATAATTTTTTTATTTATAAAATATTTGACGTGCAAGTTATAAAATAAATATTGTATTTTTATACGAGTAATAAACATATTATAAATCAAGTTATATCCAGAAATCAGTAACTATGTTATTTCAGTTAAAATAGATTTAATCGTTGAATATCATTATTATTTCTTTCAATTATAAATTAATGAATATTAAAATTCTGTATAAATTTTATTTTATAATCGTGTTATAAATATTAGGTAAATGAATGTTGATTCTTAAATCTGTTAAATAAATCTGAAGAAAATTTTCATGTTCTGTAAATTTATTAAAATAAATATTATCAAAGTATAGAAATATAATACATATTTTTAAGAATACTCTTAAAACAGTCCTTGGAATGGATAACAAGCAAAATATATTTAATAAAAATAAAATGTAAGTGAAATTATCACAAAAATTATAAAATGTTAAGCTATATTTTTATGATGGCTTAACTTCATTTATAATTACTTATGTAAACAAAATTTTGTAACACAAATATTTCAAATCCTTTTTCTGTACAGTGTAAATTCAATACATACATAACATAGGAATGTTCGATAAAATGACGGTGTGATTGGGGATGAGGGGGATAAGGGGGAAGGGGAAGCAAAAGGGTTAAATTCCTATAAATTTATCGCGGTTGTTTTGCAAACGAATTCTTGGTCGTACAACATGCTACAACACCTTTTCAGGAGTGACACTCGAGCTTTGGAAGGCTTCGAAGGTTTAAGTCCAGACGCTACTACCGAAACGAAGGATCGACAACCGAAAGCCGAAACCGACGTAATCCGGAATTGATCCGACTTTGTACACGTTCAGAATCCTGTTTTACTGTTCCACCGTCGCTTTTTGAATATGTCACCCGAATAATGGTATTCTATGACCCTTCATTTTCTTTATTTACGAATACCTATTGTTTCATCATAATATATATATATATATATATATATATATATATATATATATATATATATATATATGGTATATATATATATATATATATATATATATATATATATGTATGGTATATATATATATATATATATATATATATATGTATATGGTATATATATATATATATATATATATATATATATGTATATATATATATTTTCCGAATAATATAAAATATTATTTTATATAATATTTAAATTGGATATGTTTTAAATAAATTAATAAAAATGTTTTGCAACCGTGGTATTATAATAATGATTGTTTATTTATATTATAATATAGAATATCAAGTACTTTCAATTCTTTACTTTGAACATTTGCAGTCTGAATATTAAAAATAACAAGTATGCTGAAAATGGTAGCATTCGAGATATTATTATAGCGATGAATGCTGAATATTTCTTTGATTGATCATGTAAAGAATAAGGTAGTTCTATAAGAAATTAAAAAAAAATGAACAGGGAACCGCTAATAATGAAGGAAAAAAAACGAAAAGTAGAATTGAAAGTATTCTGTATGGAGAAGCGTTCACAATAAGAAGGGAATAATAATAGAATAAAATATGGTAAATACGTTTTTCTATTTTTAATAGGAATAATATATTTTATATAGAGGTCGATTGAAAATATTTTTTTACTTGTAAATTAATCGTATACAATTATATTTAGAAAATATTATGTAATATACATATATTTGTAGAGTAAAATAAACGAAAATATTATCAGAATAAACAGAAGCTTATGCGGATTATTTATCGTATTTCTAGGTCAAAATATAATAAAATAAATATACAGCAGTCAAACAATTGTACAAAATAAACTTTATATTATAAATAACAAGTGTATTGGTATCGCGTATGTGAAATGTTAGTATTATTATATTTAACAATGGCTTTGGTACGTTTTCGCTGTTATTGTTGTAGTTGTTGGTGTTGCTGTGTTGTTGTTGTTGTTGTTGCTGTTGTTGTTTCGTAGACAATTGAATCCGATTTGTAAACTTTACAATGAATTTGTACCAATTAGAACGCACACATGATAATCGCTAATGTTAAAATTAATAACTGTGGCACTATAAATTAACAATACTGTAATATAATATATACATCTTAATAGAAATGTTAAATTGAAAAAAATTGTAATATTTTACGTTTATAGAGAGAAATTAAAAAAAATGTTCATAAGAAAGTCTGATTGTCTTTATATTTCTTTATTAACTTTAGAAATAATAAAGTTGGAAATGTTAATATTATTGTATTTAGCAACAGATGTTTTCATAGATTGTAAAAAAATATAATATGGATTGCCAACAGGTTGACTGCGAAAATTTTGATCAATTAATAGTTTTGTTAAATAGTGTGTTGGCCTAATTTATTATGACTTTTACTATCTGTGTCAATTCTTGTGATCTTAAATAAAAAAAGATCAATCTCTATATATTTTTAGATAAATTTAGATAAAGATAAATTCATTATCAGGCATGCCAAATTTATTTCATATTTTGTGCCATACGAGCCTTTAAAGATGAACAAGTTGTGTACTTTGTAGATCTCAATGTTCATAAACAAAATAAAAAAAAACGATTATTAGAATGATTATATTATATTTATTATTTTTTTATATAGAAAGTATAAATATTCCATTTATATGATATATATACATAGTATCATCAAGAAGTTTAAACTTCCAAACGTACAAGCGCTAAAAGCTTGTTAATCGAGAAATCATTTGTAATTAATTTAGACTTCACATTAAAATTTTGTTAAGCAGAACTACATACAAATAAAAACAAAATTTACTTTTAAATTTTGTATATTTTATCAAAAACAGCACAACATTTCGACGGGCCACAATTTTCGTATTGGCGTGCCGCATGCGGTCCGCGGGCCTCGTGTTTAACATGATTATATGTGATATAAACGATTTCATTATTATATACATCGATAGCTATTTGTGCGTCACATTTAATTGCCGGCGTCGGTTCGCGTTAAATTAACGCAAAAGTGGTTGCGCGAAAGAAAAACAACCTTCCGGTTCGCCCATAAAACGTGATAAGAAGTAGAAGAAGAAGAAAAAGACGACGATGATGAAGAAGAAAAAAAAAACACAAGAAATAGAAAGAGCGCTCGTGTGTTGTGCGAGAACGCCTTTTTGCGGTGTTTGTAATTTGGGAAAAGTCTCCGGGTTGACCGCTTTAAGAGCCGAAGCTTTTCCGAAGGTTTCGCCTTTTAAATATGACCGTCACGTAGCACCTCAGAAATGCTCCGGACCGACGAACAGATTGCGGCCGGAATAGAAAACATCCCTTATATATATATATATATATATATGTGTGTGTGTGTGTGTGTGTGTATTTGTATGTGAATGGGTCGGTTTTAGGAGATGTACCTAGCAAATGACAAACGGAATGACTAAACGAATTCGTTGTGGCAACCGCATCGTGCTGGATTAGAGAAATCTCAGTGTGCATAGTGCGCATACATAATTCGAAACCGAAATGCATGTCTAAAATCGAATTACGATTTGGAATATAATTTTGAATATTTTCCTTTATATAAATTATAAATATATATGGAATAAACTTGAGTTGATTTATTTTTTTACTAAGTCGAATTATCGGCTATACGATCAAAATTCTTCTGATAGATTTGACAAAATACATTTTTTTTTCGTATTTTAAACTGAAATCAAAATGTATTGTTTGATGTTAATAATTATAATTTATAAAATAAAATTTGATAATATGGCGTATTTGAAAAAAATTCAATATGGATAAATGAATTATTAAAGTATTAAAATATTAAAAATTAAAATAATCAAGATTTCATTGATAATTTATTATTATTATGAATATAATACAATTTATTTTTGTATGCTTATTTAAAATATGTAAATAATGTTGAAAAATAATTCAATTTTTTACCAAATAAAACTATATTAATTGTACTTTTGTTAAGTGTTTTAAAAAACTGATATTTAAATATTATATAAGAAGTAGTCCTTGATTGAAAAACAAAACTCATTAATATTTATAATGATAATATAATTATCAAAGTTTTTTATAGTATTAATATATAATTTTCTGAGATTTTTTAATAATTTATCCAATATATTTATATTTTAATTACAATTTTACTTTATTTATTATTTATGATTTGTTTCAACTTATCATATCGAAAAAGAAAACAAATTACTTAAAGTCTAGAATTGAATATGAAATAAAAATTTTATGAAGAATACATGTTTTTTTTTTAAATTAAAAAATATATTACACATCAATATTACATGTTATTGTATAACTTTTTTACGAAATTACATAATTTTATACCGATAATTAAAAAAGATCGCGAACGATTTTACATTTTCTTATCGCGAAAAATAAAACTTCTCAAAACATTAACCAATTTCATTTAATTTAAATTTCATTAAAAAAAAAATGAACAGTTTCTGAAACAGTTTCGAACAAAACCCTTAATGATCGAACTTTCGGCGAAAACTTTCGCTCACGGTTCACGACTTGAATTTTTCAAGGGCGAATTTAATTACGACGCCGATTTTGCGATTTAGAAATTACCGACAAAATATAAAAGCCCTTTTGTGAAAATTCGAATCGGAATTCGTTAGAAAAGCGGACGTGTCGCGAAAACGACGACTCTCACCTGGATAAATTCGATTCGAGTGCCGCTTTTCTTAAAAGAGTTGACCTATTTTCATTTTTGTACGAATTTTACGTTTTAAATTTAAATTTAACCGAAATTGTTTCTATTTTTTTTTAATTTAATCGAGTAATAAAAATAAACTATTTTTTTCGTGTATTATAGTTTTATATTTACATAGTTTACGTTAACAAAACTCTGAACGAGTAATTTGTAAGTTTTTAAATAAAAGTAAAAAAAAAACATTATAAAACCGGTATATTTTTGTTTTAAATTAAACTTTTATTAATTAAAACTTTTAATTTATAGAAATTTACTTTTACATACCGTTTTCAATGTTTTATTCGCAGAATCTTTGAAATGTAAAAAAGTAAATTTTAATACACGAAACGTTTAAGTTTGATAAAAGATTTAATTTTGATTAAAAAAAATGAGTGTACAAAAGTTTGTAATACTTTAGTCGAATTTTTTAATTAATATTCAATATTAAATCTTTAGATAAAAAATGATAATTTATAACTCGAATATATATATATATATATATATATATATATATATATATATATATATATATATATATATATATATATATATATATATATATATTGTTTAATTATAATTTTTAATATTTTTCAAAATAGTTAAAAGTAAATCGATAATTTATTAATATTGCTTTATTTTTTTTGACGTATATATATATATATATATATATATATATATATATATATATATATATATGTAGATATATAATATTGAGAAGATCTCATTATTTTTTAGGTAATGTTTTGAAATATATTTTCGCCCCGGGGATGAAGTGAGTGTTGAAGCTTTCATCCATTACGTACACAAAATCGAAATGGGCGGAATGAGCTTAAGAAGCGGAGGGCGGTTTTTCCGAAATAAGTCGTTTCACTGGGTCCACACCTTCATCTTCATCCCTGTCGACTAAGGGCAAACTCATTTATGGATGCAAATTAAATTTCGTCGACAATCATATCTTATTAAAGTCGCGGCTATTTCGCGAATGCGAACCAAATTCAAATCTGCGTCGTTTCTTTCGACTCGGTTACAGGGAAATAGGTTTTTCATAAACACCCCCCCCCCCTTCAGTCCAAGTTTCGTCTCAAAAGAAAACTTTATAATAATTATTTCTTGCTTTAAGAGAATTTCGAGCCATTTTAATTTGAGACGCCTTCTTTTTTATAATAATAACGCACCATTATCAACGGTTCGAACGCGTGAAAAAAAGGCTTTTCCGTTTTAAGAAATTTTAAATTTTAACAATTTACTCTAAGAACGAGGGGCTGTTGTGAAAATTATTTGTTTTGCTCGACGATAATTAATGTTTTAATAATTTCCTTTTCGCAGACGTGTTGTCATGTTCAAAGAATCGTCGATGCTTTCAATGCAAGTTAACTGTCAAACGCACGACTCCCGAAGAAGGATTAATTATTTACCCGAATGCCTGTTTAATTATTAAATCCGTTCAGACGAAATTATTTTCTGCGTGATGAATTATCGAAAATGTGAAATTGTTAACAGCGAAACAATCATTAATAAAATTTTTATTTTGAAATATAACAACGTCTTTTCGTTTTTGAAAATGCTGGATGCATTCGCGAGTTATTCCTGTCGGATATCCTTAATGGAATAGGTTACATCGCGAATACGTGTCCCGTTCTTAAATTCCCTTTCAACATTATACGGATGTGATACAAAAATGCAACAACGATTTTCACTTTAAGGGTGAAGAGTTTATAGTGTGAAAAACGCAGTACAAAGTACGTGAAGTATGTGAACTCTCACAAGAAACAAGATAAATATAACGCGACGTTAAATAAGAATTCCTTCATTTTTCTGGAACCGAGGTGGAAAATATATTTTTACAACAGTCTTTAGACATGAGTCGGTGACAAATATTTGAAAATTTTTCAGGAGAGTATATATATATATATATATATATATATATATATATATATATATAAATATAACGATATTTTTCTCAGAACGTTCTAACAAAACGGTTTAGGTGTTGATATAAATGATGATGGAATTTGTTTAAATAAAAATGATCGCGTTTTTAAGTTATAAATATTATAATATTAAATATGTGATTAAATTGATCTCTGAAAATATATAAGAAAGTTTTATCAAGTATAAAATGGTACGTATTATCGAGTCAAACTATTTGCGTGTTACGAACAACGATAGAAAGTATGGTGATAATATTCATTATTCTATCTTCGGTCAAGAAAGTCATACGAAAGATTTTCATCTGGAGTCGAATTCTTACTCCGTATTTCTGAACTGAATAATAATGGAGACGAACGTTTACTTCGAACCGAGGAAAATGTAAACTTCGTCGTAGTACCGTTTAAAATTCGTCGTACAAATACGAATTTATTTTCTTATCAACGTGCACGAAGGAAAACGCCATCCGATTGCATCGAACTTTTCACATTAATTAGAGGGAGGGAGGGGCGGTTGGAAAAACTTTCGTTTTTACCTATGGTCTATGCATGGAGTAACTTTCACATCCCCTGCGGCCTTTTGACTCTTCAATTTATAATTGCGATTCGAGGGTGGAACGAATGGAAAAACACGTTTTACTTCGTAGTATTGTAAAAGGACATCTTTGAATTGCTTCCGAGCCGTTTTTCAACCGGAACTAGGTTTAATAATAAATCGCTTTCGAGTTCGAAAACGTCTTTTTATATGTGACCACTCCGATTGTCTTCCGGGTTTTTGTTCGTCGATAAAACAAATATTTAATGATGTCATGTTTGAAGAAAAGTAACGTTCAGCCGAACACGTGAATTTAATGGTTGTTAAATATATTTGATTCACTTTTTAAATGGAATATTTGATTCAATTCATACTTTAATTGCGTATGAAACATTTAATAAGAATATTTACTTCTATAATAAATATTACGATATTAAAAATATCGTTGTAAAATGTCTCTTTTATGAACATATTGTTATCAAAGGCACGTCTTAAAAAACAAGCCATTTTTCAACAATAAAATAACCTGTAATATTTCATGTGAACGGCAAAATAATACCATTTATCAAACTATGTGAAATGCAATCTTCTTCACTGACAGCGATGGTCACCGTTAAGTCCACATTATATAGATCTATAATATTTTACATATATTCATATATGTTATACACATTTATATATTGACGTATCTAACGATGATATATGATAGTTACTGTCTTGGCAAAGCAGGTATATTCATTCTACAATAACAAAAACCTCCTTTATATATATATATATATATATATATATATATATGTGTGTGTGTGTGTGTGTGTGTGTATTGTAAGATGACTGGCGTTTTGATTCTCGCATTTAAATATATTCAAATAGGGGGGCAATTTGAATGAGTTTTCTTTGAAAAAAAAAATATATATATTAGTATCATTTGGGAGTTCTGCAATTAGCATTAGTGCCCAAATGGAAAAATTATTGCTCCATTGTGCCAAGATACTACGCCACTGGGTAAACGTAGATTCAACGTTTTTATATTCAATATTTCTATTTAATTGACTATCTGCGGAATTAAAATCCGAAACGACATCATCCGAAAGATATTATGTTGTAATAGTCTATTTTGTTACATTAACTTAATTAATGTTACGTATTTAATTTGCTACACAATTAATATATATATATATATATATATATATATATATATATATATATATATATATATATATTAACAATATGATATGTGTGTGTATATGTGAGTATTATATTTCTAATAGTATTACTCATTTAAATAATGAATGTTAAGTTAAAGATAGTATAACGTATGAATCAATTAAATGGTATATATACTGTATATACTGGTATAAATAGATATTTATTATGGAAATTCACTTAACAGTGATGTTCGATCTGAGATATCGTTTATTCAATTAATTGATTAATATCTATATTAAAATTAAATATCTCGATAAGATATGAAGTTGAATATCGAGTTGATGATTTTAATTTATATATATGTGTGTGTGTGTATTTTTAAAAAAAAAAGTACACATAAAAGTGTATGTATAATAAAAAATATATAGATGTCGCTATAATTTTGAAAAATTTTAATTAATTAATTGCTACTAATTGATCAATTAATTGATAAATTTATCAATCGATTCGTGTATTATCATCGATAATAAATAAGAATAAAAAGTTTCAACTCAATTGGATATTTGAAAATGGTCTAAAAAAGTCGCTCATAAGAGTCCACTCGGACAAACAAACCAACCAATAAACAGTGCAAGTTTAATAAAATTGTGTAATAATAATAATAATAATAATAATAATATTGATAATAAATGAAATGTATGATTTTTGATTTAATTGAATATTGGTTTTTTTTTACCTGTGCAATATCTGGGTTCATCACTTCCATCACCGCAGTCATCGACACCATCGCAGTAACGGTCCAGCCGTACACAGCGACCGGTACGACAAGGAAACTCCGAAATACGACAAGCAGGCGCTGCTTGGGCAATAGGACTCCATGACACACCCGGTACGCCTCCGCTGCATAACCACCATAGTGCCAGTAGAGCCCCGGCAGCGCCCAACCCCATACTGGCGCTATACTACGCACCTGAAACAAATTTAAGTTTATATATATATATATATATATATATATATATATAGTCAATAAAATATAATTGAGTCCGCTTAATGTGACATTCTGAATAATGTGACATATCCAGCATTCCCTAATTTCTAATCTATGTTTTACGTTAGTCTGGTTAATGTAATATAAAACTTAATACTCACTACTTCAGTATTTATTAATATATCGCTTATATATTGATTTATTTAATTCTAATTTCAATAATGTATAACATTTATATAATCCTTGAATTCAATAATATTACATATTGTTTATTAATTAAAATTATACATTTTTTACAAAATATCGTATAATAGCCCTATATTGGGGATTTTTCAATTAATTTTATTCGAAATATGCGGCATTTTGATTATATAGATTTTTTTACGACAAACTAAAGGTTAAGAGGCGTGATCATATTTTTAAGTGAAAAATGACTAAGCATTATTTAATTATAAATCTTTTAATCACTTGCAAGTCTCTTGCACAATACGAAAAATATAATTTTCAAGATTTCGCCCGAGCATAATTAGTCATCGTTCTAATTATCTTTTTTTTTTTTATAATGAAATAATTAATATTCATATTTGCGGATGACAAGCTATAAATCTGTGAGCCAAGTTTCGCTCGGTTCGGTCTTCTTTGTCCGCGGACCGGATGGTACAAGAGACGTCTGCGAACCGTACAATGGCAAACTCTTACTTTAAATACTTAACCGCTAAGATTTATTACACTTCTGACCGCTTACCGGCGAGACTTTGGACAAAAAGTCTACCGTTTAATATGACCTGCATACGGCACTCATTTGCAGTGACACAGACGGTAAAGTTGCCGTTGAATTTAAAAAATAAAATAAAAACGAATGATAAATGTACAATGCGAGTATTTCGTTCAATTTGATTCAACTTGTATTCATTCGTACGATATATGTGAATAACATTTATTATAGATTGTTTACTCGAAGGTTATAGAAGAAAAATTGAAAATTTCATATCGCGCTAAGATTTAAGACTGTAAAACGGGCGCGGAAATTGTTTCAGGTAGATTTTCATCGGGGAAAATAATCCAATTTTATTTATTTATTGCTTTTTCGAAGCGGTCGATTGCTCACAAGATTGTTTCGCGATACAAAACTCTATCCAAAAAGAGAGTGAACAAGATGAAGTACTAGAAAAAAAGGTAGGAAAAAACGATCAAAAAAGAGAAGAAATCGGTGGATTTTAGAAGAAAATAGGTAAGTATGCGGAAAACGAAGTATGTTGAAGAAATAAAAAAAATTATATATATATATACAGGGTAAAGGAAACGGGAAAAGGAGAGTTTACGTCGTTTTGACCCGTCCGCAAAACTTATCTTTAACCCGACACGTTTCAATTTATTTTCCCAATTATTTGTAAGCCGACCTCGGGCCAGAAAAATAACGCTAAAGGAGCTTAACTTATAATGGAAACGTGTACGAGGAAAAGCGTTCAATAATAACGAAAACGTACAAGAAAAATTATACAAAACCGTACATTTTCAATCTGTGAACCGTATAATGTGTCACATCGATTCAAATTACAATAGAAACCGATGAAAAATTTTCGTATTTACTAATGTTTTTTTTTTTTTTATTGATAATTTACAATACGATATAAGCAATATAAATATTATGTAATAATATATTATATAACTATAATAATAGGACTAAAAAGTTTACAATTTAAAAATATCAGAGTTAATATTAAAATTTCGTTTCAAATTTTCATAATAAAATGTTTTTTTTATTGAACATTTAAGAAATTTAAAGCTGCGTAAATTTGCTTAAAAAAACACAAAATTCGGAATATCATACATTTTCAAAAGCTAAATTATCCGTTTTCAAATTGCTTTTTTATCGATTATTGATTTTTAAAAGAAACATTTTTTATTGTCTAAAAAAATTGAATAATATTTTGATTATATATAATATTTCTCAATTAAATATAATATTATATATAAATTTTGATTGATGAATTTTATATAAGTGTAAAAATGATAATAGATATCATATAAAAAATATATTCCATTATATATTAATGAATAATATAAAATCAAAATATTGAACTAAATTCTCACATTAATTTCCAATAATATATATTAACATCGAATATAAACACAGCATTATTAATTAAAATTTCTAATCTTATGTTATAATATAAATACGTAAAATACTATTATTTCATACAATATGTGTTTACGTTAGTGTTCCAAGAAAGTTTCGAATGAGGAAAGGGTTTTGTATTGATTCTATCTGAAAAGTTGAAATTTATTCAGGGAAAATTCATATAATTTATGAGTTAGCCTTAACCGATACTACTAATATAAAAGGGGGGGGATGAGGGGATCGAACGATACAAAAGTTATCCGAAAGGTCTGTGAACCTTTTGAATAGTGAACGAATACAATATTTTCAAAGTTAAATTGAATATTGTACGATACTATAACTTGTACTTTGCATGTTTAAACGGCAAATATTAAGAAAATACTATAATAGTTAATTCAAAAGTTCATGATCTGACTATTAAATAATGTATTGCGGTAAATTTCAATCTGAAGTATGATAAATTTTATTCAGAATTTTAATTTAAAATATCTGCAATAATTTGATTAACTATATGCTTATTGATATAAAAAATACGATATCGTAGTAAAAATTAAATTTAATCACACTCCACTAATTGTAACTAAAGATTTACATAAGCGGAATAATTTTACAGATTTCCAGTTAAATTTAATTACAGGCGAACACAAGTACGTGTATATAGACGCACACATACGTTATAAGCGCGGTTTTCTAGTAATACTGCCGAAACTCAATTAAAACTTTTTAATTATCTCGGACCGAGTTTTCGTTTTAGCAAAAGGCGATTACTTCAAATCAATTTTTTTTTGCACCGCAATTCTCACGTCGAAAAGCGACGAAATATTTTCTCTCCGGTTCACTTTAAAATTACACACCACTAATTGAGAAAAACAGGTCATACGCTTGAAAAAAAAACTCAATATAATTAAAAATTAATAAGTAAACGTGCGGATTTGTGTCGTATTTTTACGGGTTGTTTTTCTCGTTTTTACTTCGAATCGATTGATTATTCGTTGGGTATTCGTGCGGTTTTCCAATTTCGTGTCGTTTTTCGCGACGTAATTCCATTCATTCGGTGGAAAACGATTTGCGGAAAATTGCGATGTATAGGAAAATATGTGTGTGTGTATATATATTTATTTTTTCGTACGGAAAAAGACTTTGTCGAAAGTTCATAATAGTTCGGTCAATATTAAATTTATATATATTATGATAAAAATATATAATATCAAATCTTAAAATTTTATTATATATTGATAATAATTAAATTTCAAAAAATACAGATTCAATAATAATAATATTTATATAATGTAATATTAATAAAAAATATTTTATTCTTTACATCATATCCACAAAACTGATTTAATAGCAGTTTTATTATTGTTTGTGATAGATTTATGTATCAAAATACGCATATATGATATTATATATTCGAAAAAGTATTAGTAAAAGATATGAATCAATGACATAGACTATTCGAATATCGAAGTGAATTTCCTAGATTTTTCCTGCAGAAATATATGACGGTAATAAAAATACAAGTTGACAGCTGGTGCCGTTTATTGAAAGCCTTTGGAGATTTCTGAAGATCAATGACATAACAGTATATTTCATAATATTACGCTAGAAGTTAGAACATTTAAGTGCAAACTTATTTTCATCATGTTTTTTTTTTGAAACCGTATTAAAATAAATTAATATTAATGAACGAGTTTCAAAGAAATAAATCGAGAACTGAATTAATTTTTTTTATAATTAAAATGTGCATTTCACTCGACCCATATACCGAGTTGGCGTACGGCCTTTTTTTCCTGTTTAAGATGAGGTTGAGTAAAAATCGTGTCAAACGAGGGAAACTAGAAGGTAAAACTTCTGTGAAAATGCTGTAAAATGTGGCAATGCTGCCATAATTGTATATCGTATAACGTAGTATGTATGTCAAGTGAGGCCGTATGAAAAAATATGCACGTGAAAAATTCAACTCGTTTACGTAATTTTTATAAAAAAAAATGTATACATGAAAGGTTAAATATGTTTTTCCCCATTTTATACGGTCTATATGAGTTGTTATATATTATAAATCATTATTTCTCAAGAATATAATAAATGTTGCTTGTGAAAATATTTAAATAATTATTGTGAAAATATTTAAATATAATTATTAAAAAAAAATAGTTTATTATAATGCAGTTTGTAAATCGGCGAATGAATTTCTATTGTGAAAAAGGAAAAATGACGTTTGAGTATATTGCGAGAAAAATTCAGTCGTTGAAAGCACTTGAAACATTACTACTTTTCCGCATAATAAAATTTTAATGCATAATACTCGGCTTTGTATTCGTCATAAAAACTTGTTAGATAACCTCCAGAAGCTTTTTGAAAGCTTTAACAATGTAAATAATTATGTATTATTCTGAATGAAATTGTCGTTTGCCAAGAACATTCCCTTCCTCTCTCTCTCTCTTTCTCTCTGAATATACCGAGTTTGTGAAGGAAATGAATCATTTTTTATTATATTATTTGAAAAAAATCCAGTATTATATAACATAATTATTATTTTTCATTTTTTAAATTAAAACAATATAAATATTTTTTAAAATTAATGAATGGTAATTGTAATGTGTAAAGTTTGTAATGGTTGTTTTCAGTTTATAATTACATTGTACGTAATTACATATATTAAATTTAAAGCTATATATATTCACTGACATCTAAAGTTTTAATATTCATCGTAAAAATATACCGATGAAAATTGAATCAAAAGCGTGACAATTTTTTCAGAGTTTACGACTTTTTTTTTGTACTACTTTTTAATAACAACAAGTTACCAACTTTATGTTTCATATTTCAATATAATATTTTAAACGAGAAATATATGTATAATTAAAATATATTATTTATATATTTATGACACAGTT
This sequence comes from Leptonema lineaticorne, assembly GCA_024500535.1. Classification (NCBI taxonomy): domain Eukaryota; kingdom Metazoa; phylum Arthropoda; class Insecta; order Trichoptera; family Hydropsychidae; genus Leptonema; species Leptonema lineaticorne. Next base: position 1,477,679 of record JANIJI010000003.1, read on the forward strand.
AAAATTATTATATACATAGTTCAATTAAATTATATATTATACATCGGGCATGTCAAACTCGAGGATCGTTAACATATTGTAGTTTTTGATAACATTTATAAAATTAATATTTATTTTTTTTTATTTGTATGTAATTCTGTTTAATAAGGTTTAAATTAATTATAAGTGATTTTTCGATTATCAAGCTCGTAACGTTCGTAATTGAAAATTTTAACTTTTTGTTAATACTAGCTAACATGTATATATATTAGGAATATTTATATGTTTTATGTAAAAGAAAACTAATAAATACAATATAATCATTCTAATAATCGTTTTTTTATTATTTTTTGAACAGTGCGGTTCACAACTTGGTACAAAAAAAATATGAGTTTAATATAGTTGTTATATATTTTCATTTGAAAGTGATTGATTTAATTAAAATTATTTATTATTATATAGTAATTTCTTTATGAGTATAATAGTTAAAAATCTGATGATTGTTTTCAAATATTGCGAATGGTAGTTTTGTTATGTGTATAAATTTTTCGAAAATTCTCTATTATTTGTCACATAACAATTAATCATATAGAGCTTTACGACCCGGCAAAACTATAATTCATTTCGGAAGAAGTGAAAATGCGGTCGCGACCGGATTATCCGGGATTGAGGACACCGCCGGCGTAAGATTTCCGAATTCGCTTTTGTAGTCCTTTAAATCAAAACCCAAAACCCATCGTTGGAAAACCTTCGAGTGAAGCCGAAATCGCTCGAAAACTAATAATGCCGCGAGATTGTTTGTACACAATTTAGTTCGCGGTCGAACCGAAAGCCACTCCTGAACTTCTCATACTTCTAGGATACGAAGGATACCAAATTTACATCCGGTGAATTTTGCTAGGAGGTCTATTCAATTATATAATTCGTTACGGGAAAAGTGGACGATCAATTATATATGTATAAATATATATTATATAATATGCGATGTGAATAATGATTGATATTATATTATTGAAGAGGCGATTTTCAATTGATATTCAAATTATTGTGGAAAATTTTAGTTAATAAAATGATTTCGTCGGTTTAATAAAGTTTATGATGAAACATTTTACAATTGATTTTTATCTCAAATTCAATTTTCTATTTCAAATATTATTTTATATATACTCAATTCTTTTTTTTGCATATTTAAATTAAATTTTTGAAAAATATATTATAAATCATTAGATATGAATTTTTATAATAAAAATTGAATTCGATGGTTGAAAAAAAAATCAACTTGTAAGAAAAATATTTTATAAAAGTATTTTGTGATTTACAATTTTCTTTAATATATTTTTTTGCTGTCTGTGATTTAAAATTTTCTTTAATATATTTTATAAAACACAAAAGAATTTTTATTAAAAATAAGTTTTTAAAATTTTTATTTGTATTATAAATATGTAAATCTCATAATAAAATATTTTTTTATATTTAATAATCAATATTTCCAATTTCAATGTATATATAAAATTCAAAATTAATATTACATATTTTAGAAAAATGTATTTTGAAGCGTCAATAGCTATTTTTAATATATAGATGTATTATATAATATATACGAGAATATGTAAATAAGGAAAAAAGCTTTTCATAGGCACCTGTCTTTTCAACGTTTATAAAAAAAATCGAGAAAAGTGTACGTTGAAGTAAAAGTGGCAATGAAAAATTGCCAAGCGTTCTCATCTAACACGGTTACATTTTTTTTGTGTGAAAAAGAAAAAAAACACGGATGAAAAGCGAAAAAAAATTAGATGAACAGGTACGATATTTCAGAGGCGCGTTAAATTTTTAATATCGACATATTTTATTATGAGGCAAAATTACATAATATTGCGAAACGACGCCCCAATTTATCCGCTCCGGCGAAACGACGGTGAAAATTCGCGCAACGGCGCCGTTAAACAACAAGGAGGAAATAATTCCGTCGAAAATTTTCAATTTCGCGACTTCCGCGCATTCAAAGAATTTTCCCGGCGTTGGGGGAAAAACGCACAGGGCCTTTCCGTATTTTTATACGCGGAAAATCCGTCAAGTATTCCGTTAATTAAAATTTACGCGGAGATAATTTATGACACGTGATTCTCCGGCTTTCGAAAGTAGTTCATACATTTTCGATGCTGATACAAAATGTATTCTACGTTTAATATGGGAGTTTCGGTGCTCGCCGCTAACTTTTAATTAAAAGTTAGGTGAACTTGCGAAAGCTCCCGTAATTAAGCTCCCTCACCTATGCCTGTAGCCCCCCTTGTTTTATCACCGGTCCCCTAAAACCGTATAATGTATCACATTTACACAGGCTTTCTCAAATCAATTAATTTTATAACGTTATACATTCTGTAAGCTGTGTTTATTTAAATAAATGGAAGATTTCTCTTTATACCTGGATATGTTATAGTCCTGAAAATTGTAGAAATTAATTACGACGATTCTACTTCATATTAGTATAAAGTGTTGAATAATTTAATTTTTAATGTATATTACACATGTATTTCAATTTATTTTATATTACATTACAAAAAAGGGTTGTCGAAATATTTTACATTTTATTATTTCTCGAATATTCACAGCTTTTTTAAGTGAATAAATATTGTTGAAAATTTTATAAATTTATGGAAATATATATATATATATATATATATATATATATATATATTCTATCATGTTTGAAGTGTAAACACTTCGCAACATACGTGTTTCTGATAAACGCTGTCTACTTGAGAAGAAAAAGTCTCGTAACAACTGAATGGGCGATAGTAAAAGTTTTTATAGTTAGACGCAAGGGCGACTTTTCGCTTTTCGCAAAAGAGACATAAAATAGAATAAAAATGAAGAAAAAAAAACACAGAGGGAAGAAAAAAGAAAGAAAAAACTTTAGCAAGAATTGCAGAAATTTTATGACTTTCGCGTTATGTCGATTTGTATCAGAAGAACGCTAAGGTTATTTCGTGCAGGCGATGCTTTCAATATCAAAAGTTAAATTGGAATATTGTATTTTTATTATTTGTGCCTCATTCAATTGAATGTCGGAGTTTTAGTCGAAATTTATTTTTAGTATATTGTTTCGATGTTCGCGAATGGATTTTTTTTGAATAGCTTGCTTTTTACAAAAATATATGTAACCTTTAATGTATTACCATTAACTATATATTCTATAATATTTCGCTAGTTAAATTATAAAAATATAATAATTATTATTTAAATAATGAATGTTGAATGCAGATAAAAGATTGGAAGAAATTTTCTTTTTTTAATCATTAAGATTAAATGAAGAAAATTTTTGTCAAAATATAGTTAAAAATATTATATCATAACAAAATAACTGTAAAAAGTAAAATGAATTTCATTATATAATTTTGTATATAAATTATTTGTTTAAAAATTACTAAGATAAAAAATGCATAAATAAAAATTTGAAATTCGAATCAAAATTCTGTATATAAATTCACAAATTAACTTACTTCTTTTTTAAATAAAAATCAAATATATTTAACTCAATTGAATATTTTGTATCATTATTTTCATCGTATTTTTATATTTAGCGTATATTTATTAGAAATAAAAGGAATAAAAATGGTTAATTCATTACGAGCAATAATTGTTCAATTATTACAATATAAAATAAATATAAGTATTGCGAATATAAAACGAAATCACAACAATAAATTCCAATATTTATTCGGCTAAAAACCTATTTTTCAATAAGACGTTGAGGTTTATAACAAAGAAATATATTTATTGTTGTTTATTACTTGGAAAACGACGATTTATAACCGTAAAACTTTTTATACGAGTCTTTTATTACACTTCGACAAAACTTTTATTTCGAATCGATATCCACTGATTTCTTATGAGTTATTCCGCTATATATTTAAGCGACAGTGAATAGTTATTATATTTCTATTATTATTTATTATGTATATATATATATATATATATATATATATATATATATATATATATTGTAATGAATTTATCGAATATTGAACAACACTTTATAAACATTGTGTTCAACTTGCAGATCGAAATTGATGATCAAAGTCGTGAAGCCGTTTCGTCTTGTTATAGTGTAATTGATAGTCCAACCGGTGCACATGGGCAACTCAGTCTAGTAGTACACTAGACAGAATGCATAACCCTGTCTCCAGCACAACGGCCGTTATCAATCTTGCCGTTATCCTTTACTCAGTTACCACGGTCGAGTTGTACACAGAAATTTCAATTCACCGTACATTACACGGACTATATTTCACTTTGGCCGTTTATATAACGTTATACATATATATATATATATATATATATATATATATATATATATATATATATATATATATATATATATATATTGTATATGCAATCGATATTTCAGTATGAAATTTATATTATATACATTAAAAAAATATTTATAATATTAAAATAAAATTTATATATATGTAGTGATCATTCGTTATGGCATAATGTCGATGTTATCTATATTTATTTAATTATTTCCTAACTATTGATGTCATATGAAATCATGTTTTTTTTTGTGGATGGCTAAAACTATCGTATTATAATACGATTAAAGAAATTATTATTTAAAATTATTTTTATAACCGGAATCCTGTTAGTTTGTGAATTATGTCGCATCAAGTTTGTTGTGTAATTATGATTAATTGAAAAAAATATACGAATATGATAAAAAAAATATAACATTATGCGATAGTTAAAAACGTTAAAGTTCATAGTTATTTTGAACGCAATGAAATTACAATTTACATAAAATATGGGGTCGAGTTTAATGTACTGAGAGTGAACTAAAAGTTTTAAAATTTCTATTCGGTTCTCGGCTCTATGCAAAGTGATAGTCTCACATACATATTATCATAACAAAGTAAATTATAATGCTGTTAAATAAAATTTTATTCATCGCTATAAAACGTCTAACGATTACGTTTTTATCAATACTCAAAATGAAAATTGTTAAATATTATAATGTAAATTAATATTTTAAGTAGACGTGAACGTATTAGTGATATTAATATTCTATTAAAACCGTAGAATAAATTTCGTTTTGTTTATTTTACGTTAGTTATGTCGAGTTTGGGTATAATTTATGGATATACAGTTTAAATTGTTTTGTAATTGAACAAAATATTATAATGAAATTTAACAATTTCATTTAATTTATATATATATGTACATATTTTGTATCGTATATAATTGATTAAAATATTTTTATTTTTATAATGTATATTAAAAGATTACTAATATTTCAAATATAATAACATGGCTGATAGAGAACTTTCGAACAATAATTGAAATAAATCAATGCCAAGAAACTCAAAAAGAACCTTATTATTATACTTAAAATGATGTTTAAGAATAACGATGTAAAAATGTTTATTAAGAATAACGATATTTAGCAATGCATTCATCGTTTTTAACTAAAATTATAATCGTATATAAATTACTTTTAAAAAATGAATTCAATTTAGTAGCTAAAACGTTTACCAGTATTACGTACAAACGAATGTCACTTACATTTATATTCGTATGAGAAATTTTAAGGCTTTGTTAGCGATGCATTTCTTTGGCTTTATTAAATATTCCTTTTTAGACTGCATCGTGGACTCAAAACGAGTTTCCTTTTGAATATTCAGAACGTCGGATGACATCGTATATATTTGCATTTTGGGGTCTTTTGCAAAATGCTCGTATATATTTTATTGCTATTTCATGCTCAAGACTCGATTCAGGAAGATAATACTTTCTTGTGTTGCAAACGGCGCAGGGTGAATATTAAAAGTTTTCTACCATAAAATACTGGCATATTTGTAACAGAAATTCGAATGATTTATGAATTTTCATATTAAAGTTTCAGATTTATTCTATAACTATTTCATACAAAATGGATAGATTAAAAAAGGTAAAATTTAAATATTTCTAATAATTGCCAAGTTAGTTTACGTAGATCTGATTGCACTATTCAAATGTAAAAAATACAAAGAAAACGATAAATGAATACGGCCCTTTTCTATATCGTTCCACAAAAGGCAGTATAACAGTAAACCGTTGATAGCAAGACTTATCGCTTTGGAACGCAACAAAACAACAACAACAACGGCAACCCCCTTAATACCGCGATTTATCGTTCCCGTTTCAATTTTTCATCGGTTGATAAGGGTTTGGGGCTATCGTGGCCCTTTGGGGGTTCTTCTTTTTGGGGAGGTGCGAGGAGGATGGTAGCATTTGCTCGCTTCTGTGATGGATAGACGGATCAAATTAGAAGTTTGCCATAGTTCTCATAGACCATTTGTCTTCTAAAGTGGGTAGCATTTGCTAGGCTCACGTCTTTACCGAACGGATAACAATTATTCAACAATTCGTCGCGCTTCTACGTATAGATTCATCGTAAATTCAGGTGCTAAAAGACGGCTTTATTCGAGTAAATTATAATTTAATATATAAAAATTCATAGCAAAATTAATAAAAAGTAAATATTATTAAATCAGATTCTAAGAAAGAATATCACAAATTAAATTTTTAAAAACATAGAAAAAAAATATTTTTCACGCGATTTCATATCTCGACGACTTTTAAAAGCCTCGATTGATGTTACCGAGATGCTGCAATTTTGCCATCGAAAGCGATGATTAATTCTCCCATTCCCTTTCTTAACTGTAGACATACCCATTCCAGTATTTCGGAAAGTAAAAATGTTCTTTTGAAGCATTTTCAAAGGGTCCGATTCGTTAACGTTTGCCTTCGACCGTGCTGGGATTTAGAAAGCTTCGAGCTCAAAGTGAAATTCCCGTTTACTGCCGAGAGAGAGAGACAAAAAAAGGGACTGACAAGAAAAAAAAAATTCACGTTACGTATCTAACGTGAACGAGCTTTAAAAGTTCGATTGTTTCCGACGCGATCTATTATAATGTAATTTTCAAAAAAAATCGATTTCATATTTCAATATAAAAATGAATAATAATAATGCATTAAAATCCTTTTTCTAGTAATGATATATACGTTTGTAAAAAATTCTCTTTATGCATCCAAATTTCATTTCCATATTGTCATTTTGAAACTGATAAACTCCCTCAATTTCCTCGCATCCAAAGCGCTATATGACTACATAAGAACACTTTGAAATACAGAAAAAAGCCATACGCCACAGATACCTCTTCTATATGTACACATTGAGCTTAATGTATTTCTTATGTTGATTTTATCCTTTTGAAATGAAACGTCTTCTCAGATTTTAGATGTGAATGCAAATCGACATGTGGAGATACTCGAGAGATTCTTTGTTCCCTGCAGACGAAGAACAGTATCTGTTTTGTGATAGTTCGTTGATAAAAATAAATTGTATAGTTAATATTCAAAGCGTGCTCTTGTTTAAGTTGCATTCTTTGCAATGTTAAATGTTGCATTTTCTATTACAAAGTTTTCGATATAAAATTGAAATATTGATATTTTTTTACTGACACCGAATGCAAATAATTCAATTAAGATTACACGAATAACATTATTTTCAAAATCAGATTAACATTTTCAGCTGAAAAAAGTTGTGATTAATTTAAACGGTGGCCGTTTTATCTAAATTAAAATTGTGTCAAGCGATTTAGTAAATTATCTAGATCGGAGGTATGCGACTTTTAACGAAAAGATAAAATTTGTTTTTCGCACTTATAAAGGTTGATATATTTCGAATTCATATATAATGATATATTTTTTTTAAGAATTATAATATATAAAGTATCGTACTGAAATGATTATATAAAATTATTATTATTAAAAAAATCTATTAGTATTAAAACTATGAATTAGTATTGGAATTAAAAATGTTTTGTTGATATATGGAATAAATTTTAATTATGTTCAAGATTTTCACATCAACTTAGACGAAGAGCAATTTTTCGAAAGGGCGAAAGCTTCGCGATATCAAACGTGACAGGAGTTTCATATCGCGTTACCGAAACACATACAACATTACACACACACACACACACACACACACATATATATATATATATATATATATATATAGATAGATATATATTAGAATACAACACATAGTAAAATGGATGTACGTTTAAAAGCGGGGTTTTTCGTAAATCGCCCGACTTACTACCGGTTCGTTTCAGCTGAAACTTTCCTTAAACCCTACCCATCGCTGATAAAAAGATACAAGAGAGAGAGAGCGTAATTGAGTTTGGTGCACGGTTAAAGTTTAGCCAACGTTGTGTCCAAGTGTCTTGTGTGCCATATAATATAATACCGTGCAAAAGTTGATGTCGTCGTCGTCGTCGTTGTTGTTGTTTTCGTCGTAGTCGTAGCCCGTTGTCACCCTCGAGGGATTTTCCCTAGGGATATGTACCGCTGGTCCGCGTATACTGACGATAATTTGCTTCTAGGAAAAGTCATCTGCCTTTTCTTCTAACTTTTTTTTAAAAAAATTTTCTCCTTTCGGGCATGAAGTTAACAACGTCGCAATTACAAATAACGAAATAAACGTTGTACGTTTCTCTTGTACAATCTTATTTATATGGTATATATAAAAAAATAATTATTATTATGATTTCTATGTACTCTAATTTATTTTATATACATTGCTATATTGTATATGTTTTAAAAATATAAATGTATAATTTAAAATTCTCTGTATAATATAGAGAATATTTTCAAGTTTATCTTAATAGAAATCTGACTGGTTTAATAATGTTTTTCTCAACTACTGGTAGAATTCTAGCAAAAGCACTGATAAGGCCCCTATAAACAAATTTCTACTAGAACTGTAGTGTTAAACAATAATTATATAGTATGCTTATATATTTAATAAGAACTATAGACAAAAAAAAATTTTTTTTGAAAGATTAAAATAATATATGAAGGTGTTTAGAAACATTACTCCAAATCCAAAATTCATATTTAATATTTAATTTATATTTATTATCTTTAAATGAATTCTCTACAATGATGTTGTGATTAATATTACGATTATAAATATAATGATTTAAACGAATATTTATTACGTTATCACGTTAAAGCCATCATAATTATGCCGTATAAATTCAATAGTTTATTTACCCACAGGATCATAAACGCGACAATTTAGTGGATGACAGAGATTACGTTGAAAATATGTATCTAATGCGAATTTGTGGCCACTTAGTATTAAAATTTAAATTGTTTTATATGACGGCAGGCTTCGAGCAAATTTTCTAAACCGTAAGCTCTAACGTTAAAACGTTTATCCTGTGTACATAAGGGAGCTTTGGCACGATGGCGTTATAAAGATTTGTGTCAACTATTCTATTATTAGTCAGATTTTCACAGCGACTTTCGTCTATTTTTAATTTTATATTATTTTCAATAATATAAAAGCATTGATATAATGAGCATTCCTAACATTTCATATAGTTTTCAACCGCACAACGCAATATAAAATTGAAATATATATTCCGCGATAAAATTAAACAATATAACCAACATAACTTTTACACGCAATTATACAATAATTGAGGTCAAAACGGCACGCTTATTTTCAATTAAAAATAATGCGATACCCTTATAATAGCGAATAATCGTTAATCATGAATACACATTTCGCTAACAATTGAACCCAGGGCTAAATAAACTCGAGACTGCGGACAAGATTTCAACACACGGTTTATAAACTACATATAAATATATATATATATATATATATATATATATATATATATATATATATATATAAATTTTTGAAACGGTCAACGTTCACATAATAATACGAGTAATAATAATGTATGCGTATTACTGTAACGTCAACTTAATTAAATCCCGTGGTACAAACGTTATTGTTTCTATACAATAGCAACAAACCGTTCGGCATATTGAATGGGATACGACAGGCTGGTAAAACAATAGCGACGCAACATCGACGAATATTATGTCGTCGACGACGCGGCTTCGTTCGGTTATTACGGACCACAATTGACTATTTCTGAAAGTGGACGTAGAAAATACAAACAACAATAATGTCTGTTGTTTCCTTTTGAGGATTCGGCTGCATGAAAATGTCAAATGCCAACTTCAAATTGCTGAAATCGGACAGGAACTGTGCTTTTATGTTGGTATATATTGTGTCTTTTTTATGGAATATTTCTAATTTATTTATTTTCGACTATTTTATATATCGCTTTATTCGAATTTCAATTTCAACAATTTTCTTTATAAATTGAATTTTTCTTATATGAAATATATATATATATATATATATATATATATATATATATATATATATATATATATTCATTATATACATTTTTTTCAATACGAAATAATTTTGTGTATAAAAAAGTGAATTATATATACAAAAAAAAAAATAAAAATAAAATTATTTTATTGTAATTTAAAATCTTATATATATAAAAAAAACAATATTATAATACGTTATAAAAATAAATAATAACACTTTTTGAGATATAAAATGTAATATTATTTTCTAAAAAATTGTATCGTTATTTATACGTATTCAATTCATTATTTATTATATAAGTATTGTATATATATATATATATATATATATATATATATATATATATATATATAATATTTTTAAAACAAAGAAATATAAAAATATTTTTTCCACGATTTTAATTTATAAAAACCATATTATGTAATAATTATACAATATGTAATTGGTTAAAATTACATATAGTATATATGTGTTACAGTATATAATTTGTTAAAATTTTTGTTCAAGACGTAACATCGAATTATCTTCAAAATACAAATGGAATTAATCGCTTTTCATCCGAATGTATAATTTAACCTGATGATTCAATAGGCGTTCGCCGGAAAACCCGCGGGATCAATATAGAAAATGGGTCACCGATTTTCACTTTCTATATAGTATCGTTTGACAACGTTGACGAAGGTTTGCATATGATAAAACATTTTTAAAACGTTTTTTTTTCTACATATAACACATACACGCTTTCTATATAATACTTATAATGTATGTAGACGTATTGATCGGATCGCTAAAACGTACATTTTACACGGAAACGATCGGAAAAATGCTTTTGAAATTGAGTTTGTCCAACGTTCGACAGGAAATTGAGGAATTGAGGGATGCGAAATATTTGATTTAATTACCGCGGGTACATATTTGATGTATTGTATATGAAAAAAAAAATGACGATTCAGATCGATGCGGTTAGAATGAATAGTTTAAATTTATTACGCACAATTGTAATACATGTATAATATGATTCGAAAGGACAGTACAAATCGTAAATAATTGATTAAGGTTATATGTGGGCATGAAAGGGTTGATTAATATGAATTAAATAACATTACGATTAACCATTGTTTATATTATGTTTCTGCGTCTTCACTATATATTATATATTATATATTATATAAAAGTATATATATGTATCATATATAACAGTTAAATTAACAATAAAGTTTGTATTTCGCTAATTAAAAATTGAGCGTCGTTTTTATGCGGCTATAATAATTTTAATGTTTGCTTAGGATAAAAATTCTGTATATATATATATATATATATATATATATATATATATATATATATATATATATATATGTTACAAAGTTACATATATTTATATATAAGAGGGATAAGCTGGGAAAATCTTGAATGAAAAACATGTGGAAAAGTGTCGACGTTCTTTCCAAATCTGTTTCAGCATATGTACAAATGGTGAAATCGATTTCGTACATTTCACAACCCCATTCAAAAACTCGTATATATATACGTATATATTGCAGTCATTAAATGCATATGTTGAACGATTTTTCTTTATAATATATTATATAAAGATTTTCATGTTATTTTTTTTAAGATAATGATCGATTAATAAAGATAGAAAATGTGATATTATTGTGAAATAACTGAAAGTGGTGTTTTTTTTTCTTATTATATTTTATATGAAACATATTTATTATTTTTATTTATGTGATATCGATCGTTACCAAAAAATATTATTAGATTTTCTTTTTGGTAATATTCGACAATTTTCTGTGTAACGAGATTCTCGTTTTCGATTACAACACGTGCGACCCTATTTTAGCAAAATTTCACGCATTATGGGAAAGATTAGAACTTCTATGGCGCATTTTATTGTATGTAATAACAGGACCGATAATCGATGATTTATATTTATTAGTAGAAAATAGCATGATATTATTATTAATAATATACTTTGTTATGGTTAATAAAATACGATCATTTATTAAGAAAAAATACAAAATTTCAAGTGTTAACCTTTTGCGTTCATATTGGGAGTGGGATTCACATTGGTCATCGTTGTTGTGCCTGACTCATATTTTGGAATCATAAAATGTTATACATATTATACAGATATATCTGCGTAAATTTTTAATTGTAAATCTTTAAGAACAACATCTAATTAAAATACAAAAACTCTATACTTGTTTTAATCAATAAATATGCGAAAAAGTAAAAGGTTGTTTTAAGTCGAAATTTATCATAACTTTATTTTAATTTTTTTTTATATAAATTCAAGATTAATATGGAGCAATTGGACAGATGTAAAAATTTTAATTTGACTTTTCTTTTCAAACTTTCGTACAGTGACATATAATGTATACAGTAAAAAGTGATAATCCTAGTATACAAGTAATTTTTTTTTTATTTACCTTATTTTATTGACCTAATGGCGAAATATCATTAAATTTGTTATGAGCTCAAGGTGTTAATATTATTTAAAATAATTTATATTTATATAATATTGATTCTTTTAATTAGATTTTTTTAAATTAATTGAAAAAAAAATCAAGAACAATTTTCTGATCATCGATACGAATAAGCAAATTAATAATTCGTCTGAATCGTAATTTAGAACGAAGTACCCTCTATTAATCATGATTGACATTTCGTCGTCTGTTTTCGCCGTTCTCATTCTACTATTTCGCCCTTGTCACTCCGAATCGACATAATTTCGTATGATTTGTTCGATTATTTCTTGTAACGGACGTTATCGAGCAGAACCTTTCCAATTTTAATGAGCCTATTTTCGTGTCAAAAATTTTCAATTAACATCTCGTTATAGCGTCAGCGTTCACTCAAAAATCTATTGTGCTTATTATTCATATAAAATTTTGATATATTTTTTCATTTATAATTATTAAAATAAATATTTTTTTTGACATTATCTTAGATAATTTGATATTATTTTGAATTTTTATTATATTTTTCGTAGATTTGTGATGACAACTCTAAATTTAATACATTTTTTTTTGTATATTATATGTGTATTTTTTGTACTAAGTTCAAAATAATAATAAAAAAACGTTTATTAGAATGTTTATATTGTACTATAATATACAAATTTATTATATTTAAATTTTATATATCGAATATACGAACATTTTACTTGATTTTAATTGACATACGATACTATATAATTACGAACGTGTAAACTTCCGCATATTCGTCCGATATTGCGACACATTGATATTGCGTAAAGTGGATCGATGTTCAAAATATCGGATCGTTTGTTGCGTTTTGAATGTGTATTTTATTATCGCATGCCTTGCAGCTCCGTTTTGTATATAAAATTTGGCATGTGCGGCTTCCAAAATGCACTCGTGTGCATAATGTGAAAACCAGATATGACCGTATACATTTCACGCTGCGATAAAATAACCAATATAATAATTATTTAATCTAATACAATAATAATATATTTAATACAATATAATTTTCGTTCGTATACAATATGTATATGTTATTTGTTTAATCGATTATATTAAAGTATTCTATTCAAAATAAATATTTTTAATTATGAATAGACAATACAATATAATTGTAATTAAATAACGATAAAAAATTATCTATATATATAAATATAAATTTATGAAATAAAGATGTGATGTTAAGTGAAAAAAAGAAATAGCGTTTTGTTGGTTAAGATAAAAGCTAGAGATATTTTCATAAAATTGCAACGGGTTTCAAAAATTATGGATTTAAATTATTTAATTAACATGATTGATAAAAGTTTTAATTAACTATTAAATTAAGTAAAAAACGTACTTAGATTAATTATATCCAATTTACTGCAAATAAACAATAAATGTATGAAAATGTGAAAATATTTATTTATAAATATAAATTTTTGTATTGATATATGGAATTTGAATAAAAATATTATATATTTATGAAAGAAAAATATTCGAGTATTAAATATAGTGAATAATATAATAGAAATACGAATTTATCGAATGTATATATAAATAAATGCACTCTATTCTACAATCCAACTTATCTTTTATTCAGTGTAGTTTTTATTCATTGAAACATTTATAAAAGTAGTTTTGATATTTTATATAAATAATAATTTTATTTAAAACGTATTGAAAATATTTCATTTAAATTAAATCCATATATACATCCGTTTCCTTTGATATTTATAATGCGAACGTGTATACAGTGAAATTTTGCAATACACTAAACGTTTATCGATTTAATCGAAAGATATTCGAATAATATAAAAAGCTTAACGGAACAGAAATCGACATGCGATCATTTGATAGACGAATAGGAAAAAAAGGGCGTAGGCAACATTTTGAGTTTTACATGCATTTCAATTCGGAAAGCTCGTGTGATGTATGTATGAGCTTTTTATACGTACGGCGAAATGCAAAACGTTGAAGGCAATCAACGGTAAGTGCCAAAGCTACCATAGTATATACGAATATCTATATATGTATTTATATTTATATATATATATATATATATATATATATATATATGTGTGTGTGCATACGTACAAAACTATATTGCAATTTTAGCGAAATAGCCAAAAATGCAATTTGTGCTCGGCCAAAACTGGAATATCGGGGATTATGTACTTGGAAAGTCCGTTCCAAAAGCCGGTGCCGACTTAATCCTTTAATGGGTCAAATTTTGTACCTCTGAATCCCGTTTTACAATGTCGATGCCAATTTTAATAATGATATTACTTGAATATGTATTTTTTATATTATACATCTTTATATGTGACAATTTTTTTTTCAATATTTTTTGTGATCGAAATTTTATATTTATATATACTAATAATAACTATCTATTATACATATAATAATAATAATAAAAACGATCTCTCGTTTAATAACTTAATTCAATAAAAAGGTTTCGCAATAATCCAATTCAGGATTTTATTGATCGTTTTATATGGAAAATAACTAAAATTTAATAATTGTTTCTAATTAGGTATCATATTTTTGCTTTATTACTGAATAAATGGAATATTTTTTTAAAATATTATTTATGCATATATATAACAATAAACGAATTATAAATCTGCGTACGCATATATTAAAATGATGTTAATATATAGTAGGTTTAAAATTTTATTATAATTAAATGAAAATAACGGGTCTAAATCGGAATTCCTATATTCTAATATTCAGAGCTCGCATAAAGTTTCAGTAAAAAACAAATTAAACGAAAACAACGAACGAAAAAATAAAAAAATATGGACGAAGGAAAATTTTGTACCATCATTTTTGGAAAATAAAATGAAATACTTGAATATGATATTTTCACAAGATATATAAAATTAAATTTCGTTTTCGTTCTAAATATTTTTTACTCAATTTTTTTGTTAATAAAAGACGATTTTTTTTAATTTCAAAAGTATTTTCAAATTAAAAGTTTATTATGTATTTATCATATTTTTAACAAATTTTTATTTTTATTTTAAAACTATTTATTAAAAATCAGTAATAGTTTTTATGCATAAAGTTTGATCGGTTATCCAAATTGTTTGTAAATAACCACAACTTTCTAAAGCCTTGTTTCGAGATGCAATTTAAAACATCAAACTTTACCGAATGCTTTGCAATTCACTGGATTATGCAAAAAGATCAAGTTTGATCAAGAACACCTCTTAATAATAGTATTAATAGTAAAATTATTCCAACCACGAACAATATTTTCAAGTGAAACATAAGTATTATAGTTTCAAACTATTAAGAACTATTATAGATTTCAAAACATTAACAAATACCCGTTTTTATAAAGCTTTATATCCGTTTTTAAAATCGTAATTCTAATCATACTTTTATATTTATGAAATATTCAGAAAAAATTTTCTTATAAAAAAGCTCTCACAGATTACATATCATTAACACTGAAATTATTCGACGTTAAACTTTCGCAATGTAAATCGTAATGTGTAATATTATTAGAATGAAATAACAATAGTCTCGTTACTTTATAAATACACCTATATATATATATATATATATATATATATATATATATATATATATATATATATATATATATATATATATATATATATATATATATATATATATATATATATATATATATGACAAAATAATCCATCAAATCGAATCCAGTCGGTTAATAATGCGAAGCTTCGTGAGATGTACACATGTATGACATATTTATCACGTGAACGTAGTACGTGAGCTTCGACATGTACGTTGTTATGGAACGTAGTTACAACGTTTACGTTAAGAGGCGGCGAGCTTGATCGGATTACGACGCGACGTACGTCAGATTACACGACGACGGGCGCCCGTACCATAGCCGTCTTTAAAGCTTTCCGCGTAAATCGGGGTAATCGCGAGACTTCGCATTACGTCACTTTTTCCCACATATACATGTCAAACTTAACCCAACTTAAGTTATTTGATGATGTGAGAGTGTTGTTTTCTATTCGGATGTTTTAATAAAGTTTTGGGAATTGCTTTTATTAGATAATTAAATGATGAAAGTAATAAATAAAAAGTTAAATTTTATATGTTATATTAATGGTCTAAAATTGAAGCGATAATATATAAAGTTAAAAATCTAATTATAAATTATGATGTAATAGAACTATTTTTGGACAGACTAAGCATATTAATATGGAATAAAATCAGACCTAACTGCTATTTCTGGAATTGTTTAATCATCTAGGAATATGAAAATAAGAGATTTCCATGGAAATAATTATAAATTTAGTTCATATTTCAGAATAAAATTATTTTTAAATATATAAATATAAATTGTAATTGAGAAAATTCATGGAAATTAAGTTATTTTTGTTTGTTTGTAAACAAAGTTTTTTTTAAAAAATTCAATGACTAATGAACATAATAAAGATTCTAAGAATTTCTTTATAATTTATTCACATTTGCAACTGTTTTGAGCTAAAAATTCAAATAGAAAACGGCGAGAAAAATTTAAGCAAATATATTTTTCTTTTTAAAATAACATCTTCGTGAAAATATTTTTCTTGCTTTATAGATGGAATATAAATTCAAATTTGAATT